>CM019174.2:18023484-18623484 GCA_009739505.2 Apolygus lucorum
TGGATCTTTACCCGGTTTCAGTATCATAATTACTTCTGCAATCTTCCAGGTAATAGGAACATGCTTTAACCGAAACGCAGCGTTTATCAAATACAAAAGCTTTCGCAGTCCTATTTCGGGTAATTCTTTGATCCCTTGGCCTGTAATGAGGTCGTACCCTGGTGCTTTTCTGGTTTTTAGCTCATACTTAATGCATTCGGTAAGTTCCTGGAGCTTCACAGGTTTGATAGCTATGCAATAATTTCCTGGGAAAATGGTTCATACTCGTAGACTACATCCTACGGTTGCTGATACCGTAAAATTAGAAATACGAGTGTGTAGGGATTTTCAGTAAAGGGAAAAAACCTTCTTTTGTGACCAGTTTGACAAAGGACAGGACTGAAAGGGCTCGAGATAGCAGGCGACTTTTGGGGAGCCCTTATGACTGGAGAGGGGGTGTTGTTTTCAGGTTTAATTCACATTCGCCTACCATCCTACGACCCTCCTTATAAACAGTACTCGCATGTTTAGGGTTAGTTGTGAACAGGGTACGTCCTACCCTATTTCCCTTTCCAAAGACAAAAGCGAAGAGTGCGGTATGGGGCGGCACTTGGAGGGCGTTTCTGGGAGATAAGGTACCCTATTGTTTACCGACCCTTTAGAGTTGTGGGTTCGACTCTCCTGGGTTGATCGATGCCCTACGGCCCTTATAAAACTGGGTGCGAAGTCTCCAGAACCGCTAATGGCTCGAGGGAAATTAACTTGGGTCCTCTGGAACGTCGGGAGTTGGAGGGAATTGATGGCTCATCACTCGCTTTTGTAAACCTGCCCGCTTCACTAATCTGTGTGACTGTTGTGCTACACTCTGGAAGGGTAGATAACATCAGGAACTCGTGTTGTATGAATTTACCGTTCTGGATTGTTCAGCTTCATTAAGCCCTATTTAGCATTCACCCTAACAGGTAGACGTACCTTTCTTCCAGGTTTGTCCCTGTTCTGGGCTCAAATAATTTGCTCAAGCAGCGAATGGTTGTTCACACGCTGGAAACAATGATTGCTGAAGAGAACCACTTAAATCGGCTGAGAACTAAGGCCTGGGCAGAGAACACAAGATTTTGTCACACACGCAGACATACAAATATGGGTTTTTCCGTGTATTTCGATTCAGAATGGTGTAAAATGGATTAGTGCGTGGTTTTTTTTCTGTTGAGAGTTTTCCAAACTCTACCTCAGATTAATCGCATAAGGACGCCCAAGTCTTACTGTGGGATGTCGTAAAACAGGATGTATTTCATTCAGTCGGTTGTAATCCTATTTTACGTTTTTTCCCGAAATCGTTTTAGGTGTAAGATACTTACGGTCAAAACTCTGAAACAACCGGAAAATTTTCTGTTTTCTACCTCGATTTCGTTAGCTCAGATACAAAAATAGAAGCAGCAACCCGCAATGCCTTATTATTTGTATGAGTTACTTCAATGGTGAAATGTTATGCTGTGAGGTTTTGAATATTGAATTACAGCATTACCTGTCCGTAATGCAAAGTGACTCCCGAAGAACGGAGGACAACCTGAATTTATTGTTTCCCCTCCCGCAAATTTATACACGAGGAAGTGATAGGGACAGAGCTCCCACTTGGAACGCATCGCTCTTATTCCTTCCCGATGATGAGGTCTCTCTCCCCCTCCTTCGCCATCGGGAAGTAATATACGATATACGTTCCCATAGATAAGAAACGGTACCAGCCGGTATGGGCGAAAAAAGGGTGCAGACTATCAGACTCAAACCATGAAATACGATCGTTGTAACACATGAACAGTTTATTAACTCTCCCACGGACTTTTCGATCAATAAAAACATTCCTTGTATTTTTTCTCGTATTTCATGTTCCCCTCCCCATCATTTTGACTTGAATGTACCCTCTGGTAGGTTTCATGAGTAGGGACGGCACGATACTCCAAAGTATCGATACTCCTTTCGATACGATATTTCTCAGGAAGTATCGATACCCGATATATTTTCGATACCAATATCATAAAATATCGATACTTCGATAATATCGGCTCAAAGTATCGATACCACCGATATTTCAAATTAACCCACCGATGATTTTTCACTCTTAATAAAAACCATATTAATTAAGAAAAGGCAATACATTTTTTTAAACAATAATGTAAAATGTAATAAAAGTCAATGGCAATTAAAAATGTAATAAAAGCCAATAATTTAAAATTTGATGAAAATGAAAAATCATTCCATTTTTATGTTAATTCCAATTCTTATTTGCAAGAAATGAAATGATGTTTTTCTTCCACTGGAAATCGAAAGGATCAAGTAATAATTCAGTTACAATACAAATCATACTATTTATTATTAAAAAAAGCCGTTCGCACGTGACTGATGTCGCCATCACGATTAATATTTTCGTGCCTCCCTCTTCTTGTAAGTTCGGGAAAACGGGTTTAAAATCCTTCCAAACTCACATTGGATATTGATACTATTTTGAGGCTATCGTGCCGATATATCGTTTCAATTGATACTATTCTGAGCCTGATACTATTATGGTATTATTTTCTAGTTCTTATTCGGTATTTTTTCAACAATTTACTTTGGCAACATTTTCGATAATACTGAAAAGTATCGATACCTCCGATATTTTAGGCAAAAGTATCGATACCAATATATCGGTTTGAGTTGTGCATCAAAAGTATCGATACAAATTGTGACGTTCATATTAGGTGGATGACCCGACCACAGAGTGAACGAGGAGGAGGGGGATTGACCGATCCTGTGACAGGGGGAAAGGAAGGACGGCAGTCTTGTCCTTGATACCGAATCCACAGACCTCTGGGTTATGGGCCCAGCACGCTTCCACTGCGCCACTCTGCTCCTGGTATCAGCCCATAAACCACCCCTAAATTGCACATGGAGGCCAAAAGTCACCCACCACCTGTTAGTCCCAGGGGTTTTTCACCCACTTCGCCCACACCTGCCGTTGACCTATACATTGAGAACAAAAGTAAGGCTCATTCGATTCAGCCACATGTAAACTGTAATAGGTAGCACGGCCAGTGGGCCAGGACGGTTTCCCCAGGAATGCCTCCCAACAGTAAAATTGGAAATTTGTTTTTTTTTTTTTTGTAAAATTGGTATCAACCGCCCCCAACATGACCCCAAATTTTAGGGGCTCTGTGGTCGGGTCATCCGCCTAATAATATTAGGCGGATGACCCGACCACAGAGCCCCTTCATATTATTCACAGAGTTCATATTATGAACGTCACAAAATATCGGTATCGATACCAAAAAAGTATCGATACTCCGATATATCGGTGGTATCGTGCCGTCCCTATTCATGAGAGTTTATGTAGCGTTTTATCAACAGTTCGTCGGTTTTTACTGTGATTAACAAGTGAAAATTAGTGACCAAATAACAGGTTTTTTTTTCGATAGAAATTGTTTCCAGAATCTATTCTTGTGATTATTTCTCTCATTGGATATTTTCAACTCCTTATTCACCCACGGTTTTGTTCCAGTTTGGAAGACTCGCTTCGTGTTATGTCAACGTATAAGACGCAGCACAGTTTGCTACTTGCCGAGAACGAAAACCTCAAAACTTCCATCGAGGTGAGCTTCATTAATTTCATGTTGATAGAAAACAGAAAGTGGGGTGACTGTACTAGTCATTACCAGTGTGCCAGTCTCTGGACTTCCATTGAATCGAGAACCGTTTTGGTAGAAATGAGAATCTCAGCCCTTCTTTTTAGCATTAAGAGAACCCTATCTAATCTTTCTTTACTTTTTGTGGCGATTTAACGGTTTTTGGTGTGGAATTATTGAATGACTTTAAATATACCAGTTTTCGGTGTTGTTTTTAGGAAGGCGCATATCTAATTTTCAGTATTTCTAAAATTCGAATTGGAAAAAAGGCCCGAAAAGTAATGGAAATTACTGAAATGTACCACACTGAGATGTCAAATAGCTGTTTTTGAGAATTTCTTCCTTGGATTTTTAAAAGAGCCTAGTGTTTCTAAACCTCAAATCAAAAATGCCTGAAAATTGACAGAATAATACTGAAATTTGCAAAATAGGGTTATCGAATAACTGTTTTTGAGAAATGACGTTGCTGCCTTTCTGAAAGTTAGCTAGTGCATCTAAAATGTAGTTTTTCAGCTTCTAAAATTTATTTAAAACTAACAGTAATTTTTAAGGATGAAAAGTAGGGTGTAGGGTTTGACAGTTTCAAAGCGCTCTAGCTCAAACAATGTCGACATAACGATATTGTTTTTCCATTAATTTGTAATGATATTAACTATTTAGAATAAAATGAGACCACTCGGCAACTGTAGGACCAACCGTTCGCTCCCTCTCAAGACTTGAGGGTAGAACGAACAATAAATCAGAAACACGAATGTGAATCACAAATGAATGAAGTAGGCCAATTCTCCGTTCAAATTTTTCAGAAGTTTACTTTCCTGGTTTTCTAGAAGTTACCTACCTAAACCTCAAATTGAGAATAAACACCTGAAAACAGTTGAAAATTAGTGCAATTTGCGAAGGAGAAAATTGCTGGCTCTAAAGGTGGTTACATTTTGGTTTTTTAAGCTACCCGGGCCTGTAGGTTTAGAAGTACTTGAACTTTAAATATTTATTATTTATATTGTCAATCCAACGTTTTCGCAGTAGATCTCCGAGGAATGCAAAGAACGTAGCAAGAAAACATCGTCCTTTTTCTGAAAACTCAAAAATTAAGAAATTTCAAACAACTTCTGGTCGGCACCCTCATTTCTTCGGCTACTCACCGTTGCTGAAAATCTGTCCGGTTCTACAGCCAATTTTGATTTCGAAAATGTGAAATTTTGGACCTACCGTCTCCTTATAGCAACTTCTTATCGCAGATGGGACCGTGTAAGAGAAGTCTACAGAACTAGGTAGGTGCCTGATTGGTGATCGGACTATACCCACAAATGACACAATGCTTGAAAAACGAAAGTCTAAAGCCCTAAGTGTAGCCAACACCTTACATGGAGAAGCTATTCCGAATGTCGGTGGGGTGAAAGCTTCTGGAGTAGGAAACCAACTGTCCGATTGAATTGACTAGCGTTCGTCCTCGACCGAAATACAATAACGTATCCAGCATTCGAGAAGATCTTCTTCACTCGTCAGATCACAGATCAGCTGAGTGAGCTCCGAAGCCATTTTCAATCCTATTGAACGTAGGAAGCTGAAATTTGAGAGGGAAGGTCAGGGTAGAATACAGATGGTGGTAGGTGCTATTGATGGAGAACCAGTGATCTATACAGAAGGGTGATCTATACAGAAAATAATAAACCTCTGAGCAATGATTTGCAGCGTTTTTTGTCTAGACATCCGATTGCTACTTGGATGGTGCTGTGATGAAAGTCAATGGCGGACTGTTGCTAGATTTTGCTGATGATTCAGCAGTATTGTATTTCATGTTTTCCCTAGTACTGAGGAACTTTCTACGACGACAGTATTCAAATTAGTCGCCACCCAATCAGCTTTTCATTGGATCAGCTTTTCGATGTATGAAATGCACGTGACGCGTATCGGGTGGGTGAGTAAATGTATCGAGTGGGGACAGCTAAGTTCGGGTCTTATGGAACGCCGCGAACGTCGATCAGTTTACTGAACTGAATCCTAGTAAAATCCAATTGTAATGCTTTTCCAGAGGAATGAAAGTGATGTGATAATGTCGAGTTATGGTTAGTGAGTAGTACGCCCTTTACGACAAATATAATGTCACGTTCTCGTCAAAGGCGAAAGTCCGGTCTCAGACCGAGAAAAAAAGCAGAGAGACGGGATTGTGGTTTGACTAGATGTACGAGTAATTCGACCCCTTTCAGACGAGATACTTAGGGAAGAAGAAGGTCTGGGGGTGCAGCGAATCTGATGTGATGGTAACTGAAACGTGGGTGACGCCGAGAGGATGAAGCGTACGGTTTTTTGGGGGGATCTCTGATGAACCTATTGTGTGACAGGAATGTGTTTTTTTACTATCTTGTGTGAGTAGGTTGTAAGTACTGTTATCCTATCATCAACTTATAGGGTTTAAGAAGCTAACGCCTTCGTCTTATTGTTCTTTGTAGAGTTCTGAAATTTGATATACATGCTCTTGGGAACTTCTACGTTTAGAAGTGGTCGTGGGGACGTCCGATCAGCTCTAGAGGCGATAAAGGTACTCTCTCCTCGATCGATGAAATTCGATACGCATTGAAAGTAATCGGGAAGGAGCCAGATCAACTGGGTAACTGTTGATCACCTGTTCTCTTCTGGACAATAGACGTTTAGTGCTTAGATACCTAGATCATTCGAGGTACCTTTATTAACCCTCCACACACAGATGACTTTTGCGTCAGTCCATAACCAGATTGGCCTACTCCGTGGGCCACCGATTTTTCGTTCCCTCTACCACTCTATTCCTGCTGAATATTGTATGAACTCAATTTGCTGAAGACTTATGAACACAATCATGAAGGCTCTGTATTGTCTTCTTTGCACATTATTGTGATTGGAACGGACTTGATAGCAGTATTATTTTCTTGGCTGAAGATTGTAATATAATCTTCATTCTCTATAATATAATCATTCAGTACATATTATGTACTCGTCTGTGCTGAAGATAGAACTCATTCAGTCGTATCCATTGTTTTCTTTGCGAGTTTGTTTGTATTCGATTTTGCTGAAGATAGAGCTCACTAAATCGTATCAGATTGTCTTCTTTGCTGGAGATTGTTTGTAATCGATTGGGCTGATATTCATTTGTATCCGATGTCTTCTTTGAATGAATGTTTTATTTGTCATTGCACACAAAGTGTATAGACCATAGTCAACTATAAATATAAAATAAAACAAAACGACAGAATAATAGGGGAAAATAAAACAATGGGATACTAGATAGGGCACACGGGTAAAAAACGTGTGCCAAGTGGGTGTGGCACATAGCTTCCTCGTATCCATAACCCGATTGTATAGATGATCCGATGCATAGTAGTAAATCTCAAAACATCAATCTCTAAGTACCTTTCACTACCCTCATAGGGGACCATCTACACGCTAATCTGGACATTCCTAGAAAATTTCATCAAATTCGAATGAAAAATTGAGTGAGTAGGTGTATGTTATTGGATAAAAAAAAATACATTGCCGCAGCTGGGTTTCGAACCCGCGACCTTCGGAACTCAGAGCAAGACATTATCCTCTGAGCTATCGAAGACTTGCACTTAATAGGATTTGAGATTCTTACAGGGGACCATCCCTCTATGAATGAATCCCTCTATGAAAAACAATTCTCTGTGATTTTCATAGGGGACCATCTACAATCTAATCCACATAATCCCTGAAAATTTCATTGAAATCGGATTGAAAATGTGGAAGTTATGGCCGTTACAAGGAATTCACGTTTGCGAATGCACAGTGGCTTCTATCAGTCCGGGGATGGTGATTTTCATAGGGGACCATCTACACGCCAACCCGCACAATCCCTGAAAATTTCATAGAAATCGGACAACAACTTCGTATAGTTATGCGCGTTACAAGGAATTCATGACAGACAGACAGACACACAGACATGGAACCAAAATTGTTCAGAAAGGTCTAAAACGCAAAACGCGAGTGGAAATTTTGATTTTGGAGAACTTTTTTTTTTCGTCCTTGAAAAGTGAAAACAAAGCTTCCGCTACCTTGGTAGACTCGGAAGCAAAAAAGAAGGAGAAATGAAAACTTCCAGAGCACGGCAGCAGAGCCCGGCCGGGAGGTACCAAGCCGGGCCCGGACCCATCCACCATGGCGGCTCCCGGAACGTGAACCCATACCGGGCAACGGTCTTGATTTCAAAGTGCCAAACGTCACTCGGGGAGAAACCACCAAGGGGGCCGCCCCCGAGACGGACAAGACCCCCAGAATCAACAAGAACCAGAATCCACTCTTTGATGGAGGTAGTATAATCATGTACTCAATTGTAACACATTCAATCTTATCTATATTGTCTTCTTTGCCGTACATCGTGTGTACTCGATCTTGTTAAAGAGTGGAACACATTCAGTTGTATCCCTTGCTGATGATTGTGTGATCTCGAAATTGCTGAAGATAGAATCGCATACTGCAATATTAATAGTAATTCCAGGTTTTGCATACCTTCCAGGTACAATTATCTTGCTCTACTCCGCACAGTCATCCTCAATTTCAACCAACGACGATTTTTAAACGCGGAGGAAAAAGAAAAATCCCCGAGACGAGACGGTAGAAAGGCCTCCATCTAATGACCTCCTTCAAATGCCTTCTACTCCGTAAAGATTACACAATCTGAAAGAAGGACTTTGTAAAAAAAAAAGCCGTAGCCCCAAGCAATTCCATGCCTTCCAGGATCAACCAATTACAGGTGACATAAAAAATTACAGCTGGGGAAGCTTCGAATTGCTCCCAAAGTTTTTGAAAACAAACAAATAAACAGACTTTTTACTTCGAGCTTTGGGATTGTAAACGAAGCTCGGGTTTTCGCGATTTACCTTGCCCTCCAAGTACTGAAAAACCATCTGCTGTTTTCTGCGGTTTCGAGAGAAAGGGATGCGATTTGCGGTGTCGGCGGGGTTCTTTCTAAGGTGGAAGCCAGCTTGCGAGAATGTAACGAGTTGGTAAAGGAATGAAGGGGAAGCCAGATTGAGCCCAGGAAAATCTGGGTTTGCGGAAATGTAATTACTTGACTAGATGGTATTCAACAGGCAAATCTCATACAAAACATATTGCGGTATCTTAGTGAGATTTTCAATCTAAGCAGGAAAATGACGACTGTTGTATTGATGGCATCCCATGGACGTTACATTCTCATTTTTGCATGTCGTATTTGTTGCGAGTGAATATAATAATTGTATTCACTGCAATAATTATTATTGCAGTTTAGCTGGTTTGTGTAAAGTGTGGGTATCTAATAATATGAAATAATAATAATAATAATAATAATATTATGAAATAATAATAATAAAATAATAATATGAAACGCCAACCGTACGTATGTACGTATGCACGGAGGGGTCGTGGGAGTGGGGAGAGTCGGCGGAATCTGAGACGAGAGGAGTTGGGGGCAGGAGGGCTGACTACCTCCCGTAGTCGTTGCTGCTAGAGTTGCTGCTGTCGGTTCCGAGACTTCATTTTCGTTGTAGCTTTTCCTTGTAGTCTTCTTTTGAGCAGTGGTCTGGAATCCTGTTCTCGCAAGACTAATTCGTTCCTCGCTCTCTACTTCGCACCTGAGAAATGCTAAAAGCAGTTTTAGGTAATCCGCCGATTCTTTAGTCTCGTTGATATCCCTCTTACTAGTCCTACTCCTTTCCCAAGCTTTAAGAACTTCTTCTGGCAAAGCAGATTCTACTATAGGATAGAGCATACAGGCATATTTGTCACTAGTTACTCCTAATAATTCGAGAGCACCTAGTTGCGTTTCTAACTGATCTACAAGATCTGCAAGGTTGGAACCTGACTTTTGAAGAACTATTCTTAAGAGTTCGCGGACATATACTTCAATGAGGATTTCATCTTTGCCGAATCTTGAGTTAAGATGAGCTATAGCTTTTTCATAGCCTGACGATGGGTATTTTTGACTACGGTATTAGCAATACCTGTTGTAGCAAGCAATGAATATCTATACTTGTCATCGTCATCTAACTCTTGATCTTCGTGTATTTTTCTGAACTGTCCCCAAAAATTGATCCAATTACGAACATTCCCGTCAAATTTTTCGAATTCTATCTTTGGTAACCTGTACTTTCGTTTACACCCTTCTGCCATTTGGAAACTTTCAGAAGAAGCGTACTTTTTATCTTTTTGTCTGATTTCATATTCTCTAGGTGTATTGGCTCTTTCATAACGGTTTTTCACTTTTAGCCACTTATTATAGTACGATTCGATAGAATCAAACTCTCTATTCGTCTCATCCTCTGTTAGTTCAATTAACCCATCTAAAATAATGTCTTTTATCTGTTCGTCTAAATTAAATAGACGTTCAGCTTTGTTGTAAAGTGTTGCAAAGCTATCACTTACATCATCCACGTCATTATTTAGGAAAGCTGTCTCACATTCCGTTATGGAGACGGTGAACATCCTCCTTACTTGTGTTCTTTCCTTCTTGAGCCTCTCAAATGCCTCTCAAATGAGGTTCTACGTCCTGTCCCGAGGTCGCCATTTTGTTGAGCTGGCTCTGACTGGATCGTAATAATTACGATCAATTATTGATTTCTCCTATTTCTCTTTTACTCACTTATTCTTACTGTTTTTCAATATTTTGTAAATGACTTACTACTTTTGTTCGATGAGCGATAGATACAAACTTTTATTAATAAATTTCATGAAACATTTGGGGGAATCATATGTGGTGAACTGTCATAATAATTAAACGACGCGGTTGCAACAAACTGATACGTTCCAGCGGCGCCGAGTTCGAGAACTTGCAAACATAAACCGCGTTCCAGCGCTTCCAGTTCATGAACTTTCTGCACTCATCGAAGGCAGGGTTGTGAACTCGAACTGAAGGGTAACCTGTGCCGTTCACGTGAAACCTACTAAATTTTTCATTTGTTGACCAGTTTTCACGCTAATCACTTGGCTCCATTCTCAAACTTTCTTTTCCTTGTGCTGAGCCCCTCTTTCTCAAAGAGCGAGTCGTCTCCAGGAATGAAGTGTAAATTTTTGGAAATTACTTATGTTCTAACAAGTAGTCTCTAGGAATGAAGTGTTTTTCGAATGAAGTTTAAATTTTTGGAAATTACTTATGTTCTAACAGAAGCCATTTTCGATCGACTCTTTCTTTTTTCACAAATACACGATTATTCCATTATCACTACAGTGAGCTTTGTCTATTTATTCGGAGAGTGTGTCAAGGAAGTTCACATCATCCGTCTCTTCTGCAAACTATTTACCGTAAAACGGGGTGATTGATTACTCACGTGACATGGGCAAAAGTTGATTTGTTGAATACAATAGTGGGTTGCTGCGTTTGAATTGAAAGCTTTTTCGAGAAAATTGAAGCTTTTTACAAGAAAATTGAATGTTTTACGCAGAGTCCGGTCACCCGTCGGTCTCAAGATGACTTCACGATTTCGGTATCATTTCCTTAGTAGTTTTGGTTTATTATTTTCAATAATGAATCTTTGGAATCGACCGAGAAAAAAAAATTTTAACACCCCCTCAAAATTTGATGGTTTACGTTTCAAGGTACGTAGAATCCAAAAATCGAATAAAAATTTGGCCGTCCGTCCGCCGTACGCGGCGCTTTTGCCACTTAGCATTGACCGATTTTGATGAAATTTGGTATGTAGGCTCCATTTGGGGTCTAGTTGTGCCCCGAAGCTTTTGGTTGAGGTAGGTCACTTCTAAGGGTTCCAAAATCAATTTTGAAATTTTGAAAACGCCCTAACTCAAAAAATTTTGATATAAAGGTATTGTTTTTCCTTCAATTTAAGATTCTATAGAATTTTTAGAATTTTTTGAGACCACGCGGAGCTCTGTAGGACAAACAGTTCGCTTCCTACGAAAATTTAAGAGTTTATTTTGAAATATATATATATATATAAATGAAAACACGAGTGTGAATCGCAAAAGAGGCCTAATCTCCGTTCAAATTAGAGCTGATCGAAATGTAATCGATACCTAGTTGGTGATTTTTTTTTTTTTTTTTTCCTTTCATATTGGATGGTTGGTGATTTTGTAGACGAGTGATCTATATAGAAAAATAATAAACCATTGTGTAATAATTTGCAGCGTTTTTCCCGCTGAATTCAATGGTGATAAGTACTTCCGAATAATTCTGACTGCTAGAAAGTGAATTTTTGAAGAAATAGTGGAAGCTGATCAATGAAATGAACCTCCGAACTCCAGGTATGAACTCTGCAATGTTTTTTCTACTGAAACAATGTTGTTTGAGTCCCATAAGATTGCATTTTAACGTAACACAAATAAGATGATGTTGCTATTGATTAGAAAGGTGTTACTTTATGCTCAGTACCTTATCTATGAATAGTGCGTATTTTTTGAACGAAAAATGAAGGATTTCATCTAAATAACCACTATCTTGCAGTCAAGAAGTATCACCATTGGATTCAGCATGAAATTACATTTAATTCCAATGCATAGGAAATTAATGATACCAAAACTTGTCAATTCATCTTGAGATCGAGGGTGACCATGATAAACCATGTATAACACTCGATTTTTTAGTAAAACACACGTTTTTTTGGCACTAAAACTTGATTTAGGTACCTACTCTTCCAGTATGAATTTTAAAAAGAAAAATTGATAGAAAACTGACAATTTGAGCATGTTTTTTAGGACGTCCCACAGTAAGACTTGGGCGTCCTTATGCGATCGATCTGGGGTAAAGTTGGACAACACTCAACAGAAAAAAAAAATAACCACACAGTAATCCGTTTTAGACCATTCTGAATCCAAATCCGCGGAAAAAAACCATAGGTGTATGTCTGTGTGTGTGTGTGTGTGTATGTGTGTATGTGTGTATGTGTGTGTGTGTGTGACAAAATCTTGTGTCGTCTGCACAGCCCTTAGTTCTCAATCGATTTTCCTGGTTCTTTTTTTGTTCGACGCGGAAAACTATCTAGTTGTGCACTACGTCGCCGGAATTTCGAATTTTGCCTTTTAAGGGGAGGAAAGGGGGGGTTAATGCTCGAAAAACGTGCGTTTTTTGGGCATAATCTTGTGTCATCTGCCCAGGCCTTAGTTCTCAGCCGATTTTCCTGGTTCTTTTTTTGTTCGACGCGGAAAACTATCTAGTTGTGCACTACGGCGTCGAAATTTTGAATTTTGATTTTTAAGGGGGGGAAAGGGGGGTTAATGCTTAAAAAACGTGCGTTTGCGGGGGTAATCTTGTAAAATCTGCCCAGGCCTCAATTTCCAACCGATTTGCGTGTTTCTTTTTTTTACTCGAATAACTTTCGAGTAGTACATGATTTTACCAGAGTACCAAAATTTTCAAGGGGAGGGGACAAGTGGGGGGTGGGATAATATTCACAAAATATCCGATTTTTCAATATTTCGGTTCCTTTACTGTTTACTAATTGTATCCAACCTTTGAAATTGAGGAAAAATTCTCATTATACCTCCGGATTTTCATGAATCATTCTCTGTGCCACCATGTAACTAATAGTGGTGCCACCATGGTGCCAGGACATGTTGCCATGATGCCATAAACCGCATATTTCGTGGGTTTTTTTTTGTGTTTCACCTTGAATACGGACGTTAACCTCGACGGACTGCCTATTAAAACTAATAGTTGAAACTTCAATGTTTAGACGTATTTCCGCTTTCCAGACTGGCACCATTGGTGGTTGGTTGGTGGGGGGGGGGGGGGGGGGGGGAGGTGAACTCGAATTCGCACGTTGGGTATCGTAGATCATGGATTTTAAAATGCTCTTCAGATTCGAGGCTCCCACGCCGCTAGAAATGTTATGGTGGATAAGGGTGAGGTGGGGGGTCACTATTTCTTGTCTAAAGTAATAAATAGGTATATTACATCGAGTGAAACAGTTTTATCGCTTACCAACTGGTTAAACTGATCTAATACTTATCCAATGGGACGTCCCCTGGAATGCATGCATTACTAAACAATATGTTTTTTCGAAGAGCGCCCGTCGAAATAGGCAGGGATTCAGAGTAAAAACTTTGAAGTTTGCTGTTTGACTTAATTTTTTTAAACATGTTTTATTGCTAAAATATTTTGGTTTCGCACTTGTTAGCTAGGAAATGTAACGCTTTTTTTAAAACAATATCCTCAAATTTGAGTTTACTTGGTAAATATCAGGAGTTACAACAGTTTTAATGAAGTAAGTCAGTAAACACGAAACAAATCTTTAAACTGAGAAAACTTGAAACAACAAGGGGTTGAAACAAAATATATGTAGACTTCCGTGTTTAACCCCTCGATTGAATTTTTGATTTGAATTAAGATATTGAAAATATTTATATATCGATTTTTTTCTTGAATAATGAAGGAAAAGGTGTGAAAAATTCAAGGCTAAGAATAATTTATTATTTTACGATAATGTTTCGCGTTGGGAAGACCTTCGTATTCTACTTTTAGTAACAGAAAAAAAACGTAGGATCGTGTATAAGGGGAACTTACCGCCGGGCGTAGATCTCAGATGTGATCAGATCTGACCGACTAGATGACCTTAATCTTTTTTTTTTCAATTCTGCTCTCTTCTTAAAGTTGAAATACTTTTGAAGGCGACTGAGGGGGGAAAATAATCCATTGTTGAAGGGTATATTTCAACGATGGTGTATAAATTGACTGTAAGACAATAATAATTTTAAAAAAGTGAAAGCAATGCTTCCGCTACCTTGGTATACTCGAAAGCAATATGTCGTTCAGGTCCTGAAAGTTGCATAAATATATTCAATATCTTCCTCCGTACTGCAGCTGAAAGTCGGAGTCACTTCAAGATTTCATATTACATGGGTTTGCTTAATATCGTTTTACGATTCCGCTTTTGAAAAACCTCTTTTGAAACCGTGCAACCTTCGTTTATACTTCGGGATTGAGTCATGAGGATTACCAACAGAAAAGTTTCTGTTGAACGTTCTTATTCAAGAGATTTTGTTCTTCACAGGCATTCGTACCACAAACACATTTGAAAACGATGAACGTAGTGGGAAGTGGATGGTAATAACTAAGTTTGAGATGCAGAAGTTCCACCGAGGACTGGCCCACGTAGCTTTCAGATTATCTCTGGTTCTGGTCGTCACTCGAGGCGGTTTGCGTGGGCTCTGAAATCTCGGGATCCATTGCGTTTAGGGCGACCGCTTCTCTGAGGCCTGAAATTATCGCAAAATACCGGGTCACCGATTTTTAAAACGACCAACTTTAATCGTTCACGCTTCCCTGCGTGGCCGAAGGCGGACCAACTGGGCTTTTCTCTCCAGTGAACACGGAATGCTTAGAATTCATAGACCTGGACTTGATGCTTACTCCGATCAGAATTTCCTTCTTTTTGTCTAAAACACTGTATAGTGGAGAGGTTTCGTTGTGGATAGCCATGGTAGACTTTTGCAAAAGCTGAGATACATGAATTTTCAAGTATAATCTAAGCTGGGTCAAGAGCTCTAGTTTTTAAGCAGTACTTACTGCACTTACTAAAGAAAACAACCACCAAAGTGAAGTTCAGTAGATAATGAATCAACGACGGTTTCACGACATCTCGTATTCATAAACAGTCCGCCGCACAGTGGGCAAAATGGCCAATCTAGGTGGACAAAAGTCAAGTCCAAACATGGGAATCTCTAATATTAGTCATTGTTCATTATGAGTTCGCAGTCCCCAAAACGTTAATATTTACATCGTGAAAATTGTCTATGGTTTTAAAAACTTCGATCAAAAGTGTCGCCGTTTCCTGTTCGAATAAGATCGTATTATCAGCTACTATGAATCCCTAACTTTTCTCGTCTACGCTGCAGTTAGTTGTAGGCAGAATCGTTCCAGGCTTGGTTTTGGCAATAATAGAGCCGTTGAAAGGAGTAATTACTATTTTTCCTGCTAAAATTGTAAAAATAGCGTCTATACTGTGTGTTTATGAGCAAACGCCAATACCGTATTTTTAAAAATGATAATTGACGTCTTGGAGTTAAAGTAGCACACGGCCAAGAGTTGCCAAGGAAATCCGAATTTTTTTCGTTTCTTTAAGTGTTCTAGTTTCGGTATTCAACCACCTTTTTATGCGATTTTATGCGTTTTTATGCGTTTCCCGAGTTACTTAATAAAATGGTGGATTTTCAAGTATAAATATCACGATTCCTCGCTATCAATTTGTCGAGAAATGGAAACAACTACCGAGGAAAGATCGCAACGAAAACCTCACTAGGTAAGGTTGGGTAATCTCGACGATTCTTCAGAAATATTAAATTTAAAAATTATCAAAAATGCTTTGATAGACTTTTCAAAAAAATCGGAGAGAGGTGGGAGAATAGCCATAGGAAAGAAGGCATTTTTGCCAACAAATATTCGACATGGCTGAGTCGGAAAGAGTTAGAAGTTGTCATTTCTTACAAAATTACTCAAGCTATCATGAACCAACCAGCTGTGAGTCCCGAAAAACCGTTTGAGGACTCAAGCTACAAAAAGAAGAAAGAATTGTTGACTGCTGATCCCGAAAAGTTATGCTTTGCGGCGCTCACAGCTCTCTACTCAGCAAAAGACAGGTCTACAAGCAGTATCTTGAAAGAAGCAACTTCAAGCACATCAACAGTTGAATATTTTACAATGTCGAATAAGAACATGACTCTAATATTTTCAAATTCAATATTTCAGAGTTATATCCGTTTAACACTGTAATAATGTCATTAATCTCAAAGTAATTAATCAGTACCTAATCATAATGTCAAGAATTTAAGATTAAACATGTACAAAAATATCATGATATACCGTTTACCTACTTTCATTGAAGTCAAGAAATATTTTTTATTATTTTTCCCGTAATCAGCGTCTTTTTATTCAATTTTGAATAAAAAACCGACTAAAAATAATTTTGTCCACCTAGATTGGTCATTTTGCCCAATGTGCGCCGTTTTCTTGGGATGTTTACTGTTTACATTCTGGGTTTCTATAGTCGTTGAGTCGATTTGAAACTCGTATTTCTCGAACTGAACCGTTTAAAATCGCCTCCCATAAACAACTTGTCGCTTAAAACAGTTCTCACTTTAAGTCGAGTGGAAGCGTCAATATTATCTCAGCTTTCGAAGGAGGACTTGAAATGTTGTTCTTCGAGGCTTCAAGTGTGGACATTTCTTAAACGTTTGACCTCTCACGCCACACTACTTGACATTTTCAAAGTAAACTCTAAGGAAGAGGATCAACGGAATATTCAGGGTGAATACGACCGAGTGTGACAAGAAAATGAGGTGGAGCAAGAATGCCACTAACCGCCCTGTCCTTGCTCAATCCCAATCCGTTGCCGAGAAAGGATGTTAACGATTTCCCCACGTTTTCCTTATAAAACTCAAATTTCTCGTCTTCAAAACCAAGTTTCCCAAGTAAGATCACATTTTCGAAATCATCATCAAATTTGCTGTACCATCCTTGAAGTATGAAGTAAGAAGTACATAGTATGAGCTCATACAATGACAATCTAAAACACGTAAGGTTTCGGAAAACTATGAAATCCTCTTAAATGAAATAACTCTTCTGAAGAAATTTCCCCTGAAAGTTGTCAAATTACCCACAAACTTTCTAATGGTGCACCCAACTTTGCGATTGTTTTAACAAAATTTATTTTTAAAATGTAAAAAAAAGTCTGCCAAGTGGGTGTGGCACATAGCTTCCTCGTATCCATAACGCGATTGTATAGTTGATCCGATGCATAGTAGTTAATCTCAAAACACCATTCTCTAAGTACCTTTCACTGCCCTCATAGGGGACCATCTACACGCTAATCTGGACAATCCTAGAAAATTTCATCAAATTCGGATGAAAAATTAAGTGAGTAGGTGTATGTGATTGGATCAAAAAAATACATAGCCTCGGCTGGGTTTCGAACCCGGGACCTTAGGAGCTCATATCAAGACTTTATCCTCTGAGCTACCGATGACCTGCAATTATTGGGATTTGAGATTCTCACAGGAGACCTATGAGAAACAATTCTCACAGGAGACCTATGAAAAACAATTCTCTGTGATTTTCATAGGGGACCATCTAAACACTACTCTGTAACATCCCTGAAAATTTCATTGAAATCGGATGGAAAATGTAGAAATTATGGCCGTTACAAGGAAATTCACGTTTGCGCATGCGCAATGGCTACTATCAGTCCGAAGGTGGTGATTTTCATACAGGATCATCTAAACACTACTCTGTAACATCCCTGAAAATTTCATTGAAATCGGATGGAAAATGTAGAAGTTATGGCCGTTACAAGGAATTCACGTTTGCGCATACGCAATGGCTACTATCAGTCCGAAGGTGGTGATTTTCATACAGGATCATCTAAACACTACTCTGTAACATCCCTGAAAATTTCATTGAAATCGGATGAAAAATGTAGAAGTTATGGCCGTTACAAGGAATTCACGTTTGCGCATGCGCAGTCGCTTCTATCAGTCCGGGGATGATGATTTTCATAGGGGACCGTCTACACACCAACCCGCACAATCCCTTAAAATTTCATAGAAATCAGACAATAACTTCGTATAGTTATGCGCGTTACAAGGAATTCATGACAGACACACAGACAGACAGACACGGAACCAAAATTGTTCAGGAAGGTCTAAAACGCAAAACGCGAGTGAAAATTTTGATTTTGGAGAACTTTTTTTTTCGTCCTTGAAAAGTGAAAACAAAGCTTCCGCTACCTTGGTAGACTCGGAAGCAAAAGTGACTTGAAATTTCACAAGGAAATTGTGCAGTGTGGATGGATTTGACTGAGACGACTCTCGTGAACACACGTGGGCTGGACTCCAGGTCGTCTGGTGGAACCCCGTTGTTTACCTTCAACCCTGGGCTGTCTGGCCTGACACACAGACGCCCTTCTGCAACTACGCACCAACACAGACCCGCCTCTGTCATTGGCCGCGGAGGGCCATACGGGATATTGGGGTCACCCGACTAAGATCACCAACGTCATCTTTCAAAGAGGTTTCATAAGGGTAATTTGTTGTCTCCTTCGAACTAAATAGGTGAAGTAGGTTAGTTATAGGTTATCAAGCTTACGGTTTCAACAAGACCAATGATTTCCACCTACTGAACGAGACAAAAACCACTCAACGAGGTAGCAGTCGAAAACTCACCAGCCTTCCTATTGCTTCCGACTTTACCAATATCCCTACTATCAATCTGCTTCACCGAAGAAACAGGTTTTTAGGACATAAGTCTGGCAAAAAGTCCTTTAAATTTCAATTTAAATACAACTTTTCAACTTTTTGCCCCTTCGATTTGGCTAAATACTGACCCGGAACGAGAGATGAGCGTCGACCGACTGAGACCCCAGTCTATTTGCACGGTTGGGTATCCAAACTTTATGGTCCTTCGAAACGGATCTGATCAGGCAGAGTGCAGTGATTGTTCGGTTCCGTGAAAAGTAGGCACTCGTAAACTTCTAATTTAAAATGGAAATTGTTGTCCACATCTTACAGAGCGAAAGTTAAGTGAAGGGACTGACTCTCTTTGCTTGGACGAGGCGATGAAATCTACTTAGAAATACTTTCAACTCCTCGGGGGCAAACTTGGAGTTTCAAATGTCAACAGGCAACCGTGTATCCTGTTGGCACCTCAAGTTTGCAAGGAAGAACCCTGGATTTCTTAAACATCTTTATACTGGTTTTGTTGTTCGTATTCAGAGGTTTTGAGAAACGTCTGCACGACAGGAAACGGAATGTAATAAGTATGGATGAATTGGCCAATTTTTGAAGCAATTTTTGGTTTACATTCTCAAAATATCTAACCTGTGGAATGAATTTTATTAGAAACAAATGTTTCCCCTCACCGCAGAGTGATCATGTTTCTTCCACTCTCTTTCCTTGAAAGTTCAGCCTCTGTAGTACTCTTGTCCCTTTAGCCTCAACGTGACATTTTAAAACTATGACAATTAAATTTTGTTTTTATTAATCCAAATTTGGACGGTTTTTGAGTTAAGGGTTCAAAAAACCCGTTTTTTCCGTTGATCACTCACTTTTTAATCGCAGTGTGTGACTTACAGTGTATAAAATGAGGAATTTCACCGATGTCTGTTTGCATTTTTCCTGAATAGTTAATGGTGTGGGATTGATGAAAATCGGGCTGATTTCGGAAAATAAGTCTCCTGTTATTTTTGGGAGACAGTCAAAATTTTTAATTTCAAAACTAACCGGGAAAACAGACGTCCAGTGGGAACGCTCGCTGATTGGGCTGTTCGGATCGCCGTCTCCTCCCAGTGTTGCCCATTGGGACGACGAAATCGTGTTTTCTAAGAGAAAAGTTATCAAACAAAAACAGAGGAAACCTAATTTTCCCCATCTTGCTTTTTCTATTTTTTTCTTCAGTTTTTCGATTTCGAACTTTATTTCATGAAATTTTGCATCTGGGGACTATGGATTTCTCGATCTCAGCGCTTCAAGCGGCCATAAATGAACTATTCCAGCATGACGTCATTTTCCCGGTTTTTTTTTAACATTAGTATTTTCTACACTGTTTGTTTATTCGTAGGTAAATTAGGAAGTTCGGGCTGAAAGTTTGGCTTCGGGGGTTTTTAGAGGTGCTGAATCCGATTTTGGGGTCAAAAATAGGAAATTCCGACATGGTGAAATTCCTCATTGCTTTGAAGGAACACTTTCGCGTTAATGGTTATGACCTATCTACCAGGTCGAAACCCTTTAAAGCGGGAATCCTGAAAAGCCAACAACTCAGACGGACTCTGCCAGCTCGCCTCTAGTCGTCCAAAGCTGGTTTAATTGCATAATTCTCTTGAAAGTCAGTGACCCGCATTTTGCGTGAATGTCACGCGACTATTTCCCGCCTCAGCAGCTATCGAGGATTTCTTGGTGGGCAATTCAACGTTTAGGGCAACGTTATGTTTAGTCCTCGCATTTGTTAGGCGTTGTTTCGGAAATTGAATTGGTGAAAAGTGAAAGTACTATTATATATATATCGCCCTATTATAATTATATCGCCCTATTAAAAAAATTGTTTTGAACTTAAAATGAAAAAATTCTGTAAGTTAGAGCTGTCAACGTCTGTCAAGTTCTTTGTATTCAATGAAAAAGTCTCCCAAGTTGGTAGGGCAATAAAGCTTCCTCATACAGGTAAATGAAAGATGCATTTCAAGATCGATTTGCTGATTTACTTTAAGAAGTTACATGATAGGGAATTCATTCTTTTTCATATTGTTTTGCGATTTTTCTCATAATCTCTGCTGGTCGTTATGCTTCCGTTTATTAGCTACCAATCCACGATTAGGAATTTTTACCGATTCGTCAGTTTTCCAGAATATTTTGTTGATTACTCAATCTCTGTTGATTGTATTACTGACGTAAGCAGCTATTCTGAAACCAAATTCTGCACTAGGTCTCCAAATTGGAGCGAACTCGAGAGATTTGATTTGAAAAATCCAGTTCGTTATTCTTCTTTTCGAGGATGAAATTTTTGTAAGACCATCTAGAAATATAACCGTGCCTAGAAATGTTGTTATATTCGTACACATTTTTTGTGTATTCGACGTTTTTCTAATTTTCCTAACGCTGATGCCAATATAATAGAATAAAAATAATTTTTTTTTAACTTAACCCAAAGCAATCCGAATTTGGACATTTTAAGCTATTAGGAACTGGGAATTTGTTGTTTTGTTGTCATTTTGGTTTATTATTTTCAATAATGAACCTTTGGAATCGACCAAGAAAAAAAAAATTTTAACACCCCCTCAAAATTTGATGGTTTACGTTTCAAGGTACGTAGAATCCAAAAATCGAATAAAAATTTGGCCGTCCGTCCGCCGTACGCGGCACTTTTGCCACTTAGCATTGACCGATTTTGATGAAATTTGGTATGTAGGCTCCATTTCGGGTCTAGTTGTGCCCCGAAGCTTTTGGTAGATGTAGGTCACTTCTAAGGGTTCCAAAATCAATTTTGAAATTTTGAAAACGCCCTAACTCAAAGTATTCCGATATAAAGGTATTGTTTTTCCTTCAATTTAAGATTCTATAGAATTTTTAGAATTTTTTGAGACCACGCGGAGCTCTGTAGGACAAACCGTTCGCTCCCTACGAAAATTTAAGGGTTTATATTGAAATATATATATATAAATCAAAACACGAGTGTGAATCGCAAAAGAGGCCTAATCTCCGTTCAAATTAGAGCTGACCGAAATGCAATCGATGGTTGGTGATTTTGATTTTTTATTTTTTTTATTTTTTATTTATTTATTTTTTTCTTCATATTGGATGGTTGGTGATTTTGTAGACGAGTGATCCATATAGAAAAATAATAAACCATTGTGTAATAATTTGCAGCGTTTTACGCACAAGCACACTCTACGGTAAGCCTAACAACTGTCTGAGGATCGACTCCACGCATTCCTTGAATGTTTCATCATAATCTTACAATATTTTCGTATGGTTTCGCCTTACAGATTAAGAACCAACATTGTTCAAAAAATGCGAGTAACATTTTGATTTTGGAAGGCCATTTTTGTTTTTCTCTTCACTCTATTCAATCTTCAATTGTGCACCAGAAATTCAAATGTTTCAACTTTAAACATTTTGAATGATTTGAAGAGTTAACGGGAAATTGAACGCTTATTCTTAAATCTTTTCTGCGGAGCTAACCATTCTGAATCACGTTGAAGTCAAGATGAATCCTTGAAATTTCGCTACACAATCACCCCGCTTATTCTCTATGAGAAATGCAAGATCCGTTGTGTAATAATTTGCCTAATTTTCGTACATCAGTAAATTACCCAGTACTATGGAAACTGTGAAATAACCCTTTCCTGAATTGAGAGAGTTGAACTTAAAAACGCGGTCAAGCTGGGGATAATACGATATTGTTGTTCGCCCTTGATTAGTCGGGATGGAGAAACTCGATCTATTGGGAAGAATTCTATAGAACGCCCGACAGTCGTCGCCACGGGAGGAAGTCAACGGGATCATTTTCACTTAAACTGTGGGCCGTATTCACAAAACGCACTTAGTGGGGCTTTTCAATAAGTGAAGCCTGAAATCTCCACTTAGAGCCGTACTTTAGAGAAAACGCTATTCACAAACCGAACTTTAGAAGAAGCGTCACTTCAGCTCCACTTTACCGAAGCTGAACTTTCGTCAAGTTACACTTTCCGGGTAAGTTTGGCTCCTACCATACTTCACTGGCCCTTAGTACAGCTTTTGACAAGAAGTGCGCCTATTTTGCTTGCTTTGACAGCCGTTTTACGAAGTTTTTAAGTTCGGATTTAAATGGAAAAGGAGCGAGTCGCCCTAAGGGTTACCCTCTCGGAAGTTCAACTTCCTTATCAGTTGAACTTAAAGCTGACCTAAGAGCAGCTACACTAAAAACAATTGTGAATAGCGATTTCTCCTTAAGTTTCACTTTGGCCTGAAGTATCACTTTCGGAAGTGCGACTTCAAGTTTCACTTTGGAGATTTTTGTGAATACGGTAATAGTATAAAACGTTATAAAATCGTTACAAACGTTACAAACGTTACAAACGTTACAAACGTTATAAAATAAGTCGCAATCGTATAAGAAATCAGTGTTTAAAAAATGAATGGCATGCTCTCCTTCTGATCGCTGGGGCGTTTTGAAATTGTGATCCCATAATTTCCATTTCTTAGAATGAGAATTTCACCATGTCGGAATATCCTATTTTTCCGATTTTTTTTTTTAGAAGTCCGTTTTCCCGGTTATTTTTTGAAATCATAGATTTTGATTGTCTCCCAAAAATAACAGGAGACTTATTTTCAGAAATCAACCCGATTTTCATCGATCCCACACCATTAACTATTCAGGAAAAATGCTAACAGAATTCGGTGAAATTCCTCATTTACTGTCAGGATACAAAAAATTAAGCCACGAAACCAAATTTCATTCCAAGGGTACAGAAGTCCTTTAATGAATATTGAATTTTCATGAAAACGATGGGAAACTAAAGTTTTTGCTAACTCCAATTAATATAATTAAAGTAGAAGATTTCGGCTGAAAACTACACCTCATAGAAATCGTTCCTTTGGGCTGTAGAATGAAATAAATACAATCAACACTTCTGTTCTATGGATCTTTTAATTTATATTCTAAGCATTCGATCTGGACTGAACTTCAATGTACTGAGTTGGCAAAAGCTACTTATGGATTCTTCTATGTATCGTGGCATTTCGGTTTTTATGGCAACTAATTTGCTGATCATCTAGAAACGCTGTTATCTCGAGGTATTTTCGTAAGCCCTCCCTTAATACCCCCAGGGAAACTTCACCCTACTTAGGTATCACATCCTCTTTTTCCACCCACCCGGAGCAGCACAGAGTCAATATTATTATTTACGCTGTGACGTGAAAAAAAAACCCCAGCTATAACATCACGTCTTGTGAGAGAGATCAGGAGGGGCTTCTTGAGATAGGTCGACTCGAAGGGGTTACGGTTTATTATTCTTCATCATCGACCAGCAACGAGCCATCTGTAGCCTTTTAACAACATTCGTCTAGCAGAGGGATCACTATAAAAATGGATTGATTTGGGTCTCCATTCGAGTTTTCCAGTTCAATCAAACAATTTTTTTTATTTCCATTATACATAACTATTTAACAGTCATCAATAAATATAACAGTAATAACAACAAATAATGTTCAGTTCTTGGATTTAGAAATAAATTGACGACATTCAACTGTCTGTGGGGTAAGAACCGAAAGGCTTGGTTATTGAGCGTTAATTTAACTTTTAAAAAGATAAAATATGATTTGGAGAAACTATGTTAACTGTTCCAAAGGCTAAGTTTCTTCAGACACTACTATGAGTAGTGGAAGCATTGTAATATTGTTAAAACACTGAGTAGGAAAGGAGCAAATAGATGACACGGAAACGATTCACTGTGTATTATCAAAATGATGATTACTATGAAATAGGTGAAATAGGTAGACAAAGAGGTTGTTGTATGGATTCTCGTTTACGACACATTGTTTTAAAATGATCTTATCTTGTTGCGTGTCTAATAATTTTACATGAATAGTGTATTTCTTGAGGTAGTTGGTAATCTTTAAAAACAGGGCCTCCAAACGGCTGAACCAAGCCCAAACGTCTTGACGTGAAAGCCCCATGGAGAAAGTGCAAATAGCAACTTCAGGTGGATACTATACAGACTGAATATTATACAGGGTGCCCAGAACTTACGCTGAAACACACCCCTTCAAATCGATCATAACGACAGAGGGGCGGCGAGTCTTTCAATGCTGTTCCAACGACCTGTTCTGGTATACAGATGGATCCAAAATGGGGAATGGGACAGGGATTGGAATCTATGGGGCAAACTCTGGATGGAGCCACTCGGCTCCTCTGGGAGCGTTTGCCTCAGTTTTTCAAGCCGAGGTACTTGCAATCGATGTCTGCGCTGGGGAGAGTCTGCGGAGGGGACACAATGGTGTACACATCCGCATTCTCTCGGACAGCCAGGCTGCGATCAAGGCCTTGGCAGCTTCCACCATTAACTCTAAGTTAGTGTGGGATTGTTACCATAACCTCTGCTCCCTGTCACAACGCAACAGGGTTTCCCTGGAGTGGGTGGCGGGGCATAGTGGGGTAATGGGAAACGAGAATGCTGATGCGCTGGCCAGAAAAGGCTCACTGACTCCGTTCATTGGTCCGGAGCCGGCCGTCGGCATTCCCAAATCCTCCTTCAGGGCGACCATAAATCGGTGGGTCACAAACCAAACCACAAGAAGATGGTCAAACCTAGGAGGACATGCTCTAAGTAAGCGCATGGTGGCCAAACCTAACCCCAGCGCCTCTGAGGAGCTGCTGCGGCTAAGCCGCAGGGAAGTCAGGCTAGTGGTTGGTCTGGTAACAGGCTTCACCCCACTCCGATTCCACCTTAACCGCATTGGGGTGACGCAAGATACAACCCTATGCAGGCTATGTGGTGAGGCTGAAGAAAAGGCCTCCCACATAATTTTTGATTGTCAAGCTCTATCAACCCGCAGGTTCCAACTCTTTGGGTCACCCACACCCATGGAGGCATTCCCCTGCACTAACCTAGCCAAACCACTACTGGCCCTTACTAAAAGGACTGTTTGACTAGACAATAGAATCTGCGGAGAAGCACAATAAGCCACCAGGCTTCAGTGCTTTTGGGCTCCCCTCACCCTGATCCGCAGATTCAGGTACAATCTACAATCATACCAGTTGGATACTGTGCAAGTTGTAGTCTTTACAAGGTGGGTAATATTTTGAATTATTTACGGGTTAGACCTACAACATCCCTAAAACTGCTTAACTTTTCTCTATGTACCTACTAGACCCCAACTGAGATTTGGTGGTGTCTTAACAATATAGAGTTGGATCTCCATTCACTTCACAAAAACCGTTTTCCTACAAACTCCCCTGATGCGGATACACCTACGTTTGAAATTTGACTCTCTAACTCCCAACTGATCGGACAAACGAAAGAAATAATATTAAATACTCGAGTTATAAGTACTGCCACTGTTTAGCTCAAAAATGTTTCGATATTGTAGTTGAAATGCAAACTTGTCCTTTCTGTTGATTTGAATCAAGTGGATCAAAACAAGGTCGAACTCCATCGGATTTTCCATATTATTCAATGCTGTTTTTAAACGTCCTATCTTCAAATCTCTTATCGTCTCCAAGGACTGCAGGAAGCAGTGTAGGAAATGACCTCACGAAAAATTCTGTCTCTACGTCCCACAACCAACGTTACCACGTCTTGCTCCACCCTTCATTATAAAAATAACCTTTCTTTATTTCCCTTACCTCCCTCGTTAGTTTTTTTTTTTTTTTTTTTTTTTTTGTGCTCAACAACTCTTGTCTTATATTTCGTCGAAGTTGTGTGGGAAAACTCTCAAGTCACGACGGGACCTTCGGAGGAATAAAAAAAAAAAATCGTGGTGTTTTTCGGTCTAGAGAATTCGTGCTCTGCTATCTCGAGATTTACTAGGGCCCAGCGTGAGTTGGTCCAGACTAAAAGAGTCCTTATCCATCACGTCAGCTTTACTTTGTGTATCGTTTACCTACTAAGTTTCAAAGAATTGACCTGATTTAGAGGATTTTCTAAAGTACACTTGAAAATCAGTATCGCTTTGAACTCACGTGCTGATTGCTCAAGATAAATGCCCTGATTCTGAGGGCACTATTTTAATATCACGTGAATATCCCTCTTGAAAATCAACATGCCTTGAATTCACAAGCTGATTGCCTGGAAAACATGCCCTTATTTAGAGGGTTTCCACTATTTTAATATTACGTGAATATTACATTAAAAAATCAATGTTGCCTCATTTAGAAGATTTTCTACAATTTAAAAATAAGTTCGTACTGCCTTGAAATGACGTGCTGATTTCGCATTCGCACTATAGAAAGTAGGAGAGCTGTTTATCGTATTGAATTGTCAGGTTTTGTTCGTGTTTGCTCCTAGATGGTCCCCTACAAAAAATTTTCGCCACTGGACTTATGATGTATACGATAAAATTGCCCGATTTCGTTCAAATTGGAGGGTTGTTTTTGGTTGGGCCCCACCTGATTGCTTCGATTTCATCACTGCCAGATCAGGAGGGGAATGAAAATCCATGAAAACGCTGCAAATTATTACACAACGGTTTATTATTTTTATATAGATCACTCGTCTACAAAATCACCAACCATCAAATATAAAGAAAAAAAAAAAAAAATCAAAAACATTTTTTTTAAATCAAAATCACCAACTATCGATTGCATTTTGGTCAGCTAAAATTTGAACGGAGATTAGGCCTCTTTTGCGACTCACTCGTGTTTCGATTTATATATTTACCTATATTTCTATATAAACCCTTAAATTTTCGTAGGGAGCGAACGGTTTGTCCTACAGAGCTCCGCGTGGTCTCAAAAAATTCTAAAAATTCCATAGAATCTTAAATTGAAGGGAAAACAATACCTTTATATCGAAATTTTTTGAGTTAGGGCGTTTTCAAAATTTCAAAATTGATTTTGGAACCCTTAGGCTAGGAACACACGGGGCGCCGTAGGGCGCCGACGCTTGCCTCAGCGTCTTTTGTCGCCCAAACCCCACGCGCACACACGAGGCGTCTTTTTTCTCAGTTTGACGCCTGCATTCACCATGGAAAGAGAGAAAGCTGTGGCAATGTTTATTCTCTATCGCAGGCTCAGAAAGAAGAAACACCGACTCATGTGGATTCACCCCATAATTTCTTTGCGAAATCAGAGTGGAGTTTTTTACACCCTTTATTCGGAGTTGGAGGACAATGAAAAATTTAAAAACTATTTCCGTATGTCGCAGTGAATGAATCCACATACTTCCTGCCAAGCTTTCCCTGTCAAGTTCCGATCTTTGTAGTCAGTGAGGGTCTTGTACCAAATGGACGGCCTTTCCTGAACCGCCGAAATCAATAAATCCATGTCACAACTCATTTTTGACGAACGAACAAATAAAGCACGCACTAAGCACAACCTCAAAACGTCTACCTTTGAGCGTCACGAAGGGAGTGGGGACGCCTCGTCTGTGCGCTCTGATGCTGTGGTTCACATTTTAACACGACTCTAGCGCCGTGAGCGTCAGAGTCAAGGTGCAGCGTCGTGGATTCTCCGACTCTTGCGGATAAAAATCGCCGACACTCCGTGTGTGCGCTCTGATACAATCCAATGCCTTTTAGCTTGAGAGGTGGAGTTGAAAAAGACGCTGACGCAAGCGTCGGCGCCCCACGGCGCCCCGTGTGTTCCTAGCCTTAGGAGTGACCGACATCAACCAAAATCTTCGGGGCACAACTAGACCCCAAATGGAGCCTACATACCAAATTTCATCAAAATCGGTCAATGCTAAGTGGCAAAAGTGCCGCGTACGGCGTACGGCGGACGGACGGCCAAATTTTTATTCGATTTTGGTTTATTATTTTCAATAATGAACCTTTGGAATCGACCAAGAAAAAAAAAATTTTAACACCCCCTCAAAATTTGATGGTTTACGTTTCAAGGTACGTAGAATCCAAAAATCGAATAAAAATTTGGCCGTCCGTCCGCCGTACGCTGCACTTTTGCCACTTAGCATTGACCGATTTTGACGAAATTTGGTATGTAGGCTCCATTTGGGGTCTAGTTGTGCCCCGAAGCTTTTGGTTGATGTAGGTCACTCCTAAGGGTTCCAAAATCAATTTTGAAATTTTGAAAACGCCCTAACTCAGAAAATTTCGATGTAAAGGTATTGTTTTTCCTCCAAATTAAGATTCTATAGAATTTTTAGAATTTTTTGAGACCACGCGGAGCTCTGTAGGACAAACCGTTCGCTCCCTACGAAAATTTAAGGGTTTATATTGAAATATATATATATAAATCAAAACACGAGTGTGAATCGCAAAAGAGGCCTAATCTCCGTTCAAATTAGAGCTGACCGAAATGCGATCAATGGTTGGTGATTTTGATTTATTTTATTTATTTATTTTTATTTTTTTTATTATTTTTTTTTATTTATTTATTTTTTTTCATTCTTCTCTTCATTTTGGATGGTTGGTGATTTTGTAGACGAGTGATCTATATAAAAATAATAAACCGTTGTGTAATAATTTGCAGCGTTTTATTCGATTTTTGGATTCTACGTACCTTGAAACGTAAACCATCAAATTTTGAGGGGGTGTTAAAATTTTTTTTCTTGGTCGATTCCAAAGGTTCATTATTGAAAATAATAAACCAAAATCATTCCTGCAGCATGAGTTGATGAGCTAATTGTCATAGAAATTTAAATTTTTTCCTTCACCGTCTCCAGGGATTGTTTCAGAACGCTAAAATACGTATCGACAATAATTCGAGAACTTCTTCAGTATCGTGTTGATATTTGTGAAAAACTGCACCTAATATGATATTCAATTAGGTAGTTTCTCACCAACTAATTCTGTAAGTCCTAATATTTTATTCGATGAAGCTCCACTGCCTGCCCTACTAAGCCAGAGGTTTTCTTCCATGTCGACAATAATTTTCTGTTAACATTTTTTTTCCAAGTAACACTTTTTAAACTGGTAACATTTTTTTCACCATTATTTGATTAAATTCGATGTGTGAAATAATTGCAAATTCTGCAAATAAACATTTTCCGGTTAAATTAAATGCATCGCTCGTTCTTGTTTGTGGCTTAAGGTTTCACCTTATAACATCTTCCAAGTGCATTAATTTCAGCAGTTGATATTCATCGCCGGAGGAGAAATTCCCTGTGAAATTGTAATTCACATATATCACGGAATTTCTCGCCATTGGATGTCATCACAGGACGTCCAAGTTACGTATGCAGATGTTCCATTGTTATAAACGAGGAAATCGGTGTCAAGAACGGGTGAAACTTTTCTCACAGGAAGAGTGAGAAGAGACCGACTCAGTCCAGAGATTCCTCGGCTGTTTACGAATAAATATTCACTCGTTTCTTTATTATATTTCTTGATGTAGAAAATATTCCATCAAATATTGCATTTTTTCCGTGCGGTTTTCCGTTTTGGAGTGGGCATTTTTTTCAGTAGTATATGACAATCGACCCGATGTAAATTATGTCAGCTTTATTGGGATTTGGGTCCAACAACAAAATCCTCCTCTTTCACCAAATTTTCGAAAAATTTATTTTCTTCATCAGGGCCTATAACAAAATATACAATAATCAACAATAAAGCTTCGACATGGCTAAGAATATAAACTATATGTTACTTTTTATGGGAAACTTACTCAGAGGATGAGTTTAGGTTTGAACATCAAATCACAGTCGGGAACAAAGAGGTATAAACCAGGAACACTGAAGGAAAAATTTTGGAGGTAAGTATTTAGATATTTAAGGTGAATTTGTGTATAAACTAATAGGTGAGTTTTTAGCAAATTAGGTGTAGTATTCTAGTAATATTTAAAAGATAAAATATGGCAGAAACAGACAAAAAACACAACTCTACTTACCTAATCATTAAATTGGTGTTGAAAAAAACTTGACTATTATAATAAAATTTGGAAAAACAACAATAACATCAGGCTTTAAATTGGTAAAAAAAACAAATCAAGACAGTCAGATAGACACAACCACAATAATAATGACTAGAATAGATAAGAGATAACAAGTAAACTTATTCTTCTTCAAGATTGACTACAATTGACAACTACCACAGAACTGACACTAAAACTTAACAAGATGCATTATAACTAAGACTAGAATTCGAGGAACAACTGCGAGTGAATATGACAAAGGTATGTGGTCCTTGAGGGTGAAAGTAGGTAGCACTCAGCCATGAGCAGCGGCGAAACCAGCAGCTCACAATCCAGTCTGGAGCTTGTGGATCTCAGCCAGGATCCCCGAGTAAACAGAGCTGAGACCGGATGTATCAGTCCGCTTGTTGCAGGCATGCTGATTCATGTGAATGTAGGCCATCTCTTTAAATAATCTACGACCTAAAATTGGTTCTCGATCCAGGATCTTGGTCGTCTCAAAGTTGAACATGTGGCCGTTCTCAATGGCATGTTGAGCCAATGCACATTCAGGCTCTCCATCAGCTACTCGGCAATCTGCAGCATGCTGACGATTTCGATCCTTGACATATTGCTTAGTTTGGCCAAAATAGCAAGCTGGACATGCAGAGCAACCTATCTGGTAAACAAGATTTGATTGAAGAGCAACGGCATCTCTAGCCTTCAGCAATGTATGCAGCCTCAAAACCTTATTGCCATACTTGTATGGAACTCTAATGTCAGGGCATTCTCTCTCATACTTACCTCCAAAATTTTTCCTTCAGTGTTCCTGGTTTATACCTCTTTGTTACCGACTGTGGTTTGATGTTCAAACCTAAACTCATCCTCTGAGTAAGTTTCCCATAAAAAAGTAACATATATTTTATATTCTTAGCCATGTCGAAGCTTTATTGTTGATTATTGTATATTTTGTTATAGGCCCTGATGAAGAAAATAAATTTTTCGAAAATTTGGTGAAAGAGGAGGATTTTGTTGTTGGACCCAAATCCCAATAAAGCTGATTAGAGCAATACTTGCCTGAGAAGTACTTAAATTCTTTAATATGAAAAGAAACCTTCATTTTAAAGTTGCTAGTTTTCCACATTCTAAAACGACAACAAGATTAGAAGATATTTCGAATTTTCAGAATATTCCTGAGGTCCTCCAGCTCTCATTGTCGGTTACAACTTCATCCTCTCTTTCACTCCTTCAACACAGCATCATCTCGGCTGCACTTCGGTATTCTAATTGCATGGGAGCCGACCAGCTATCGCGGCTTTTCGCCCTTGAGGTCGAATAAAAAAGTGAAATCTTTTAATGACGAAACGAACCCCCACGGTGAAAGTGGATTTCGTACTTCATAACTCAAACCTCAAATTTCGACAAATTATTTTTTTATGGCTGCAATTTCTTACTGCCGTCGAGATTATGAAGGATCTTGTTTACATAAGTTCACTGAGGCAAAAAATAGGATTTTTAAGTAATAGAAATTATCGAGTTCCTATAATATAGGAGATCATATTATGATGCCCAAAAAATAAGGTTCTGAGGTGTACCCAGTAACTGGGACTGTTACCACTGATCTTACTCAGGAATGTGCCCTTCTCTCGAATTCTTCTCACCCGTTTTTTTGGCTAAACGGAATTTTTGAGGAATTTTGGTTTATTATTTTCAATAATGAACCTTTGGAATCGACCAAGAAAAAAAATTTTTTAACACCCCCTCAAAATTTGATGGTTTACGTTTCAAGGTACGTAGAATCCAAAAATCGAATAAAAATTTGGCCGTCCGTCCGCCGTACGCCGTCCGCCGTCCGCCGTACGCGGCACTTTTGCCACTTAGCATTGACCGATTTTGATGAAATTTGGTATGTAGGCTCCATTTGGGGTCTAGTTGTGCCCCGAAGATTTTGGTTGATTTAGGTCACTTCCAAGGGTTCCAAAATGAATTTTGAAATTTTGAAAACGCCCTAACTCAAAAATTTTGATAGAAAGGTATTGTTTTTCCTTCAATTTAAGATTCTGTAGAATTTTTAGAATTTTTTGAGACCACGCGGAGCTCTGTAGGTCAAACCGTTCGCTCACTACGAGAATTTAAGTGTTTTACGTACGATAAATCAGAAACACGAGTGTGAATCGCAAAAGAGGCCTAATCTCCTTTCAAATTATAGCTGACCAAAATACGATCGATGTTTTTCTTCAAGTTGGATGGTTGGTGGATTTGCAGACGAGTGATCTATAGAAAAATAATAAACCATTGTGTAATAATTTGCAGCGTTTTTTTTTAATTTTTGAAAATTTGAGGCAAGTTGAATCAGACCTGCATTCACCCTCGTGTTTCTGATTTATTGTGAGTTCAACCTTCAAGTCCGCATTGAGAGCAACGGTTTGTCCTACAGTTGATGGTTTACGTTTCATGTTTATGATTTCAGAATCTGAAAATCGACTAAAAACTGCAAATTATTACACAAAAGTTTATTAATTCTCTGTATAGATCACTCGTCTACAAAGATCACAGCTTTGCCATTGTCACTACCTACCAACCATATTTTCGCTTCACAATCAAGTTTAATTTGATTTTGAACGCTTCTCAATCAACTGAAAGAAATAAAAGAGTTGTGGGTGAAATTTATTTACTGGTTGCTAAGGACGTGAAACTGAGAACAACTCAAAGAAACGAACAAAGATCGCATTTTGGTCAGCTAAAATTTGAATGGACATTAGGCCTCTTTTGCGATTCACACTCGTATTTCTGATTTATCAGAAATAAGTCCAACCTTTCGATGCTCATGGGGAGCGAACGGTTAGTCCTACGGATCCCTGGGTGGTCTCATTCGATTCTAAAAATTCAATACTATTTCAAATTGATGATGAAATAATACCTTTATTTCAAAAGTTTTTCAGCTAGGGCGTTTTGAAAATGTAAGCCCTTATTTTTCAACCCTTAGAAGTGACTAACATCAACCAAAAGCTTCGGGGCACTACTTGACCCCAAAGGGAGCCCATATACCAAATTTCTTCTAAATCGGTCCATGGTAACTAGGAAAGTGGGAGATACAAAAAATTTTTATAATGAACCAAAACACTGTAATATAATTGCTGATGCTTAACGGCAGAGGGAACTAATTGGCCTAGTTATGTACACGATTTTCAATAAATATATTCATAATCTGGATCTCTCTCTCTTTTGGCTCACCAAAAGTGAATTGCAATACATTTATCATCAATACATCAAAAAATTCAAGTTGTGCCGTCGTCTCACCAAAACTGGCCTTTAAAGGGCTGTACTACTTTGTAAATATTTCTAGTTCGGTGCCCTCCAACGACTTCTGGGAACTTTTCGGTCGTTTCTGAATTAGTAACACGCGCGGTTGTAAATTTGAAACGTGCGAATGTTTTGAAGGACCTGTACGTGGCCAGCGATGGCTTGTATGTACGTGGTCAGACAACCAGATGTGTGGTCGATGACCAAATTAATCATTTTGATGTTGATGGCTGCGGGGCCTGAACGGTCGAATTTGCATAGACCGAAGTCGTTGGATTAATCGGTTTTCCTGTGTGATGAAATCTTCCAGGTCTTCCTGAAGCGCCAAAACGACAGTATTATTTTGTCTTTTTGAGTAGGTAGATGATACCTTTCTTCAAAAGACTTTTTATAGTGAAAGAAGTTTATCAAATTTCCAATATTGACGGACTACAGAACAGATAAAGGCTGTATCATACAGTTTGTATCATTTGGAAGTAACAAAACCTCGGATTCAAACGTTCCTTTTCGCTATTTTCGTTTTTAGTTTTAAGCTGAGAAATTATTCCAACATTTCAGTCAGATTACCTAAGGATTTTGCGTCGAAACTTTCTCTGGGTCTTAAGATCGCTCGACTGTCAATGTATTATCAGTATCTCTTCCCTCTGAATCTTGCAAGGCTCGTCGATACCGCAGATTCCTTCATGATGTTGGCCCGATCGACCATTCATTAATAAGGGATATGCTTGAGCTCTCCTAGTTGTGTTTGTGCCGGATCTATCATTTATCGTCTTGACTCGTTCGATCGTTGCTTGGTTTCCTTTTGAAAAGTGGATCCTTTCCATAATCCCCGGTGATTGGATTTATCAAATGTGACTGTGACGTGATGATATAAACTCATCTTGGTGGTTTTGGACTATCAACATCATCTAGTGAACGTGGAAGAGGCGAAACAGCCAATGAACGGCAAACGGCACATCTGTTTTATCTGGTCGAAAATGATCGCGTCCACTTTCGACGAGGAACTGAGAAATTTTATCGATCGAAGCTAATCAAAACAAGTTCACCATCGCAGTGTGGCAGAGGGGAGTCCTCATGAATCATCGTTCGGAACTGGTGTATGCCAGCTATTGGGGCTCTCGAGTATGCTAAGAGGTGCAACACGTGCTTGGAAGGAGGGCCTCAATGAATGACAACTAAACGGAGGGGTTGCCTCTCTTGTGTACAAGGATTTTTTCCGCTCTTTTTTTAGGACTTTTTAATAACGAAACGGTAGGTTTTTTGATGAAAATGGCTCAGACAAACTTATAGATCACGACATTCTCTACAAAAATTGTTTTTACACTTTTTTTTCCTAAGAGTTTCCATTTCTGAGAAAAAGCCATTATAAATTGGTATTCTTCATGTATCCACGCTTTTCCTGACCAGCTATGAGGTTGAAGCGTCTTTTTTTATTGAATAATGTCTAGGAATTGTATCCTATTTAACTTTAGATAGACGTAAATCAGCGTAGTAAGAACGAAATGTGATTATTATCAAGTTTCAAATCGACAGGAATACAGATCAATAAGAGCTAAAAGGAAAGTGAGTCTTGAGTGATGAGTGACTAAGAACAACTCGTCATCTTATCTCATGTTACATGTTATTTTTGAAACATCTGCTGCTCAGCGTCTGACCGCTGGAGTCGGCAAACATCCATAGAACCAATTCAAGCTCTTCTACCACCTGCACTGGAAAACCTTCTTATTACTATTTTCGTCAATGCAAAACAGGAGTACTTAATTCAAAATGCGGCTTAAAGAAGTTAGCTTAGTTTGTTCAATAGCATGCATCAGTTGTCAAGGCCAATCGTGCTCAATTATTGAATCTCCAATAGAAGAAGATAACAACTGATGTAGCGCTGTTTGAGCAGTTTATGTCAACTAAAAAAGAAGAAGCTGACTATTACGAAGATGAATGAGGCCTAATATCGTATTGAACTTCAATAAAATAGACCTTAAAATAGGCTAAACCCCTGAAGAACCAGCAAGTTACTTCCAACGAGCCCGTATGTACCACCAAACCTGAGAGGGGACATAATATACTCATCTCAGAACTATAACTTCACTGCAGTGAAAATAGAAAGGAAAAACAATGTAGGTAATGACGCTCTAGTTCAGATTGCTCACTAAAAGGCTCTGATTTGCAGGTACTCTAGTTGAAAACAAATTGCACGTAATGCATGCATTCCAGGGGACGTCCCACTGGATAAGCGGTAGGTCAATTTAAACCAGTTGGTTTAACTATATGCAGGCATAACTGCTAAATGCAGGCAAAAACAAATCGTAGATAATAATATGTCGATACCTTGAAGCACAAAAGTGCTATTTCCACCCATCTTCCACGTTTTTAATTATTTTTAATTTCAGAAAAACTCAAATATTAGGAGAGGGATATTACACTGAGTTGCACTTCACACAAGTAGGAATTTGATTGTTGAAGGGGGTTGAGTCGGTTGATATAGACTTGATTGGTGGTCGAAACGACTCTGGTTCCTTTTTGTGAATAAAAAAGGGAAACGTTGGTTTTCTGTTGTATATTCATTTAGCGACAGTTTCGCTGGGACAACTTGCCAGCATCTTCAGGCTAAAACAATTGAGAACAGCAGATCTCTTAGTGTCTAAAAACTATGGTCACTATATAACTATGGTACACTAGACAAACCTTACACATATTTCTCGTAATTTACCTTTTCAGTTAATGGAGAAAGTACATTCTTGCATGTTTCTTTATCCAAACTTTTAATATTTTCCAGAAACGCTCGTTTTATTGGATCCAAACTGGAAAAAACCGAGGCTAATTATAGTGCAATAAGGGAGACATTTCAAACAAGTAGGAAAAAAATATATAAACTGTACTCCTTCAAAGGAAAAAACAGTGCCTGAACATGTCAGGTAGGTACCTACCTTGTTTGTTGGTATAATTGTAAGTGAATCGGTCCTTTAGAATTGATTAAGAAGGAATGTAGGACGATTATAACATTTAAAGAAAAAACTGCGGAAAAAACCATTTTTCTCCCATAGTAGGTGTGTCGGTACAGCTGTACCGGGACTGTGGAACCGAGTATCAGGTTGGAACGGTTCCACGCAGTGACAAAAACTCGACCCTTACCGGTCCAGTTCCACGGACTGATAAGATATCTTGAAATAGCTCTGGACCGGGAAGAGAATCTTTTCCATCGGTCCAGTTCCATCCTCACCAATCACAATGATCTGATCAATCATCTCATCAATCTGATCATTCTGATTGGTGAGGATGGAACTGGACCGGTAAGGATGGAACTGGACCAATAAGATATCATAGAGAATGGTTCAATGGCTCTGGACCGGTAAGCATGGATCTTGTTCTCAGTTCCGTTCCATGTTGTACCTGGAAGCGCCCTTAATACTTCCATGGACTGAGAATGGTTCATGGAATGGCTCTTGAGCGGGAAGTTATCCTCTGGACTGGTTAGCATGGAAGTTGTCTCCAGTATTATTAATTTATTATTGTCATGTCAAGTTATTAAACTGCAACGTCATTATTCTTTCCTTGAATTGTTTGGTAACTATTATTTATAATGAATTGCCTCTTTTGTAACACTTGTTCAAATTCCTTCCTTTTAGCGAATTGTCAAGGAAAATGATGCTATTGTATTGCATGGAAGAAGGATGATAGGGATTTGACTGTCTGCTTCATCCATGCCGTGTGATTGGGATTTGATCGCCTGTACTGGTAATGGAACTGTACCGGTAATTTGGAACGGTTACATCTTTGTCACCGTAACCGTTGGAACCGTTCCAGGGAAATACCTGGACCGACACATCCCTAGTAGGAACAAATGAAACTGATATTATCCATTGGCATGGGGGCAGTGTTGATCTACACTATCAGGTATTACAAGAAACTACTTCCACGTCATCACCAACACATGTGGTATTATACTAATATTCCCCAATAAACAATATTTTGCTTTTACATAATTAAAAAATTATTTTAAAAAAAACTATTAAAAAAAATTGCTGTGATAACCAATATTCTATTGCTATACCGAGTTAAATTATCGTGCGTGGAATCATGTACGAGGGTCATCCAGAAAGTAAGGTTACAACACCTGAGTAAAATCGAAAAAATTTTGTATTTGAAAGAAATTCACAGGATACTTCACAAATATAGTGAACTATTTTTTAACGTAATCGCCGTCAAGATCGAGACATTTCTGTAGTCGGGGCACCAGCTTTTGTATGCTTGTGTTGTAGACCTCCGCCGCCACCTCTTTCAGCCACTTCTCCACAGCTTCCTCGACCTCCTGATCATTGGAAAATCGTTTCCCTCCCAAAAACTCCTTCAGTTTAGTGAAGAGATGGTAATCTGAAGGTGCCAAGTCGGGTGAATAGGGTGGATGGGTGATAATGTCCCATCCAAACGAAGTCAGCAGCTCCTGTGAAACACGTGCGGCGTGAGGCCTGGCATTGTCGTGCAGGAGACTCACTCCCTTGGTCAGCCTTCCCCTTCTGCGGTTCTGGATGGCTCTTCTCAGTTTTTTTAAGGTATTGCAATAAGCTACTGCGTTAATGGTAGTCCCTTTAGGCATGAAATCCACTAGAAGGACCCCCTTACGGTCCCAGAAAACAGATGCCATGACTTTTCCGGCTGAATGGGTCGTTTTGAACTCATCCCCTGTCACAATAGAGTCCAAAAAAGCTTCTCCCTCCTGTGCAAAACGATCCAAAAATTCACGAGCCGCAGTCACACGATTTTGACGGTGCTCCGGTGTGAGCATTCTGGGTACCCATCTCGCACACAACTTCTTGTAACCAAGTTTTTCCGAAACAATATCACCAAGGAGACTTCGAGAAATATCAGGAAATTTTTCGTGAAGGTCGTCAAGTGTCGCACGGCGGTCATTTCGCACTTGTTCTTCAACTTTTTCCACAAGTTCCTCAGAAATCACTGATGGCCTCCCACTCCTTTGCTCGTCGTGAGTCTCAGTACGGCCCTCTCTAAACAACCTGGCCCATTTTGTGACATGTTGTCGACTCATCACATCACCACCATAAACTTCGACGAGCTTGCGATGGATGTTAGCCGCGGTATTATTCTGCAAAGTCAAAAAACGAATGACCGCTCGGATCTCGCACGGACGGGAGTTGGCAGGAGCGCGAGATGACCTCTCCATTGGAAACTTTTACTGTAACTAAAAAAAACGGCCGAAATAAACGCGGGGCGAAGCAAACTGACCGTTACGAACTCCCCTTCACAGTAGGTGCACCAACTTTGAGAAAGAAAATTTCCCCCAACCTCAGGAGCCCTTGTAACCTTACTTTCTGGATGACCCTCGTACATGGAAACTATTAACATGCCATCCTGACACAAAGCGTGGCACATTCGCTCTTCGCAATAGTAGGGGCAATTAGTGACTGGTGGTCACGCCCACTTGTTACATTTTAGTGTACTTCACTACTTAGTTATAAGAACACTAACTAAATTGTTATGTTGTTACAGTTATTAACATTATGTATTCTATTTAAGTAAAACGGATATAATCACATTGTTATCACTGTATATTATTATTTTATCACATTATTGTATTAAATTTATTATCACAGTTGGTTCATTATCACAGTAGTTTGTATCATTAGCTCCCCTCCATATTTCTAATGGTTACAATTCTTATATTCATGATCATTAGTTATTCATTATGTTTCCATCATCATTGTTCACTTTTCATGATTACATTATCACTAATTATATCTCAGTTTGTTAATGGAATTTTAATCATCTTATTCTACATTTGATCACTTATTATCACAGTTCGGTACCTTTTATTTATAAAATTAAACTTTATCCTTCCTGCCTAGATTGAACTGCTGCTTACATACCTATTATCAGGAGAAGGGGGTCTGAGTAGGTTGTTGTATGAGGTGTGTATAGAGTTGTTTCCTTTGAAGGAGTACAGTTTATATATTTTTTTCCCACTTGTTTGAAATGTCTCCCTTATTGCACTATAAATAGCCTCGGTTTTTTCCAGTTTGGATCCAATAAAACGAGCGTTTCTGGAAAATATTAAAAGTTTGGATAAAGAAACATGCAAGAATGTACTTTCTCCATTAACTGATAAGGTAAATTTCGAGAATTATGTGTAAGGTTTGTCTAGTGTACCATAGTTATATAGTGACCATAGTTTTTAGACACGTAAGAGATCTGCTGTTCTCGCTAAATGAATATACAACAGAAAACCAACGTTTCCCTTTTTTATTCACAAAAAGGAACCAGAGTCGTTTCGACCACCAATCAAGTAGGAATTTCATCCCGCGAGATAGCTCTCAATTCCTTTCGCCTCCGATTCCTCCAAAGTGCTTACGTACATGACCAACATGCGAATTCGAGCCCCCTCCCTCCAGGATTAAGAATGGTCTATAACGGATTCGTGTGTGGTTTTTTTCCGTTGTGTGTTGTCCAACTTTACGCTCAAGTCTTACTGTGGGACGTCCTAAAAAGTGTGTGGAAGAAAAATTTGTCCCCCTGTCGCACCTATTATGAGACCCAATGCAGATAAGTGCCACTTTTCAAGAGACTCACAAACAAGGGGTGAACAAATAACATGTAGTACAGTAAAAGTGGAGCATGTTGTAAATTTCATTTAAAAAAAAAGTCCGATCTTACTTGCTCTTCTACACATCTGTTCAATAGAGATATTTTAAAGCTCTGGCGAGATAGATTTTAATTATGATTCATTTGGAGGAAGGGAGAAAGAGTGACAAGTGTGTCTCTACTGACACAGAAGCTATTGGTAGCTGGAAGCTACTGTGATCAAGGGATCGCCACTAATTATTGTTGCTTCCGAGTCTACCAAGATAGCGGAAGCTTTGTTTTCACTTTTCAAGGATGAAAGAAAAAAGTTCTCCGAAATCAAAATTTTCACTCGCGTTTTGCGTTTTAGACCTTTCTGAACAATTTTGGTTTCGTGTCTGTGTGTCTGTCATGAATTCCTTGTAACGCGCATAACTATACGAAGTTATTGTCCGATTTCGATGAAATTTTCAGGGATGTTGCAGACTAGTACTTAGATGGTCCCCTATGATAATCATCATCCTCGGACTGATAGAAGCGACTGCGCATGCGCAAACGTGAATTTCCTTGTAACGGCCATAACTTCTACATTTTCCATCCGATTTCAATGAAATTTTCAGGGACTATGCGGATTAGATTGTAAATGGTCCCCTATGAAAATCATCACCCCCGGATTGATAGTAGCCGATGCGCATGCGCGAACGTAAAATCCGTGTAACAGCCGTGCGTACGTCAGAATCTCAAATTCTACGATGTCTACTGTCTGGCGCCCGTAGCACATTCGCAGCGAGTCAAACTGCCAACCAAGGGGTCACGGTTACGATTCCTAGCCGTACCCAGAAATTTTTTGAGTAGTGACACATTTTTCATCCGAATTTGATGAAATTTTCTAGGATTATCCAGAGTAGCGTGTAGATGGTCCCCTATGAGGGTAGTAAAAGGTACTTAGAGATTGGTGTTTTGAGATTACCTAACTACAATGCATCGGATCATCTATATAATCGGGTTATGGATACGAGGAAGCTATGTGCCACACCCACTTGGCAGACGTTTTTTATTTGTCAACAACGCCTGGGATGATGTTTGGTTACTCTTCGTATATTTCATCTTCTTTCCAACTTGGTCATACAGAAGGTATACTATCTAAATGTCAGAGAAACTGATTCATTTTGATGCTAACAATCGTTCACCTGGAAGGAAAGAAGATGGAGTACTAGTTCCTCATCTTCCCTTATCCCAAATTAAAATTCGATCTATTTTCTTTTTATGGTGCACCCCCTCCGCCTTTGAGGGGAGTTATTTAGGAGGGGGGGAATAACTCATGCAGAAGGTATTGGTAGCTGGATGCCACTATTATGGACTTCTGTGATCAAGGCATGGCCACTACTTATTGGCCCGTATTCACAAAAATCACCAAAGTGACACTTGAAGTCGCACTTCCAAAAGTGATACTTTAGGCCAAAGTGAAACTAGAGGAGAAATCGCTATTCACAATCGTTTTTAGTGTAGCTGCTCTTAGTTCAGCTTTAGGTTCAACTGATAAGGAAATTGAAAGAAACTGATAAGTTTTCTATTTAAATCCAAACGGAAAAACTTCGTAAAACGGCTGTCGAATCAAGCAAAATAGACGTACTTCACATCAAAAGCTGCACTGAGGGCCAGTAATGTGTGGTAGGAGCCAAACTTACCAGAAGAGTGTAACTTTACGAAAGTTCAGCTTCGGTAAAGAGCGGCTAAAGAGACACTTTTTCCAAAGTTTGGTTCTTGAATAGCATTTTCTCTAAAATACAACTCTAAGTGGAGCTTTCAAGCTTCACTTAGTAAAAAGCCCCACTTAGAGCAGTTTGTGAATACGGCTGATTATCTCTGTTGCAAACTCTCTGGGATGACGTTTAGTTACTGCTAGGAGTTGCATTATTCGTATAATTCATGTTCTTCCTAAATAACCCGTGTAGAAGGCATCTATACCCTCTAAACACTCTAGCGAAACTTAATCATTTTGATGCTAATACTGGTTCACAAAGGGAAAAAAAGGAAGATGGAGTGACAGGTGTGCCTCTCCTCGCCTCGCTGTCTGCTTCCTCCCCCATCAGGTGGCCGCGCCCGGTTGCCATAGACAGCGTTGAGTCATCCCCTCGCTCGGCTCGAAACACGTCTATTTTTCTAGCCAACTACAACACAACTGTCCTCCACGGTTCGACACAAAGTTCCAGAGGATTTTCCGCTAGGTCGCTTCTCTCGACCCCATTTTCCCCAAAAGGGAGAGGGATTTCGTATTATTCGTACCCCTCTGACGGCAGAAATTCCTACTTCCATGTTGGAGATCCATCTTCCAAAGTTTTGGAGGGTTTCTCCATAAAATGTTAACCCAATACATTCGGAAGGGATAGTTGATCTGCAGCACACTCAATTATATCATAATAATTACGAATATTGTGTTTGTAGCTATCATACTTACCTATTGTAGTTGAGGCTGTATGGGTTAAATCCTGTAGCCAATAAAAGGCAGCGGAAGCATTGTTTTCAATTTTTGGGGAAAAAATCCTTCAAAATAAAAATGACTCTTTGCATTTTACGTTTTTGGCGTTGGACGTTGTAAATGGCAAATCTGTACAAAGTTATAGTCCGATTTTGGTGACACATGTTCAGTGTTTGTGCGGGTTGAGGTCTATATATCGTCCCTATACCTGGTAAACCATGTAAGTCGAGTTTATCAAATTTTACAGGGGACACTAAAAACTAGATAATTCAGTTTTCATTCCACATGCAATAAGGTTTTTTCGTTCCATTCCTTAAAACAGGTGGTAACAGTAGTATTTCAAAGAGCCTGAGACTAATTTCATCAAAATTTACTTTAGCGAACGAAAAAATGGACTTACATGCTTTTACCCAGCCTTTGACACCCGACTTACATGGTTTTCAATTTGATTTTCATGAAAATATACCCAGCTTGGGTTATTTAATTACTAGGAATATTATTCAATTTTTTCTCTCCAGGTTTCAAGGTTACACAAAATACCCGAATCGATGCAAAAGGAAAATATTTAAATGAAAATTCATAGGCGTTGACTAATACGCAGTCCAACTTTAAGGCTCCTTGAGTCAAAATGAAGTCTTCACTCTTAATATTACTAGAGTTGAGCAATAAATTATTATACTACTGATTCCTCAATTACCATTTCTTAAATTAAAACCATTACTTATAGGAACACTTTACCTATCACAACCGTAACTAGGCAGGTATGCATTGAATTTAAGTGTTAGGCAAATAGGTACCTTTTGTTTCATTAAAACAAGGGATGAGTTAGGTATGGGTTAGGGGTTAGGGTCATGTTGGGGATGAGCTAGGGACGGGTTAGGGATGGGCTGGGTATAAGTTAGGGGTTGGGATAGAGATGGACTAGGGATGGGTTGAGGATGGGTTAGGTATGAGTTGGGTTAGGGATGGGATAGGGCTTAAGGATAGGTTGGAGATGGGCTAGGGACGGATTAGGGGTTGGGATAGGTCAGGGTTGGGTTGGGGATGGGACAGGGATGAGTTAGGGACGGGTTGGGTTAGCGGTTATAGATAGGTCAGGGCTGGGTAGAGTAAGAACTGAGGATGGATTAGGGATGGACTAGGGATAAGTTAGGTATGGGTTATGGATGGGTTGGGTGTGGGTTAGGGATAGGACAGGGCTGGGTTGGAGATGAGCTGTGGATGGGTTGGATATGGGTTAGGGATGGGTAAGGGGTTAGGGATTGGTCAGAGATGGATTTCCTCAATTATTATCTCTTGTATCATTAATTTTACAGAGTTTCCTGTAAAACATAAGCAGACCAATAGCACACTACGCATTTATTTTTGTTCATCAGCATTACAGCTACGTCAAACAGCCAACAAATCAATCAATTCATCTAAAATTATCCTCCTAAATAATGTAAAAATAATTTAGAAACAATGCGGAATAACACGTAGGTAGATCGTGATCTTAAGGTTGGCCACAGTATGGAAAATCACGTGTCTGCAGAACACAAGGAGTGGAATTTATTGCTGAAATTGAGACTAATAAAAAGGTCTCTATTTATGATCACTTTCTCCGAACTCCATTTATGATTTTGTAAACTTTTACATGGAAAATTAAAAAAAACTGACTATCTTTGATGGAAACTTGCCACCAGCGTGAGCTGCTCACTCTTATGAAGGCATACACAGGACTTACATGGTTTTCCGGCGAAAAAATAGGTAACCGACTTACTCGTTTTTTCAATGCCTTCTGGGTAAAAAACTATTCATCAGATTGAAAAACGGCTTCACTAAATGAATCACACGACCCTAATTTACCTGAGAAGCTCAAGACCTTATTTTCGAAAAAATACCGACTTACATGGTTTACCAGGTATAGGGACGATATGGTCCCTGGATAAGTAGCAGTCTCTTCATATGCATAAATAATGTGAAGGCCTTCTACAAGCATAACAACTACTGTTTTCATCTACTTGGGGAATGACATTTTGATTTTGCCCCTCATCACATCATCTAGATACCTATAACTTTGTTATGCATCCAAAAAAGCTATGTGCCACATCCACTGTTTTTGAGTTGCACGAATGGAAAGAATATCGAATCACTTTTTCAACCTTCAAAAGTGAAAACAAAGCTTTCGCTTCCTGGTAGATTCGGAAGCAAAATAATAAACCGTTGTGTAATAATTTGCAGCGTTTTCTCATAATTATTCATTATTATGTAGTTCCTCCAAAACTTCATTTGAACATGAACAAATTTTATCTTTTAGCGTTAATTATTATAAAGTAGGTCAAAGGTTGTCATGCCAAATAATTTGAAAACCTTCGGCTCAACTAAAAAACCATGGTCTTCAGTTGGTATTTTAAGAATGACAGGGGGGAATGTGAGAAAAGAGATGTCACTTTTTTTGAAAAATCGTAAATAGGGAAATAACGTCAATAACTTCATGGGAAGAGCGGGAAAGTTCACTAAGTTAGCGAAAACTTGGCTGTAAGGAAAAGCGGAAATGGGGTTGAATTAGGTTTGTCTGACTTTCATTTCAAATGCATTTCCTACTTTAAGAGAGAAGCAGAATCACGAGTCGGTTAAGAGCCAGAGAGATTTTCATCGCGCTTCAAACAACGAATCGGTTGGACTACCTACCTAAAAACATTGGCACCATCCTCCAATTCATAGGGTCTCATAATGGTCCCTGCCGGCTGCGAGGAGGACGCTTCGACTTCAATTTTGTCCAATTTGGAGTTTAAATAAACTAAGAGAAACCGGAAGCCATCAGAAAAAAGACGCAGATAAACTCGGCCGTGCAGTCCTATTTATAAACAACGTAGGCCACTTCGAGTATGTGACGTCAGGAATGCCGTGCTCCGATCCACCTTTGAAGCTCCCAAGGAAAAGTTACTTTCAGCTGTGAAAGGATCTTTGTTTGGAATGGAATATTGCATCGAGTGAGACCAACTGCTGTCCAATATTCCTACCTACAGTTTGGAAGAATAAAACAAGCTCACAAACTCCCCATTGAGTGGTTTTGTAACTTGCTCATAATCTACCAGTCGTCTGAGGCAATGAAATTCATATTGAACAGGCAACGCGCTAATCCACAAAAAATGCTGAAAATCTTTACATCATAATCCAATCATATTTTCGTTTAGTATTTAGTAGGACTACGACCACGTTATTTCGAGGAATAAAAATCGTAAAAATGCTCCGATAAGCAAAATTTGAAATTTAGAAGATTCTTTTTTTCCAACTCCAATTTTCATCAATGGAAAACTATAATATAGATTGAGCAGGTACTCCACACAAAATACGTCCAGGTATATTCACGTGGTCTATGATTTTAAATTTCATTGGATCTAAGGGGAACTTTTGCGTTACCGCAGGAAACTGGCTCTCGTCTCCATAGCTACCTCATCCCCTGCTTTATAGCCCGATCCCAGCACTCTACTTCCCCCTTCGCCATATTGACCATCCAGGGTCATACAATATCATTATGGGTGCAGATTTATAGCCTATAAAGACTGATATGAATTTCCTCTCGAACGCACTCCGGAAATCCTACTCACAAAGAGGAATACAGAGAAATTTTGATGCACACTATAGACAGGCTTACAGGTTGGAAAAAACAATGCATTATGAGCCTTGTCACATGGGAGACCAAGAAATAGGAAAAAATACTAACTATCTTCTATCTGAGTGTTTTTTCAAAGTTAAAATACCAATACCACATCCTATACTATACCATTTCTGGCATTTTAAAGGTTTTTCACGAAACGCTCCAAATTATCACTCAAACGCCTATTATTTTCTGTATAGATCTCTCGCCAGCAAATAACACTGCTTTGACATTTTTAGTACCTACCAACTATATTTTCGAGCAATCTTCGCTATCAAGTATCTGATTTTGAATCAGAAAGAACTTACCAGCAAAGCATCGTTATTTGGTTGTTGGTTGTTAGGGATGCACAACTAAGTGATATGAAAATGATTTCGAAGAAATAAACAATTATTGAACATTCGGAATTTGTACGGGGATTATGTACTACCTACACCTATTTCCGTCAGCGAACAATCTTTTGCGATTCACCCTAGTGTTGCTGATTTATTTCTGATATCGATGTCTCCCTAAAAGGAACTGTTCGTTACATCTATCAATTTACGCACTCGTACTGTGTTCGCACAGTGTACGCACTTCGTACTGTGTTCTCTTCAAGGTAGGTGGGTACTCCAAACTTTATATGAGTGGTGTACCGGCTTATAAATTAGTGAAATAAGAATGATGCTGGTACAATTTTTGAACTCGAACTGAAATTTTATTATCTACAAAAAAGTAACTAAGATGGAATTTGTCATGTGGTGCTTAACAATCAAAAATGAAGATGAACCAAAACAATAAAAATCAAATATTATGCACCTACATTCATTCCCCCCTTGGAATTTTCCTCTAGGAACCGAGAGGGAAATCGTACAGTTCTTCCTGAACGTGTTCTTCTGTCTTGTAGTGTTCTTTGGTTCAATTCTTCTGATGGTGTTTTGTTAGTATCTTGTTGTTCGGAATTTTGTTCTCTTATGTGTTCACTTGTACTTGAAAATTCATCTCTGTCTTCTGATAAGATGTATGCTGGTTTGAGTCTGTCCACTGAAACGTTTACGTGTTTGTTTTTTATGTTGAGTGTGAAATATTTGTCCGCCCGTTGTATGACTGTGTAGGGTCCTTCGTAGGGTTTGTCCAGTGATGCCTTGACTCTATCCACTCTCAGGAATACATGGCTGCATCGGCTGAGGTCTTCGTGTATAAATGTTGATTCTCGATTTCGAAATTTTGAAGGAACTAGTTTCAATTTGTTCATTTGTTGTCGTAACTGTTGAATGAAAACTGATGGATTTGATGTTGGTGTTAATGATTGGTCCAAGAAATCTGCAGGTAATTTTAATGTTGTTCCGTATACCATCTCTGCTATTGTTGCTTGAGCATCTTCTTTTATGGCACATCGGAGTCCTAAAAGGATTGTAGGAATCACCGATGTCCATTTCATGAGCTCTGATAGCTGCTTTGAGCACGCGGTGGAACCGCTCAATTTTTCCATTGGCTTGAGGATGGTAACTTGTTGTGTGTTGTAATTTTGCTCCACATAATTTGGCTAATGAATGAAAAAGTTCGGATTGAAATTGTGTTCCAAGGTCTGAAATTATAGTGATTGGAGTTCCAAATCCAGTTGGTGTAGAATTTTTGTGCGATTGTTTCTGCTGTGATGTTTTTGAGTGGTATAACTTCAACCCATGATGTAAATTTGTCAATACAGGTAAGGCAATAGGAGTATCCTTCAGACTGTGGCAAAGGTCCCACAATATCAATGTGTACAGTACTGAAACGCTCATTAGTTTTCGGAAATTCACAAATTGGAGACTTTGTGTGCCTTGTTACTTTACTTTTTTGACATTCCAGACAAGATTTCGCCCACAATGCTACATTACTTTTGAGTTTTTTTCAGATTACTTTTGTTGAGATTAATTTTACTGTTGATTGTACTCCAGGATGTGCTAAATTGTGGTAATGATTTAATATAGCTTGTCTGTATATCAGTGGAATGTATGGCCGAATATTTTCTGTAGAGATGTCGCAATACAAGGAAACATTCGGTGAAATAGAGTAATTTTTAAATTTTAGTGATGAATTTTCCATTAGCTCTTTCAATTCTTCGTCGTTTTGTTGTGCTTTAGCTATTTCAGAATAATCAATTTGGTTAATTTCTTCAATTCGTGAGAAATGGTCTGCAACTACAAGTGGTATAAAATAATATTATATGAATCACAACTATTAACGAAGGGACTTCTTTAAAATAAAAAATTTCCCAAGTACATTGATAGAATGAAGAGCTAGGCAATTGGGTGCAAATCTATAATGAATTAGGTACCTTCCATGCTGCATTCATCCACATCTTACCTGCAGTACCTCCATCAAATTAATACTTACATCCAAACCTAAAGGTACTTTTTTTCTCAACATAATCTTTCAAAAGGCACATTTTTCTTCACTATTCCAACCCCGTGGAACTCAAATGTTCCAGAGACTGAGTTTTCTCGTTTATTTAACTTTGAGAACACGGAAAATTCAAGGCTCTGTTAGGTTTTCCACAAATAACGAGGCAACAATGGTTACTTACCCGCTTAGGTCCAGGAACTACGGATACTGGACCAACAACGAAATAACCACGTTCTCAAAAGTACCCAGACAAATCGTGCGACTCACTGATATTCTTGAGTACTCATCTTTATTTCATAGGTACTTACGTAAACTAGTCGAGACTCGAAGAGGATGCCGAGGATCAACTAAAGGGCTGAATAATCTCGCTACTTCTCAACTTGGCAAGGACTCTTACATAATTCAAAAATTAAATCATACTGTCTACGTTGTGATACTTAGGATGAGGAATTTTACATTTTGATAGTACCTAGGTATTAAATTGAAATGGATACAACTCAATCCGCACAATCTCTGAAAATTTCATCGAAATCGGATGGAAAATGGAGAAGTTATGGCTGTTTCAAGGAAATCCCTCTTTCCTTCCCATGTGTATGACATAAAAATATGGACAAATATAACAAAAACAAACTACAACTACTATTCTTCTGAGCATCCGAGGCAGATTGCTGAATATCATAAAGGCTTATTATTCCAGCTTCCAGCAGCGTGTAGGATTTCAAAGACTAATGAATGCATCAGAATGCTCATATTCCTTCAAGATGGTGGGGTTCCACGAAGAAGTCATTTCCAACCAAATGTTCGAAGTTCCTTCTCGGAGGGTGTTGGAGATTCAATCGAGTTTTCACGCGTCAACCCTCGTCTCATCAACATAATTGAAGTTTTACTTGAATATTTTACTTAGATATTTTACTCAGATATTTTACATAGCTTTCCACAACTTTGGAAACTTCGCTGTGTTGATTATTCGAGGGTTGTCCAGAGTTGAAACACTTCCATTGCCACCTGCAGTACGCAAATAGCAAAATCTCACTTGGCAGAAAACGTTGTCTACTCTAAATACCTATTTCAAACGAAATCGACGAGTAAACTTCACTGCAGTTTTCTGAAAAATTCCTCCCCGAGACATCGGAAACGGACACCGCTACCTGTTGGGGAAATTTGTAAGGAAACGTTATCAATAGGAAAATAGCCCAAGAGAGCTGATATCCTTATCCTGGAGTCTCTTGAACTATAGTAGGTAAGTGTCTCAGTGTTGTCTTTCCACTGTTATGACATAACACATTGTGTGAGTTTCGTTTTCTGATAGGGTATGCCCATCACGTTCACAGCCTTTCAAGGGTCGATTCTACAACTAATTTCCTACAAAACTTTCCTCCATTTTTTGTTACATTGACTTGAATTTGACTTGGATTTTTCTCGGCTAACTAATTTTTCGTATAAATGTTTTGGAGATTTCCTTGATCCATTTTGAATGATACTGTATTCCCATTGACCTGCTCTCATACCATCGACCTTCCTCCGGTAGATTGATAGCCCCCGATACACCTTGATGGATCAGTTTTTGAACCTCATAGATTCTTCGGAAAACTCCCGACCCTTTAAACTTCGTTATTCTAAATATTCTCCATCGATTTTATACAGCCTTCAAGATAACGACCGACCCCCCTCCTCTCCAATGACTTCCTCTAGGAGAAATCTAATCCCGACGGCAGTCTCTGCTGACGGTAGATATTGGTTTCATCCAGAACCTTCTCTCTTGAAAGTGTAACGTGACGAAGGTGTAGGGATCAATTTTCCACTCGTCTAAACTCGATCTGTCAAAACTTGGAATTCAAGAACAAATACCCGATCAATCCCTGAGTGATCAATGAAGCTGTTAGTCCTTCACTGTTTCAGTACCTAAAAATGTTTTGATAATGCCCCTCAGATGAGCTATGTTTCTACAGAGTTTCTCCCGATCGAAACATCTTAGTTTTCGTGTAAGTATTTTTTTGTAGTCTAGTTCTAACCGAAATACCATTTTAAGTATCTATGCACTTTGAATTATTAAAAATACCTCCCGATTTTTCATTAATGTCAGATTTTGTTGAAATCAGAACTTGGTAGGAACGTTTGAGTTTACAGGACGTTTTTGCTATTTTGAGTTCAAAACATTATGCCTAATAATATTTTGCAAAAATGTTCACTTAATAGGTGAGGTATTCACAGTAACATCCCATATTTATCTTGACCGCAGATTATAGGAAAAGAAAAAATATCGTATTAAATTAATATTACGTAATACTCTGCAATACTTAACTATTGTGCTTGATTTGAAGGAAGATATTCTTGTACTCTTATCTCACTGCAGCCTACAGTTATTGTATTTTTGTTAAATAGTTACAAAAATGGTAAAGAGGATTCTGTAGGCAGTTGAGCAGCTTGAATTTTAAATTCCAGTATTTTCTTATTCTAATCTTACTGCTATTTACAGTAGTTGTTGTGATCAGCTACCTCTTCGTATTTCTGTCCATTCATTCCTTAGCTCAGTCGTAGCGAGCTCCGGACTCGGCAATATAAAAGTATAGTTCAATCGGAGAGATTGGAGATCGGTCCCAAATCGAGGGAAGTTGATTTTGGATGATACAACACAGTTACTGTATTTTTGTTGAATAGTTACAGAACGTGAGATAGATTCTGTCGATAGTTTGGAAGTACTTCATAATATGATTTATATTATAAATTTTAAACCTCCAAAATCATGCGAGTCCTTTGCATTTTACTTCGCAGAGATTTTCGTACATTTGGTTCCGTGTCTGTTGATCTGTTACACTGAGTTAGCACACATTTTTTGAGTTTAGTCTGGCTCCAAGATTATTGGTTTTTAATTTCACCACTATCCAATATAATTTGAAACATCTACGTTAGTCTTAGTGAGGAGAGGAAGCTCTGCTTCTTACCCAACTTGACAAGTTTCCTTGGAATATTTCCCGATAATTCCTTCCCTTTCTAGTCTTCCTGCATATCTACAGGAAACAGCTAAACGACTGTGGGATGTTCATTTTCGTTCGCTGATTGTTCCCGATACCTGGTTATTCGTAATTTTGCTTCGAGTCTACCTAGGTAGCGGATGCATTGTTTTCACTTTTCAAGGTTGTAAAAAGAAGTTCTCCAAAATCGAAATTCCCACTCGCGTTTTACGTTTTATACCTTTCTGAACGATTTTGGTTCCGTGTTTGTCATGAAATCCTTGTAACGGGCATAACTATACGAAGTTAAAGTTATAGTTATTATACCTTATTATAGTTAAAGTTATAGTTATTATATCTTCGAGGTGTTTGGTTATAGTTAAAGTTATAGTTATTATACCTTCGAGGTGTTTGGACGCATTGTGATATTGTGGCGAGACTTTATTGAGTTCCACAGTGGGAGTAGTCGAATATTGTTTCCAATCTTTGTAAATCGTGTCAACCAGTCTAATTTACCCAGTTATCTTCATTCAACCAGTTAAATTCTCCAATAGATTATTCTAAAGTTTACCACGCCATTTGTTAATCCAGTACTTTCTATCGAATATTAAATTCAGTGTTATCCATCCGTTTGTTCTTCATATTTCTATGGAATCCGATTTTGAAGAAGGGGAAATATCCTCGGATATACATCCTGACGATAATAACACCTATTTTACGAGATCAGAAGTGGGATAGTTTTTGGAAACCACTGACGGGCCCCGTGGAACCTCTTCACAAAGCACGGAGTTCGCGGGTGACGATGGATTTGCCTCCCGACATCAGCGGGCGACGATGAAAGGGTGCCCCCAGACAGTCACCCGTTCCTCGAGGCCCACCGTGACGAGCGCCTCCATTCCCCCCCTGTCCAAAGTTAACGTCTTTCCTCCTTCAACTGGGTAGCATCCTCTGTTGCTCGCGCTAGTCTCCTCCTGACGGAGCCCGTGAGATTTTGGCACCAAAAACTCTCTATTTTCCGATTTCGAGGAACTTTTCAGGGATTGTGCGGGTTGGCGTGTAGACGGTCCCCTATGAAAATCATCACCCCCAAATTGAATGTATTTTGTGCGCATGCGCGAGCGTGAAATCCTTGAAACAGCCATAACTTCTCATCCGATTTCGATGACATTTTCAGGGAATATGCAAATTCGGTTGTAGATGGTCCCCTATGAAAATCATTGTCTCCAGACTGATGGTAGCCACTGCGTAAGCGCAAACGTCAGTTCCTTGTAACATCCATAACTTCTTTATTTTCCATCCGATTTCGACGATATTTCTCAGGATTGTTCAGATTGGCTTGTAGATGGTCCCCTATGAAGGTAGTGGAAGGTAATAGAAACGGAGTTGAGTAGAACGCTATCTATTTCCACGATTTTCGTCTATTTTCTAATTTTTTATTAAAATGGTTTTCCACAATCTCATCGCGAGTGATTTTATTCGTAGTGGAAGGTACTTAGAGATTGATGTTTGAGATTAACCACTATGCATCTTATCATCTATACAATATACACATCTTACATCATCTTACAATCTATATATATCTGCTTTCTCAGACCCGATCCGTCTATTAATTATGATAGAGGTTTGGGTCATCCATTGTTTCGACCAAACCAGTCGCCTTCATCCACTGAAAGTTGGATACATTAGGGTCTTGAGGGTTGTTAATACTTCTTGTCACTTCCTGCCATATCTGAAAGGTAATATTTTTATGATAACCTACCCCAACGTACTTTTTTTGTTCTTCCTTCCATATTTTCTTCATGCATTTTTTTTCTTGTTTTCAATAGTGTGTGCGCCTGGGTAGGAAAAACTGTTTATTGTCATTTTTAATCTAAGGTAAACCTCATTCTGAGAATTTTTGTACCAACCGCGACCTTCTAGCGTGTATAAATCTTTTCCTATGAATTTTTCAAGTTTCGACCGTTTATGACGTCGCAGTGGGCTGGGGGGTTGGGCGAGAGGGGCGCGTGACGTCATAAACGGTCGGAACTTTGAAAAATTATAGAAACAGATCTACTCACGCTAGAAGGTCGCGGTTGGTGCCAAAATTCTCAGGATGTAGTCTACTTTCGATTAAAAATCTTTAAAAAATCAAGGAGCACCCCCCATTTTTGCTTGTATTCCCAATTAAGTATCTCTCATTGTTGGTAAGTACTAGCAAACTTGTTTTTTTTAGATCATTTATCCATACAGTCAACAGTGTCACTGTTTAATTTTCTATCATACTTCAGGGCGGTTTGGGACACTCCATCATGGGAAGGTTAGGGGCAGTGGTTGAACGTTGAACCCAAATTTGAGTGTCGCGAACCTTAGCGTCCAAGCATTTTTCATGGACTGAAGTTACAATTATCCTACCAGAAATGCCCTTTTTATATGTTGAATGTATTTTTGGAACTATATTATTCAGAAAAGCACTAAGTACATACACTGTTACATACCTTTCTCCTAGAGATTTGTGTTTTTAATACTGGTTTACTATTGCTCTACTTCAAAGACATGAAATTCTAACCTTTCACACTTATACAAACACCAGCATTCATCACGAATTCAATGCTAAACCCGTTCGAGGGAAAAACACACAAACTTCCCCCTGAATCAACCCCAGGGATCTAATTAGTGAAATTAAAACACACACGATTCGTTCGATTTCTTCCCTCTTTTTATCCTCTCTTCAATTTCAAACGATCAAAGAAACGTTTTTCTCCCTCGGAAAGCCAACAATATTTTTTTAATATCGTCCATCGCAATTTGAGTACTCTTCATGATGTGTGCTTTCATTTTTCATGTATGATGTAGGCTTAGGCTGAACATTATAGGGAAAACAAGTCCAAACAAAAATTGTAATTATTTGTTGCTTAATTAAATGAATGATTAAAGAATGGCATGATCCAAGGGTAACTTTATTATCCTAATGGGTACTGTGCCTTGAAACGCGCCTTACTGTTTTGTTAACGCGGTCTCATTGCAAACCAATCAGATGGATTTCTACCAGCGACCCTGGGCAATGGACACGGGTGTGGAGAGGGAAGTTATTGAAAGTTAAAGATGACGTATTTTTATCTTCTTGCATTGTATAATATTTCTCGTTCTATCTAAACCGGGTATTCAGTTGTCTAATTATTCATAGAAAGTCCTATACTATGGTTACCAAAGGTAAGCATTGGACCCCCACTGTCGATTTTAACATCGATTGAACATCGAAAGTCAACAATCGATTTCATTGATCAATCGTCTCTCCACAATCAATGGGTGATATCCGTGAGACTCAATTTAACCCTTTTTTTTTTTTTTTTTTTTTTTTTTTTTTTTTTTTTTATTGCATCTCTCCTAAGAGGGTAGGAGGCACCCAAAAAGTGGAGGGAACCCCGCAGTCACCGCCCTACCCCCATGCCCGGCTGGGCCCCGCCGCCCCTCCCCCGAACCCCAACACCATGATGCGCGCTAGTGCCCCTCATGAAGGTCCGAAGATTGAGCCAGCTGCCCATGAGCACTCTAGTGGTTATCCCCCTCAATGTGCCCATGGGCACTCCAATTTTCTTCAATGCCTCAGAACTGGCCCTACACCATACCCCTCTCCAACTGATAGTGCAGGCAATTACTTCGATACCTTCAAGGCCAACACCATGCCTCGCTCCCACAGCACCGAGTAGATCCGCCCTCTTATACTTGGCTACTTTTGCTTGAAATGCACCACTAAGGCCCTGGGACGCTGCTACTACTTGTACATCTATCACCTTGCAGGCCCCATCGTGATGCACTGCCACCAAGTCCGGCTTGAGGGCCTCTCTACCTAACCGGAACAGAACTTCTTTCTCCACAGACCATCCACGTCGAGCGAGCGTCTCAGCCAAAAGTCCCACCACCGCATCATGCCTCTTGATTCGCCCACCATGAGTACGAGGACACATCTGGATCACATGGGCTGGAGTCTCTGCAGGGGCAGCACAAGCTCTACACGACTTCTCACCGCCACCAATCCCACGCCTTGTGCGCACCTTGGTCGGCAACGCCCCTATTCGCACCTGGTGGTAATGGCGGTAGTCAGCAGCTGGAATGCCCTCCGCAGTCTGGTAGACCCATGCTGTAGATGCCCCACATTTGGAAGATTCCCTCAACTCACGACCATCCACTGAGCAATGCAGCCTCGATGCCATCTCCTTCGCCGGGTCTGGAAGCCATCCTGAGAGTACCTTATTACACCAAGTCAGATCCTTATGAACAACAGGTAAATGCGCTACCACCCTTGCCACATCCCACGTAGACCGCTCCAACGCCTTTAAGCGATTCTCCCTGAACCGGGGAATACAAACTACCATCGCATTTATACCTAACCCTCCTTCCTTAGTGGGAGCATGGAAATATGCATTGGGAACATCCTTAGGTAGCTTTAGCCACTGACGTACAGCTGAGCGAACACGGATGTCAATGCGTCGCAGCCTAGCCAGCGCTACCCTACCAAAGGTCAAGCCATAAGACAACTTAGGAAGGAGGTAACAGGTCAAGAGTCGAAGTCTCTGCTGGGGCTTGAGTGGAGCACGTGAAACACGCTGAAGCATATTCTCCAAGTACTGGGCCGCTGCTCTTGCTGTGGTGGCACCGGCAAAACCCACCCCCAGATACTTCCACACCTCCACAACGGATCTTGCCGGAAGCACCGCTGTGGAGGCTGCTGCATCATCAACTGGAACTAAAAAGCGGCCATCAACAACTTTAGTCTTCTTATCTCTCCCAGAAGGCATAAGGGACAGTGAGGCACTCTTATTAACATTCAGACTTAACCCACACTTAATCAACTGATCCGTAAATACATCCAAGGCGAGCTGCATTCCTTGTCTTGTTCCTGCGAGCAGCACCACGTCGTCGGCAAAAGCAAGTGAACTAACCCTGGTACCCGACACAGCTCCTTCCTCAATATCGAAACCAACCTCAGGAGGCAGCTTCGCGATTGCACTGTCGATAACCAGGTTGAATAACAAGGGGGACAATGGGTCACCCTGTCTCACCCCGCGCCCAGCCACAATATCGCTGCCCAAACGTCCACCGACCTGAAGTACCGTACGGGAATCCTGATAGAGCGCAGAGACGTACTCGACGAACCTCCTCGGTGCACCCACTCCACGGAGACAATCAGTAATAGCTGCGTGCGTCACAGTGTCAAAGGCCTTTGACACATCAAGGCTCGCCAGATGGAGCTGCTTGTGCCTAGTTTGTGAAAGATCCAAACAGGCCTTAATAATAGTAAGGTCCTCACCACAACCATCCGCACGCCGAAATCCCCTTTGGGACACCGACACAACATCCGCAGACAGCAGCCGACTCACCAACACCTTATGCAGATGGCGCAATGGAACTGGACTTACAGAAATGGGCCTAAACCCTCCAGGTCCAGCGCCCCCGCTCTTTGGTACAAAAACAGTCCTTGACTTACAATATTCACGGGGGGGTACTCCAGCCAACAGCAACATGTTCAACAAGATGATCCTTATCTTGACTGGAATTGACATCCACTGCTTCACCTGTAGTCCATCTGGCCCCGGAGCCGAACGCTGGGGGATCCTAGTTGCAGCCTCTTCCTCAGCAGTGACAGGCCCGTCCATTATCATCGCCAGAGATGGGTTCACAGTATTAGCTGGCGTTACCACAGGAAATGGGCAGACACGCCCAACATCTTCAAGAACTGGTCGCCAGAATGTGTCAAACTCTTGTAAAGAGAGCTGCCCAGTACCAGAACCACTGTCTTCACCCAAAATCTCCTTCGCGGCCTGATCCAGTTGACTCTTCCATAACTGCTGAATTCTTGCATACTCGGCACGTCTCTCCCTCATTCGGCGTCTCCTATTACTTTCATGATCTCCAGGACGCCTTTGCGACGCCACCTGCCCAGAGGTTTCACGTTCAGTCACAGGTCTCAACACACCGGGTCTCACCTCAACACGAGAATGACCCAGCACTACACCGACATAGTCTGCAACACCATTGGCAAGCTGACGACCAACAAGACTTGTCAAGGATGTCAAAGCACCCAAGTCCCACTCAACGCCCACAGCACCCTCGCGGCACTCGGTGATAAGTCTCTCTATGACCTCCAGAATTGCAGAGCCATGAGGAGGCTGCAATGAGGAAGAACGCCCATCATTTCCAGGATCCACACCATCCACACGCAACTCCTCATCAAAGATTCCCACATTGTGGGACCTTGATGGCATGACATCGCTCATCTGCGAGCCACCACTATCCCCCTCCACGGTCTCTGAGTCGAGCGAAGAATGCTCCTCTGCATCCACCGCAAACTCTCCACGTATCCGAAGTGAGGCTGCAGCCACCATATCTTTATAATCCCGACGACGACGAATGCACTTAATGGCCTCAACGCTTCTATTTGGCAGGAATTGCTGCAAATGCACGTTCATAAACCGAACACCAGCAGCGCGTGCTTCTTCAGTAGCCATAAGGCGAAGCTCCTCCTGTGCCCAACGTAAACAGGTACGCTCAATGTTAATTGCCTCGTTTGCTGCAACTGGATGGGCCCTTCTGAAATGGACACCCAACCCTACCGAAGAACTGAAGCTCCGGGAACAAACCGTGCACACATGCACACTAGAGCCAGAGGCCAGAGAAGCGGCGGCAGGACCCACCGTGCCGGCGGGGGCACCTGCCTGGGGGTTTCCAAGAGTCCCCTCCTGATCAACCACAGGACGAACAGATCCCGTGGCACTATTAATGTTATAATTATTGTTTGCCATTAAAGTAATAATTAGAGGGGAAATCAAAAACCAACTAACCCATCCTGGAATGAGCTAGCTGGCCGCCCAGAGGTCCCGTTAGCCAGCTGGTAGCAAAGATATTCCTGGACTGGCCTTTAAGGTGACTAGTCTTGAACCAAGGAATACCAAATCAATCATACAAACATACTACCAGCTGTTGCCCGGATGACACCACGTGGAGGTGGAACTTGGACTTGTGCTGCCCTGCTGAGTGGGACCACACCGAAGTGAGGGAGTCACCCCAACTACAGCAGAGCGTGACCAAGAGGGGCCGACACACCCTCAAGGTCGCACCATTTGCCTAGAGACATCAAACCTATCAAACTATCAAACCTAACCTTCTCAGCTTACCTGATCAGCTGGTCGTGAAAGGGCGCCATTTTGACTCGCTGTCAACAAAGTAGGGGTGTGTCGGTCCAGGTATTTCCCTGGAACGGTTCCAACGGTTACGGTGACAAAGATGTAACCGTTCCAAATTACCGGTACAGTTCCATTACCGATACAGGTGATCAAATCCCACTCACATGGCATGGATGAAGCAGGCAGTCAAATCCCTATCGTCCTTCTTCCATGCTTATGATCTCAACTTGCAATACAATAGCATCATTTTCCTTGACAATTCACTAAAAGGAAGGAATTTGAACAAGTGTTACAAAAGAGGCAATTTATTATAAATAATAGTTACCAAACAATTCAAGGAAAGAATTATGACGTTGCAGTTTAAGAACTTAACATGACAATAATAAATTAATAAAACTGGAGACAACTTCCATGCTAACCTGTCTAAAAGATAACTTCCCGCTCAAGAGCCATTCCATGAACCATTCTCAGTCCATGGAAGTAGTAAAGGCGCTTCCAGGTACAACATGGAACAGAACTTAGAACAAGATCCATGCTTACCGGTCCAGAGCCATTGAACCATTCTCTATGATATCTTATGGGTCCGGTTACATCCTTACCGGTCCAGTTCCATCCTCACCAATCAGAATGATCAGATTGATGAGATGATTGATCAGATCATTGTGATTGGTGGGGATGGAACTGGACCGATAGAAAAGATTCTCTTCCCGGTCCAGAGCCATCTTAAGATATCTTATCAGTCCGTGGAACTGGACCGGTAAGGGTCGAGTTTTTGTCACTGCGTGGAACCGTTCCAACCTGATACTCGGTTCCACAGTCCCGGTACAGCTGTACCGACACACCTCTACAACAAAGTCATTATGTTTACATACCAAATAGGTCCTATTTCTTGGTATGCAAACGGAATGATAGTGGTAGGTATATTCATTATTTTCTTCTTTCTATTCTTTTAAAGCAATTATGTAATCGTAAGTAGCGATCAGATTGCAAACAGCTGATACAGACACTGAGGGGTCTTGACACAAAGAACAGGGAGATGACAGGTGTCAACTGTCATGCTAACAAGCAAACCAGGCTGACACAAACATTAGTGTCAATTAAAAACTCTCGAAATAAGTTTTTCAGAATGAAAATTTGAATATTCATTCGTCACATTGAACAAACGCATTACTACTTGGATACCTATTTACATGGAGAACTGGAGACAAGTGCCTATTTACATCCTTTTCTGACCCTACATTGTGATATGAAACCTTCCTACCTTTTGATCGTATTCACCTTTAGAAAGTACCTAGTGAACACCAGAAACCCAGATTTTCCAGCGTTCTTACTGCATTTTTTTGGGTCTCAAACATAACAACTACCGATTTTGCAGTGGCTCTCTGTTTCCTTGTTCATCGTTTGTCCAACAACATATCTCTGGATAGTTTAGAGGAGGTGTTTGTTTCTACCTGTCACGGACGTACAGACTTTCACAAACAAGGAAGTACAGATCAAACCTACTACGATAGATATAGTGATATACGAACTTACAGACAACTAACTGCTAAAGACGGTATTTTTCGAAGGTAAATGTCATAAATGTTGCACCTACGAACTTCTTTTCTTGAAACCTCAAATTGTACCTACTTATGTGAACTGATATTCTGTTTATTGTAGATCTGTAGTTAGGTGTGTTGATAGATAATAGATACCTACTCACATAGAGTACCAGAGACAAGTGCCTATTTACATCCCAATCTGACCTTAGATTGCAATATAAAACGTTCCTACCTACTGATGGTTGATCGTATTCGCCTTTAGAAAGTACCTAGTGAACACCACAAACCTAGATTTTCCAGAGTTCTCAATGTATTTTTTTGGGTCTCATCTAAGTAATAACTACCGATTATTCAGTAGCTACCTATCTACTGGTTCATTAGTTGTCCAACAACATATCTCTAGATAGTTTAGAGCAAGTGTTTTGTTTCTACCTACCACGCACATACAGACTTTCACAAACAGGGAAGTAGTACAGATCAATCGTACTACGATTGATACACGAACTTATAGACGCAACAACTAAATGCAGATATCCATAATGAACCACATCCCTACCATTATTAGAAAAGAAGGTATTTTTCAAAGGTAAACTTCATAACTATTGTAACTTCTTTCCTTGAAACCCTAAATGGTACTTACTTACGTGAGCTGAATCCCATCGTCTGTTTATTGTAGATCTGTAGTTAGGTGTGTTGATATAATGGAATAATGTACAACATTCAATGAAAAACACGGAATTTATTCAGAAATTTCATTGTACATTGAAACAATATACAATTCGCACAGAATTAACAATAGGTAGTACCTACACCATGAACTTGATGTGAAGATTACAGAATTTTCGTGATGAGCATTGGTTTAGAGAGGTGAACAACGTGATATTTCCCGGGGAAACAAACAAATACCTAACTGATGAAAAAGAAAACTTGTACAAATGAAAGCTGAAATTGAGAACCACAACTCGGGATACGAGAGACGAACGACAGCACAAAACACAAGTGGAACTAGACACTGGTTTTGAGAGGTGAAAAACGTGATATTTCCCGGGGAAACAAACTGATGTACTGATGAAAAAATAAAACTGTTGTACAAATGAAAGCACAACCTCAACACACACGATACGGGAGTCGAACGACAACACAAGTGGAACTAGATAATTTGAAGCTGGTTATAAAAGTGTCAGTTCATCGAAAATCATGGTTGTTAGGAATGCTGGGAAGCAGCGACGCCAAAAGCCTGATATCCTTCTTTTTTCGGAAAGTTCTCTTGTCTTTCCACACTGTTTCTAATCACTTTTGGCAAACCAAAAAATTAAATACCGATTCCGGGACGAGAAGAGCAACTAACAACCGCACAGATTGGCATGATGAAAAACCTTCTTTGTTTACAAGGGAGTAGACATGGCCGCCTTTCAGCGAGATTAGTCGTCTTCTTCTTCTTCTTCTTCATCTTCTTCTTCCTACATCCATCTGTGTGACGTCACACGGATAAAACGAATAATAATTATCGATTTTAATAGATTTTTTTTGTCTGAACTTAAACGAACTTTCAATCTGTCGTAGAAAATAGGTTTAAAGACGGAGTGAATGGAGAGAAAATAATGCATTTGAAATCATTGAGTAGCCAAATATGCCCCTATAAAAATCATGACAAGGAAATAATGAAACTTTAATATTGGTACTTAAGTACTGAAGAAAATGTATACATTTATGTTAGCATAAGAAAAACGTAAATATTTAAGACATGTATAAAAACGTAGGTAACTATTGACTTTATGTTTTTATGATAATACTAGTTGGTTCGTTTTGAAAAAGTATCATCCGGAGGCATCTGCAAGGAAAGCAACTCTTGACAGAATGTCCTCCTTTAGCCGATTACTCTCTTGATTTACCCATCTTTAGAAAATAGCTTCTTGGGGGAACTGTGGTGGCCAGCAGCACTCTTTCAAAGTTCATCGGGCGAATCACTTAAACCAAATCCCGATAACGACTTCATCCATTGTTTATGGTTTGATTACCTAGGTAACCCTCATTTGAACCAAAGGGGCAATCTGACGCTGACCACCCTTATCAGCATGATATATTTTAAACAAAAGTTTGTGTCCGATTGTAGTTAGACTTTAAAATATCATTATACTCACAATCTACAAAAAATTTAAGATCGAAAAAAATCGGTGCAAGACATTCCATGTAAAACATTAATAATCGACTATGAAAATTCGATTTTTAGCAAACATCGATTATCAATTCCGATCGCTACCTCATTGTATTCCTTCTTGGTGCAACGAACTACTAACTTTTTCCTATTTATGATCGCCGTTTTATTGGGCTTCCTTCGTCTCGCTAAATTTTAAATTAATTTCTTTTTTCCCTGAAGAAATTCAGTTAAATTACTATCATCCTTGCTCACTCATCCATTGTTTATGGTTTGATTACCTAGGTAACCCTCATTTGAACCAAAGGGACAATCTGACGCTGACCACCCTTATCAACATGATATATTTTAAACAAAATTTTGTGCCCGATTGTAGTTAGACTTTAAAAAATCATTATACTCACGATCTACAAAAAATCTAAGATCGAAAAAAATCGGTGCAAGACATTCCATGTAAAACATTAATAATCGACTATGAAAATTCGATTTTTAGCAAACATCGATTATCAATTCCGATCGCTACCTCATTGTATTCCTTCTTGGTGCAACGAACTACTAACTTTTTCCTATTTATGATCGCCGTTTTATTGGGCTTCCCTCGTCTCGCTAAATTTAAATTAATTTATTTTTTCCCTGAAGAAATTCAGTTAAATTACCGTCATCCTTGCTCACTCATCCATTGTTTATGGTTTGATTACCTAGGTAACCCTCATTCTGACACTGACTACCCTTATCTACATGATGTATTTTAAACAAAAGTTTGTGCCCGATTGTAGTTAGACTTTAAAAAAATCATTATACCTACTCACAATCTACAAAAAATCTAAGATCGAAAAAAATCGGTGCAAGACATTCCATGTAAAACATTAATAATCGACTATGAAAATTCGATTTTTAGCAAACATCGATTATCAATTCCGATCGCTACCTCATTGTATTCCTTCTTGGTGCATACTATTCAACGAACTATGCACTGCATAGCTCCGCCATTTTTATTGGGCACCTCTTGTCTCGCTAAATTTAAATTAATTTCTTTGTTCCCTGAAGAAATTCAGTTAAATTACTATCAATCATGCCTGCTCACCTCTTGGTGAATGAAAATGCTCAAGTATCTTCGACTTCTGAGGCATTTTCATCGTCTAGTTTCCAGGATCACCGTTATAGCTCTCGTCGCAGTCTTCAAACGACTGGATATTATCGTACCGGTAGGCAGATTATTTCTTCTCCTTTCGTCAAGTTTTCGGCTTTTCCTCGTTTCCCTTTTTCTTCGGCTTCAGGTTACCGACTGAAGTTCGTCATTCTCTATATTAGCCGTCTTCCCGTTTCGTCCCGTCATCGTCGTCGTCTTCGCTGGAAAAGCCTTGAAAAATGACAATAACGTCCTTTTTCCGACCTCACTTTCCCTGATTCCGCAGATAAGGTCTTTATTACTTATACAATAGTTCCTACCTACTCTCTAGATTGATTCGAATGCTTTTGGATAAAGTACAATAGGTACCTAAGTCCTAGTTAATAGAGACGTTAAAGAAGTATCTTTTGTAGTATTTTACATCATGTGGCCTCCCTGAGGAAATATAAGTATAACTTTTTCAAAATTTTACTAATAAAATAATAGCAACAATAGCATTTTTAGTTTTTTTGTGGGTCCATCCCCACTTTACTTACTTCCGTGCCACAGTATACTTGATAATCAAAATGAAATAATTTGATTAGGCATCAAAAGTAGCTTTGATAATTTCGTGGATTTCAAAGGGCGCTCTAGATAAGAGAGATCTGACATGACTTCCCAGTCAGTTCAGTTCCCAGTTCAGTCCCGCTGTGCACCAATTGAACAGGAGAGAAGTTTGAAATTCCTTCCACTAAGCTGGTCTGAATCTGCGTCCTCCCGATCTCATATTGACGGGGTGCATCAACTTTCAGATCTTGTGGTTTACTAGGTTCTACTGGTCTAAATTCGACCAATACTTCATTTGCTTCTAGTATCGGTGGAGAAATTGGTGCAATCCAAGTCTGGGACCAGTTACTCATCTTGCTTCCATGACTATTTTGATCAAATGAACCTAAAGAAAACTGTTGTTCGAAACCGATTAGTTACTGCCATTTCGGCATATCTCCTCTTGTGGTGATTTGGGAGCCATGTTACCAGGAGAAAAGGACGAAATTGCTGCATTCATATTAATCATGTTCTATGAAGACTATTACCACCTACAGCTTGGTATTATTCAGAGTAATTGGATATGCAAATTGCTCCAAAACTTCGTGCTCAACCCATAAGGAAAACTTAATTTATACAAGTTGGCGAGATATAAATTCCGTCCGATTTTAACAGGCAGACAGTTGCAGAGTCACGTGCGTATTTCCCCCTCCATTAACCGTCCCCTTAAGGGTTTCTTTAGCTTATCTGTCCCCTTCACTTGTGTTTGCGGAGACAGCTGATCTCGAATAGGGGTTTCGCTGTCACCCTTGGTAACTGTGGTAACTGAACACCTTTCCTTCAGGTTAAGAGGGGTAGGTTAGGGTTTTTTCTTTCTGGGAGAAATGAGGGTTAAAAGAGAATGTGAGGGGAAAGCTAGTTTAGGGGTGAGATTTGAAACTAAACTGTTTGGTCGTGGGGTTGGAACCTATTGATAGTGGGGGTGGGGGGCCCTCTGGGGCTTTTGCTCATGGGGATCAATAAAAGTAACTTTCACTTCAACTTTGACTTTCTCTTTAAATATACCTGCCCTTTCTATCAAGTATGATAGAAGTATACAGTACCAGGAACATAGCGGAATACGCCCACTTGGGCCTGGTGCTGGATTCCAAATCTTCATATCTACTCGGAAAAGATAACGCGAAGCAGAATCAAATTCCTGGCTCAACTGTTATAGGACAAATCCCCATTAAGACTTACTTCAAAACGTTTCCTGTTTCAAAATATCTGTTTGCAGACTAGTGAGTAGGATAAATGTCCAAAAAATTAATGCCTACTGATGAATACAACAATTAATTAACCACCAACCTATTAACAAACGTGCCCTGATGCTCTCCATCGAGATACCTACGGGCATAGTCGGAGTAAAGGGAATGATAACCCTGTTCTAGAATTCCGTTCACACCATTCACTCACCGTACATGAAAACTCAGGAATGCGGCATTCACTCCTCTGGAACCATCCAGAAGAAGATTCAAAGGAACAAGGCCGATCGTCGTAATGAATTTATCTCCTCTCATCTATATTATTTATTTCACATCTGCCTTTGTTGAGTTCAAACTCGTTGATGCTTCGTTGAACTCTATTATAGTGTTACTGACTTTGTTATAATCTATAATATTGTTGACAGTTAAAAAAAAAGCTTGTTCAGGACCGCTAGAAGTGTTTGAGAAGTCATCGTTAGACCTATTCATCTTGGAGCTCTGCAGTTTGGTTGGTACTTAGCATCTTGCAGGAACTCTAGAAGTGATCAGAAAATCGATCAGACTTACGACATATCTCCTATTCATAACTCGACTTCAAGTCAGGAGCATAATCCTCAGAGCCGTTGAAGTGAAGAGGAAAAAAACCTTCATCCCCTTATTTTTAATTAAAAGGAGCCCTTCCAGGAGGCGTGGTTGATGGAATGGGCCGTACTCCTGGAACAAACGCCATAACTCGAGAGAGAGCTTTCCCCGGAACTTCCCGAAGAGGGTTAGGCCCTAGAAGGATGAACCCGGGAGATTTTCCTGCGTATAAGCTATGAAGAAAAACCACTTGGTTCCGGGAGGCGGAAGATTTCTGCATGCTCCATTTCCTTTGAAACGCAGCTTCCAGATCTCCCCTTTTCTCGCTTTATTCCACTCGGTTTGGGATTTTTAAAAAACTCTTTGAGTTTTCTCAAAATGAAGGTTTTGCAAATGAGAGGCTTTTGTGAGAAAAATCACCAGTTTTTGACGGTGGGCTTGTCTACGAACCTAACCTTCACGCATTATAGTGGACTGATGATGGATATTATGCCTCTCGGTTGAGAGTCAATCCCAGGTCGTTTGTTCAAGACTAAGTCATCACGATTTGAGACACATGGCTTCAATACGATCATGCATTGAAAATGCATGAAGGACTGTGCGTAAAGAAGTGTGTCATTCACAAGGTGGGCAAAACATCATTAGGCAAACAAAACAATGGGACTCAGCTACAAATGATCGGAAAAGAGTGTTTGTTTGCAAGTTCTGTGGGTTCTATCATGAGTATGGAAAATACCCAGGACTCGGAAAAAAGCCTTTGACCTTGCTTCTCACGTGGTGCTGCTGTCGAAGCTGGAAAGAATTGGTGTTAGGGGTCCAGCGTTGCAATGGTTCAAGTCGTATCTCATGCACAGGCCCTGGCGGGTTAGCATTGAGTGTGAGGACGGGCAACGATTATCTTCTGAACATTATCTTTCGCGTTCAGTCCCTCAGGGGAGTGTTCTGGGTCCCACTCTCTTTCTCATTCTTGTGAATGATTTGCCTGCTTGGAGGTGATGAATCGATGGTCGTCAACTTTGCCGATGACACCAATTTTTTGGTAAGGGGTCGCTCGTTGGAGGATTGCCAGAACAGACTGCAGTCGAAGTTTTATAATTTGCATCGATGGATTGCGAGTAACGACCTGCGTCTGAACGAATCAAAAACCAAGGTTGTCTTGTTCAGATCATCACGCCGTAGAATGCCAGCTGACGCCATTTGCTTGAAGGGGGCTACTCGTGTATTCCAACCCTCTGCGAGTTTTCTTGGAATTGAGATTGATGAAAGGCTCCACTTCAATAAACATGTTGAAGCTCTAATCCCCAAGTTGAGTAGTACATGTTTTTGCCTTCGCCGACTTCGGCCCTTAACATCAAAAAGCACGCTCCTTGAAGCATATTATGGACAATTCCTGTGGCGTGCTCGCTACGGACTCATCTTCTATGGCGCTCGTCAAAGTATGCTCGAGAGAGTCTTTGCCATGCAGAAGCGAGCGATTCGGGTTCTCGCTGGAAGACCTCCATTATCGTCATGCAGAGGTATATTTAAAAAAGAGAACCTCTTGACTCTTCCCTCGCTCTATATCCTTGAGGTTGTGTTGTTCCACAAGAAGTATCGGCATCTCCAGCAACATGTTCAGCACAACCATGATACTCGCTATCGACAGGAATTGCACCCTGTCCCCCGACACAACACAGAATTTTTCAAGAACAGCCTGGAGTACACGACCACAAAAATTACCAACCATTTCGTGCTCCATCACCAGCAGATCCCCATGGAACAACCAGTGAGTTCCCTCAAGCCAAAACTTAAAGATTTTCTATCCCAGAGAGAGTATTACTCAGTGGAAGAGTTTTTTCAATCAAGGACAAGCTGACTGTTATTTTTTTATTGTTTGACTGTTGACTCTATTGTTTTGTTTTGACTATTGCTCTACCATTGTAACAATGTGTGCTACGGCAATAAAGATTATTATTATTATTAAAACAGTGCACTAACTTACGTAAAATGAATAATTTTGCAAAAGTTTGAATTGCCCGCAAAACTGTCAACGAACAGCGAAGAGGAGGATTGGAGCGCTCCAGAGATGGTTTACGATTTACGAGATTACCTTATCAACCTTTGGAAAAACGGCAACAGGAAGGTAAACATGTGTATGCTGGAATTCATGATTGCAGTCTAGGGAGCAATAAACTCTGGAGCAGCAGGGAATATTCAGGGTGTTTGCTCAGTTGATAAAATTGGGAGTGGACCAGTCGAAGTTCAGGTCTGCGAAGGTCGTGAAGTCATCATCAACAATAACGTTCCATTTGTAGGAAAATACACAACGTCTTGTGATTTTATAGATAGGACTTGTGTTATTGTGTTCATGATATTCAACGGAGATTGTACCACATGACTTGGATTGACTTCATCTGAGGATCTATTAGTTGTGGGAGATTCTTCTGCTGTTCTAACTGTTAGATGGATGTATTGTTAGTGTCGTCTCGTCGATCTTTGCAATCTAAGACCAACTGATTGGACCTCAGCAATCGATCCATCTCCAGCTAAAACGATTCTAGAAACCTCTCTTGATGATACACAGTCTGATTTGCCAATGTTCTTCCTCGCCATTTTCGTCCTCGTTTTCAAAGGGGGAAAATTATTGTAAAAAAAGTCTGCCAAGTGTGTGTGGCACATAGCTTCCTCGTATCCTTAACCCAATTGTATAGATTGTGTACCTTGCTCTACTCTCATAGGGGACCATCTAGACGTCAACCCGCACAATCGCTGAAGATTTCACCGAATTCGGGGAGAAAATATGACTGTTATTAGGATATTTTAGTTTGCGATTGCGCACTGGCTATTATCAATCCGGGTGCGACGATTTTCACAGGAGACCATCAATAAGTATCCCAAACTTATTTGAAATCGGGTGGAAAATGTGGACGTTATGGCAGTTACAAGGATTACACTTTTGCAAAAGGTCTAAAACGTAAAAAGCGAGTGAAAATTTTGTTTTGGAGAACATTTTTTTTTAACCTTGAAAAGTGAAAGCAATGCTTCATCATTCATGTTTCTTGTGGCACTCTTTTTTTAAGTGAATTTTCAAGAAAAATGGAGCTTTTGCAATGACCTCAAAATTTGTAGAATGGGGTTTTTCAAACAAAAAAAAAGTCACTGAAATCCGTTTTGGAACATTCTGAAACGATCTCTGAAGTTTTTTCAAAAAATCATATAAAATCATATAATACATATAATATACATATTATGTATATGTCACTCGGCACAATAACTTGAGTAATTGTCTCGCACAATTTTTTTAGTTTTCGCCAAAATGTTTGTAACCTCAAACAAAAGGTCGAGTTCGTTAGCCAGGAATTTTGGACAACCCAAAGTAGTCCAAAAATCCGGGTTTTCCCCGTTTTTTTTTTGTTTTTTTTTGGTTATTACCTTCAAAATCTTAGTAATATATGGTATATTCGGATCCAGCACAATATTTCTTGTATCAATACGTTTTTTAAGAATGAAAATTCCCCAAAAATTAAGAAAGTATGTGTATATTTATATATATGATGTAAACGTGCGTATATTTGTTGTCCCCCGAAATGCAGTAGCCGTGTGGGTACTCTATGAGTTCGTGGAGACGAGTAGAACGTGAATATGGATTCCTAACATCTTCAAAGTATACCCAGTGCAAACAGTATGTTGGTATGGTATACTGAAAATTTTTTCTTTTCAAGATTTTTGAAATTTATTCGTGCATCTACCTAGGGATTTGAACAACTAAAAAATCATCAACGACCGCAGGTATCATCAAAATCGACCAATAATTGCCATGGAAACCCCGTTTATTCACTACCTAAGACACTAAGGTGGCATACCTTAGTGTCTCTCGAGAGATGTGCTTGTTTGTGCAGGGAACACAGTACACGCTTCTTCTGCTCAGAGGCAGAGGCTGTCCTAGATGCTGCTACATTCCTGGGGCTAACAGTAGCAATTTAGCTCATCTAGCCGATCAGTGAGGAGCTCACTTTGTCATATCGCGAAATAATGCTTAGCTAGAGAAAAACTCAAGAGTGGTTTATTCTCAACCTCTCAGCAACGAACATGCCATCAACCAAGAACGCTGCATTTTTTCGTCAACTACCCATTATATAAAACTTAATTAATACCATAATTGTTTAAATTATCATAAATCACCATGTTCGTACAATTCAACTATCATAGGATTCGATATTTCGTAATTCCGTTCTTCCTTTACGTCTTCATGCTCACTAAAATGATCTAGGAAACCCTTTGGTTCCAGTTGGACGGTTTTGATAAGATCGCATCCTTTTTCTAATCACCTCCCATCCTAGACTAGGGATCGGCCCCTAACACAAGACGGGTTGCTTAATCTCTTTGACACCATTCACAGGGGCAGGAAACTCAGTCTGGCATTTCGACCACAATAAACACTCGTCGCGTTACTCTACATAAATTACGTGATAACTTACCTACGGTGTTACGTCATAGATACATATTAATGCACCTGTTTCATAACGACGAAGCTCGTATGTTACTTCCTTATTGTTGGAAATATGAAAACTTTGTACCTATTCGTGCAGCAAGAAAATCGAATTTTTATCCTCCAAAACTGTAGTAATTGTTGTGACTAGAGAACTTCAATAGTATCCTAGACTCTTCGTCGTTCAAAATTGACTAAAAATAGCAAGACGGTATGAATATGTCTTCTTCATCTCCAACTCTGCATGGATCTGCATTTTATAACTTGAAATTCTTAGAGAGAATTGAACACAGTGAATGAGCGTGTAGGCAAGACGAAAATATTGTAGAGAAGAAATTACTATATTTGAGTAAAGAGACAATTTGTGAATAAGAAAAACATTGGTTGTCAACAGGTGACAAAATCAACTTGTTGATGGAGTCATTACAACAATTGGATGAACTCCCTCAACACTCCCACTTTCATCCAATTTTCTGGAAGTCCTCCATCGTTCTGAGTCCCAGCTTCTCGCGACATGCCATGAAGTATTTCTCGATGAAAATGTTATTCCTATTGTTCCTTGTAAGTAACGGAAGATTTTCTTGTCATCATTCCAATGAGATTTCAAAGGTTTTGCAATGTGTTGACTAACTCTATTGACAGCAAATTCTATGTCTGGTCTCGTGGTAATAGAGAAATATATAGGCTACCAACAGCCTCCCTGTATGGTACTCCCACTGCTTCCTCATTGTCTTTTTCCAAATCTTGAATCATAGCGGGAACTGCTGGAGCTTTGCATTCATCCATTTGAAATGTCTTCAAGATTTTGTTAATGTAACGTAGCTCTGCGAAAATCCTCGAGCGACCAGCCTCGCTTTGTATCGGCCACTTGTTCTGGCGTAGCGATTCCGTTTCCTCGTCCATAGCTTTCTTCCATTTTTGTGCTTCATCACACCTAGTAGCTTGTTCAAAAGTTTGAGTTTCCTGCGGTTCAGTGGTTGATCCAGTACAACACCCGAATTGTCTTGTCATGCGAGGTCTTAGGTTGTAACTATGAGATGATTCTGAATGTTCAACTTCCTCACTGGGTCTAGGTTCATCAGTAACAAGATTTTCCTCTGGTTGTTCCAGATTCTCAGACTCATTAGTTGTTTCTTGCTGTTCTGAATTGAACATTGATCCATCATGTTGGTTAATATCGTTGAAATTAGTATCATCCGTTTTAGAGCATTTAAAATCGAGTGTGGCCAGATCTTCATTGTTATAACTTTGTTCGTTATAAACTTGGTCTTCAAAAAACCCTACATCTTTGAAAGGAAGAAAGTACTTCGAACCTCCTAGTGAACTGCACTCCATTGGTCCTGCTAGATCTGTGTGAATCAAATTACCAGGTTCTGTACTGTGTGAAGTGCTCACTTTGAATGGGGATCTGTGTTGTTTTCCTAAGATACAACCTTCGCACTGGAAACTATCTTCTTTCTTACTCAACATAACGTTATTATTTTCCAAAATCTTACACTGACGAATATTTTGGTTTGCAAGTGTACAAGATACATGTGCCTGATGATTGACTGAATCCCCGACAATCTCTGGAATCAAAATCTTGAATTTCATGCGGTATAGATTGTTTTTACTATTATGCCAATTGCTATTTCTGTTCCATTTTTATCCGAAAGAGAGCACCTATCTTTCACCATTACCATTTGCATGTTTTTCTTTATTGCTGAGAGAGCTGAGAACAGATTTAGAGCTAATGCTGGAACATAAAGAACGTCCATCAAAAATCTATCAGTCCATTTGCAGAGAAGAAATTACTATATTTTAGTAAAGAGACAATTTGTGAATAAGAAAAACATTGGTTGTCAACAGGTGACAAAATCAACTTGTTGATGGAGTCATTACAACAATTGGATGAACTCCCTCAACACTCCCACTTTCATCCAATTTTCCAACTCCCTCAACAGAAATATTTTCGTTTAATACAATATTCCAACATTTTTGTCTGCCAAGGAGTCGAGAAAGACTCTTTTTTCCTTTTACTTACCAAAGTTTTCGAATCGCTTCCATCCTTTGGAAGCCCTTTGGAGATCTTCATATTAACAGGTTGTTTCAGTATATCTTTCAAAAAAGCTGCTACAAAGTGAACTTGATCAGCCAAGCAAGCCTCACTGTACAGAAACCTACTGCAATATTTTTACGACCTGCAGGTACGAAAATGTTATCGCCTAGAGTTGGCTGCTGTTGGAAACCTCTCGCTACTAGGCTCGCCTTTTTGATTTCGCTTCCATCAGTCTCCTTTCGACGAAACATCTTCGAATCTCACCCTTTGACGATGTAGAGAGTTCCCCCAGTCATTATTTGCAAGATTTGACAATGATAAAAAAATAGCTTCCTGCCATCCCTCATCCCTACCCAAAGAACACAGGTTTTCTTCACAGGTACTTCGGTGGGTAGAGAGTCGGTAGACAGCAACCACATGAAATTCAGCTGGTTGTCCAAATCATCACCTAAGATATAGGTAGTCCTTCAACTTCTCAAGTCAACATTTCTCTCTACCTGGTCTCCCTGTAGATACATCCACTGGGCTCTCATCGATTTCACTGTCAAGATCTCCTGCACGATTTTCTACGAATTCTATGCTGGTATACCTACCAAGTCATAGTTCACCATTTTTTCAAATATTAACTCGGTAACTTGAAAGGCACTGCATGAACAGACCTTCTTCATCTTCGACTCACATAAAAGGTTACTACGAAGGAACCACACTGGGTTAATATTACGTTGACTACTACTACATTACTATTACATTTTTGAAGGGTTACTATTACATTGATAGGAACCAGGTATTCTACCTTCTGATACATTGGATATTTTGAAACGTTCGAAATTTTGATTCGCGGGATATTTTGGAATGTTGGGCACATAGGATATTTTGAAACGTTGGACAATTTGATACTTTGGATGTTTTGAAACGTTGGACATTTTGGTACAATGAATATTTTGATACGTTGTACATTTTGGTACATTGGATATTTTGAAACGTTCGAAATTTTGATTCGTGGGATATTTTGGAATGTTGGGCACATAGGATATTTGAAACGTTGGACAATTTGATACTTTGGATGTTTTGAAACGTTGGACATTTTGGTACAATGAATATTTTGATACGTTGTACATTTTGGTACATTGGATATTTTGAAACGTTCGAAATGTTGATTCGTGGGATATTTTGGAATGTTGGGCACATAGGATATTTTGAAACTTTGGACAATTTGATACTTTGGATGTTTTGAAACGTTGGACATTTTGGTACAATGAATATTTTGATACGTTTTACATTTTGGTACAATGAATATTTTGATACGTTGGACATTTTGGTACATTGGATATTTTGAAACGTTCGAAATGTTGATTCGTGGGATATTTTGGAATGTTGGGCACATAGGATATTTTGAAACTTTGGACAATTTGATACTTTGGATGTTTTGAAACGTTGAACATTTTGGTACAATGAATATTTTGATACGTTTTACATTTTGGTACACTGGATATTTTGATACGTTGGACATTTTATACTGCCTTCCTAATACCGTTTCTGTCATTGAATGTTCATACTTCAATTCTTGAGCGTCTAATCAGTACTTTTTTGGTTTCCAGAACAAGACTGTCCAGTTTCAGTCAGCCCTCAACCGACTGAGCGCTGAAAACGAAGAACTACGTACCCGACTGCACGCTCTAGAATCAACGGTAAGAAACCTAATACAAAGAGGAATGGATTTTGAATAAGTTCTACTGAAGGGGGGTGGTTAACGTGCAAAAAATGGAGATTGAAACTATATTGAATTTTAGTTTATTCGGAATCGAGCAAGAAAAAAATACAACTTGGATTGTTTACCGTAAAACTTTACTCCAAGATTTACTCCATAACAGTTCCAAATACAATTTCTCCCACTCGAAATGGGTTAAATTGATTTTTTTTAATAAGTGAATTGCTCTCCAGGGCTTCCTGAACATTTTGAGTGGTCGAGCTCATTGATCAGATAATTGCAACCCCCCTATTTAATTGTTTAAATGTTGGAGTAAAGTTACCTACGAGTGCGTCTATCTTTACTCCACTCTGAAAAATTCATGGTTATCGCTACAGAAACGGGCAGTGGTGCAATGATACTAGTCGGGATTGAATTCATTACCCCAGAAATACTTGATAATATCAAGTTTTTATAATATTATTATAAAATATATTCTGAAAAATTGAACTTTTTAGCTTGAAAAATACAAGTTATACCTAAGAAAAATATAAATTCCACTGATCACTTATTTCAACGAATTAGCTTGAAATGCAATATTTCTGGTTAAGAGATCACAATTTCAGTCTTCCAGTTAGGACAGACCTTATGTAGGTAGAGCAAAACTTTCTACAAGTAAAGAAATATTAAAGGCCAATAAACGATGAACGAATGAGTTAACAAAATCACAGAAAAAGTCTGTTTCACATTCGATAACTTTCAAATGAATTGCAATGGTAAATTTCAAAGTTAACCCACGAGTAAATAATATTGTAAATCACAACTTATGAGACCAAAGCACGTTTATGTTCATATCATAATGCAGGTGTTCAGTTGTAAAGTTTCGGTAGGGGCGCTTACCAAGCTTTTTCTCATTTCTTCTCCCCATCTCTTACTTCTGCAACATGAGATACACTAGAAACCTTACATTCAACACTGCGAAAATTACAAAACTCAAATATTTTTCGAGATTAAATAAGAAAAATATGAGTGAGGCTACCTTTATCCCAACCTTTATAGTGGAGTAAAGATACCCGGTTTTTGGAGTAAAGTTACCATCAAATTTTTGGTAAACAAAGGCATAAATAAGAAAACACTTATTTGAGAATTTGATTAGTGTATTTTGTTCAAAATAAGATATTGAAAGTGATATGATGAGGGCTTGCCTGGTAAATCCACTCCAAACACCTGATAGGGAAGAAATTTTGGAGCACGAGAAACAGGACAAAAACAGCTGAACATGAAACAATGACTGATAACAGCTGATAACATGGATAAAGGCGCCATCGCAAGCCGCATCGATTCTCTGGGATGTGGAGTATAACGAAAACATAATAGCTAACTTTTATCTAAGTTCTACTACGCTTACGTCACAATTGAAGATTTTCACTTTTTGGGGTAAAGTTACCCCCGGTGGGGTAAAGTTTGACGGTTTTACGGTACGTTTCAAGTTACCTACGTAGAATCCAAAAATCGGCACTTTGCCAAGTTCCCATGAACCAATTTTGATGAAATTTAGTATATCGGCTCCATTTGGGATTTGTGTCCCAAAGCTTTTGGATGTTACTCCTTAGGGGTAAAATTAGGGAGAAACATTTTCAAAACACTTGAGCTCTGAAATTTTCGATATACAGGTACTTTGGTGTTTTTTCGTTTATTTAAATAAAATAGCGACGATTTTTTAAAATTCTGATTCCACTCAGAGCTTTGCCAGAGAAAAATGGGAAAACCCGTTTAATCAGTTAGGTTTTCCCCATTTTTCTCTAGCAATGAGGAATTTCACCGATTTCTTTTTGCATTTTTCCTGAATAGTTAATGGTGTGGGATAGATGAAAATCGGGCTGATTTCGGAAAATTAGTCTCCTGTTATTTTTGGGAGACAGTCAAAATTTTTAATTTCAAAACTAACCGGGAAAACGGACTTCCAGCGGGAACGCTCGCTGATTGGGCTGTTTGGATCGCCGTCTCCTCCCAGTGTTGCCCATTGGCACGACGAAATCGTGTTTTCTAAGAGAAAAGTTATCAAACAAAAACAGAGGAAACCTAATTTTCCCCATCTCGCTTTTTCTATTTTTTTCTTCAGTTTTTCGATTTCGAACTTTACTGTTTCATGAAATTTAGCATCTGGGGACTATGGATTTCTCGATCTCAGCGCTTCAAGCGGCCATAAATGAACTATTCCAGCATGACATAATTTTCCCGGTTTTTTTTTTAAACATTCGTATTTTCTACACTGTTTTGTTTATTCGTAAATTAGGAAGTTCGGGCTGAAAGTTTGCCTTAGGGGGTTTTTAGAGGTGCTGAATCCGATTTTGGGGTCAAAAATAGGAAATTCCGACATGGTGAAATTCCTCATTATTGTTCGATTTTGAATAGTACAGCGGCAATCTTTCTGTTTTTTAATTCCCTAGGCCCATGCACTAGTGAATTTTGAAAATCCTCGACAATTTCAAATTTAGATAAAACTTTTAAAGTTTGAGCGCCTACAATTTAGGGAAATACTGACCCGGAACGAGGAACGAACGGCGACCGACTGAGACCCCCTTAACCGGAGGTATCGAAATGCATGTTTTGGAACTTCAAGTAATAAAATTTAGTACACAGTCTTCAAGACTGTGCTGGAAATGATGGGGAGTCTCTTGTTCATCTTGGAGCTCTGATATTTCTAGCTTCTGAACTTTCTTGGTTACCAAGGAAGCAAAACTGAGCGGCATTAAATTGTATTCGAAGAAACGAAAAAAAGATCGAGTTCGACCAACAGAAACTTTTTTTTTAAGTCATAAATTTGCGATTGACACTCTAGTTTCTGATTAATTTCTTGGCATACATCAAGTCTCTATTGGGAAAAAACGGTTGGTCCTATAGAGCTCAGGGTAGGCTCAATAAATTATAAAATGCTGCAAATGATTACACAACGATTTATTATTTTTTTGCGAAGATCACCCGTCTGCAAAGAACCTGCTTTATTATTAATAGAACCTACCTTTTGACAGAAATTACCTACCAGCTAAACAGCTCAATTCCAAAGTTGGGTGGGTCGTCATCACAAAATTTGGTTTTTAGCTGTTAGGAAAGCACAAGAGACCTAAAATTGTATTCGAAGAAACAAAACAGTCAAGTTTATTTTGACATGAAGTTCCCACCAGCTAAACGTCCCGAAGTAGTGGGTGCCTCAATTGATTGGATTCTTGCTTGTTAAGGAAGCACAAGTGAGAGACATGAAATTCTATCCGAACAAACGAAAAAAGATCGCATTTGATCAGCTGAAATTTGGCTCACTTCAATCAGTGAATGTACAATGCAATTCACACTCGTGTTTCTGACTAATTATTCGTCCGACACAGAGTAACTGAGATAACTTTCAACAAACTGCCGTGAAGTCTCCCAACACAATCTGGGTCCCCAACTCGCTAGGGAAAATTTTCACATTGAACGCTCATTTGACTATTTTGGACCGACTTCAAAACCGCCGTGAGCGCGAAGGAGGAGGTACTTTTTTCGGTGTGTCACGAATCGACGATTTTTTGACATTTTCATGTCTTTGCCCTGGCACATAGCACAAAAAACTGTCACGAAATTGCGTAACGAAATTGTGTTACAGTGCCTTTATAATGATTTCCGCTTACAACGACCCCGTTGTTAGGTTTGTTCCTTTTCTACACTTTTTAACCCACAAAAATCGTTCACCACTCGTTGGAAAGCTCTCGATTTAACGAACATTTTCATGTTCTCCATAACATATTGACTATACGAATAGCGGAGCTATGGGCATAACTGTTCTCATTTTGTTTACAAACTAATGATCGTGAGTGTAGAAGATAATTAATCCGGAATCGTCTATTTTATTGAAATTAGGTACCTACCTCTTAATATTAATAATTGTGTCAATTTGTAACATAATATATCGACACTCTTTCGTAGTACCTACCTCTTTACATGGTACCTACCTCTCTTATTAACTGTTGGTAGTTGACATAGGTAAAGACATGAAAATGTCCCAATGAGTTGCAGACTCGTATGCAAGCGTTTTTTTTCTATATAGATCACCCTTCTGTAAAGATCACTGTTTTTCTTGGTCGATTCCAAAGGTTCATTATTGAAAATAATAAACCAAAAAGCTGGATGGAAGATGGGAGGAAGGAGATGAGGAATTTTCCATGATATAAACGTTATTTGTGCAACCAAAGAGTAATGACCCAAAAGCCTCTCTATCTTCTTCATTTTTTAGCCATTATGTTTTTTCTGTACAGATCACCCTTCTGTATAGATCACTGGTTCTCCATCAATAGCACCTACCTACCACCATCTGTATTCTCCCTTGACCTTCCTTCTCAAATTTCAGCTTCCTGCGTTCAATAGGATGGAAAATGGCTTCGGAGCTCACTCAGCTGATCATTGCTCTTCCAGGCGTCTCCAGCATTCGAGAAGATCTTCTTCACTCCTCAGATCACTGATCAGCTGAGTGAGCTCCGAAGCCATTTTCAATTTTAATAAAATAATAACATTTAAATTTGGATGGGATTTTGAATTGTTCCGCTGAAAATATTAATAATAATGTTTAAAAAATATATATTAATGGAAAAGCCGAGTTCTATGCAGACGGGTAATCTGTACAGTAAAATAACAAACCATCTTTATACATAAAACGCCAACCGTAAGTACGTTTGCACGGAGAGGTTGGAGGGGTCGTGGGAGTGGGGAGAGTCGGCGGAATCAGAGACGGGAGGAGTTGTGGGCGGGAGGAGTCAGAGGGTGTGTGTGGAGGAGAGTCGGAGGAATCGTTTTTGCCTACTTTTAGTAGGCTTTTCAGCTAGTATTAAAAATAATGTTTAAAAAACATTTTATATTTTTCTGCATAGATTTTGATTTTGATGATTCCAGCGGCAATCTTTTAGGCCCATGCGTTAATGAATTTTGAAAATTCTTGAAAATTTCAAATTTAGGTGCAACTTTTAAAGTTTGAGCGCCTACAATTTAGGGAAATACTGTCTCGGAACGAGGAACGAACGGCGAACGACTGAGACCCCCTTAAGGGTATATTAAAGTCACTGCTGTGAAATAGAGGTCTCGTCTATAATTTAATATCTTTAATATCGATTAATATCTTCCCCTCTGATTTCTATGTCAATTTTCTTTATGCTATACTTCACATCAATCTGATAATTATATTGCTTTTGTTAACTTTTGAAAAAAAGAAATAACATCAGACAGTTCATCTGAATGTTCACATTTCAACACTGATCGAACCACGTTTCCACCTTTTCCACCCTTACAATTTCCCGTGATTCAATTCCGCTTGTTCGCTTTCAAGTCACTAACAAACCAGCTTTTGGTTTATTAGGTATTTCCTTTTGCGCTTCGCCGCAAATACGATTTTCCGTCTGTCAGCTTCGATTGAGTTTGGCGCTTTTTTTTTGGCTTTTTAATCCGAAAAGTCTCTCGGAGTCGCGACATTTCGTTAATCCTTTGATACACGGTGGAGGCGGTATTCGCGGGAAGTTATTTCTGCGTTCGAAAAATCATGTTCCATCGATTTACCAAAAACAATTTCTTAGAAAAGAAGAGTCAGTCGAATTTCAATGAATTTCGATTTTGATGAAAATTTCAGGGTTCTGAGCGAGAGGCGGCACTTTGGAGGCGGCTGAGAGCAGCAGAAGAGGAAAACGCACGACTGACGGCTGAGAGGGACAAATGCGAAAAATGTTTGGACCAGGTGGCCCACGGCGTAGTACAAGCCCTGCTCTCTCAGAAGGTGACTTTACCCTCTTAATTGGTATATAAAAAAGTAAAATTGTTCATTGCCAAACATTGGTTCTGAATGACCAGTAGAAACATCCTCGATTGGACATCTCGTCTTATTTAGGTACTATTCAATTCCACTATTCTTATAGCCCATGCTTTCTGATGTATCCAGGGTCTTGGAGAGGAGATCACTTCATTGAGAGAAAAAGTCAAAGAGCTGGAGAAGCAAAATTACGCCCTCAGCTCTCTCCTGCTCCACAACGTGCCTAAAGGTCGACCAGTACACTCAACTCTGGTAAGTAATGCGTTACGACTCGTTATAACCATCCTGACACCCAGGCAGACCTTCTTGCTGCTGCAATCCTCCCGAAATTTGAATATGGCCTTCCTCTCTATTCATGGCTTAACAAATCTATAATAGCTAAATTTCAGGTTGTTCAGAACATGGCGATCCGGTCCATTACTGGTGCCGTGAAAACGTCTCCTATTTCATCAATGCATGGCATCACAGGGATTCAATATGTTCAAACGAGAGCCACCAAACTATCTCTGAGACTTTTCACTAAACTATACTGTTCATCCCAAGTTATTAGGAACCTTATGAATGAGATGATTGATCTCGCTGATCGTCACTGCCCAGTTAGACTCCGAACCACAGTTGCTCTTTTGAAGAAAGTAAAAACCTACATAATTTCCAATAATGTTCACATTTCAACTGAAGACGAGACACGCTTTCGAATCTCTTATGATTTTAGTTTCAGGGGTTGTGAGAATATCTCCCGCATAGCCAAGAAATCTGATATTTCTCCTATTGAGGCTAAGGCGTTAACTATGGAGTATCTCAACAATGAATACGCTGACGCTGATGTAATTTTGGCTTGTGACGGTTCAAAGACAGCCCAAAGATCTGCAGCAGGCATTATCTGCCAACAGCACTTAACCCAGACAGGCTTTAGGCTCCCTGATGTAGCCTCCTCGTACTTTGCTGAGTCTTTAGCCCTCCTAAAAACCCTTGAGCACCTAGCGGACCTTCACCCTGATTGCAACAATGCTCTCATCTTGACTGATTCAAAATCTATCATCTCCGAAATCAACAACTTAACTCCTGGGTCACTCGTATCACCACATATGCAGAAAATCGCTTCTCTTGTTCGAACTCTTACAGTAGGCAATAACAAAAATCTCAACATACAGTGGATCCCTTCACACGTGGGTATATTGGCCAATGAACTAGCGGATTCCTGTGCCAAAGAAGCATGCAATAGAAACTCCCCAGATCCAAATATTTCCATTCCGTTTAGCGAGCTCCGCCCCACATGGTTCCGTATAGCATGCGACTCCAACCTGGCCACCCGTAGACAACGGCAGACAACTGGGGGGTCCTGGACAGCTGGTTTCCTGAAATCTCCCTCACCAGCTCCATGGTACCGGGGTAAGGAGCTGTCCAACAGAACTATCACGATGACCAACCGCATTCTTATTGGCCATGCCAACGACCACCTGTTTAAGTTCCGCATGAAGTTGGTAAACTCCCCTCATTGCAGATACTGTAACGACGAATCAAAGGAGGAGTCAATACATCACCTGCTGTTGGAATGCGGAAGGCTTAGGTGTGGTATTCTGCAAGCCCTTGAAGGTAAAACATTGCTAGAGGTGCTGGCCACAGTTGGGGAGACAGGGAACCGGATCCCTGAAATTATTAGAGTTCTTGATCAGTTTGAGGTCATCATTTGATGTTTTTCATTATTATGAGTGGCTGTCCCATTTTCCTCTTCATTTTGTATTTTATAAGTATCTTATTGTTCTTTTGTTTTGTCAATTGTATAGTCTTTAATGTCTTATTATAATGTTTCATGTCTTAGGTGCAGCGCCTTACTTTTATATTTGTAAATTCTACTAAATTATAACTATAAAAACTAAGGGAAAAATAAATTAATTAATTCATTTTAAAAAAAAAGTATATTGAATAATTTTTAAAAAAAGTATCAAAAAAAAATATATATATTAATATACAACTCTATGATTTATACACACGTTTAATTTACCACAATATTATTAATTTACCACCTATTCATTATAGTGTTACAAGGGCGCACCCACCATTAATGCCTGTCACGGTGTGAACCTTGGCATAAAATTGGAGCATCCATCCATCCATCGACTCGTTATAAGTGTGTTAGTGGATGTCTAGGCGTCCTGTGCCAATATGAAATAGAGTCTGCCCTTCAGAAATAAAATTGAAGGGCAAAATCCTTGATTTATGATAGTTAATATGTATGCAGCGAATTTTTTAAAGTATAGAAGTTGGTTGATTTCTAAATATAGCAGAGAGATACCTCCAATATTCAGACTATTTTGCTCCTCTACTTGTGAAGCGTTGTCTTCTGGTACCTTCTAGCAGTCATGTTTCCAAAATTTTGTGAGGAACCTTCGTCACATCCGCGTCCTTTTTTTCGGATGTCCTAGTGGTGTTTCGTCTTTTTGAAATCAAAATCGTGCACAAATGCCATATTTGTTCTCATTATCGTGTATAATTTTTGAGGCTTTATTCTGGCGTTTTTAATCATCAGGACGCAGTGATACGACCTCTGAGCTGTGATGATGGCCGTCTTCGATGGAAAGACGACGCCAATGGACTCCTGTGGACGCACGCCCATCGACCGTCTTCCCTCAACCTGGACGCTCAACCATCGCTTCTTGCAACCCTCACTGGTCAGTACTAATCAAAAAAGACGATAACAACAAAAAATGGAGTAATTACTAAAAGGCGAACCAGTTTGACTTATGCCCGTCCGAACTGGTTTCTATGACGCTACGCTCACCCAAGCTTGCTTATCTTTCTTAAAAGGAGCGAGTATGAATTGTGTCGTGTACTTGGTGGTGTACTTGTCCATAACTTGCTGTTACTACTTCGGTTCTAAGAATTTTATTAGAACAGACAGAAGAAGCCTTGTCCAATCTGTTAGAACCGAGGTACATAACTGTGCGTGGAGCTGAAACCCACTTTGACCAAATCAACCTACTCGCATTCTTTTAGAAGGAAAACCAATCTAAAGTGATCCGTAGGTTTAGTTTATTCGATCAGTTTTCCAACTAGTTCAGTGATACAGTTCAATTTTCTTCCCAGTGGGTGGACAAGTCCAATCTGAGTATGAGTGGATTTTAAACTAGTTTCCAACAGAGGTTTCATGAGTTGGGGTAATTATCTGATGAAGAAAGGGTTTGGATGGATTTCGTTCCTTCCTTGGACAACCCGGTGCCAGTTCGGTATGCGTTCTATGACCCGCCTGCGTTCTGAGGGTCCCGTCGCGCTCTATCCTTTCTTTGCCTATCTAGTAGTAGATCTAGTAGTAGACAAAGGGTTGTTAGTAAGTGAGGATGAGAACGCTGCTTGCCATAAATGTGGTACTAGGATGTTGGTGAAAAGAAGAAAAAATCGTAATGGAGAGTGGACCCCCCATTTTCGCTGTCCAAAATCGGGCTGTCAGACATCGAGATCAGTAAGGACGGGGAACAGTTTTTTTCATTACACCGACTTGAACGGGCGTTGTAACAGCAATTTAACGCTTTGCCAAATTATAGAACTCATCTTCATGTTCGTACTATACGTGAATCCTCTAAATGGAGCTCACACGCAGAGCATAGAGAGATCGTGGTTGGATGCAAAGGTTAAATTGCTGAAGAAAATGAGGGGCGGTCCTCAGCACCACTTACAGTCACACCTCGATCACTACTGCTGGAGAATGTATCGTGCAGACAGCCCTGACCTGTTCTTAGCCCTGTTGGAAGACACCAAGAACTTCCATGCATAAGGTAAAAGAACGCAACGAATAACGATAGAACGCACACAGAACCAGAAACGGACCGATAGAACGCACACAGAACTGGCACCGACAACCCCTGAGAGGTCAAGGAACTCTTCTGCAGTAGAGTCCTCCAGTCATATCTGTTGGTTGCTACTGCCCTTCATGTGAATGTGCAAGAGAGAGATAATGCATCAGCAGCCACACCATCTAGGTCGCCCAGACCGCCTCCTGCCAAGTATCTGTTCATCTAGGATTATTAGGGATATCTTCTCCTCAGGACCCATTCGGGCGGCATACCCTGCCCATTCTTAGCCTGCTAACCTAAACAAATCCATCTGCCCTTGTCTTGTGCGACTCCTCTGGGTCGAAGATCGCTTCCAGAATTCTCAGGACCTTCTTAACGTTGTAGCTCTTCTTCTGTAAACATTCCTGACTTTGAGCTGAATTTCAGAACAGGCCTGATTAGGGTGGTTTGGATGATTTTCCAAGGACCTCCAAGGAGTCATGTAGGTACGTAAGTGTATAGAAGACACAAACGATGACAAAAATGGTTAAAATTTGGTCTGAGGCTAAAACCAAGAATAAACTTTGAAGAAGAACTTGCAGCATAAGCTATTCTCTCAACAGCTGCTTGAATGAAAAAGGGATAAAATGGACAATGCTAATATTTTAAAATAATATGCTTTAGTTCCTCCATTTTCTCACCCAACCTGCTTCAATTTCTCCTTTTTATTATACAAATGAAATGAAATGAAAATGCAAAACTAATTCAAAAATTGTCTCACTTTCAATTTCAAGAATCTAATCGACTAGGGAGACTCTTATCAACATTCTTTTCTTATTAATTTCTGAGACCTCTCTCCCTCTCTACTCGTTGTATTTTTGAAAAGGGGTGGAGCCCCCTTTCAAATAATTCACTGGCGCCCCCTCGTTTAGGACCGGCCAACCAAGGAAAGGTGACTTCCATTCCCTCCCCACCACTTTTACAGAAACCATTAACGCAGAGTTTTTCATTTCAAATACCCCTAATCTTCCGCAATAATTACCAAGATGCTGTTCGTTTCATTTTCTCCTTTATACGCGTTTCATCTTCTCTCCTCCTTCCAACTGTATAGCACGTTAGCCGAAAGTATGTAAGTGTAGATTTTGAAGAATGTTATCAAATTCAATTAGAAATTTTCGAGGGTTGTAACAATTCCATTTATTGTTAGACCCACTGTGACGTCATAAACGGTCAAAACTTTAAAAATTCATAGGAAAAGATTTACACACGCTAGAAGGTCGCGGTTGGTATCAAAATTCTCAGAATGAGGTCTACCTTAGATTAAAAATAACAATAAACAGTTGTTCCTACCCAGGCGCACGTCCTATTCGCTTTATACGTGATTCCAAAGTGAGCTGTTCATTTCAAACAACGAAACTCTTCGCATTTCTGTCTATCCACTTCCTTAGCTCAGTGGTAGGAGCCTCGACTCAGGAATATAAATATAGTTTTTTCGAAAAGATAGGAGATCGATCCCCGGTCGAGGGAAGCTAATTTTTGATGACACAGCAATGTGGCGCAGTCAGTACAGACCCGAAAGGGCTCCTCAGGATTATAATAAATTAGTGTTTTGTCATCAAAACAACTCCCCCAAGATACGAGTGGAGCCACTGCCTATTCGGACAAGCGTTGAGGTCATTACAGGTATTACAGATATGTATGGGTATCAAACGGCAAAATCATGGCCCGTAAAGCTGAAGGATGCAAATAGAGAAAATTCACTCAGCAAATGATGTACTGCGCTTATAAAACATAACCGAAATCGTCCCTGGCTGTCAAATAAACTCCCCTTCGAATATACAAGATCTAATAAACCCAAATAATCTGTTAATGGACTCTACGTGTATATCCTACAATGATTATGAAACTTACAACAAGAATACTAATTTAAAAGAAAACATTTCATTTATACATCAGAATATAAGAAGTTTCAACAAAAATTCAGATGATTTTTTCTCATGGCTTGATCATGTGATGTGAAGTAAAATTATGTTTTAAGAAAATATATAAAACAGAGATGTAAACAGCTATGATTTTGAGCAAACAAACTACAACGACTCCCTAAAGCAACACAGACCTAGGTCTAGCGCTTTAGGGATATTGATGTAGTTTTATTTTGAAATACATATTTTCTTTACTTCATGTACAAGTATAGTAATGTGTATCGTAGACACAAGGCAATTTTTTATCTTTTCAAAAGATGTATTTTATATTTTATGTTCTTTTATATCAATAAATCATTCTCTCTCTCTCTCTCTCTCTCTCTCTCTCTCTCTCTCTCTCTCTCTCTCTCTCTCTCTCTCTCAGTAGATCCCCTGCCCCGTTCAAGAAGGAATAACAACAAAACTCCGAAACCAGTCAAAAATAGAGCGTTTTCAATGGTTTGTTAAACGCTGGCTAAAAGCCCACATATTCTTGACTAGGTAACGGAATACCTAAGATTTCCTAACGGATGAAGAGATATTGTGATCAGCTACCTCTTTTGCATTTCTGTCCATTCTCTTCCTTAGCTCAGTGGTAGGGAACTCCGACTCAGGAATGTCAATATAGTTTAGTCTGATAGATAGGAGATTGATCTCCGGTCGAGGGAAGTTAATTTTTGATGATACAACGCAACCCCAACTGGGTTTGCAATAGAGAGTTTTTGGAAACCACTAACGGGCCCGTGGAACCTCTTCACAAAGCACGGAGTTCGTGGGTGCCGATGGATTTGCCTCCCGACATCAGCGGGCGACGATGAAAGGGTGCCCCCTGACAGTCACCCGTTCCTCGAGGCCCACCATGACGAGTGCCTCCATTCCCCCCCTGTCCAAAGTTAACGTCCTTCCTCCTTCAACTGGGTAGCATCCTCTGTTACTCGCGCTAGTCTCCCCCTAACAGGGCCCGTGAGATTTTGGCACCAAAAACTCTCTAATGTCAGGTCGAGTGCCGACCGTCAGATACGGGATGGCTTGTCGGTATGGAAAACTTGTCTGCTTCCTCAGTTACCTCTGATCCACTCCCATCTTTCAATATAGGAGTACTGGCTGTTGACACAGAAGGCAATTCTCAAACTATAGCTAAACTCAAAATAATTCTCTTTTCAGGGTGTTATTTGAGTAAAATTATTATTGTGTAAACAAAATCATACTTGATGATAAAAAGATGTTTTAAATTCTCTCCAGAACATCTATCTACTTCGTACAAAAACGTAGATTAAGATTCTTACGGATACTTCAACTCACACTGACACTAAGGAAATTTCCTAATAGGTTACTGAAACCTGACCTAATAAATGGAAGTAGGTAAATAAGAATAATTGCCTGTTTAGACAAGTGAGCCAATGCACAGGTGACTCAGAAGGTAGCAATCACACCGCTCTCTGACTCCAGTTTGTAAAGTATTTTATAGCATTTTTGTTGTGATTTTGCAGGTGAATGCCACAAAGACGAAGGTTACTCAACAATGTCCAGTGAAGTGCAGGATGGAGCGCCCTCCCAGGGCGTAGGGCCGCTCGAGAGGCTGCAAGAAGAGAACTGTGGCAGGTGAGACTTTATCAATAAGTATTTAGTCGAATTGATTGATTCTTCCAATCTTTCGAGTTTCTTCCAGCTGGGCAGTGTTGGTAAATCAAACACGAGGTAAAATCGTCATATGGAACAAATTGAGATATTAACGTTTTGATGGTTTTTATTGTAGATTGGGCGAGGATACCGCTGATGACATTGGAAAACGGTATACTGTCCACAGGAGCTCTTCGGACTCCGCCCTCCTACCTCTGGGAGCCCGGATGAGCCCCTTGGGCGGCCCTTCCCTCCCACTCTGCCTCCTCATCTGTGAGGAAGTCGTCAATGACTGGTGGGAACCCGCACTGTGCTGCGAGCCTGACGACGACGCTGTTCCACCGCCTCCTGAATTGGAGGAATGGAACATGGATGACATTCCAGGTACAGGATTGCTCTGCGTCTAGAAAACTGGAAAAATTCAGGGAAAATTTTTATATAATTCTCCTTAACACGTCGACTGCGGGAGAAAAAACGCATTGGTCCACTGACACGGAGACATTTTTTTCGTGAAGCACGCAAAGATAAGGTGTCACTTTGATAACTGCTCATGACCTTCAACATCGACTGATTCATCTCCGGATTGAACCGTTTGTCTCATAATTAGTTCATCTATCACGAAAAACAACTAGAAAAGAGCGGTAACCAAGAATGAAAGAACAGGAGCAGATATTCTTGAACCTTTCGCGAAAGGTGTTTGTGTGACATAGACGCGATCCACGTCCAACGTGTTAAGCATTCTTCATCATTCCTTGGTTATTGGCATCCTTAGTCCATCTTCCTCATTAATTCAGTCCAGCATCTGGGTTTGATTTTTTTAGTTTGTGGAACGAACGACACACAAACCAGGACTCAACAGTATTCAACTGGACGAATTGCTGAGGAAATTTCACTTTGCTTTCCTCTAAAAATGCTTGCTAGAACTGCTGTGTTGACTCCTAAGAATCCTCAATGTGTTGCACTTTATTTATACTCTTATATGCATCCTTTATTGCATTTTCTCTGTGTTGATCTTCAGGCATATCGTTTCTGGACCTTGATGAAGAAGACGTGTGGTCCGCAGTGGACAGCTGGTCTTCCGGGCAGACCACTGCCTCTTCATCGCTCGGAGCCTCCAACAACCCAGGCGTTGGGGGTTGTCATTCGAAGCGGTCCAGTGGCGCCGAGTCTGCAGCAACGGGCGTTAGCGCCATGACGCCTGGAGATGGCGAAGGCGTCAGCACCACTTCCTTCACCCGTGATTTCTACCGTCTTGTGAAGTTCGAATCCAACAAAAGCCTCGCATCGACATCGTCTAAATCTCAGGTCTCCGAATGTGGTGGAGGGAGGGACTCCAACTTTCAAAAGTACGTTCTACAAATTGAAAATTTTCATTTTAAGAACATCCAAATCCAGTAGCCCTAAATTGAAATCCCAAATACGTTATTGTTGCTGCATATTAAATTGTGTATTTTTGTCATAATTTTGTATTTCAACTATTATTTATTTTCAAACCAATTTTCCAGCGTTTTGCAGTTAATTGCTCAACAGCAATCCGTGGAAGATCCAAAAGAGAGCGACAGTGAGCCTTTGTCTCTTTCCGACCGATCAGCGAGTACAACTGCGCCAACAACTATCGAAACGAATGGAGGTATGTTGAATCATCAATTTGTTGTTGAACGTAAAAAGGAGATTTCCCCACTCTTCTTTGACATTCCGTGCGTTTGAAAAGTTACCAGCCTTTCCCGCTAGGAAGGTTCTTCATCTTCATGAATCTGGTGAAAATGCAATTTGTGGTCAAAATGTACATGCCTATTGAGCAGAACGCTGTGTCCGCTGTGTCTGCTTTTGTCTGTAGTATTGAAGAGCTGAGTGTATTTCAATTTTGAAGCTTGAGGTACGGCCCATTCTACTAAGGGCGATGCAGAGATTCCACCCCTGGGAGGGAAAACTATATTATTACATAGTTTGACGCAGAAATTGATTACAATTGCTAGTACAATGCAAGTGGATGGTATTGAGATGAGTATTGTAAGTAGAAACATACTGGCTGTCGATTGATGCAGTACGTTCTCGTTCCATGGCAGCAGCTATGATGGGTGGTGTAGGTGGGGTGGGCTGCGTCGGCGGGGAAGTTTGATTAGAAATGAGTCCTGCAAGGGAGGAAGGTGGAATGGGAGAAGCTTGAGGCATTCCCGGCATACCAGGAGGCGCTCCAGCAATGGATGCAGGCATGACCTGAGGCAACGCAGTGGGGACTGGAGGAGCTTGAGTGAGTGGAGGGATCATGGGAGCTTGGTGCATAGGAGGGATTCCAGGGACTTGAGCCATTGGAGGTAACCCGGGAGCTTGCGACATCGGTGGTACCATTGGCACCATGTTGGGCATAAGGGTAGGAGGTAGAGGAGGAAGCACTCCACCCCCCATCGGTTGCATGGACAAGAGAGGAGGCATGCCAGCCACTGGCAGAGGCATTCCTGTAGCCTTGATAACACTTCCGTTCTGGAAACAGCTTATCAAGCACTAATCGGCCTATTGATTCAAGTAGTATTGAGTTTGCACAATCATCTTTGAGTTCTGCTCGTCTCAGTTTGGATTTTGTTCTGCTATGTGGACTAGGGAGGCATTATTTTCCATTCAGGTTCATAGAATTTCAATGCATAGAGCTTGCTTAATTAACTGTGAGAAGGCTTTTGAGAATGTGAGGGCGCTGCTCAAGCACCCCTCGGCGTGCGAACCAAGGTTATTCGTCTGATCCACAATTTCTATTGGGAAAGAGACTGCTCGAATGAGGGTTGGGGGAGTTTTCTCTGAGCAGGTGAGCATTGAAAAGGAGGAATTTGAACAGGGATGCATGGTGCCAACCCTGCTGTTCACTTGTGCCCTGCTTATCTTTACAGCTGCAACATTGGAATTCGAATCCGTAAAACACCTATTTCTAATCTTCTATACACTAATGACACAGTTCTTCTTGTCCACTTTCCCAGTCAATTACAAGCTTTGCTTGATAGAGAGGAACATGCTGTGAATAAGGAGGAATGTAGGGGCTCTGCCTTTTCAGCAGACAGAGAGCCAGCCTACTAAACAGGTGACAGCTCAGTTATGTAGGTCACTGAGTATCGCTGAGAGTTGAAATATGGACATGGAGGTGAAAGTGCGTATTGTCTACTGTGGTGAAACTTGTGGTCAGGACTTGTCCTCTTACGTGAAGCATAAATTTAAGCAGGAAATAACCAAGAAGTTTGATGGTTCCTTAGGTACTTTTTGGACACAATTCGCGAAAATACATGAGAGCACCAAGTGGACAGACGACGAGAAATTTGACATTCTCTTAAGGGGTCTAAAGCCATATCAAATGTTAATTGACAGGTTTCCTACAACAAAGGAAAATTATGTTAAGGCTGTTGAGATTCTAAAATGAGGATGAATATTTGATTGAATATTATATAAGACAATTACTCTCTCTTGCTTTGGCGATGTCTACTAACAAGCCTATTTTGGAACCTTTTTTGTCCATCCACTTGTAAATAACAAGTAGGTCAGTCAGCACTAATTAACCTTGAACTGATTATTTCGCAGGGAATTCAAACAGTAGTGGAGTCAGTAGCGATGAGCAACAAGTGACAGTCAAACCCAGCGAGTCGTGGGGTCTTCTCACAGTGCCTGAAGAAGAACCTGAGGCTTCGGCTACGATAGGAGCGTCGAGCGTCAAGCGTGGAGAGTCGAGCATCGAGAGCCGAGTGTCAAGCAAAGAGGGGTGGCTACAGTACGAGCGGAAGGGGAGCGCAAGGTGACCTTTCCAGTCACCAGTTAGTTCACCACCATGCCAGCAAATAGGCAATTTTTGTTGCTTGCTCTAAGCGAAAATTCAGTTGTGAAAAGTTCTTTACTGAGAAACCGTGTGTGTAGGAGTTTTGGGGTTCACCCTATTAATAAGCTTAGGAATTGTGATGGGGAGTACTTCAAACTTTTTCACATACTAAAAGAAGATCCGAAAAGATTTTTCGAATACACCAGAATGTCAATTGAAACGTTCAATTTCATGATGGCCACACTGGAACCAGTTTTGGAGAAGAAACGCGTCAACTTGAAGAGCCAAGTTTCAGCAGAACAACGTTTGGTTATTACACTAAGGTGAGTGAGATATTTTATAAAACTTTTATTACGATTTTGGCCGATATTTGAAGTGTATCAAATAACGCTGAAGTTATTTCACAAAGGTTCATTATTTTTATGTATAGATCACTCGTCTCCAAAGAACACATTTTTGCATTGTCACTTTTTTGTTACCAACCGTAGTAACCATTACCAACCATAGTTACCTACTACACACCTACCTCACAATCAAGTTTATTTGGACGGGGTAAACGCTTCACACTCAATTCGAAGAAATAGGGCGTTTGAAATTTCAATTTTCGGATTCTAAATACTTTGAGTTAAATTTTTTTGTTGCTCGATTCCAATAGTTCATTATTGAAAATAATTAACCAAAATTACATGACATTTTGACCAGTGAAATCCAGGTACATAACAGGTACAGAATTAAAAACAGAAAATCCAGCGTAAAAAGTATTGTATTCGAATATATGTATCCATAAAATAGTATATTCAAATGTGATACATTACATAAAATATTATATTCAAATGGGATACATAACATAAAATATTATATTAAAAAATGTACATCTTCATTATATTAAGCGTATTTTCGTCAGTTTTCCAATATTCATGCCCAAGTCAGTCAATGTAGTATGTGTTGAGAGTGTGTTCACATTTATATCCATCTAGTATAGACATTATTATCATTTCGAGGATGAACGCCCGTCTGTTCGTAAACTGGTTCTAGGTGAGTTTCCGTCCTGGCTTCGCGATTGCGCGGATCGCGAGAATTGGCAGCTACGTAAGGATGGAATCTGGATCTAGATGTATCTGGAGCATAATGTATTCCGTAACCTGAAGAAGAAGAATGTTGTGTGTTGGTTTGCTGAGGTCCCTCGAGATGATCCAAAACTACCTTTTGAATTTTCGCCCGAAGGCGAAGTTTTTCAATGTGGCTGAGAGGCTCAATCATCGGAAGCAAACTTAAAAAGAAGTGATGATCGTCGCTTTTGGGTTCTTCCTGTTGCATGGACAATATGGCATCGAGTTTTCTCTGCTCCATTTCCAGCATTTTATCTCCAATGTCACTCTTTGCGCTTTTGGGTCCTTTCTTCTTGTTTTCACAATCCGTTGGGGAAAAGATTCGAGGGAGAGGTGGAGTGGTTGGGAGAGGTGACTGTTCATCATTGCCAGTTTCATTTTCGAATGTTTCAAGATTATTTCCGACGTTACCATATGTTGTACTGGGCATGAAAATGTCACGTAAGAAACAGAGAGAATCGTAAAACTTCCAATTCGGTTTTGTCTGAGCACCACCTTCATCACCACTTCTCGTAGCGGGAATGTTTCTCATTTGCTTTCGAAAAGCATCCTTGAGGCTCTTCCACTTTTTCTTCGCTTCTTCTCCTGAAACAAACAAACGGGAAACTTTGTTTACGACGGAACTCGAAACATGTTTATCGTCCCTCTTCCTTCAAACAGTAATAATTCAATTATTGAACCCAGTGCACAATGAAAGCTATCCCAGCTGAATATAATTGTTTGTTTTCTTTTCTTTTTTCAGATTTTTGGCGACTGGCAATTCATTTCGACAATTGGCTTTTTCATTTCGATTGGGAAGGATTACTGTGAGCAAAATTGTGTTCGAGACGTGCCAGCTTATTTGGAATCACTTCATGAAGGAATTTTTACCTCAACCCTCAGAGCTTCGTCTACAAACAGCCACGCAAAAATATAATGATATGTGGGGATTTCCTAATTGTTTTGGTGCAATTGACGGTAAGCATTGTGGCCTGAAATGCCCGCCTAAGAGCGGATCCAGCCACTTCAATTACCTTCACTATTTTTCCATTGTCTTAACGGCTGTGGCGGATGCTGATAAAAAATTTCTAGTAGTGGAAGTTGGAGCTAGAGGCAAACAAAGCGATGGTGGCACTTTTTCAGCATCCCGGCTGTATCGACAGCTTGAGACAAATGAATTCAATGTTCCCCCTGATCAGAATCTCCCCGGCACGAGTATAAAAGTACCAAACGTATTGATTGGAGATGAAGCTTTTCCATTGAAACCATATCTAATGAGGCCGTACCCAGGTTCTCAATTGACACAAGAAAAAGAAGTTTTCAACACACGACTCTCACGAGCAAGAAAAACTATTGAATGCGCTTTCGGAATTCTTTGTGCCAAATGGCGATTTTTGTTGAAAGACATGGAAATTCCTTCAACCAAAAAAGCATCAATTTTAGTTCTTGCTGCCTGCGTACTTCATAACATTGTTCGCGAGAAAGATGGTATGCGAGACGGTGATTACAGGAGAATTATGCATGAACTGGACTGCGACGAACCTCATCACTCCCCTCAGGAAATAACACCGGGTGAATTCAGGAATACAAAAATATTAGCTAAAGATATACGCGAGAAATTTACGCAATATTTCAATCAAAATAACGACTAAATACTATAAAACCACTTATCCATTATTGTCACTGATATTTTTATTATCTCTTATAATCTTTTTTAATCTCTTAAGTGTATATATCATGTGCTTTATATTATAGTAATATCTTAATATTCAAATTATAAATTCTTTTTATTTACCAGAAATGTCCATTTTTGCTGCTAGTTCATCCCACACCTTCTTGTTTTTCGTAGTATTCTTGAATTCGGTATGCCTGTCATTCCACAGAGATGGATATCCTTGTACGATGGAAATCAAATTTTCGGTATCCTCATCGGAAAACTTTTTAGCCATTTTAATGAAATAAAAAGATTAGATAAAAAAAGGGAACGTAGATAAGCACAGATGTAGACAAGCACAGAACGTAGATGACCACAGGGCACGGTCGAAGCTGAGCGTCAAGTGAAAATATTACTCTGGAATGAGCGTCGAGCGTTGACCATTTTTCCTCTCACACTTACCGCTCCCACCGTAGCCACCCTTACCTGAACAAGGGTAAACTATTTTTAGAGCGTCGATACCTGACCCTTTCCGCTCGCTCGACGCTCCTATCGTAGCCGCGGCCTGAGACAACGGACGACAAGGCGTCGAGAAAGGACTCTGGTAACCTGGAGGAGTCGCCTCTCAGAGCTGCCAACACTCTGGCCGAACTCGAGCGAATGGTTTCAGTCGATGGGGGTGAAGAGGAAGAAGACGATAGCAAGGGGAAAGAACCGGAAGAAGAAAAGGCGGAAGGGAAGGAGTGGCGGCCTACGGGATGGGTGCACCTTCACAGGGCAGAACTGAGTGACCCTAAGGTAATTCTATTCGATCCAGTTATCCAAGAACATCGAAGAATTCTTGTTGAGGGAAACTGTAGAAGAAACTTGCCTGCTTTCTTTTTTTTTTTTAATTTTATTTGTTAGAAAATAAAAAGCGGGTATATGTCACTTTTCTACATAGTCTCCTGCTTTTGTGACACATTTTTCCCAGCGAATAGGAAGTTTTTTAATCCCAGCATCAAAAACGATGAAGGTTGCGTCTGAAGCCAATTGCACACGAACCCCTCGACCCCCTCATCATCCTCGAATCGCTGTCCGCCTAGGGCTTCTTTAAGTGGCCCAAACAAGTGAAAATCACAGGGCGATAGGTCAGGGCTGTAGGGAGAATGATCAAGTGGAGTCCAATGCATTTCTTCCAATTTTTGAACAGTTAGAGCTGTAGTGTGGGGCCTTGCATTGTCGTGGAGGAGGATGACGTCACGAATTGGTTGATTCCGTCTTTTGCTGCGATATGCAGCCCTCACCTGAGTCAGCAGCTCACCTGAGTCAGCAGCTCACAATAGTAGGCAGCATTGATTGTTCTTCGCTCATGCAAAAAATCAATGAGCAAAACGCCTCGATAGTCGAAAAAAACAGTTGCAAGGACCTTGCCAGCAGACAGTCGAGTTTTTGCTTTCACTGGGGCTGTCTCCCCCTTCCTCCGCCACTCCATACTGGCTTGCTTCGATTCGGGTGTGTAATGATGGACCCATGTTTCGTCGCAGGTGACGATGCTAGCCAAAAATGCTTCCCCTTCTTCCTCAAACCTTGCAAAAAGCCTCTGACAGACCTCCAAACGTCTCAACTTCTGATCTGCAGTCAAAAGGCGAGGGACCCATCTGGCACACACTTTACGGAATCCTAGGTGCTCTGTAATGATCGTTTGGCAGCTCCCATAACTTACCCCTACCTGCTCAGCGATTTCGGAGACAGTCACACATCGATCATCTTCAAGAATGTCACGAACCGCTTGAATGTTCTCATCCGTAATGCTGCTCCGGTGACGACGATCGTGTTCCTCATTCTCTACTCGTTCTCTTCCCTCCTGAAACTCTTTGTGCCAGGCAAACACACGGGTCCTAGAGAGGGTTTGGTCCCCGAACTGGGCAGTCAACCTTTGAAAAATTTCCAAAGGTTTGACTCTTTCACGGGTAAGAAATTTTATGATAATTCGTTGCTCAATGGAAACGGGCACCTTTTGTTCAGACATTGCGATAACTACTCATGAAAGGTTGTAAAGGGGGAGACGCCCCCCTCATCCACCTTCTAATGAACCTGTTCAAACAATCTCGAAGTGACGCTTCTGTCAACCGTCGGCGCTCAGAGGTCAGAGTCCCGTTTATATTTGATCCACCCTCGTAAAATTCGCACAGAGTCAACAATAGTATACGATGGATTCACTTGATCTTGATGTGAAGATTACAGAATTCTCGTGACGAGTAGTTGGTTTCAAGAGGAGAAAACTTGATAATTCCCGCGAAAAAGAAAACTGTTCTACAAATGAAAGCTAAAATCGAGAACCAAAACGACGAGCACAAGTGGGATTAGCAGAATCGGCTACATCCGAACTCCGAATCAATTGAAACTGATTATAAAAGTGTAAGGTTATGAAAGGCACAGTCGTCATCAGCAACGCCGCCAAAAGCCGGAATTCGGCGTCGCCCATGACGACCGAGCTCGCCATCTGAAGCTTGGTTCACATAGGTGCGTAAAGTCCGTAATGCGCAATACGAGAAGTGGGGGTGTTCCGTAATGCAGAAAGTGCGTAATGCCGAAAAGAGCGTTCACATGGCTGAATGATTACGCGATTACTTAGAAGCGCGCAGTACGTTCTGCGCAGAATTGTTTCCAAACCAAAACAATGATTCTGGTTGTTCTGTCAATAAAAAAGACCGAGTCAATATACTTTCTGTGAACAGATGGCGAGAGGTTGCTCCGAAGTTTGTCGAAGTTAATCCGTAATGCGTAAAATATCCAATGTTTTCAAAACGATACACTCTGCTCCAAAAGTAGACATCTGCAAAGCTCAGTCCCGCCCCCTCAATTGGCTCCAGCCAATAGCATCCTCATTACGCATTTATGTGAACCGAGCTTTAGTCGTCACACAGTCTGTTGCATGGATATTACACGCCTATGGTTGTCATGAATGATGTGGCGAAAACGCTCTAATAAAATCTATCCAGCCAAATCTCTGAGGCTCAAGTATAGTTTCGAGTCTGCACAAAATAGCTTTTCCACCATTTCCTTGTATTGCTCTACCCCACTAAATCTAATACATAAAACCTATGAGGTGTGGGAGAAGGGAGAATGAAAGTCAAATGTAAAGGCGGGCAAAAGGAGGATTTATTTAGTAAAACTTACCAATAATCGAGAGGGATCGGGCCGGAATAGAAATGCAACACTGTGTGTTAACTGGACGCGTAAATACGAGGGTCCAGACAAGACTGGTCTCCTTCCTTTCCCCCTGTCACAGGACCGGTGAACTCCCCTCCTCTTCGTTCATTCAGGGGTCAGGTCTTCCGCCTAATATGAACGTCACACTCCCCCCCTGGCGAAAAAATTTGGGGTCATGTTGGGGACAGTTGATACCAAATTTTACTAACTGTTGGGAGGCATTCCTGGGGAAACCGTCCTGGCCCACTGGCCGTGCTACCTGTTACAATTTACATGTGGCTGAATCACCACACGCTCTGCTACCATATGAGGTGCGGGAGAAGGGAGAATGAAAGTCAAATGTAAAGGCGGGCAAAAGGAGGATTTATTTAGTAAAACTTACCAATAATCGAGAGGGATTGGGCCGGAATAGAAATGCAACGCGATGTCGGGCGAGTCGTGATAACGAGGCGAAAGGTGTTAACCGGACACGTAAATACGAGGGTCCAGACAAGACTGGTCTCCTTCCTTTCCCCCTGTCACAGGACCCGTGAACTCCCCTCCTCTTCGTTCATTCAGGGGTCAGGTCTTCCGCCTAATATGAACGTCACAAACCCCAACTGTATGTGTTTGCTGCCCAAACGTGGGGGTCCCAGGTTCGATTCCAGGCCGCGACATCAAATTTTTTTTTTACATATCTACGATTTGTTGCTGCTTGCTCTTAGCAGGCTTTTCAGCTAGTTAAAGATAATCGAAACATGATCGAAAGGAAGATGAGCGAATACCTCTGTGGCTATAAGTTTGTGCCATTTTCACTGCGGGTAACTTAGAACTTAACGAAAGGGATTTTCTCCTCTTAACGGTGGCCTGTTCATCTAATGCACTTAACTGTCAGTGAAGAGAAGTTTTACCAGTAGTGTCTGCAAAATCGCCATTAGCTCCAATTAGAAAGCAATGCCAGCATGGTTGCATCCTTTACTAAGGTCATCCGTGGTCCTCTCTGGATATGGATGGTTTGCGTTTTGTCCTCAATATCTAACCCAAAGGAAAACCTGCTTACTAACAAGTCTAGAATCGTCGTATCCGGAATAATGTGGTGCTCACAGTTTCCTTCAATTTCTGGTTTGTCTTTCCACTCGTAGACTAATATCACTTTCATTTGCAGACGAGAGCAAACTACGCAGACCTGGTGATGCTGGCTAGTCGAAGTTCGAGTTCCTGCAGCGGCAGTTCAGAGTCAGGAGACGATCACTCGCCTTATTCCCAACTCCATCGCCTACACCGTTCTAGACGCCACAAAAAAGGTGAGTAACGCTCAGTTTGTATTGTTGTCGCACTTCAGAAAGATGTCCGTGGTGATTCACGATCATTTGGAAACTCAATCACTTTTTCATGAAGATCCGTGAGATTTTTCAAGTGATCCAAACCAGATTTCACACAACTTCTCTCGCTAAAATGTGGACGAACCCTTTTTTTTCTATCGTTCCAGCCTCCGCAACGAGAGATGGCGCCATCCGGATCCACGTTACCCCCAGACTCTCCATCGTTGGACGAGAAGACATCTTCACCCGTTTCGGCGCCAAAGAAGCTGAAGCCGTCGCTTCGTTCGACTTCCTCGAAGAACTCGAAGCTGAGACACCGGCTGGCCCCAACTCCAAATAATCGTTTCTCCCCCTTCATCGTTTTTGTAATCGAATCTCCCCCCTCTTGTGGTTTGTTGGCTAATTTATGGGCATTTCACAATTTAATTGAATGTACCGAACAGAATCTCTTTGTGCATGTAACAGGTTGAATCGCTGAGTTTAGAGTCACCATGGATAGATCCAAGGCTTCTATTAAGAAACATGAAATTCGGCTGGGTAGTAGTAAATTGAGAAGCTCAGGTATAATTGGGTTGATCAGATATAATCCTGTTAGTGCATGTTACAGCTTGAGTCTGATTTTGGATCGATTGGAATTGGGCACCTTAGTGTCCATCATTGTGGAAGCCTAACATGAATTGAGGCTTGAATAAAAGGAGGAGTAATCCTTTTCATACGATACGCATGTTATGGCTTGAATCACATTGACAACTTCGATGAATCGGAATGGCTTCTGCTCCAAGAATATGAAATACCCCCATTAGATTGTGGTTGGTACGCCCAAATACCGTGGAATGCTAGATTTAGGGTAAAGCGGAGATCAGGTCAGAGTCAGAATTTCATGTAAGGCCCTATCTTTGCATTATTTGGGCGGCATTAAGCAAATTCATACTAAGCGTCAAAAAACTCTAAATGACGTTTCTAGTTTATGGATTCGTCTTGTCGAATAGACTCAATTTCCGAGTCTCGTCATATTTCATCCCTTACGTAGGCTTCCTTTCCCCAATGGGGAATTTGCCTCGCATTTTTTTTTTTTTTTTTTTTTTCGAAAGATGGTAGAAAACTGTAGTGTGCTGCTCGAAAAAATATCCAAAAAATTTAGAGAATTTAAGGAAGATGGACATTTTGAATGTAGCGGCAATCTGCATGGGGGCAGCCATGTTGTGACGTATCTGGCTGCCTAACCAATCTGACTAATAGGAAGATTCATCTGAGTAATAAGAAGATTCACTTCATAGGGGGATCTGTGCCCTACACTGCCGTGCTAAGCCAGAAAGTCGTAACGTGAAAATTTGACCAAATTGAGATAATGGTACCCGGGGGTTTTGGGGGTCAATTTCTATCGATTTTCGGAGTTTTAGAGTCGTATCTCTATTAGAAATGGCTCAAACAAGCCTCCCGACTTTCGCATTAAGGCGTGTTAACCTGATTTTGTTAAGAAACTAGTCGTATCAGAGCGATTCAGAAGAAGAAAACTCGTTTCTTGACACTAACAAAATCTGCCTATTTCGACGATACGACTTCTTGCATTAAATCGGCATGAATTTTTGCCTCTTAAAACTCAACATTTAGAGGTTTATTTTTATTGATTCAGCAGTTTTTTCTTACACTCTGAACAGAGATATGAAATACGATTGACTTTGAGCCAAGTAGGATGACAAAATAATCAATGTGAAATGGTTTCTTGAATTAAAATGTTACTTCAAATGAATAATGTTTCAAGAATTAAAATGAACAGAATAGTTGTAACTTCGGGTTTACGAGAGCGTAATCTCGTATCATCGTTTTTTGACAATTTACACTCAAAAATGTTCAATTTTGACTCCAGAAATCGATTCGGCTACTAATTTCTTATAAGAAAAACCTACACTTGTGGTAAAAGGAGGAAAAATAATCCCGCGAAAGAATTATTTCGCCACGAAACCTATTAGGTCGTTTTCCCGAAAGTTGGGTGAAGTCAAGATACCGATGGCATCATATGATAACCTCGTATCTCAATTTTTGGCCAAAATGGTTTTTTTTGGATTCTCTCAATGAAAACCTCGTATCTCACCCACCTGTAATTCAATTTTTAGCGGGAATTGCATTTTCTGCTCTCTAGAGCCCTAAATGATTACCTCGGTTTTGATCAAGAGGGCTGAGCGTCACTGATAACCTAGCATGTTATCGCTAAAATTTGAATTATAGGTGGGTGAGATACGAGGTTATCATGTGATGCCATCGATACGACTTTCTGGCTTAGCACGGCAGTACAGTAGTGCGACCTCTGGAAGCGTAAATGAGACTGTTAGATTACGTGGTCAAACACATGAGTGCTGGGGGAGGGAAGTCCGCTTCCTGGCGTTAAACATTATTCTAGGACCCTAAATGGAATTTGACTTGAAATTCAGTATAATGGATATTCCTGCCAAATTGTACACGATGGTGTCCTCTCCTCCCCTTTACCAGTAACTGCTGGAGTTCGGCAGGGTTGTGTGCTTTCCCCCACCCTCTTCCTTTTGGTCCTTGACCTGTTGATGAGGAAGACGCTTGGAGGTAGAAGGCGAGGCATTCAATGGGGCCTTCGGGAGCGTCTCGAGGACTTGGACTATGCTGATGATGTCTGCGTTCTGGCACAACGACTGAGCGACATGAGGTTCAAACTCGACAAGCTTAATGAGTACTCATCCATGACTGGTCTCAGGATAAATGTAAAGAAAACCAAAGAAATACGGATGAATGTATCCTTGGGGGGGAAGCTGGAAGTTGACGGTGACGGCATTGAAAGGGTGGATTCTTTCCAGTATCTGGGAAGCAATGTGGATGCAAGTGGGGGTGCCGAGGGTGATATAAAAAGTAGAATACGGAAGGCAAATGGGGCGTTTGTCCAGCTTTATCCCATCTGGAAAAACAGAAACCTTTCCCTTGGCACCAAACTCCGCCTTTTTAATACGAATGTTAAGTCAGTGCTCTTATATGCCTGTGAAACCTGGAAGGTTACACGAACCTTGACCCGCAAGCTCCAGGTTTTCGTGAACCGCTGTTTGCGAAGAATCCTTGGAGTATGGTGGCCAGATGTCATCTCCAATGATGAATTGTTGGAAAGAACCCAGCAGAAACCGATCTCAGTAGAAATCAGGAGAAGGAAATGGAGGTGGATAGGGCATACCCTAAGAAAGGATGACAGTGCAATTGAGCGGAAGGCACTGGATTGGAACCCCCAGGGATGCAGGCGTCGCGGGTGACCAAGGATGATGTGGAGACGTTCGATTGAGGCAGAGGCGAAACAGGTTGGGAAGTCGTGGCAGGAGGAAAGGTCTTGGCCAGGAACTGGGATGGATGGCGGTCTTTCGTCGAGGCCCTATGCTCCTCTTAGGAGTGACAGGATATAAGTCAAGACGGCAGTACAGTAGTGCGACCTCTGGAAGCGTAAATGAGACTATTAGATTACGTGGTCGAACACATGAGTGCTGGGGGAGGGAAGTCCGCTTCCTGGCGTTAAACATTATTCTAGGACCCTAAATGGAATTTGACTTGAAATTCCAGAATCTAAAATTGAGGCAAATTCCCTATTTGACAGTCTAATTCAAGATATCCAGAAAATAAGAAACTGTCGCTTGAAAGTATTTGTGTGATGCTTGGTCAATTTCAGTGTAGGACTAAATACTGGCCTTTTATTGGTTTTGGGTCTTTTTTTCGGCAGGTAGGTGAGAAAATCTTTAAGATCCACAGGTGGAGTTGGATCTCGTAAGATACCTTGAAGGATCCGCGACTTCAAGGTTATGTGGGATTCAAACCCACTAAAAAAACACCTCCTTTTCTCCCACGTTGGATGATCAGCCTGGAACTGTTTAACACATTATTTCAGGCTGAGTCCTGGGGCACTTCATCAGTTCTGGATGGCGGGACGGACCAGGTGTTCCCTTCTCTGTCTCTCTCGTTCTAACAATGTCTTCCTTGTCAGGATACTCTCTGCGTACGCTGCCACAAGACTCCAGCTCCTCTCACCTTCCAGCATCTTGCTGACGACAGCTTCTGGTGTTGGACTTTGGGGAGTTAATCCCAGCTCTGCCAGCAGCTGGCTTCTTTCAGCCGCCCATTTGGTGCATTTGAAAAAGGTGTGCAGCGCATCATCTTCTTCTCTCTTCTGACAGTGCGGACATGTTGGGACAGTTACCTTTCCCATTTTATGTAGATAGGCATAAAACAGTCCATGTCCTGTGAAGAATTGTGTGAGGAAAAAGTTCAATTCTCCATGCTTCCTGTCCGTCCATTTCTGGATGTTTGGCACTAGCCGTGCGGTCCACCGTCCTCTATATTCTCTTGTCCATATCTCTTGCCAGCTTACCATCGTGCAATCTCTTTCTTCCTTGGCTATGCGGGACCTGTCTCCTTCATCCCTTCTGTCGAAAATTCTTTTTCTCTCTGAAGCCATCAGCTGGATCGGTATGACACTGGTAAGCACAAAGATAGCGGGTTCTGACACTGTTCGGTAAGCACAGGCGATTCGTAGAGCTCCTCTTCGCTGCACAGCTATCAGTCTCTGTCGGAGATACGCTCAGTGCATCCGCCCACACCTCCGCTCCATACAAGAGAATTGACTCCACCACTGTCATCATCAAGCGTCTCTTGCATGGTCTAGGGCCATTTATGTTTCTCATAAGGTGACAAAGAGCTGCCGATTTTTGTGCAGCCCTGTCTGCAGTTCTTCTTAAATGTTCACCAAATGTGATTTTTGTGTCCAACATGACTCCTAGATATCTGGCTACTGGTTTAGTTGCTGGATTGGTTTTGGGTCTAAACTTGAGAAAATGTCTCCTCTTTTTCTTCAAGGAGAACGCGATTCTGTCTATATTTGCATTTCGAATAATTTCGGACGCTAATTACCGACGAATAAATTCATCTTCACAGATCGCACCACTAATTGGATAGATGTGCTTGAGAAAATTGCAGCGTAAAAAAGAAAGTCTTCAAAATTGTATCAAATTCGCAATTTCCCTCATTCAAATTCCTTTACATAAGCCCAACTATTTTTCTTTAAAGTCGATTTGACCGAAAGCGCTACTTCGTACAAAAAAAGCTGAAACCGCGGTACAAATTTTATGGAAAAAAAATACGATTAATGAAAGATTTGATGTTGTAGGAACCTCAAAAAACATGTTATTCGTCTCTTCCAGGATTTCTTTTCAAATCCGTACTGTAATTTTGTATACCGATTCAGAACTTCGGTACGAAATTGTTGTTCTTTTGTACACCGTCCTATAATATCGTAGAATCCTAGTATATCTTCCTACTATTCTTATCTCACTACCATGAAAATGTACTACTTGGCATCTATTATTGGAAAAAAAAATGTAACGGACGTTTTCGTGTTGGTCTGAACATTCTTTGCATTGGAGAACTAAAGTTTTGTCAAAAATGCTTTTCAATGCAATAAAGTGGTAATTTCGGATCGTAAGTTAACGAAGAAATCGTAGGTTTTGAGTTGAGGGGGTTCATGAGTCAAAATCGAAAATTTTTCGACTTTTTTGTTTTGATTTTTATAAAATTCTGCAGGTTTTTCCAGACATTTTGGTTTATAACAACATTTAATTTGAGCAGTGGAACACGGAGATATGAGTTTTCAAAGATTGAGGAGCCAAACGCTGTTTCCGGATGGCTGTTCTCCACTCCAGGAGCTGCACTGCTCATAGTTCTTCAACAGTGCTAGGAAGCCTGTTTCTCTTTAGATTCTGTTTTCTATTTACGAAAATCTTCTTAGTCCGAGGCATTGTAACTAAAAACAGAAAAACTACTAAGGTAGGAGCTGTCAGGGCCCTTCCTGTGAATTTAGGAAGGAATTATAGGAAAGAGTGGAAATAATGATTAAATGATAATAATCCCTCTTTTATTCCCCCCATAAATTACAATTCTATACTCTCTCCTCTGATCTACCTCACTGACGATTGAAGGTCGGCGGGGGGCGGCTTCTTGTCGATCTGCGGCGATGGAGTACTCGGGAGATGGGCGACTTGCGGGCACCTGATAGCATACAGGACGGGAGCTATTCCGTCGGGGATCTTGCTGTCGGAAGAACTTCTGAAGAAAGATGCTTTCCGGGGGTCTGCCCTCTATTTATCGACTCGGCTCTGGGTGGTTGACCGCCGTCGAAGGCCGGCGATTGTTCGTCTTGCTGACGAGGATTTTCCCGTCTTGAGGAAGTAGCTTGCAGTTTGAGCGGGATTCGCAGCGAGCCCGACAGAGCCATCATGCAAAAGGTAAAGAAAGTATGAAGCATCAAGTTAGTCTCATACGAAACCGGAGAGAAAGCTGGGTGAAAATAGAGTTCAAATAATGCTATTGTTACGTCATTCCTTTACCTCATATTCATGCTAGTAAACTCAACGATAAGCAATGAAAGAAAATCTATTATACTTACACGTTTTGTTTGAGACAAGTTCCAAACCAACAAACAAAGCCGGGAAGATATACGGAGAATGGGAGAAGCGAAAACCAAGCACAAGAGATGTATTTTTCTTATCAGTAAGTGATATGGCGAACCAAACCTTTACCAGTGATAACACTGACTGATAAGAATCATGCATAAGGAATAATCAGACCTCATTTTCAATGTCTTCAACATGAAATGATTCGCAATTGGATCGAATACCTCAAAAAACGGGAACCTTTCACAAATCGCGGTTTTCCTGAGAGTGTAGCCCCCAGAAAGTATTGTCGGGTTTCAGCGCTACCTACCGCCACTTCAGCGAACTACCATCCTTTTCAGCTCGATATGAGCGTGGTCAAGCGGCATTTCTGAAAAGTAGGCTTACCTCCATTTTACCACTCTCTAATTTCTAAGTGTGGCTGTTTAGTTGTTATTTCTTTATAGACACACATCAAGTTCACCACTAGTGCATTCAAATCAATTGTAAAACTCAAAAATAAATGTTCTCGAGGCCACTAAGTCCATGTACATCGCTACATTGTAATCTTAGGATAGCTCTAAGCTTTAGGAGGAGCGACGGTAATGCGGTTGCGAGCGTGATCACCTGATAAGATATCAGAAATGGTAGTTCGTTGAAGTGGCGGTAGGTAGCGCTGAAACCCGACAATACTTTCTGGGGGCTAGACTCTCCTGCGGTTTTCACACATCACTTAGGTACCTGTTTCTCGGCAACCAATAGAGCTGGCAACTTGATTTTGCTTCCTCACTACCGAAGGTAGGGAAGCTTTGTATTCGTGAAAGAAGTGAAAAAAAAAATGTCCTCCAAAATCAAAATTTCCACTTGCTTTTTGCGTTTTAGAGCTTCCCGAACAATTTTGGTTCCGTGTCTGTCTGTCTGTCGGTCTGTCTGTGGTCAATCCTTGTCCCGGGCAAAACTATACTAACCTGTGGTCCGATTTTGATGAAATTTTCAGGGATTGTGCGGGTTAGGTCCTAGACGGTCCCCTATCAATTTCAGCACCTTCGGACCAATAGGAGCGAGTGCGCATGCGCATACGTGAATTTCCTGGAACCTCGGTTTCTAATGAACCGATTTTGCTCAAATTTGGAGGTTAGTTAGGGACTAACTTCTAAGAGACACCCTATAAGTTTCAATCAAATTGGTCAAGCAATAGCCGCTGCGCATGCGCGAACTTTAAATTTATTGTTACAACCAAAACTCCGCAACTATTCAACCAATTTCGATGAAATTTTCAGGGATTGTGTGGGTTAGGTCCTAGACGGTGGACCGCTAATATTTTGGTATTCAATAACTCTTTGAATCATAATTTTTTCGCCAACTGATTCTATACGTCCATGTTACAATGAGTGAGGAAGCTATACTGCCCACCCAACTTGGTAGACGTTTTTTTATGTTGTCAAGGGGTCTTTATTACATTCACTGAACAAGTTTGGACGAAAAACTCCAAACAAAAACATGGCTAGAATTTAAAAATCATAAACATAAAAAACACGAAAAATTTGTTTTGCTATATTGCTTTTAGGTAAAATAATATATTTTTTTTTTTTTACCCAACGCCAGTACTAGGTTGTTGGCGTTTCCGCCATCATTTGACCTCGCGCAGCCCAATATAAAAGCGATATTTTCGACCAGTTGGTCTCGTCTGGTGTGAAAGATTGTCTAATGCCCTCGAGTTGAGGACAGTCCAATAAGTGGTCCGAGGTCATTGGCAGGGTTGAGAGGCATAGGGAACAGCCCGAGTTATCCTTTACTCGGATCCTATGAAGGTGGGCGTTCAGATAATCGTGGCCTGTAATAGACCTGAACCCTGCCACTGATATATGTCGAGGTAGATTTGCGGGGACACGGTTCCTCTCCTCCAAAAGGCTGGCCCATCTCCTTCCCTCAGCTGCCATCCGATGGTTTTCCAGCAGTCTTTCCTTTAATTTGTCCTGGATGCATTTTTTGGCTGCTCTGTACCCAATGCGAGCCTCAGGCATTTCCATGCGGGAGCCCTCCTTGGCTAGTGCATCAACACGGTCATTTCCCCAGATACCACAGTGTGAGGGGATCCACTGCAGTGCTAAAGTGGCACCCTCTCGCAGCAAGGCCTGAATAGCCTCTCTGCCGCTGAGGACGTCATGGGACTCTGTATAGGTGCCAGAAGACAGCGCGGTAATAGCTGCTTGGGAATCAATGATGATAGCGACTTTGCGATGTGACTGGGTCCGGATCATTTCCAGTGCCAGCAACACAGCTCTAATTTCCCCGTCAAAGCTATTTGCCAGCCTTCCAACGGGGGCAGCAATAGCGCCAACTGTCGAATACACCCCCGCACCGCCATTACTCGTAGCCCCCACCGCTGACCCATCCGTGTACACTCTCAGCCACTCGGGCTCGGGGAAGCGGGCATGCAAGGTCTCCAGTGCAGCTGCTTTCAGTTCCTCAGGAAGCGTCAAACCCTTTGTTACTGGGGTGAGTAAAGCCGTAAAACCGGCGGGCGCATCCATTTGCGTCAGCTGGCTCAAGGATGGAAAATTGTCACGGTTGGCAAGACTTTCCTCAAGACCATAAAATAATATTTGCACAACAGAGTTGAAACTCACTCAGTGGTTATATGGAGAGTAGACAAAGAATTAAAAAAAAAAATTATGAAGATATCATGAATATATCCAGAGAAACAGGTACGTGAAAAAGTGTTAAATTAGAACCGACTCATGAACCCCGGTTTAACAACATTATTTCATACATTGCGAACAAACGATTCAGTACAACACGAAAACAATTCCTTGTAGGTATCTTGTAATATTTATAACACAACTAATAAATTATAGACTTTGTTATACGGTTATTTTGAGTTTTCAATTTTCCATTTTGATTAGTGATATATGACCTAGGATTCCCCACATTAAAATTATTATTGAAGTAACGATAAATGATGAAAATAATTATAATTTATTGTAAATGAAGACAAATAGAAAGCGCCTCAATGAAAAATTATATTATCGTGTGAGAACTCCTTTTATTTTTATATTAACGTGGTTATTTAAATATTCGAATAACGATTTGTACATAGTGGAACAAATGGGCTCCTTGGTATAATACAAGTGTAGAGACGTGTGTAAATAAAGGATTATGTTGTAAAATGGTTTACGTTTGTTTGATTTCGACGTTCCTTGAAGACCTAGCGTGAGTTGGAGATAGAAAATTGATGATTTTAACCTCATTTCTGAAACGTTTGAAATTAGTGAATTACGAATGACCACTAAACTTTTTCGAACCTCTTTTTTTGAGTTGATCAAATACCGGTGTTAATTTTATAGTTCCAAATTGGTTCGCAAATGACTTTGGCCCGTATTCACAAAAATCGCCAAAGTGAAACTTGAAGTCGCACTTCCGAAAGTTTTACTTTAGGCCATAGTAAAACTTGAGGAGAAATCGCTATTCGCAATCGTTTTTAGTGTAGCTGCTCTTAGGTCAGCTTTAAGTTCAACTGATAAGGAAGTTGAACTTCCGAAACGGTAACCCTTAGGGCGACTCGCTCCTATTGACCAATGGGAATATTCAGTGATAATATTGATAAGCGGTTGGTGATCAACAAACGATTCTTCTATTTTGGCATTTTTATCAGACTGTCTGAAACAATAATATTCCAATCTTTTCCATTCTTATAATGAAGTTTCGAAAATGAAAAATTTCGAGAATCCTAGGCACAAAACGATCGCTCTGTCACTGGATTAACACGTTGCACGCGGATCGCGTCTATGTCTCGCAAATCCCGGGGTCCCTGTGGCTGGCCGCGTCTATGTCACGCAAACGCCTTTCTCAAAGGGTTCAAGAATATCTGCTCCTATTCTTTTGTTCGCCGTTTCCGCTCTTTTCCGTTATAGATGAACTATTTATGAGACGAACGGTTCAATCCGGAGCTGAATCGGTCGATGTTGAAGGTCATGAGCAGTTATCAAAGTGACACCTTAGCTTTGCGCGCTTCACGAAAAAAATGTCTCCGCGTCAGTGGACCAACGCGTTTTTTTTTCCGCGTTCAAGGTGTTAAGAAGTCGACTGACTTCACTGGGTGTTCTGTCATTCGACTTCTTAATCCAGTGACAGAACGACCGCCTCAGTTAGATAACTAGATAGGTATATCAGTTGTTGATATTAACAAAGGAAATATTCAGGATAGGAAGGATTTTTTTAACGATCGTTGATGAAAAACTGAGGAAAAGCCGACATGAAAGGTTAATTTGGGCTTACCTACTGGTTCTTTGAAATAGAATTCACATAAATCTGACTACATTTTGAACACTGTCTGAACACTGTTTGAATAATGTCCTCAAATTGAAATGAACTGAGCACAATTATACGTGCTCAAAGGTAGCTGTAAAAAGGAAAAGTAGGAAATTGTTAACCTGTGACGTGCGTGGAAGGTCTTCTGACCAACACTCGAATCCATTTTCGCTTTCTCTTCGCCTTCCTGGCACAATTTGTACACGTCTCCTTTCCGTAAATACTGCAAATATTCCATGTGGTCGTTTTCCATTTAAATGCGAATGGAAAAACTTCGTAAAACGGCTATCGAAGCAAGCAAAATAGACGCACTTCTAGTCAAAAGCTGTACTAAGGGCCAGTAAAGTGTGGTAGGAGCCAAACTTACCCGGAAAGTGTAACTTGACGAAAGTTCAGCTTCGGTAAAGTGGAGCTGAAGTGACGCTTCTTCTAAAGTTCGGTTTGTGAATAGCGTTTTCTCTAAAGTACGGCTCTAAGTGGAGATTTCAGGCTTCACTTAGTGAAAAGCCCCACTAAGTGCGTTTTGTGAATACGGCCCTTTGTGGAAGCTTCGATTCCAAGAGATTCTTTTGGATAGAGTTGGGATGAAGTAGTAGTTTACGTTCAATTAAGCTCGCTTTAAAGAGGTTAACGCCTATTTCAAGTTCAATTGATTTGAAAAATGGGGTATTTCAGTCAATTTTTTCTAATTTTATTTTTTCAAAAGAGAAAATGTTTTTAAAAAATCAGAGAAGCTAAGGAAAGTTGAAGATTTGAACAGTGTGACGTAGCTAGCCAATCGTGACGTAGCAAGCCAACTGTCTGAAAAAAGTATCCATGCACAGAAACCCTTGGAGGACGTCTTGGATACTACAAAATTCTACTCACACACGCGCGCGGCGTAGTCCTTGCCTAGTGTGTGTGCATTTATAGTGGCCCGCCTTTTTCAAACGTGTGATCTCCTTAATTAATTTTTCTACCACATGTTATAGTATCATTGGGCTTAAAGTTGTATTAGGTTTTCAAGGATGCTGAATCCAAATTTGAGGTCAAAAACCTGAATTTCCGACCCACCGAAATACCCCATTGTTTGTTGATCCAAACAGGTTCATGGATGACAAAGCTTCATTGTTAAAAGTAAAAAAATTGTGTTATGGATCGCGTCAAAGTTGGTCTTCTGAAAAGAATGATACTCCGGGACATTAGAGAGTTCCTAAACTGCATCTTGCTTAACGGCGAACGTTACAGGCATTGCCGTTATGAATCTGTCTAGGGCGAGTCAAATCGGATGCTAGCCCTAGATGAACGTTAGCAAAAATAACGGTGATGTTGAACAATTTTACAGCGATGACAAAAGTGACGCGAAAGTTAAAGTGACAGGTGTTTCTGGCTTCGCCGTTAGATCCTCAGTTCTCTATTGTTGACTGCCTTCGTTTTTCAAGTTCATTGTTCGCTATTTCAAGTACATCTTGTCACGGTGTTTGTTCGAGATGGATCATTTTATGAATTTGTACGTTGCGGGGTCTACTTTCCGCTGAAGATATGATCACCGTGCTGGAGACGTACGTCGAAAACGTTCCACGAAGATGGCGGCTCTCAGAGTACGGGCGTGTCTCGCTGGACGAAATTTCGGACGCGGATGCTCGTCTGCAATTCTGTTACGAGAAATCGGACATATGCCTGCTGCGGGAGCGCCTAGGTATTCCCGATATAGTAAAGGCGCAAGGATACAGAGTGCCAGGAATCACTGCCCTGTGTATTCTTCTACGTCGTTTGGCCTATCCAAACTGGCTTGTTGATCTAGAGCAGATCTTCCGGATTAAATCTTCAGGACTATCGGCCATAGCGATTTGGATGACAACCTTCATAAAAACAACGAAGGGACACCTGATTTCCGATCTGGGCAGGATTCAGTGGTTGGACCAGGAAAAGCTGGCTGAATACGCTGAGGTAAGTTTTTCTAGCACTACATTGAAGCCGAAAATGTAAACCTACCGAAAAATTAAATTTACCCTGGGAAACGATACCCCACATGACCCATGTCATGAAACTTTCAGTGCAATCTGAGCTTTTGTTGACAGGCAGTAACGAGGCTTTGATCTGCTTTACAATCGGGAATGTGAGGTGAGGTGAGGCTTTGTTTTGAAATTGATGTTGGTGGTGGCAAAACTGTTACCAGCATGTCAGGTTCACTCTGCTCTAACGGCAGCCCGTTAGTCACATGGACGTTAGCAAGATGGCCCTAAGTTAGCGGCCAGAACGTTCGCCGTTATTTGCTCGGACGTTATTTGATCGCTGTAATTTTCTGCGCATGCGCAGAAGGTGATCTACGGACGCCGTTAGCTTTGCCGTTATGCCAAAATCATCTTTAGGAATTCTCTATTGATGGGTTAATCCAGAATGGGGTAGTTGCATGGGTCAGAATTTCGTGTTTTTGACTTCAGATTCGAATTTAGCGCACTTAAAAACGTATCTGTACCTGTTTTCAGTTAGAAATTCCATTTAGTTTAGCCATATTTCAATAAAGAAGTACCGTGCTTTTTAGTGTTGGCGGGCCACTCCTCTTACGTCATCCCTAAACGAGAATCTCACAATAGAGTGCGTTGAGATCACTGCCATCGAGGACAATTCGAGTCAGAATCATTGAAATATACTTGCAAAATAATGGTGATGATTTAAAAAACTTTGAAATATATTTTCCAAGCTTTACATGTTTGAATTAATCGTTTAAATTGAAAGTTTTGAAGCATATTTTGGTTATTTTTCTTGTTGTTAAAACCTCGCGTTACTTTTACGGTCATGTTATCACGTTATCAGTGGACACATTTCTGGTAGTGCGGTCTGAAGCTTGGTTCACATAGGTGCGTAATGTCCGTAATCCGTAGCGCGTAATTGGATCCTATTGGCTGGGGCAAATAGCCCCTCAATTAGGGGGCGCGAGCAATCTTTGCGGACGAAAACTTTTGGAGCGGAGTGTATCGTTTTGTAAAATTAGATATTTTACGCATTATGGATGAACTTCGATAAATTTCGGCAAACTTCGTGAAAGCTCGTCATCTGTTCATCGTTCAGCTGTTCGTCGTTGACTCGGTCTCGTCAACGATCCGAATTGCCAAACAATCCGATTCCGTGTTGTTATTTGGTTTTCATTTTCGTGTTTGCATTGTGCTTTGCTGGATATGAATTTAAGTGATTTTAATGAGAGCCTCATTGATCTCGTCCGATCAAATTATGTCAATAAATCCTCAGAAATCAAATCATTCTCCAATAACCGCAAAAAAGGAGTCTGCGTATTATATGGAAATATGATTGATTCAACTTCCGAAAACCTATTTTTCAATTTATTCAACTTCCTAAAACCTATTTTTCAATAATTGATTCAACTTCCGAAAACCTGGGTTAAAAGACATTTTTGAGAGAATTTGGTCGTTTTGAACATTGCGATTCTTCACAACAATTCAATAACTTTTTTTTTTTTTTTTCCCTACGCCGTATGGTCTGGCTCTTCCGCCATAATACCTCTGGCAGCCCAATATAGTTTGGAAATTTTCGACCATTTGGTCTCGTCAGGTGTAAAAGTTTGTCTTAAGTCCTCAAGACGAGGACAGTCTAAAAGATGGTCAGTTGTCATGGCCGTGGGAATACTGCACAATGAGCAGCGAGGGTCCCCTCTCACTCGGATTCTGCAAAGATGGGCGTTTAGATAGTCGTGCCCGGTGATGGATCTGAAAGCAGCAACCGACTCATGGCAGGGAAGGTCAGGTGGGACGCGGTTGCGTGGGTCGAGAAGGGTGGCCCACTGCTTCCCTTCAGCCAACCGCTCTTGAACCTGCCGCAGCTTCTCACCAATAGATGCTTTTATATAGCTTCTTGCTGCAACGAAACTAGTTGGCGTGCATGGCATGGCCATCTGAGAGCCTTCTTTGGCTAGAGCGTCAGCCCTTTCATTTCCCCAGATTCCCACATGCGAAGGAATCCATTGCAGCGCCACAGTTGCTCCAATCACCAGCAGATGTTCCAGGAGCTGTCTACCCTCTAAAACGTCATGGGAATTCGTTTGACCATTAGTGCATACACTGAAAATTGCAGCCTGGGAGTCACACAGAATGACAGCCTGCTCACAATTTATGGTAATCAGCATCTGGAGTGCCAGCAAGACTGCACGAACTTCCCCATCAAAATTACTGGCAAGGCTACCAACAGGCGCAGCAATGGTTCCAGCTGTCGAATACACACCCGCTCCTCCTTTTCGCCTTGCTCCAATGGCTGACCCGTCGGTGTATACCCGCAGCCACTCCTCTTCTGGGAATCGAGTGTGTATGGTCTCCATCGCTACAGCCCTGAGCTCAGCTGCTGGGGTCCCATGTTTGGAGACAGGCACAGTGAGAATGGTGTAGTATCTTGCAGTGCGGCGAGGAACCAAGTCACTAATTGAAGGAAACTGCTCAGGGTTCTGGAGGGTCTGGGTGAGACCATACCCACTCTTCAAAGACTCGACCTTGGAGAGGAATGTGGTTTGAGTGGTCAGTCGACTGGCAGCGGGCCATTCAATAACTGATAATACTACTTACCTCGTTTTCCGAAATGGGTATTCCCAGAGTTGGGCATTAGCTAACTAATTTATTAGCTAGTTAATTTTTCAACTAATAGCTAAATTAGCTTATAGTTTTTTTTAATAGCTAAAAGATAAATTTAGCTATTAGCTGTCGAGGAACAGCTAAATCACCGCAGCTAAATCTGTTAGCTATAAGTTTTCGACTAATAGCTAATTTAGCTAGAAATTTTAGCTGTTCCTCGACAGCTAATAGCTAAATATTTAGCTGCTAGCTTCAGATAAATCGTAGCTAATTTAGCTGTAGCTTTTAGCTGTTAGCTACAGCTAATTTTTGCCCAACACTGGGTATACCATTCACCGGGCCTACAAGTAGGCAAATCACCAAGAAGACGATGAAAATAATTTTTTTCGAATTATAATTAATAAGAAATTATTCGATCGATGAACAGGGCAAAACAGCTGAACGCGGGAAAAAAGGCGAGCGGGAAAGCAATTCTGCGCAGAACCTACTGCGCGCTTCTGCGTAATCGCGTAATCATTTGGCCATGTGAACGCTCTTTTACGCATTACGGACTTTACGGATTACAGACCACCCCCTCTTCTCTTTTTGCGCATTACGGATTACAGACATTACGCACCTATGTGAACCCAGCTTGAGTTGAGTGCGGTCTGAGTTCGTACCATAGTTTATACCGGTATTTACCTACCATAATTTATTAGTTGATTGGTTTGGAAAAGATAATGTTCTCTGTAAAGTTTCAAGAAGCTTTTAATAAACGCTTGCATACGAGTCTGCAACACATGTCTTCACTTTTTCCCGCTACCTACCCGATAATCTGCTTTCGAATGTTGTTGACAGTTCTTTTCTCAGTTTCTTCCGTAAGTACAGCGGTTTTGGCAGCATATAATTTATGAAAATATTTAGGGCTTTCCAACGAATGGTGAACGATTTTTCTACGAACACGAATGACGAAGATAAAGTTAGGTAGGAACGACTTGGCTGTAAGATGAAATCATCAGAAAACCAACCGTAACTTTTTTCGTTTATGTGCCAAAGTATTGAAATAAAATGTCTATATGCCAAAAAGGAGAGCCATCGATTAGAGTTTCGAGGTGGCTTCCCTGGAAAATATTCTGTATATCGATATTGGCATGTAGCACGATTTTTACGTCAATAAAAAGTTCGTCAGCGCCGAAATAAGAGGAGCCAAGAATGAAGGTAAGTTGACACTTTTGTAGAAAGTAAAAGATCAGTTGTTTTCTTGAGTGTAGTACTTCTTCATCAAAATGGTTGCAGTAGCTCATTTATTGGAAGTTTCATCGTAGTGTCATTATCCTGTACAACGTAGTACCAATGAGTGTTTGTAACTTGTTAAATACAAGGATGTTGGTTATGTCCAACTTGGAAGAATCTAGCGAGGTTGTGGCACGAGTATCACCAGAACACCGCGTTTCTTCACAACCATATAAGGTTTCAGTTACAGTAGAGGGAATGCCAGAAGGAAATGAAATCTTAGATGCAACATGTTTCGATTGCGCTGCTAGCTAAATTCAGTATGATAGCACCTCAAACGAACGTAAACAAACAGAGGGTTGCTATCAAAGGACCCCCCGAGCAAAGGATCCCTCCGGCACAGTACCCCCAGGTCTATAACCTTGCGTCAGGATAACAGTGGTGTAGGGGTCTCTTGGCCCCCTTCACACCCGTGACGTAGCCCTCACCCCGCAGTGTCCAAGCCGTGTGTAGGTTTTCCCGCCTGAATCCGAGAATCCCGTTCTTTGAAAAAATATCTAAATTTTTAGGAAGCGTTTCTGGGAGTTTTATTTGCAGATTCGTACTTCAATAGAGATTCTCTACACAGAAAAAATACAAAAAATATCATGCAACTACCCCATTAATCGCCAAAAAACAGGACCTCAAATGTCAAATAGTGTAGTTCGTGTTTTAGTTTGATTACAACTTGAATGTCAGAAAATGTTCTCCTCCAATAGAATCTAAATTACAGTAAGTAAAACAGTATTTTATACCTGCTGTTCCCCAGAGGTGTGAAGGTTTTGAAAACTGAAATATTTCTTCGAACGAGCAATGCCGATAAAAACCTTTAATTCCGTAAAAATCAGTCAACGTAGTCCCCTTCATCGGTAAGCATAATGATTTCTAATAATAATAAGACGACACGTCGGAGGGTTTAACTCTGAGAATGACGGGAACAGACGTGCAGGGGAGGATGGCCAATTCGGTTGCGACTGCGTCGACCAACGTGGGAGGCGTCATGTCGTACATTAGACTGATGGAAGGCGGAGAACTAACTTTGTCTTCAGGACCTGAAAAACAAGAAATGTTTAAGGACCGGTTCAAAAAAAATTAACCCCAAGGTTGAATAACCCTGGTAAGGAAAATTGCTTTCAAAAAACTTTTAGAATCAATTATATTTCCAGACAATCGAAAAGTTTACCTGGGTTACAAAACCCTACAGGTTGGATGGAGTTTGTCATGGTTATCTACTCGGAATCGAGGGCTCGTGGATTGTGTTGGGATTTTGCCTTGTATGTAAAGGGTGTTTCATAAACATGGAAAAATTTGGATCGCCCGCCATTTTTTTTCTATTCAGTTGGCAGCATTGATGTTATCGTTTTTATCATCTACAATCACTCCCATTTGAAATACCCACCTAGATTTTGCTGCTGGTTGTTGTTACTGTTGTCATGGATCGCCTAAGTGTTGAGCAAAGAATTTTGGTTGTTAAGATACATTATCTGAATGGAGAAAGTGTGACAGCAACTGCGCGGAGGCTTCGTACCATAATGGGTCGTAATCCCTCCTCGCAGCAAGAAGAAGTTCTTTAAGAAGTTTGAAGTGAGTGGCTCAGTAGTTGATCAGAAACCGCCAGGACGTCCACGAAGCAGTCGCTCGCTCGTCAACCAAGAGATTGTGTTTGACAGCGTGATGACCAGTCCTCAGAAATCTGTTCGCCGACGATCGCAGGAGTTGAACATGTCAGTGAGTAGTGTGCAACGCACGTTGAGAAGTGATTTGCACTTGCTTCCTTACAAAATTCAGTTAACCCAAGAACTGAAACCAACTGATCACAGGCAACGCAGAGAGTTTGTCGAGTGGCTGTTGTTACAGCAAAACAGGGATGCCGATTTTCACAACAAAATCATTTTTAGCGACGAGGCTCATTTCCATTTAAGCGGCTATGTGAACAAGCAGAACTGCAGGATTTGGGGTCTCGAGAACCCTCAAGCAATCCAAGAAACACAAATGCATCCGTTGCGTGTTACTGTGTGGTGCGCGTTCTGGAGTAGAGGGGTAATTGGACCGCATTTTTTTGAGGATAATGAAGGAAATGCAGTGACTGTCACAGGAGAGCGTTACAGACGCATGATCACCGATTTTTTGTGGCCTGAATTGAATAACATTGATGTCCAAGAAATGTGGTTCCAACAGGATGGCGCTACCTGCCACACCGCTCGCGACACCCTGACCTTGTTGAGAGAAAAATTCCAAGGCCACATTCTCTCAAGGAACGGTGACCAAAACTGGCCTCCCCGGTCATGTGATCTTACACCACTAGACTTCTTTCTTTGGGGTCACCTCAAAGCTCGCGTTTACCAGAATAAGCCTGGAACGATTGAAGAATTGAAGGAAGAAATTCGGGACAAAGTCACAGAAGTTGATGCGGTCACCTGTGTGCGAGTCATCACAAACTTCTTCGATCGTGTAAACGCCTGTCGCCGAAGTCGTGGTGCCCATATGCCCGATGTTGTTTTTCATACTTAAATGGGAGGATACCACCTTGTATTTTATTGACAGAGAATTGTAAAAAATAAGTTTTTAATAAAAGTTTTTACAACATCAAATTTTTCCATGTTTTCAAAAGTAAGTATCACGAATTTTTAAAAATCAAAAAAGATTAAATTCAAAAAATGGTATATTTCCCTTCGTTAAAATGTTGACAATTTTTCCACATGGTCCTCATGGACTTCCAAATATTTTTGGTACCTGGTTTTCAGTTTTTTAATCCCCTCTTCATACCACTCCATTCCAGACAACCAAGTTTCGACCTCCTGCGTGAGCTCTGTGTAGTAGATCACCATGAAACTGTCTGATTTTCAAGTATCCATGAGCAACATGGATGTGAAACAAACTTCAGAGCATTGGTATCCATGAAGTTCGTCAATTTTGCTTCCGAGTCTACCAAGGTAGCGGAAGCTTTGTTTTCACTTTTCAAGGCAAAAAAAAAGTTCTCCAAAATCAAAATTTTCACTCGGGTTTTAGACCTTTCTGAACAATTTTGGTTCCGTGTCTGTGAGTCTGTCATGAAATCCTTGTAACACGTTTAACTATACGAAGTTATTGTCCGATTTCTATTAAATTTTCAGGGATTGTGCGGATTGGTGTGTAGACGGACCCCTATGAAAATCATCATCCTCAGACTGATAGAAGCGACAGCGCATGCGCAAACGTGAATTTCCTTGTAACAGCCATAACTTCTACATTTTCCATCCGATTTCAATGAAATTTTCAGAGTTTGTGCGGGTTGGTGTGTAGATGGTCCCCTATGAAAATCATCACTTTCGGACTGATAGTAGCCATTGCGCATGCGCAAACGTGAATTTCCTTCTAACGGCCATAACTTCCACATTTTCTACCTGATTTCGATGACACTTTCAGGGATTATGCGGATAAGGTTGTAGATGGTCCCCAATGAAAATCAAGGCCTTAAAATTTACAGAAGCCTCTGCGCATGCGCATACGTAAAATCCTTGTAACAGCCATAACATTTACATTTTTCATCCGAATTTGATGAAATTTTCTAGGATTGTCCCGATTAGCGTGTAGATGGTCCCCTATGAGGGTAGTGAAAGGTACTTAGAGATTGGTGTTTTGAGATTAACCACTATGCATCGGATCATCTATACAGGGTGGTCCTTAATGAACGTACCACCCTTTCAATTTCGTTGGTTGTGGAGAAATCAAAAAACTTGTCGAAGTAACTCCCTTATTTTTTTGTAAAGAATTCAGGAAAAATACTTTTGCGCAAAAAAATTGTGCGCAATTGACACTAACTTTGTTTTTTCAAATACGAACCCCCATTTTTTATTGCAGATTCAGATTCTACGTCAAATTTCATGAGAAATTCATACCCGAATCGATTTTTTTCATTGCGTGCAACTGGTACTTTTCGCGCGCAAAGTGACCAGGGTGCGCAAAAGTGAGTTTTTTTTTAACCCCAAGTGTGGCACATTTTTTTCATTATTTTTGACGCAGAATCACGTGGTGAGGTCCTTTCTTCGATTTCATCGTTATTTTTCAAAATTTAGAAGGAAAAATAATGTTTTTGGACTTTATTTTCCCTCCCCTTTTCGCGACACGTGCTGGGGACCGGCTATGGCAGGATTAAAAATAAATGCCTCACTTCTAAATTAGAAAACAAAATATTGGAAAGTAGATAGGTACTTACCTACTTTAATGTAAAAAAAAAGCTTCTCATCTCAAACTTTTCAAAAAAAAATTGAAAGTTACACAAAATCTCCGAAAAAGTAGTAATAAAAAACTAAGACTTTCGCGACACGTGCTGGGGACCGGCTATGGCAGGATTAAAAATAAATTGCTCTCCTCTAAATAGGTAGGAACTACTTTACTACTTTAATGTAAAAAAAAAAAATCAAAAAGCTAAAAACCTTTAAAAAAAATTAAAAGTTACTTGTTACTTGTCTGCAGGCAAAAAGAGGTGATTTCGAGCAGTTTCTGTGATTTTTTAATTTGATTATTACTATCTTAGTTTTTTATTACTACTTTTTCGGAGATTTTGTATAACTTTCAATTTTTTTTGAAAAGTTTGAGATGAGAAGCTTTTTTTTTACATTAAAGTAAGTAAGTACCTATCTACTTTCCAATATTTTGTTTTCTAATTTAGAAGTGAGGCATTTATTTTTAATCCTGCCATAGCCGGTCCCCAGCACGTGTCGCGAAAGGGGGAGGGAAAATAAAGTCCAAAAACATTATTTTTCCTTCTAAATTTTGAAAAATAACGATGAAATCGAAGAAAGGACCTCACCACGTGATTCTGCGTCAAAAATAATGAAAAAAATGTGCCACACTTGGGGTTAAAAAAAAACTCACTTTTGCGCACCCTGGTCACTTTGCGCGCGAAAAGTACCAGTTGCAAGCAATGAAAAAAATCGATTCGGGTATGAATTTCTCATGAAATTTGACGTAGAATCTGAATCTGCAATAAAAAATGGGGGTTCGTATTTGAAAAAACAAAGTTAGTGTCAATTGCGCACAATTGCGCGCAATTTTTTTGCGCAAAAGTATTTTTCCTGAATTCTTTACAAAAAAATAAGGGGAGTTACTTCGACAAGTTTTTTGATTTCTCCACAACCAACGAAATTGAAAGTGTGGTACGTTCATTAAGGACCACCCTGTATAATCGGGTTATGGATATGAGGAAGCTATGTGCCACACAAACTAGGCAGACTTTTTTTTTTGAATGCTCATTTTCTCAACCCAAGAAGCAATCTCGATTTTCACAATAGGGTTACGTAACTATCAAGGCTACATATTTGTTTGAACTGGCCCTCAAGGGGGTCTCAGTCAGTCACTTTTCCTTTCTCCTTGCAGGTTAGTCCAATCTCTTACTTAACGGCACTTGGTTGCCCCTTCCCATCCCCTCCCGCCCGTCAGTAGGAGCAACATTGCCACCCACCACCCCCAGCCTTCTCAAAGCTGGCCAGTTTTCTCAGGAAATAATCATCCAATTTTCTTGTGGCACTCTTCTTATTTTTATAATCTCTACACTAATGCAATTGTTCAATTCCAAAAGTTAAATTCCGTAAGTAAAATAAGTAAAAAGTTGTACTTAAATTTAAAATTTTCAAGTATTCTTGAATTTTATTAGGGCATCTGCCTGGGGAATTGAAAAACTAAAATATTGCCGCTGGAATCATCAAAATCGACCAATAATTTCCAGAGAAGAACGGGAAAACCCGTTTATTCACTGACTGAGACCCCCTTAACCACCATGATTTATATCCTATAATATTGTGACAGAACACGTGTTTTGGTTGCTTTGTTATGATTAGTCTTGTTGATTCCAAAAAGTTGGTTGTCAGTGTTATTCCGGAGATTGTTGAATTGACTGTTGTTGAAATATAATGTCATTCAGAAAATCCAGGAGAGAAATAAGCCAGGATCATCAGAAACAATGGCTCAAAATCCAAAGATCCAGCAACTTGTCTCTAGATGGGATTCCTTGGAAGTGGTCGATGGACAGCTCTTCCATAGGTGGGAGGATAAGCGAGGGCAATCTCATCTGCAGTGGGTAGTGCCGCCACTGGTAGTGCCAAAGGTCCTCTCTCAGTGCCACAGTTCCCAGGCAGGTGGACATTTTGGGTTTTGGAAGACTATTGGCAAAATCCGCCAGAGTTACTTTTGGCCAGGCATGACGTCTGATTCCAAAGCCTGGTGCAGAAACTGTGAACTTTGTAGAAGGGTCAAGGGTCCCAGTAAGAGACACCCAGCTCCTCTGCAGCAATTTCAAGTGGGAGGTCCCTTCCAGCGAATAGGAATGGATATTCTAGGGCCTTTTCCAAGTGCTAAGCGAGGTAACCGGTTTGTTCTGGTGATGGCTGACTATTTCACAAAATGGCCAGAGGTGGTAGCCATCCCCAATCAAGAAGCTCATACTGTTGCAACCGCTCTTATCGACCACTGTGTTAGCAGGCATGGGGTGCCATACGAAATACACACTGACCAGGGTCGTAACTTCGAGTCGAAACTAGTTGAGGAGGTAAACATGCTATTGGGAACAAAAAGAACGCGAACCACTCCTTTGCACCCCCAGTCAAGTGGGCTTGTCGAAAGATTGAATCGAACGATCACCAAATACCTCACAATGTTCATTTCTGACAGCCAAGACAATTGGGACGAAAAGTTGTCTCTGTTCCTACTAGCATATAGGTCAGCTCCTCACGACACGACAGGAATGACCCCAGCCCAATTGGTGTATGGGAGAGATCTACATCTGCCTGGTGCCCTTATACGCATTCCAAACCAAATTCCTACAACAACACAACCTTACGCCTTCGAGTTGCGGGAAAAGCTGGAATATGTTCACAAATTTGCACGGGAACAAGCCGGGTTCAAAATGAGGGCGCAAAAAGAGCACTACGACCGTCACGCCAAACAACCTGGCTTCAAGGAAGGAGATTGGGTTTGGGTGAACGACCCAAAAAGAACGAAAGGAAAGTGTCCAAAGCTCCAACCTCAATGGACAGGGCCTTGGGTCATCACAAAGAAGCAAAATGAAGTCCTGTTTCAAGTGACAATGGGAAGACGAAAACGACTTCTACATGTGAACAGGTTAGCCCCAGCTGAAGTCATCAAACCGCAGGAGGGATAGTGTGACAGAACACGTGTTTTGGTTGCTTTGTTATGATTAGTCTTGTTGATTCCAAAAAGTTGGTTGTCAGTGTTATTCCGGAGATTGTTGAATTGACTGTTGTTGAAATATAATGTCATTCAGAAAATAGTGTGCTTTACAATATGATACATACCTAATTCATTGTGTACGAAAGCATCAGCTTGCACTCGCTCGCAGAATTTGTACGTTTCGCAACATACGATGACTGGAACGTTGTGAGCTTTGGCCAACATGGCCACAACGGCAGTTCCTGAACGTGACATGACACACCCGTTCGCAAGCAGGGCGTGAGCTCCCAACAGGACTTTGGTAGTCTGTGAAGAGCAAGGGATCATAAATGCATCTGCGTTAACACAACTCTAGACTCAATTAGGGCTCAATTCGGTGAGTAACAGGGGAGTAGAGCAATTAATAGTAATCTACACGTTACATAACTTTAATAAAAAATGGAGTTGAGAAGAACGTTGTCTATTTCCACGAAAATAATGAGTTACAAGTTAAATCGATTTCGAAGGTTAGGCCATCATCATTAACAAACAATAACTGATGGTATATCACAGAGAGCATAGCTCATGGGTCGGAAAAACTGTTTATTGTTATTTTTAATCTAAACTCAGTGGCGCCTCCTCCAGGCAAACATAGCAAACACTGTTTGCCTTACTAAAAATAAGCAAAATGAATAAATTAATTTTTGTTGAGATTCTCCTATATTCCCATTTTTTGCAAGTAATATAATAGCCAATTTTGGAAAATTTTAATATAATTTAGGTACTTTTTCATTATTACCAAGTAAATTAGATGAAATAGGAGAATGGAATAACAAAGTACGTATTTTGCCTTGGATACTAGCCCGCAACACACCATAGACTTGGAGAGGTTGGTAATGTAGATGATTGCACATGATAAGCGAACTAGCGCGGGGCAAAGGGATGCAAGGCAAGCAGTTCAAAAAAATGAATTTTTCGGGACTGTTTAGAGTGAGAGGCGACGATTGGCAGGTGGCGGGGGGTCAGGGTGGGGTCAAGTATTGCCATACCCCCACTACCATGCTATCAGCTGTTGCAAACAATCGGAGAACTGTTTTGTGACCTTGAAAGCAGAGAAACTTGGAAGATGAGCCATGGATACTAATTAACCCATGGCAAGACATAACATATCCATCCAACCACATTATCTCAAGGAAGGAAAACTTAGTTTTTTCGCCACCGCAAATAGCGGCTGCCTGGCGCTGACTGGTGTCCCGTTCCCGATTTTACTGTACATTTCACTGTACCTAATAGTTTTTCTTGTTGATAGGAATTGGAAATAATTGCATAATATTGAACCCCCCCGATGGTTTACGTTTGAGGTAGGTAGCTACTACGTATATTTTGATAATCGAATATAAAAAAATCGCGGAACTTTCCTTAATTATCATGGACCGATTTTAGTGAAATTTGGTATAAGAGCTCCATTTGGGGTCTACTTGTGCCCCGAAGGTTTTTTCAGGTGAAACTTTAGGGCTGTAACTTCTTAAGGCCCCTCTTTCGAAAACTCTCGTTATGAGGGTATTGTTTTTTCACCAATTTGAGATAGGTACCATTGAATTTTTAGAATCGAATGGACCCACCCAGAGGATAAACTATTAGCTCTCCATGAGAACTTGAAGGTTGAACTTAAGATAAATGAGAAACACGAGTGTGAATCGCAAAAGAGGCCTCATCGCCTTAAAAATTTTAACTGACCAAAATGCGATCGATGTTTGTTTCTTTGGGTTGTACATGTTTTGCTTCCTTAATCAACCTGTAATCAAATTCCTAAACCAAGGAATTCTTTATTTCTTCAAATGGAGTGTGAAGGGTTTATTTCATCTAAATAAACAACATTTTGAAGCGAACACATGATTGGTAGGTAGTGACGAGGGTAAAGCTGACGCTTGATCTTCAGAAAAATAATAAACCTTTGTGTAATAATTTGCAGCGTTTTTCATTATTGTTTATTCCTCTGTGACTGGCCAAGCTGTTTGCCTCACGAATATTCTCACCAGACGCCCCTGTCTAAACTAGACCTCATTCTCTGAGGATTTTGACACCAACCGTGACCTTCCAACGTGAGAAGACCTTTTTCTACGATTTTTCGAAGTTTCGAATGTTTATGACGTCACAGTGGGCTGGAGAGTCCCACCCAGGAGGGAGGGGCGCGTGACGTCATAAACATTCAAAACTTTGAAAAATCATAGGAAAAGATCTACTCATCCAAAAAAACAACGGGTGGTGTCAAAATTCTAAAAATGAGACTACTTTCGACTAAAAATTTAAAAAAAATCAGGCGCACCCCCATTGTAATTTTAACAGCAAATTAAAGGAGTTATTACCAGTTTAATTACATAAGGTCAAAATCACGAAAAAATACTTTATAATAGAAATAACTTGGAAAAGAATCGTCTAAAAAATTGCTAAGAGACTTTTTTGTTGCAAATTAGTTATAGAATCGAGCCCTTGAAGTAATGGGACTTGTTTTGTGGACACCCTGTATAAGCTATGCTCTCTGTGATGTACCTTCAGTTATTGTTCGTTACTGATGATGACTTGACCGTCGAAATCGATGTAACTTGTAACTCATTTTCGTGGAAATAGACTCCGTTTTTTATTAAAATGGTTTTCCAGAATCTCATCGCGAGTGATTTTATTCGTTACATAATGTTGGTTTTTAAGATATGGAAGTTGCGAAAGAACTTACTTGACCGACAATGTAAGAAAAAGCTGGGAGAAGGACGTAACTGCACTTGATATTTTCACTGACCAATCGTCGGCACATTTCCCTCCCTTCGTAGAGAGGTCCGCCATCAACTACCACCACTTCGAAGTCTTTCCTTCCATTGTGGCTTTCAACGAGAATACGGAGGAGTAGCGATGAGCTGTAAACAAATTCATGGATACTATTAACTGACAGGCTCCTCCCACTCTTCATCCAACCACAAAGTCCTCCGGTCCAAACGTTAATTTCGTTTAAAACAAAATTCACGTTTTTCCGCGTTTGAATGCAAGCTTATCCCTTAAATTCGATTGTAAATTTTGTTGTATTATACCGTTGGAAAACTGAGATCTTTTGGTGTTCAGGTACCTATGTGAAAAACAAGTAACAAGCGGAAGTAAAACCTCAACAATCAAAAGAAAAAAAAAAAAATAGGAAATTTTGCCAATTTGACAAGAATTACCCATTGAGTTGACTTATCACCTACCAGTGCTTCACTAATAGTTTTCTGTAGGCACTAGAAAGATGGTAAATTTGACGCCCTTTCTCACGGTGCCCTTATTGTTACATTTTTAATGTGAATTAAGCAGGTTATGGTAATTTTAGTGACATAAGATCAATAACAAGAAAAAAATCTTAAAATTGAAAAACCTTGGAAAAAGAAGGGGTTAAAACAAAATTGCTACGAGACACTTTTGTACTCAAATTAGTTGTAGAATCTGGGTCAGCTGTGACCGAGCGAGCTACGGCGTATGTCGTACCCTGGGGATGGTACTCGAACCGGTTGCAGGGGCCGTGAGTTCGAAGCCCGCCTCCGCGGCATATTTTCGGGGCGAGTCGGTCGCAGTTCCCCTCGTACCAACCCAGGGCGGTGAGGCCAATGGGAAGCTGTGATATGAAAAACCTTTCAGAAGCGTAAGGCTTTATTAGACAAAAGTTCGCGTACAAATTGAAAGAAGAAAATTGCAATTCACAATGTGTAGAACAGTAGCCATGGTAGCAAACATATTTGACCAGGGATTTTTATAAAGAGGAGAAGATGCAATATATAACATTCTCCCCCGCTGAACATTTAAAGCACATAGTCCTTTAGGTAATCTGGCAGCTTCCTTATTCTCTTTGGCGTTGCCTCCGGTGGTTTTTCCAGTCTGGGAGTAACCAAGTCCAAGTCTTGTGTCCTGGGCGTTGGAGAAGGAAGTGCGTCTGATTCCGGTATTGGTGTTGAAGTAGACGGAGGTGGGCTTGATTTTCCTGCTTCACAGTCCATTTGCGCCTCTCCTCGTGGTTCCAATTGTTTAAGCGAGACAGTGGACTCTCTCCCGTCTGAGAATCGCACAAGCGCATATTGGGGATTCGCTTCCACTAATTCTGCTTCGTCAACTAGGGGGTCGTACTTACTCGACCGAACATTTCTTCTGACTAGTACTGGACCGGGCTGAAGTAACCAGTTTGGAAGAGTAGTCCCGTTCGGTGACCGTCGGGGGTGGATAAAAAAAACGCTCGTGAGGAGTGCAGTTCGTTGAGGTGGACAGAAGAGAGCTGATAGAATGTAAAACTTCTGGTAAAACTGCTTCCCATTGAGCGATGTCGAGACTTTTGGATTTCAAGGCCAGACTAATGGACTTCCAAATTATTCCATTATATCTCTCAACCAATCCATTCCCAGCAGGATTGTAGGGTGTCGTTGAGCTTGTTGCAATTCCAAGTCCATGAAGATACGCAGTGAGTTCTTTGGAAAGAAACGAAGTTCCACGGTCAGAATGGATGTAGCTCGGAGTCCCAAATAAAGAAAACAAGTCGTTAAAACAACGGATGAGAGTCTCTGAAGTCATATCTTTGCATGGGTATGAGAATGGAAAGCGTGAAAATTCATCAATTATGTTGAGCATATAACGGTTTCGACTGGTTGACGGTAGAGGGCCCTTAAAATCTACGTTGAGCCTCTCAAAAGGGGCAGTAGCTTTGATGAGATGTTGATTGGAATTTTTGAAATATTGAGGTTTAATTTCAGCACAAGTTGGGCAAATGGAGATAATTTTCTTGATTTCCTCAATTCCGTTTGGTAAATTTTTGCTTCTGACCCAGTGACACATCCGAGTAATGCCTGGGTGGCACAGCATTTTATGTAAGTCGTAAAGTTTATCTTGAGAACTCACAGCTCCACAAATCCGAGAAAAAGCATCGGCACTCTGATTTTCTGATCCAGGGCGATATTGAATGTCGAAAGAGTATGAAGACATCTCAAGTCGCCAACGGAGAATCTTGTCGTTTTTTATTTTGCTCGAAAGTTTAGAGTTGAACACGAATGACAGAGCTTCCTGGTCGGTTATCAGTTGGAAATGTCTTCCTAACAGAAAATGTCTCCACTTCCTCAAGGATAAGACAATAGCCATGGCCTCTCTTTCAATGGCAGATTGCCTTCTCTCAGAATCCGAAAGCGTTTTAGAGTAGAACGCGACAGGTCGGCCGTTTTGACTCAGAGTTGCAGCAATAGCTATTCCAGATGCATCAGTTTCCACAGTGAGAGGCTGGTCGTTCGCAACTGTTGTGAGAAGAGATTTAGCGATATCATCTTTGATTCGTTGAAAATCAATCGCGGGAGTAGTACCAGGTTTTATTGGAAATGTCTTGCAATCAACCAGGCTTCTTATTTTGTCTGAGTACTTTGGTACCCAACGGGAATAATGCGAGAACATACCAAGGGAACGTTTCAGAGCTGATGCATTAAGTGGTAAGGGCATTTCAGTTAATGGTTTTAGTCTATCTGGGTCGGGGCGCATTGAATTATTTGAAATTTGATATCCAAGAAGGGTAATAGTAGTTTGAGAGAAATTACATTTGTCGAGATTCAAAGTTAGATTGTACTTTTTAGCTGCATCAAGGAATCGTTTCAAGTTGTTATCGTGTTCGTCCTGTCCCCTCCCACAGACAGTCACATCATCCAAGTACGAATATACTCCAGTTAGATGTTCGGTGCTGATGACACGATCTAACGTTTTTTGAAAGCATGCTACGCCATTCGTTACGCCGAAAGGGATCCGTCGAAACTGATACAAATTTCCAGCTGCTTCAAAAGCTGTGTACTGCTTCTCACTCTCGAGGATCGGGATCTGGTGGTAAGCACTCTTCAGATCAATGGTACTAAACGTCGTATTTAGCTACTTTTGAAAAGTAGCAAAGGATAGTTTAGCAAAGGATAAGCATCGAGTAGAGTGAATTTGTTTATCGTCTGTGAATAGTCGATGACATCGTCTGTGAATAGTCGATGAAAAGTAGCAAAGGATAGTTTAGCAAAGGATAAGCATCGAGTAGAGTGAATTTGTTTATCGTCTGTGAATAGTCGATGACTAAGCGTTTTTTGTGATTCTCATTTTTAGTGACAAGGACTTGAGCTCTCCAAGGTGAAGAACTCTCCTCTATGATCCCGTCCTTGATCAATTTGTCTACCTCCGACTTGATAAAAGACTCTTCTTGATCAGAAAAGCGACGGGATTTGGTGGCAATAGGCTTACACGGTTCAACTAAATGTTCGAACAGTCTTGGTGGCTCCACAGTGGCGCATGCTACATTGCAGACAGAAAGAGTAGGTTTTGAGCCTCCAAATTGCATCTCTACAGAAGAATGCAGTTTCATGATGTCATGGCCTAAGAGCACATCAGCGCATAAATCCCGTATCACCAAGAGTTTCGTTTTGTCATAGGAGAAGTTTACTGTTTTAAGGTCTGCCAGAATGAAACCTGTTATTCCTGATTGGAGAGAAGTTGAAGCCATCCTAACAGCCTTCTTTTCAGGGAAAATGTGGAAATTATTAGCAGTGGCAAACGATTGGTCAATGAAGCTATCTGAGCTCCCAGTATCCACGAGAATGTTAGCAGGCATATCATTGATTTTCCCCTGAATAGTAGCTTTGGATAGAGAGCTAGGTGCTATAGCAGAGGTGATGGTAGCTATTGATGAAGATATAGCTGACTTACTCTTTTGCGTGCGCGAAGATTGACATACCTTTTGCCAATGACCTTTCTTTGAGCAAACTTTGCAGATTGAATCAACAGCGGGGCATTCCTCCCGACTTCGATGCTTCCGTCCTCCACAAAAGAAACATTTTTGGTGGAATCTGGAAAGAGTAGTAGCAGCGTTGAGACTGGAATCATTAGAATTAGAGACCTCAGTACAGTTACAGAGAGATTCAGGGACGCCTGGGCGTGGAGATGTGAAGGCCTCTGCATTTTTCTGTGCGGACTCCAAGGATTTGGCAATTTCTTCAACCTGTTTTAGAGTAAGGGTTACATTTTCAAGTATTCGTTGTCGAATTTGAGATGAAGCTAGCCCACTAATGAAGGCGTCGCGAATTGATTCGTTGCAGTGAGTTTGGGCATCAACGACTCCGAAATTACAGTCTTTACTTAACCCACGTAAAGCTTGTAAGTACTGATCAACAGATTCGCCATTCTGCTGTTTTCGGTTTGCCAGTAAGTGTCTCGCAAACAGTTCATTCTGTTGTGGCGTGAACAGACCTTTTAGGACGTCGATTGCTTGATTATAGCACGTGCAATCACTAATGTACTCGTAGTTAGAAGATGATAAAAAGTTTACCAGTACGTCTAGCTTCTTCTCTTGCGGTACCTTTGTCTCTTCTAAGAAGCTGGTGATAGTCCTGTAGAAATGTTTCCAATCTTTGGCGGCTAACGGGGAATCCGGCGATCCAACGAATTTATCCGGTCTCAGAATACGGGCGTCCATTTTAATTTTTGTCTAATAAATTGTGATATGAAAAACCTTTCAGAAGCGTAAGGCTTTATTAGACAAAAGTTCGCGTACAAATTGAAAGAAGAAAATTGCAATTCACAATGTGTAGAACAGTAGCCATGGTAGCAAACATATTTGACCAGGGATTTTTATAAAGAGGAGAAGATGCAATATATAACAGAAGCCATGAGCGAAATCATCAGAACAAATTCTGATCTTCCCTTAGGAAGACAGGTGATGACGTCCGCGACGCCAGGAATGGCATGAAATGGTTGTTTACTTACTTAATTACTTACTACTAGTTGTAGAATCTAATCCCAATTTTGCGGTCCTTAACATGGGACACCTTGTACACCTACTCCAGTATTTCACTCACCAGCCGTAGATTGCGATAGTATCCCCATCGGAAATTTTTTGTGCTACTGCTAAGGAAATGGCTTCTCCAGCAACATCGATCTGTTCTTTGATGAAAGTGTCAATCACTTCGCACAGTTTCTTCCTAGCCTGAGGACAAATTGAAAGATATAAAAGATAAAGAAAACTGAAGAAGAATAAGGTAAAAATCAAGAACTGGGACAATATAAAGGTTATAATCGTCAAAGACTACTAAAGAAGAAGACTGTTATAATGGATAAAGAGAACTAAAGGAGAAAGTTTTAATCAAGAACTGAACCAGATAAAGGTTATAATCGTCAAAGACCACTGAAGAAGTGTTGTGATCAGCGACCTCTTCGCATTTCTGTCAATTCGCTTCCTTAGCTCAGTGGTAACGAGCTCCGACTCAGAAGTGTAAATATAGTTTAGCTGGACGATAAGAGATCGATCCCCGGTCGAGGGAAGTTAATTTTTGATAATTCAACATTGTGGCGCAGTCATACCGGACACGAATAGTCTCCTTAGCATATCTCAGAGAAACATTGATTCATTAAAAGATTGGGTCATCAAAAACAACTCCCTCTCAAGACACGAGTCGAGCCACCGCCTATTTGGACAAACGTTGAAGTCAGCAGATCCCCCGTCCCGTCTATAAGGAAGAATAACAAAAACTCCGAAGCCAGTCAAAAATAGCGCGTTCTCACTGGGTTGGAAAACGCCGGCCAAAGCTGCCCTCACCTCCCTGATTAGGTAACGGAGTACCTAAGATTTCCTAATGGGGGGGGGGAGATGTTGTGATCAGCAACCTCTTCGCATTTCTGTCCATTCGCTTCCTTAGCTCAGTGGTAACGAGCTCCGACTCAGATGTGTAAATATAGTTTAGTCGGACGATAGGAGATCAATCCCCGGTCGAGGGAAGTTAATTTTTGATGATTCAACAGAAGAAGGTAATGATAGTTGAAGAGAAAATATAATTTTGTTGTCAAAACAGGCCTGAATTTCCTGTGCAATTCCTCAATGAACCTCCCAAATTTCAGCAGAACATAGAAACCACAGAACAAGGAGAAGGATGAAGGTAAGAAAGTGGACTGAGTGGATGAAACTTACGTCATCATCTGTCGTCATACTTTCTGTCGTCAACTGTGTCAGGTGTGATTTGACGTGTTTGAGCGCGTTCGTCATCGACACAGAAATCAGCCTACAGGCGTTGAGGTACATCATGGAGTCGTTCAATCTAGTTTCTATGGCTCGAGAGAATTCTTTTTCACGAGGCGTCACAAAATCGACTATCACCTGCAACAAACGACACGTATCATACAACGGCGGAACGAGAAATACACTGAACAAACAAATTCAAGAAGATACTCACTCTTTTCAGAGCTTGAAGTAGGGCTATACACCTGGCGTTGGAACCGCTAACTACTCGTGCTGCGTATTTGGCTCCCAACTCAACGATAGCAGGGTGAACATTTCTAATGAATAAAAATACGACAGAATTGATCATAGAAGTGATTTCTTCAGATTGTAATGACATAAACCTTGGAATAGAAACTTACTGATAAACATGGGCAGGAAGCGGTTTTTTATCCGTTAGAAGGTGGCTAAGTAATTTTGGCTGGTTGTTGGATTTGGTGGCAGCCATTTTCGAAATCTGAGGTTTGCCTTGAGCTTTTTGAGCGGGCGTGGATTTCTCATTCTGGAAAAGAAAAAAAAAGAAAATTATTGGAGCCTTTCGCTCACAATTGAGGGACCACAGGTTACGGCCGAGGAAGGAAGATTACAGCGAGCCCAAGAGAGACGAGCAACTCATTCTTGAGGGTGTCCGAGAAAGATACGGCCTAACTCCAGGGGTCGGCTTTTTTTCGAGTTATTTCACTTATAATTTTTTTCGTGAGTTCGACGATATCTCACTTTTAAAAAAATCGTCCAACGACACACCGAAAAGAGAGACCTCCTCCGTCGGGCGCCTTTCGGCGCTGTTGAAGTCGGTCAAAAATGACTATAGCTCCCTTATTTTTCATGAAAACTCAAATCTGATTGCACCGTTGGAAAGAGCATTAAGGCTAAAGGGGACAGCCCTCTAGTTTGATTCTCTTTTAGGAGATGGCGCTAGCGCCGCACTCAAAAGTTTTTCCAAAGTTTTTCATCCTCCACGAAAGATTTTTTCCAATTATAATACGGGAATGTGTCCAGAATAAGTAGATCTCTCTTTCCACCATTGAGTTTTTACCATACTATTATTATTTAAATCATGAAATCGCAGAATTCGGGCTATTAAAGGTGTTGAGTAAAAAATGAGATAGCTTGCATATTCATTGTCATTAATAATTGATGAATGATTGGTTAGAAATCCGATTCTTGGACAATTGGAGACGGAAAGGGTAAATGAAAAATAACGCACGCTCATTGGTTGCTAGCAAATGGAGTATGAGGTTGGTTGCCTAGCGACCCTTGCTACCCTCCCCTTCAATCCGACCCTCCTTGACCCCCACGGAATAGGTCAGTAACATTGCTTGCGATTTCACTTCCACATCTACCTACCAAGTAATACTGAATAAGCAATTTTATTGAGTGATATTCATCATATACTATGAAAATGAATTGATTGATAAATGAATTTTCATTACATAGTTACTCAAGTGGTATATTTATGTTATTCAATCATAATTAAAAAAACCTTTTTTTAATAATAATATTGAATAAAAAGACTATAAATAATCAACGTTTCTTTTTTTAATATGTTCATACTTGATATTTTTTAATACCTTTGTATATATCTATTCATTTTTCTAACGTTGCACAGAAGAATGAATGGTATCATGAAATATCAATGATGGTATCAAAAAATTCTAAAAATTCTATAGAATCTTAAATTGAAGGAAAAACAATACCTTTATAACAAAATTTTTTGAGTTAGGGCGTTTTCAAAATTTCAAAATTGATTTTGGAACCCTTACAAGTGACCTACATCAACCAAAATCTTCGGGGCACAACTAGACCCCAAATGGAGCCTACATACCAAATTTCATCAAAATCGGTCAATGCTAAGTTGCAAAAGTGCCGCGTACGGCGGACGGACGGCCAAATGTTTATTCGATTCTACGTACCTTGAAACGTAAACCATCAAATTTTGAGGGGGTGTTAAAATTTTTTTTTCTTGGTCGATTCCAAAGGTTCATTATTGAAAATAATAAACCAAAAGGGGGGTTTCGTTTTGAAAAAAATGAAGTTAGTGTCAATTACGCGCAAATATTATGCGCGAAAGTACTTTTTTCTGAGTTGTGTGTGGTTGGGACTTAGGATGGTTCCCTATGAATGTCATCATCGTCTGACCTCAAATTTGGAGGGTTGTGACAGATAGTTGGAAATTGAAGTTTCTATTACCTACTGAGCATATAGGATTATCTCTATGCTGTCGTATTTTAGGTACGAAGATGGTATGTGGCACAACCTCATGCAAACATTTTGCTTCCGAGTCTGCCAAGGTAGCGGAAGCATTACTTTTACTTTTCAAGATTGAACAAAAAAAGTTCTACAAAATCAAAATTTCCACTCGCGTCCACGTTTTAGATACGACCTTCCTGAACAATTTTGGTTACGTGTCTGTCTAACATGAAATCCTTGCCATAGCCGTAACTTCTACATTTCTCATCCGATTTTGATGTAATTTTCAGGGATTATGGGGATTGGCGAGTAGATGGTCCCCTATGAGGGTAGTGGAAGGTACTAAGAGATTGATTTTTTGAGATCAACAACTATGCATCGGATCATCTATACAATTGGGTTATGGGTATTAGGAAGCTATGTGCCACACCTACTTGGCGGACGTTTTTATTATTAATTAGTGAATAATAGGGGTGATATTCTCAAAATCGGGTTTTTGATGATTTCTCAATTATAAGAGTATCAATACTTTCGAAATATGGATACGAGGAAGCTATGTGCCACACCTACTTGGCATACGATTTTATTATTAATTAGTGAATAATAGGGGTGATATTCTCAAAATCGGGTTTTTGATGATTTCTCAATTATAAGAGTATCAATACTTTCGAAATATGGATACGAGGAAGCTATGTGCCACACCTACTTGGCATACGATTTTATTATTAATTAGTGAATAATAGGGGTGATATTCTCAAAATCGGGTTTTTGATGATTTCTCAATTATAAGAGTATCAATACTTTCGAAATATGGATACGAGGAAGCTATGTGCCACACCCACCTGGCAAGCGTTTTATAAAACTTCTGAGTAGGGGAACTGTGTTGGGCGGGTGGCGGATGAGCTGAAGGGCGGGTTTGTTGTCTTCTGAATGGCGAGGGGGGTTGCCTGACTGAAGTTCACCCCTTTTGATTTTCGTTTTCTCTTTCGGTCGCTAATTCTCAATATTTTTGATTTCTGATGGATTCCATATGTTGGGGACATCTGCTAGAATATGCCTGGTATCTCGGTTTTGGGAAAATTTATTCTAGTGCCCGCATATTTGGTCAATGAGTGAATCACCAAAAGATTAATTATGGTGTTTCGTCAAAAAATATAGATTTTATGAGAAATTTGACATGGCACAAAGATGGAATACGAAGAAAGGAAACCAAATAATTTTACAGAATGAAAATCGGTCCACTGATAGCTGAGAACTTTTGGGAAAATGATTGAGCTCCTGACTCTCTCTTTTCCCGATATAGCTGTCTCTCTCGCACACTTGTCATCCCCTTTAGCCTTAAGTGTGCCATCAGATAGGCTACAACACACATCTTTAATCTCGCATCTCGTTAAAGTTTTTTTTTAGTTCATACTTCAAACTTTGTAATTTTTGAGTTTTTGGTTTATTATTTTCAATAATGAACCTTTGGAATCGACCAAGAAAAAAAATTTAACACCCCCTCAAAATTTGATGGTTTACGTTTCAAGGTACGTAGAATCCAAAAATCGAATAAAAATTTTGCCGTCCGTCCGCCGTACGCGGCACTTTTGCCACTTAGCATTGACCGATTTTGATGAAATTTGGTATGTAGGCTCCATTTGGGGTCTAGTTGTGCCCCGAAGGTTTTGGTTGATGTAGGTCACTTCTAAGGGTTCCAAAATCAATTTTGAAATTTTGAAAACGCCCTAACTCAAAAAATTTTGATGTAAAGGTATTGTTTTTCCTTCAATTTAAGATTCTATAGACTTTTTAGAATTTTTTGAGACCAACCGGAGCTCTGTAGGACAAACCGTTCGCTCACTACGAGAATTTGAAGTTTGGACGTACGATGAATCAGAAACACGAGTGTGAATCGCAAAAGAGGCCTAATCTCCGTTCAAATTAAAGCTGACCGAAATGCGATCGATGTTTTTCTTCATGTTGGATGGTTGGTGGCTTTGCAGACGAGTGATCTATATAGAAAAATAAAAAATAATAAACCATTGTGTAATAATTTGCAGCGTTTTTCGACGTAGTTCTCAAGAGATTTTTACCCAATTCCTGTCGAAGAAAATCAATGCGGTTTTCAGGAAAAACATCTTCAAACTCTCAGCTTCCAACGGTGATAATTAAATTCAAATTTACTAGATAAATTAAGGGAGCAATTTGCTTCATTTGCTTTTTAACGCAGACAAACGTGTTTTTGTAAGATAAAATCTAGGGTGAAAAACGACTTTTGTATGACATTGGAGGAGGGGGTGTCACATTGGAATGCATTTTCGTACACTAAATCGAATGGTGACACTATTCAGCCCATAGTAAAAACATGGAGGAAAAATATCCTCTAACTCTCAGCTTTCCCACGGTATAATTGAATTTAAATTCACTAGGTAAATAAGGGAGAAATTTGCGTTCAAACGTTTTTTTTTTTTTCTAAGAGAAAATCGAGGCTGAAAAACGTACGCTATACAGAGTATCCGAGAAGATACGGACAAAATTCAGGGATCGACTCTACAACTAATTCGAAACGAAAAGTGCATCTTAGAAACAAGAGCTTGGGACTGAACACTGAAAAAAGGAGTCTTGCGGGAGCACCACTGAAAGGCACAACTGGCGCTCCCTCTGGCATCTTTCTGAAGTTGAGCTTCCCGCTTATACTTAAATCTCGGAGCTTTTTAGTGAATCTGGAAGAAATGATAAGGTAGGCATCGAAATGGATACAATATTTCAGGTAGGAGGTTGGTGACCATCGCAACATAGGTACCTAATAGGCAACATTAGAGAATGTATCTTTCATCTTTTTTGCAGCTCTTTCTCTTGAACACTCTTGTCAAGCGTCAAGGGTGTAGGTATTCTTTTTGCTTCCATGCTATCAGTATTTTGCGGAGCAAAAAACTGAAAGTTGAAAAACTTGTAACAAGTATTTTTTTGATCAATTTGAGACGGAATAAATGCATTTAATTGCCATGAAATCAGTTTCTGGCTGACTAGGTACTACTTTGGTATGTCACTTGAATGGCGAATTTGCCTCACATTTTTTTTTCGAAAGAGGGTTCATTAAATTGTTAGGAATTTATACACGTGTTTTGTTACTTAGTTGTGATTTGGATACAATGAATAAACAAGTCAGTTTTGGTTTTGACATCGACTAGTGCAGTTTGTTCCTAGAATGTAAAACCTTAACAGTGGTGACAGCGGTGCTTCACGAATTCATCAGAAGGAGATGATGGAATGGGGACTGCCAGGGATCCGAGGAAGTGGTAAAGTACCACGAAATAGGCGGTCTAAGGGAAGAAGGCAGATGCCCACCCAAGATTGGGTATGTGAGGAAAATAATTGCTGTGTTGAGTGCGGCGTGCTGTTTTTCCATTCGGTGTTCTGCTCGCTCAATGTGGAAGCAGCAAAAGAACTAGTTCAAAACGAGAGGAGAGAAGGAAGCTGGAAAGGCGAAGATTCAACATTTATGGAAGAAGATTGTTGTCACTTGACGCAAAACAATTGTGACCCATGGTCACGAAAAAATGCTAAGTTTCCAGGTGTCAATAGTTCAAGGAAAAGATCAGAGTTGACCGATTATCGTCCAAAGACACCAGCATTTGAAGATAAGGACAAGATCATTGGCGATTTAGAGACAGCATGCGAAACAATGGAGGTAGCTTTTGAAGAAGAACGGAAAACAATGAAGTTGGAAATTAACTCATTGAGAAAGTCATTGAACGAATCGCTTATCAACGACGAAATCAATAGAAAAACAATCCTGTTATTGAAAAAGCAACTTGAGGAAAAACAAAATCTTGTCGTTCAACAAAATGAAAACTTATCGAGCATGGAAATTGAGATCAAATATAGAGACAAAGAAAATATTGCAATGGCAGCCAAATTACAAGAATTGGAAATTTCAATTCAGGAAATGACAAACAAACATCAAGAACAGTTGAAGGAAGCAGCATATGAAGTGGAAGATATTCTGAAAGAAAAGTCGGACATTCTGGAAAAAACAATGAAATTTAAAGTCGAGAACGAAGAATACGCCATAAAATTGGAAAGAGAATTTGAGAAAACTCGTAAGCTCCAAGATGAGAACGTTGAGTTGCATCGTAGCCTGAAGTTGAAGCATGCAGAGTCAGTTGCTTATAGCACTGAGATCCAACAGCTGAAAAATGCACTCTATATCGAAGCATCAAGATCTGAAAGTCTAGTTTATGAAAAGGTCCAGCTCAACAACTCTGGCTTCCGAGTCCAGTTCCACATTCAAGAAGAAGTTGGTGCTGCTGTGGATATATTTGATGAAAACACCAAACAAATCCGTGCTTTGTCTCAGGAAATTGAGGCTCTAGAATACCAGTTAGGGGTTGTATCCCATTTTCCAACTTCAGAGGAACAAGCTGAAACGAAAAAGTGGGGAACTTTGGTAACTGTTACAGACGAAGACGTGACAATAACTTCAGAGCGTTCTCCTACACTCGTGAAAGAGATGACACGCTTTTTGGTCCAAAGTGTTGACCACACAAGACTTTCTGGGAAATATGAAGTGGCAAATCCAGTTCAAAGCATAGGACAAACCGTTTCTGAGTTGGAAAGATGTTGGAAATGGGAACGAGAAGTGTGGCATACCTGGTATCTTAAGAAATCCTATGGAGGAAACTTGTCTGCAGCTGTAGTTACTCGAGAAGCAAGAACGGATGGTGGCAAGAGAATCAGGGAAAAAGAAACTGGTGACAAGTGGATCAAATACTTAAATTTCGAAAAAAGATTATCTGCTGCTATGGGTGGTTAAAATGATCATTGAAGAAAAACTCAAAAAAGGAAAAGAGGGAGTAATGTTAGGAATTTATACACGTGTTTTGTTACTTAGTTGTGATTTGGATACAATGAATAAAAAAGTCAGTTTTGGTTTTGACATCGACTAGTGCAGTTTGTTCCTAGAATGTAAAACCTTAACAATATTCTACGCCAGAATGTGAATCCAGTCACTTTTCGCGTGACGTGAACGATATTCCTCGATTTTTGCGGTGTTTTTTGACAGAGGCTTCGCTTATTAGGCATTTTCTTCTATGGTAATTTTTTTCCCCTGGGTAGTCCTGGTGTTAAACGTTATTCTAGAGCCCTATTATAGAATTTGACTTGAAATTCCAGAATCTAAAATTGAGGCAAATTCCCCATTCGAGGAGAATAAATGAAATAAAAGGAAAGATAACCACAAATAATTTATAAAACTCAAATTTGTTTGAAAAATATAGTCAGCATCTTACCAAGTCAAATTAATTATTAACTATCACGTTTCGCTCTCTAGGCAGACCTGTTTCTACTCTTTTTATTTTGGAATTGGAAAATCTAAGCGTCTAAACTACACTGGCAGCATCAGTTCATGTATCCTCCGCTAGGGACAATAAAGTGTTTTTCCTTTGAAACAAATGAGATAAGCTCAGTTACCTATTTTGATAAAGCTTGAGATACTGCGATGCAGCTGATTAAAGGAAAAATGGTTTCCATCCCTAGCGGAGGAAAGATGAACCAATGCTGCCAGTGTGACTTAGACATTTGTGAAAATCTATCTAGAAATGTATTTTTGAAAGGCTTGGCATCCATTTTCATGCAAATTATCGGTTACATATTCTCAGCTATTGGGTTGCTAATAACAAAAACCTCTGCAAATTATTGCTCAAGCTAGGAGCGCTAGTTGTGCCTTTCGGGGTGCTCCTGCGAGACTCTTCTAACACTGAACACATGGGTACCAAACGAGCTGAGGATTTTAATGACATCATTAAGCGGCTTTCTAAACCCCACAAATAATTTGCCTAACTCACATTTGATCCTGGCTTTATTACTTGAATCCCGGTCGTAGGTTTTGTATTTTCAACATCTTTCTTAGCGCCTTCTTTCGCAGCTCTTTGTGCTTCCTGAAAATGAATTCAACGTCATGAGATGGATGATCAAGTCATAGAATGATAGGAAGGGGGGGGGGGTTCGAAATAAAATCATAAGAAAAAGGAGAGGAGATGGCGACATAAGGCCGACTTTCACCAAAAATTCGAAACGAGTTTTGAACCAAAAGAGGAGAGAGACAATTGACGTTTATTGCTAAACGTCTTTCACCAGAGCAATTTACGAGTTTAAACTCCATCTCGGGGGGTTCGAGTTTAAACAGTCAAAAGTCAGCCGAATAAACTAGCTAATCTCGTTTAACTACAAATTCAATATGGCCGCGCATTGATTTGTGTTTGTTTTTTTAATGAATTAGTCGTTGCGATTATTTTTGACTTGTCTGAGGATGACGACGACGTCTGAGTCGAATTCTGAATCAGATTCCACACTCCGAGGTGATGGACAATACTGCGTTTCGTTTCTGCCTTTCCAAGCACACGGTCGCCCAAGTGCTCGACTAGATCGACACTCGCCTTGAGTTCCCATCGGGCAAATAAGTTCAAAACGTTAATTTAAAATGAATAATGGTTTGGTGATTAGGTAAGTCCGATTATTCAGTCTCTGAATCAAATAGGGTGCTGCTGCACTTTTGTCTGTTAGCCAGTAAAAGAATTTTGTTGTATAACTATTCATAGCCCACAATATAGCTCATGAGCATCTTTAAGTCCTCGATCTTCATGTCGCTTATTGGCACTTTCCCTAGTGGATAGTCATAGCTAAAACATGCTTCAATATTATAGCAATAACATGATTTGATAAGGTGCTTGTCAAATTAACAATCTTGCCAACATAACAACAAAGAACGTTTTTTTGCAGAAACAGCACAAGTGATTCACTACTGTCGTTTCTGCCCTAAATGAAATCTTTCAACTCAAAAATCTAGTATCAAAATCTACCAATAACTGAAAACTGCAAAAAAATGTCACGTGTGTTGTTTCTGTTATAATCAATTCACTCGAGTCCGAAGAAATACTTGAGTATTGCGCTTGTAGCGGCTCAAAGTGATAAGTAGGTAATGATAAGAATCAGCAAAATAAAACGAAGGAATTTATATGAACCAGAAAACTCGAAACAAACCACAGCAATCAGCAAAATAAAAAACCGAGAATTTGAAAAACTGACACTGATAAAGATACACAAGGCAGGAATCTACTGATAGCAAGCGTGGGAGTGTTTGTTATTCAACGCTTTCATTGCCCCAATACGTAATAATGACCAACTTTCATTCATTCCACTCGATATTTCAAGATTAGCTAAACTCCATTATCTCAAACAACATTTAACGATGATTTGGGTTGGTGAAAGTTGCTAGCCATCTTGCTGGGTTTATTCCTTCAGATTAACTATAAACGCGTTTAGATAAACGTGAGTGTGAAAATGAGCATATGTGAAAGTGAGCCTAAGAGAGTGAAAAAGCCCTGAATCAAATATTGGCAGGCCTGAGAATACACAGTGGCAACACTGTTTGTAGTACTACAACGTACCTGCTTAGCTCTCCTTTCTGCTCTCAGGGCAGCTTTACTTTTTTCAGTAGGACCACTGTTCCCAACAGGTTTCACGTCTTTCTGAGCATTAGATCCAACAGCTTCTAAATCAAGAGTAGCGGACTTGTCATTAACAGCTGCACTTTGATCCCCTCTAGATTTCTCAGAAACAACATCCTTTTTGGCTTTAGCAGCGAGTTTAGCTAGTTTTTTCGCTTCTCTTTCTGCTAGTATTTCCTCCCTAGATTTCTCGGATTTGTTCGGCACGCCTCCACACCCTCCAGAGGGAAGTCCAGTTTTGGCCACAGTGTCCACGTGTCCTACAGACCTCACTGCCTTCACTATTTCTCCATCTACGGAGTCGAAGGAAATTTGGTTCATCTGCGACGTGACAGCAGAAACAGGGGAGGAATCTTCCGCGTTCGAAAAGTTATTGGGCGTTTGGGTCTTCTGAGGTGTGATGTTTGTCTGTTGCGCAGGTGTCAACGTCACTCCACCGCCTATAAAAACAAAATCCATTAAATATTATTCGAACAGACATTAACAGAGCTGCATCTTTCAAGGTTTTACCGGGACATTCTCAGGTGTCTTGAGGGAAGCCCTGGTGTGCAAATTTCAAGAATCTAACCATCAAGAGATGGGCAGAAGACATTATCTTTGCATGCGAGTATTTTACAATCAACATCAATAAAGAACCAACGTGGATCAGAAGTGGTTTCTTCGACCTCAAAATTTAGCACTTTATAAATATTTAGCACTTTTATAAAAATTTCAGAGTCAAAATTCAGACAGTAAAATTTCCCAGTGAGTAATTAATATTCTTAAATTAGTCAAAACCATAACAAATACCAGAGAACTTTTTCAAGAAGAAAGTCAGCCAAAATTGGAGTATACTCGTAAGTCACCTAGAGATTTTACCTATTGTAAGAATTTGAAGGCACAAACCTACTAACAGAAGAAAACCAAAATTGACCACAATAGGAAGTACGAAGCACATTAGGCACTAAGTGCAAAGAAATACATCACCTGACTTATTCTTCTTCGCGGCTTTAGCTAATTTCTTGGCTTCCCTCTGCGCCATGACGTCATTTTTCGTAGGTTTAATGGCATCCATCGCTACACGGCTCGTTTCTGTTAGACCAATCGCGATAGTACAATTTTGCGGCTCCTTTTGCCTGGTTGAACCTTCTCTATCCAACTGGACAGCCTTTTCTTTTGAATTGACTTCCACCTTTTCCAATTTGGACCTTCGAGCTGCAGCCTCAAGATCTATTGTACAAGATTCAACGAGATTATCAACTCTTTCGGTATTTTTGGGCAATTTGTGAGTTTCTTGTTTACCAACTAAATCCACTTTACTGGATGATTTGCTTTTCTTGCACAGATGTACATCAACTTCAGTGGTTTTTGAGCTTGCAGCGTATTTTATAACTGGATTCCGAATTTTCGTTGGGTCTTCCTTAGTGGTAGTAGGAGTCGCCGATGTTTTCTTCTTCCTGAGTCTCTTTTTCTTGGATTTACTCAAAGTCGCCGACCCGACGTCCGTGGAAGCAACGGCCGGTTGAGACTGAGGTTGGGGGCATTGAGTCCCAGTGTCTTCTGTCAGGAATAGCTGAAACGGAGAAATAGCTCGTTTAGAAACACTACAAAAGTCCATCAATTGCTCTACTCCTTACTTCTCTTTATAAATATACTACACTATTACCATGGAGATAAGGCTACTCTGAGAGGAGCATCTAGGAGAAGAAAGTGGTGGAATGGCCTGAGAACTGCCTAGTGAAAATAAGATGAACCTTCCATTGCTCGGAAACCAAGGTTATCTCTTATCAGTCGGCCTATTTGATGTAGGTACCGTGTACTGTGTTGCTGATTCGTTCCTAAATATTAGAATGCTTTAAAAAATGATTTTGTCTATCTACGATTACATAGATTATCGCTCAGGCCGTTCCACCACTTTCTTTCCCTAGATGCTCCTTAGACTGAGCACACACCGATCCTCATTCCAAAAAACGTAATTTTGTATTCATACAAATATTTTATTATTTCATGGTACGCTGAAAATTGAAAAAAAAATTCGTGTCACTCTTTTGCTCTAACTATAGAGTTTGGGGTGACGAGGAGAGCATGAATAAGGATTGCTACAAATTTTAAGCATTGTCAATAGGACAGAAAATTAGGAAAATAACAATTTACGTGCAGGTACTCAATAAGTTTGGGGTGATGAGGAGATTTACTGTCATTTTTCACCAAGGATTGTAAATTTCAAACGATTCATGCTGTGCCACACCCAAAATGCAGACTCTTAAATTGCTAATTTTTCCTTTGCTATGATACTGACTATTTTACGACCACTAGTCAGGTCATAAAATCCAACCTAATGAACAACACTTCCTACTATGAATGGTTGGTTGCCCTATCTCTTTCATTGAAGTTCCGTCCCCTTCAGATAAACAGGTTTTAGCGAATTTTCAAAGACAATGACGCTGTAGCAATGAAATAACAATTTTGACGTGATAACGTCTTATAAATTGGTTTACCGGGAGACACTTCAAGAAACTGCGTTACGCTCCGCTCACGGAGGGGGTGCAGCTCGGCGCTCCCTAAAGGCGGGCGGCCCCTCCCCTTCCCCGGCGCTCACAAAAGCGGGAGCGCCCCGCCCCCCTTCCCTGGCATTCACTCCCCCCCCACCCATGGGAAATACCTACTACCTACGGGAAATACCTACTCTGTGCAACTTGACAAAGAATTTTATTTTATCCTTCTTCCTACTATACGAATGAATATTAACATTAAAATTATTTTACCACTCAAAGTCGTTGTCACGTAAAACTTTCGCCCGTATACCGACTTTACAGGCAACAACACAGGGTTTTTTTTTTGCTTTGCAGCAACCAAATATTTTCCAATAAAATTAATTTAAAGCAACCGTTGACTCTTTATTTTTCTATATTTGACTTTTGAAATTTGATTTTCTGTATTCGGCTCTGTTGTTATAAATTATTTTGGTTCTTCTCGCGTTTTAAAGAAACGTAATTACAAGAAGAGATATAATGGAAATACAAAAGGACTAATCTACACTCTGCTCTATCGTGTTCACGTTGAATCAGGACCAAAACAATACAAAAACTTGTAGCACAACAAGAGGAATATAAATTTAAGGAATATACGAATACTAAATGAAAGCTCAAAAATCCTATTATTATCTACGTACCGTATTGGAGAATCCGTCGTAACCAGCAAGTCGAGTACAGGAGGCGAGCGCTTTCGATGTAAAGACATCATCTTCAGGCCGTCGAGAGAGTACTCTCTCGACGGCCTGAGGATGATGTCTTTACATCGAAAGCGCTCGCCTCCAGTACTCGACTTGCTGGTTACGACGGATTCTCCAATACGGTACGTAGATAATAGAGAGTTCCTAGTGGTTTTTGATACGGCTAAACGTATTACACACACTCTCAACATGGAAGATTTACTTCTTCCATGCTCTCAATCCGGCGCCGGATTGTGATAAGAACACGCCGTATCCGATACGGCGCCGTATTGTTACGGTCGAATACGTCACTAGGAGGCAATCCGGCGCGCCATATTGAAAACATGGCGGACGATCCAGTTCCGGCGCGCCGGATCGACCCAACTAGGAACTCTCTAATAATTGTATTCTTATAACTAGCGGAACTAACCCCATTCATTTAATACTCAAAAATCCTATTCATTCCTATGCCTTTCAGTTTCAGAATCTTTGAACAAGCACAGTTGAAGAACTGTACAGCACTCAACTGTCATGATCTAAAATTCTAACAAACTCAGTCCTTCTGGCCTCGCCTTACTGCTTAGAGCCTTTGGCTAAAATTCAAGAAACATGGAACATGATTCAGCCGCGCTTTTCGGCGGATTAGGGATGGGGTGGACGTGTGGAGAATGAGGAATTTCACCATGTCGGAATTTCCTATTCTTGACCCCAAAATCTGATTCAGCACCGCGAAAAACCCCCTAAGGCAAACTTTCAGCCCGAACTTCCTAATTTACGAATAAATAAAACAGTGTAGAAAATACGAACGTTTAAAAAAACCGGGAAAATGACGTCATCCTGGAATAGTTCATTTATGGCCGCTTGAAGCGCTGAGATCGAGAAATCTATAGTCCCCAGATGCAAAATTTCACGAAACAGTAAAGTTCGAAATCGAAAAACTGAAGAAAAAAATAGAAAAAGCAAGATGGGGAAAATTAAGTTTCCCCTGTTTTTGTTTGATAACTTTTCTCTTAGAAAACACGATTTTGTCGTCCCAATGGGCAACACTGGGAGGATACGGCGATCCGAACAGCCCAATCAGCGAGCGTTCCTGCTGCACGTCCGTTTTCCCGGTTAGTTTTGAAATCAAAAATTTTGATTCTCTCCCATAAATAACAGGAGACTTATTTTCCGAAATCAGCCCGATTTTCATCTATCCCACACCATTAACTTTTCAGGAAAAATGCAAACAGAATTCGGTGAAATTCCTCATAACCCCCACGTGACACACGCCCGTCACCCTCCAACGTAATGTTTTTCGGGTGGTTAGTCCAAGGCTAAAGCATGTTACATGCTAATATGTACAGGTGCATTCAAAGCGTGACAGGTAAGGCGACATTACGAGCTGATGTCACATTAGAGCGTTTAAAATGGCTTGAGACTTCAACTTCTTAGCTACGAAACCTATTTCTTTTAGTTTGGATGTTTAAACTACACGTGATCTTCGATCTACAGCAGATGTATCAGGTATAAGTTAGAAGAAAACCAATGATCTTTCACAGCAATGATGCACCCATATCAGTTTTGATTACATGTCAACCATGATTGATGTGATTAATACAAAACAATTCATTCGATGATATTGGAGAAAGTGAAAAAAGTTGCAACGCACAAAGATGGAAGTATCTTTTCACATACCTTAACACCGGCCATCACTGTGTAGAGCATGTAAAGAAAAATCAAACGAGCAGTTTCATGAACAATAATAACAGCACTATATGTGTAGCGTAAAGATATTCTTCAGAGAGAAAAAACCTCTGAGTGGGGAGTGTCATAAATGGCTGTAACAGTGTAAGTAACTTGAGAACTGCTGGATATAAAAAAAATGGAAGAAAACGCGACCAGCGCTGCTTCTCCTTACAGGCCGACTGCTGGTAATGAAGCAATGATCTCCTAGATGAATCAATTTATTACCCCGACCGAGTAACTTGTTAAAAGTGATGCGATGAGTTCTCCAACTCATTGGAACACTTACAATGGGGTATTTCAGTCAATTTTTTTAATTTTTATTTTCAAAAGAGTAAGGCTCAGGAATAACGGTAATTGGGTCTGTTCGTCGAGAAAATGTTTTTAAAAAATCAGAGAAGCTAAGGAAAGTTAAGATTTGAATGGTGTGACGTAGCTAGCCAATCGTGACGAAGCTAGCCAACTGTCTTTGAAAAAAGTATCCATGCACGGAAACCCTTGGAGGACGTCTTGGATACTACAAAATATCACTCACACGCGTGCGGCATAGTCCTTGCCTAGTGTGTGTGCATTTATAGCGGCCCGCCTTTTTCAAACGTGTGATCTCTTTAATTAATTTTTCTACCACATGTTATAGTATCATTAGGCTTAAAGTTGGAGTATATAGGTTTTCAAGGGTGCTGAATCCAAATTTGAGGTCAAAAACCTGAATTTCCGACCCATCGAAATACCCCATTGTACTTTAATGTCAGAATGACATGGACAAAGGATGTAACGCTAATTGTATCCATCTACAATCAATATGTATAGCTTTTCCGAGTCAAATTAAAGGTTTTCCGAAACAAAACAAAGGTTTTCCATTTCAAAATATAGGGTTCCCATTTAAAAATAAAGGCTTTTTACTTTGAACGTTTCTCGGTTCAAATTGCTTTTTGTTCTTTGGAATACTTCCGGATAACACCTGTTCGTCGACGAGATCGGACTCCTTCAAATGTTGACCAGTGGATGGACTTATTTCGCTGGAAATTCGTCCACGGTGGGGGTCGCCGGACACCAATCGCGGAATCGCTGAAATTATCCATGTTCAAAATTCTCAAGATTTTTTCATCGCAGCAAGATCGAAACGTTAGGAGTGACAAAGGGGGAGAATCGATTGCTAGAATACGCAACATAAAGAAGGGATGCACGCGCTTTATAAGGATTACATGAAGAAGGAATCCACGCGTACCACAGAAAATCTCCCTGACCATGCATAAGGAATAATGTGTATATTAAGTGTTCGAGTCCGCTACAGTGAACGTATCTTAACGATCTTTATTTTGAAAAGGAAAATCTTCAATTTGAAAAAGATACCCTAAAATTTGAGAATTGCTTCAATATTCTAACAATGCAGAGAGTGTGGCGAAGTCTATAATAACAATGTTTTTTCACTCATTTTTGCATAATTTCTCACCAAATTATTGACTCGAAAGAATGGAATTCTCTGTTTATTCTCATAATATTGTAGAGAAGTTACTTGTTACTAGGAGGATTTGTTGTATCCAAACAACAGTATTGAAGAAAGGATTTTGAATTCATTAAAAGTGTTGAGCTCTGAGTATAAACTTATTGTTTTTTTACATTGGTGTCAAAAGTGTTCGAAACCAGGCGATCGGATCGTAAGTTAATAAGTTTTGTTATTCTCTATCACACCATATTGAAAATGACATCTTATGAAGGAGAAGAAAGGATGCGAATTAGATGCGAAGTTGGAAGAGTAGTTTCGCCAATACCCAGCAGTCGTGGTCAAACACCTTTGAGAGAGAGAGGTGAGTGTGAAGGTTGGCAAAGAGAAGCAGCAGAATTGCGCCGGCATATTAGCACTTTGTTGGAACTTGTCACTCAAATGCAAAGAGATAATTTGGCGAGAACAGAAATCCAAAAATCAATGAAAGTCAAATTAGGGTCATTTGATGGAACGCAAGAATGGAGCGACTATTACTATAAATTTCAAGTGATCAGCCGAGCTAATGCGTGGACGAGTTGTGAGCAAACTACCCAGCTTATAGCGGCGCTGCAGGGACAAGCTCTAGCTATTGTAGCTCGGTTGGGACTCAATGCGATTTGTGACGAGATGGTTCAAGCTTTAGATAGTAGGTACGGCACCAAGGGCCAGGAACATCTGTTCATCCATCAGCTACGAATGAGAAGGCAAGGCAGTGAAGAGACCATTGCTGCTTTTGCTGCTGACTTAGAGACACTAGCGTCAAAAGCTTTCACTGGAGCGTCTGCTGCTGTAGTTGACGCAATGACTTTGTAACAGTTTTATGATGGCCTGAGAGATGTCGAATTGAGAAAACTGGTAATAGCGTATCCAACCTTGTAAGAGCATCTGGGATCTTGGAACGAGCACCTGCAGTTAACGTGGAAGAGGGCATTCCAGAAGTGGTGAAACCCGGGATCGTTTATAGGGTTGTTGGGTTGCAAAAACGCAGAGCGCTTCTGACTGGACTCGCCAATTGGGCTGATGTTGAATGTTACAGATGTAGAAAGACAGGTCACTAGAGTTACCAGTGCTCAGCTCCATGGCCTCGGAATGAGGAACCCAGAAAGAGGAAGGAAAAACAGGGGAGCGCCTGCTTGGAGAGCTCAAAGTCTGCGAAAGATGCTGAGGAGCAGAATGAAACCCTTTTGGGAATAAGAAATAGCTTCACTGCAGTGCTGCAAGGGGAAGTGGCTGGAATCCAAATTATAAATGACAGTGCAAACGAGGCATCTCAGTCAATGAAACAGGACAACATGAGAAGTAAGGTAAGGGGATATACTGTTGGGCGAGCACCAACTGACGGAGTGAGAATGAAACTGAAGGGAACCTCCTACACTCCTACAATACGGCCAGAGAAGATACGCCAGTTGCCAGTAATCACTGGATTGAATAAATGTTGGAAGTAAAAGAACGTTGGACCCAAACGATTCGAGTAGGATTGAGGCAACAAGGTCTGGATCTACCACCTGAAGACGAGGAATGGACTGCAGCTGATTTCAGAGATGGTATGGAACTCGGACGACACTGAAAGAATAGCTCCACTATCAGCAAGGAAGTTTGTTGGTTCAGAAGAGGAAGGAGTAGTGTAGAGAAGTTACTTGTTACTAGGAGGATTTATTGTATCCAAAACAACAGTATTGAAGAACGGATTTTGAATTCATTAAAAGTGTTGAGCTCTGAGTATAAACTTATTGTTTTTTGACATTTTCATGTCTTTCATAATATGAAAATGTGCCATATTATGGCACATAAAAAAAAAATCGTCACGAAATTTGTTGCGACGAAATTTGTCCCTAGGGATGGCAACGATATATCGATATATGAAATATATCGATATATTACGTTTGATACATCGATATATTTATATCGATATAGAGTACCGATATTATCGGTCAATATCGATATATTTAACGATATATCGCGACCTGTTTTCAAGTAAAATTTTTTTTTTTTTTTTTTAGTAAAAATTAAATATTGAAATGAATGGACGAGAAGGGACGCCTGTACTTGTAAAAACATCAAGTAATTTTATTCCAAATTTTGTAGGTACCTACTGATGGGTTGATTTCAGACTGTTGACTTCAGCTCAGACATGATTGTGTACATAGTATTCACCTACAGTGGCTCTCAAGGCTCAAATACTTGACTTAAGCCAAAATTAATGGAGGCTCGTCCAGCTTAAAACTACCTACTATACGAAGTGAAGCAGGTTTTCACAACAATTATTTTCAATTTTGAAGGATCATAATTGTGTACAGTATACACCCCTGTCAATTTATAAATTAATTTAACATTGCAATGACATTTTCGCACTTTTTTCCAGTTTTTAAACAATGAATTTCGATCATTCATGCCCAGTAACTTATGAAAGTAGGTTAATACGTATTTCACACGGTTTTTCCAAATAGATCTTCCGATATGTCGAGTATATCGATATAATTCCCTCAAAATGATGTTAGTAACTTTTCTATTCACCTACCTACTTACTTCTTTTCCTAGTAGATACTCCGATATGTCCATAAATGTCATCCTAAATTATTTTTATATTGTTTTAAAACTATTAAATTCACCTACCTACTTCAAATGTGACATTTTAAAGTAGATATTCCGATACGTCGAAAAATCGATATATTTTCTCCGATATATCGAAATATCGATATATTTTCTCCGATATATCGAAGGTATCGATATCTCATTGACGATATATCGTTTGATCGATATATCGATATATTTCATTCGATATGCCATCCCTATTTGTCCCAAGTCGCCACAATGATGATTATGACCATCAGAAGTGAAGTTGTTAGGTACTTTACAGGTAGGTATTTTACAGTTAGGTAGGTACTTTACAGTTTGATATTACCAGATCAGCTGAGTCGAAAATTGAGCTCCCAGATCAGCTGAGCCAAAAATCGAGCTCCCAGATCAGCTGAGTCGAAAATCGAGCTCCCAGATCAGCTGAGTCGAAAATCGAGCTCCCAGATCAGCTGAGTCAAAAATCGAGCTCCCAGATCAGCTGAGTCGAAAATCGAGCTCCCAGATCAGCTGAGTCGAAAATCGAGCTCCCAGATGTCTCGGGAGGGGAGGGGGGGGGGGGCATGAAAATGTTTCAATGTGTTGCAGACTCGTATGCAAGCGTTTTTTCAACAATTTTCCTGTCGCTTTTTACTGTCGATTTTTTACAATATATATCAAGAAAGAATCCTCAAAATAGGTACAGTATTCATGACCAGGGCTAAACCCTTAGCAAAGGCAGTAAGTAGCCATGAGCGAAATTATCAGAACCATTTCCGATCTTCTCAATGGAACACACTTGAAGACGTCCGCGACGACAGAAGAAGCAGTCGGATGAAAATTTAACCTGAAGGGGTGGGTAGTTTGAGTTAATTACTACTATTCGTAACTAGGGAGTCTCAAATTACGCACAGACGTACACCGTCACAGACGTTCCTAGTATAAAATATAGGAATAGTAGTAGTTTCACCCTAATCACACTGTTTGGAAAAGTAAATCTGGCAACTCGTGACAGAAAAGATGATGCAATAACAATACCAACTAGGTTAGACTATTTTCATCAGAGAAAACCATCATAAAATGTGTTCATTTCTGGTGACACTGTTTACGGGTACTTCAGAAACATGAATAATTTAATTGCGTACAATTTAGATAAAAACTGAAATCATTTGAAGGTAAAATCCGGAATTTCCGAATAAATTAGATAGACACGTTTGAACTTTTTGTAAAATGGCAGAGTTAATAATCAAATTACGAACCTTCCAAGTTGTGAACGACGAACTACAGATGGTGCGGAGAAAAATGTGAACCAATTTCGAAAGAAGTAGAGAACTTTTCAATTTTTTATTGGGACATAGGTACTTCTATTAACCATAACATTAGTTGTCACGTTCTACTTCTTCTTCTACTTTCGACTAGTTGTCTACCCTTAGCCATGCCGGACATAAGTATTTGTTACCTCACTTCCATAGAGAAGGGATGCAGGCTGATAAAGCCACGCCAAGAGGACTCAGATGGAAGTTAGCGACGCCTTCTTCCACGGTGTAACCCGGTTGTGTGTCCAATGAGGCTATCATTCTTTGAGGTTTCGATGCTAAACGATATATTCTATTCGATATATATCGATGTTGAACTATCGAGAGTTGATACCGCAATTCCATTGGTTGAAAACAGGCAGGAACAGTCATTCAAATTTCGATAAACCTGACCGCCCAAACTCGGCTGTGTGTTTTTGATTCAAACCGCCCTCCTGTAAAATTACGTTTTTGAGCTTATTTGTTCCTTTTTCTCAGGAACTATTCATCCGATTGGAACCAAATTTTTACAGGATGTTCTTCTAGTATGTACCTATAATTATGATGGAGGGTTTTGCCGAATAACGCCATGGAGCCTAAATATGAGTGTGTGAAATTTCAAAATATCGCTAAAACTGAAAAACCCTCATAACTTTCTTTCTGTGAACTTCATAAAAACTCTGTTAATCAACTTTTCTTCACTAAGTATACTGATCATGCTGTCAAAATTTCAGACCGATAGCTTGAGTATTCTGAGAGAAAAAGGAACATTTAGGTATATCAAAAAATTAGGTTTAGAACAGCTCAAGTTTGGAATTGTAAATTTTTTTGGACGGTCTGACTGAGTTCAGATTTTTACCATCTAACCAGAATATATTGAGGATTATTCCCTTAAAATTTCATCAAAATCGGACGAACCATTGAACAAATATCGCGAAAAACCCCAAATTACTGGCGTAGCGCGGAAATGACATATGTGTCCCCTTAAAATCTCCTAATAAGAAAATTCGTACATTTTTTTCGAAATGCACTACGTTATTTATTATGTTCAGCGACGGTCTGTTTTCATGCACCAGTCCCCCCCCTCCCCAGCTGGGACACTTTTTTCTCACTAAACTCTTCAGTAGGTGCCTATGCCTCAAATAGTTGTGATAAGGCACTAACAAGTGATTACTGCAAGAAACTCCAATAAATTTGCTAATGAAGTTGTATATTATGCATACTACCCCTGGTGGGTTCGATCCAACAAATTTTCTTGAGAGACCACCTCCAGCATCCGGCTGCAGATTGCTATTCCTCTAAATTTCGATTGCGGTCAATAAAATTTGGTGAAAGGTAAAAAAGTTCAAAATATGCACACACACAAAAAAAATTTCACCCAAACACTCTCTTCTGTTAGTACTTACTGTATTTGGTGAAATTCACAAGTTTTCTTCTATTTCATGTGTCATTATTTAGATTCCTAATCTTATAAATCTGCGTTAAAAACCATAATAAAGCCTTTTTTTACGTTACACAAGTGAAGAAAGTAGATAGTGTGAAATCCGAAGTTTTAAAAAGCATTATTATTTAACCAATTTGACCTTCGTGATCTGCAATTCAAAATGAACGTGGAAGTTTGGGTTGAATTACTAAATGAAAATTTCAGTTGTTCCATAGAAGTAATAATGTTTATCCAAAATGTTTGGCACCAGTAAAATTCCGAAATGAAAAAGGCGTGGCCAGACATCTCTCCTCTATGGACCCGCCCTGCTACCTCCTCATTGATGTACATGGAAGTACGAATTTCTTCTTCCCTGGCCGTTAGAATCAACATGGATGTACCTTATCATTAGTAAACTGATAACAGTCTTCGAATCGTACCCTGTACGCTACGGGCTTATTTGCTTTTTGCTTACCTGTCGTCAAGCGCGGTTACGTTGAAATTTACTTCATTTTAGCTATTTTTAATAATTTTCTTTAACCAGGAACATGAATTATTCGTTAGTGGAATAACCATAAAAAGGATAAAACTATGGCCAGCGGTTCCAAAGCCACTCGCGATGGTAAGGATGTTTTGGTTTCTCTTGTAAACTCCATTTCAAACCCTACGTTCGCTTCGTAACTTTTGGGAATAATAAGGAAACATTTAGATGACAGGTTTATTGAACATTAGTATGTTCCGGTATGGTTATTTGTATGTTCCAAATCAGGTACATTTTTATCACACCACCAGTACCACAATATTCTTTTATTTTGATCACATCGGTCCCTAACTTATTATTATTATTGATACCTAATTATTAGGTATTCATTCTATAATTGAAGTATTTCGTAGTATGCAAGATAGGTACGAATTCCACATGATCTCATGATGACAAAAGAAATAGATTTATATTAATAATGATGTGAATATATACTAAGCTGTGAAACGAACATTGTTTTTTAGTTCGTGTTACTGATTAATGCTGCTATCATAAAAATGTAACACGACCCGAAAATTTACGAAATCGGTAGAAAGGCATTTTTTTAAACATTTTTTTTTTTTTACATAAAAGTGAGTTTTATAGTACTTGAATTGACAAACAAATCGTCTCTCTAGAACACTTCATATTTAGATCTCTCCTTCGCGCCTCTGGGTTTTGAAGTCTGTCAAAAAAAATCTAGTCTTTCAAACTTCTGGTGTTTCCTGAAGAATGAATAGACGGAAGAAACGTCGGTACTCATGCTGAATACACAAATTTTTCATACACTTGGGCCTTAATATCGATACCTTAAAGCACAAAGGCGTTATGTCCAAAAAAGTCACTTTTGAGATAAATGGGTCAGTCACATCATAGGACCATACTCTTTCATAAGGATACATGATTGTAGCTCTAAAAACTTTGAAAATTGCTTAAAAACGGAAAAATTGACAGGGTTCTATGTCCTCTCTCGAAAAATCGTTAATGCCATTATGTGCTTTGTCCAGAAGAGGAATGCACAATGGTTCCATGTCCCAATAAGATAGCCATAAAATTCAATCGTGTTGTGGACACTCGAGCTTTGTCCGGACATAGCTCTTCTGAGCACTAGGTTTATGGAAGGTGGACACTGTTACTTAGAGAAAAAACACCGTTCTCTCCCTTTAAGAAATCAAGGGTTGGGATTGAAATAAATCAGAAAACCAAAACTGAATCCCAAAAGATTGTTCATTATAGGGAATAGGCTTAATTTTCGTTCAGATTTCAGCTTATTAAATGCGAGCATTGATCGTTTCATTGAAATGAGTTTTGTGTAGCACTCAGTTTTGCATTCTTTGCACAATTGCATTCTTCGCAACCAAACAGAATACAGATTTTATTAAACAGTAGGCAACTTAAGATCAGAGAGATAGTTGAAGAAGACGATTTTGGTGATCCTTTGAAACCAGAAGTTCCTTCAATTTTTGTGCTCCTAATTGATATAATATTAATATTTTGTAATCATTTGAGATTTCTAGGAGAATAAAAGATTCGAAAAATATAATTATTGATGTTTAGTAATCCATGTATTAAACATGAATAACTTTCCAAAATTCATGATCAACTACACCTACCAACACGCGAAACCGCCTGGCACCACCCTCTGGTGCCAGTCTGTCACCAAAAACCCGGTGGTGAAGCCAAATTATTATCGAGAGCGTGATGAAATTTCTTACCCAAAGGGGTCATGTCCACAGTTGAACTTGGCTAGAGGATCCATGTCCCTAATCTTACTTGGCCAAAAGAGCTATGTCCGTCCATCTCCCACATTTTTAATTTTTTTTTATTTCAGAAAATCTCAAATTCAATAAAACTATTTTTGGAAGATCTTCTTGAAGAGTATAGCTTATAAGAAATTGAAGACTTTAGTGGAATAAGCGATTATTTTAGGAATTGTGAACTGGTGAAAACTTCTTTTGCGTTTTTCTCAAAACTCCGTTTTTGGACATAGCGCCTTTGTGCTTTAAGGTATCGATATGTTTGATACTGATTTCAGTTTTATTTTCTTCCAGGAGCTGGCAAGAAGCTCGAAGAGCTCCTTTACTCCGGAAATGGATGCGAATTCGTTACAGTTAAAGTTGAACCAGTATCTTCTGATGATGGTAATGCAAGATATTCACTTAATTGGATTTTTCTAACATCTAAATAGAAAGAAGACGGGCAGTTCCGATTCAAGTAGGTTCTGTCCACAGGGCTGAAAGCTAAAGCTGGGAGCCCTGGATGATGGTGGAGCTCCATGACGTAGTTATAGCGGACTGCAACAGATCGCGTTCTCTCAACATCATCGCTACAAGTCACCTTGTTAACACAATGTGTTAAAAATATGTCATATTTTTCTCCTTAGGGCGTTACTGGCCGCATTCAAGTAATTAATTTGATAACAAATAGTTATTTTCTTGATATTCGTGACTAAATTCGAGCTGATTTTCAATAATATACTGGGTTTCAAACGTTTCTATGGGTGCCAGTTGTGATTTGAAAAGAAGCGACATGAAGAGAGTGTGGCCTCCCCCCACCACTTCAGTTTGCATAGTAGTTCCTTAGCTGAAAGTAGATGGCGCTACTGAGGCGGCCTCAAAAATGCTTGCATACCTTTTCAACGTTAGGTAGCTTTCTTCTCTGTTAACTTGTCTCCAGTACTCTGTCCTGTTCTATCCGAGTACAATACTACGATAAACATACCATTACCTCACAATTGTTCAAGTAGGCTTTGTCATAGGCAGAGGTGGCTCCTGCCCGAAACTCAGGGGGTGTACGAGATCAGGAAAGGCTATCGAGAAGGGACAGAGTAGGCGCTTTTCTCAGCCAAATAGAAATGTCAACAGTACGCAAATGGGATAAATCTTGGTAACTTTTTCAACTTAAAATTGCAAAAGATTCTAAATACGTACAATAGACACGAAAAACGTTCTCATTTCAGTTAGTTGAACAAAGTAGGTAAGCTAAGCAAAATAATTTGTTGGTTACTTCACACCCAAAAAGCCAATCTACGTTCTTACAATATTCGACAATAAACTTACGGTACGAATCTGCACGATTTTTTAATTTCAACGCCTGCTGGAGTCCAGGTAGAGACGGCCAGTTTCTCGAATTTCGCACTTTTCCACCACAGATAAACGTGAATAGTTTACTTTAACCCATTAAGGACCAGATTATTTTTTCTCCGACTTTTTTCAAATCGTTGAGCACTTTACCTCTATAGGTACCATAGAACATGGGAAAAATGCAAAAATAATTTTTCTTGTCCATTTTAACCGTTATTCGGAGGGTTGCCAAATGGCAACCGTGGTCCTCAGAAGAATATTTTTGCCAAAAAATTGAAAGTATGCAGCCGATTTAGTCAAATGGCGAAAACAACCTAAACTTTCATTTTTCAGTAAGAAGTCTTTATTCAGGACATCACAGAAAAGCAATTGTCTAGGCTTATGTAGGTTTACTATTTAAAACTATCACAGTTTTCTCATAGGAACGTAAATTCACACATTCAGGAGTATGGAATTTAGAAAAGCAGGGAATGGTAAGTCCCACCTGGCTTTTTCGACACATAGTCCTCATAATAGAGGCACAGTTTTTACCCTCGCACTTCTTTTGACATTTTCATGTCTTTGCTTTGGCACATAAACTGAAAAATCGTTACGAAAACTAAGCAAGTCTTGCTCACGAGACCAATAAATAAAATAGACTGTGTTGCGTAGAGAACAATCAACTGTTTTCTTATTTTGATGCTTGGGTTGAACTAACAACCTTACTTCACTGCCTTGTTGTGTAGTGGTTGACATGAAAATGTTCCAATGTGTTGCAGACTCGTATGCAAGCATTTCGAATTTTAGCTATAGGCTAACTTCTTCCCATTTCTTTCCGTCGTCAGTGGAACAAACATAGTGGTTCTTTTTGTCGAACCTTGCATCATGGAGTACTAGAGTTTGACTCGATAGACTTCGAATTTCGGCTCTGAAGTATATTTCTTGTTCCGTACATTTTCAAGTAGGAGTAGACAACATTTATCCGGAAGTCCAATTCTGAGATTGGGTGGTACCGCTTGTAAGGGCCGGTTTATCAGTCACTTTTTACCACCCGGTAAAGCAGATTTATCCGACGGTCATCGGGTAACTCAATCGCTCGCGTTTATCAGTCCCCAGATAGCCGTTATCCGTAGTTTAAAGTTAACTGGTCGTCCAAGGACCGGATAAAAAGTTACGTTAAGTTGGGTAACTCGATTTATGCAAGGCTTTTTAACCTCAAAGAGAGTCACTTCTCGTGTTTTTGTTTCCCAGAACGTTCGTTTTTGCAAATTGCGTTGTTGATTGTTAGTCAATTATGCTACAATCGAAAATGGATGTGTGGGGCTCTTTTTCAGACAGCAGCGACGAAGATGTGTGTTTATGGTCGAATTCCTGCAGTGGGGAAGAAGGCGGAAGGAAGAAAGGCGGCAACAACTAGATAATTATCGACCAATATCATTGTTATCTGTTCTAGCAAAAATTATTGAAAAGCTAGCTAAGCAATTTTTTGTAGATTTTTTGGAAAGGAACCACCTAATTAGTGATCACCAATATGGCTTTCGTGTTGGTAGAAGTACGGATGATGCAATTGCTCACCTAGTGTCTGACATAGTAAAAGGGCTTGATAGTGGCAAGAAAGTTTTGGGAATATATTTGGATCTAGCGAAAGCATTTGATACTGTTTCGCACGTCAAATTAATAAAGGCAATTCATGATTTGGGGGTAGATCAGGGTTTTGTAGACTGGGTAGAGAGTTACCTCAAGGACAGATACCAGTATGTTAGAGTTAATGACATTGCTGGGAATGGCTTGCTCTGTGACTTCGGAATTCCACAGGGTACGGTGCTAGGGCCGATTTTTTTCATTGTTTTTATTGATAGATTACTCCGCACAACTTTGGAAGGGGATATCGTACTATTTGCAGACGATGCGTCACTCATTATAAAAGGAGATTCCTGGCTGGACGTACAACACAAAGCTGAATTAAATATGTCCACATTAATGAGTACCATTGGTGACTTAGGACTAATAGTAAATTTCAATAAAACTGATTTTATTACTTTTTCTTTGAGGAGTAATAATGTCCCAACAATAGGGATATTAAAGTGTCACCTTCCAACATGCGAGGGTTTTGAAGAATGCAATTGCCCAGTAATAAAACAAGTTGTTAGTGTTACGTACTTAGGAGTAATAATAGATCAGTGTCTCACATGGAATCTCCAAGTTGAAAATATGAAATCAAGATTAAGGAAAACACTTTATGTCTGTCGTGAGGTAAGGAATTTTTTAGATGTTAGTAATCGCAGGATGTTATATTTTGCATTAGTTCAATCATTGTTAATCTACGGGGTGAGTGGGTGGGGGGGTTGTAGTGAAGGGCTTATTGATTTGATTTATGTCTCTCAAAAATTAATAATTAAAACGTTACTTAAAAAAGAAATGAAATATTCCACACATAAACTTTTCGCTGAATTTAAGGTTTTAGAATTCCGTTCACTTATAAATAAATTAACAACACAGAAAGTGATGAGAGACGTATACCTGGGGAAATTTAAATTCGTGGAGGAAGGCAGGACGAGGTTGGGTTACCAGGGCATGTTACAGACCCCAATTCGTTTTACCACCTGTGGCCAAAAACTGTATGATTATAGAGGCGTAAAATTATTTAATGATCTTCCTCAAGAGATAAAAAATCAAAAACTGTACCCGATATTTAAACAAAGATTGGCAGATCACTACAGGAAATATTATGTTCCTAGCGTTGCATAGGATGTAATTACCATGTTTCCTATTTTTATAAAAATATTCTTTCTTTTCTTTCTCTCGTAGATTTTTGATCTCTATTTTGTCTGTTGACAGCTGACATTGAAATATTGTTAAGTATTACAATATTTAAGTAAGTTACATAGGATGTAATTACCATTTTTCCTATTTTTATAAAAATATTCTTTCTTTTCTTTCTCTCGTCGATTTTTGATCTCTATTTTGTCTGTTGACAGCTGACATTGTAAAGTATTGAAATGTAGAATATTAACACGTCCTTTTTAGTTTTTAGTTTTTGTTTAGAACTCCTCCTCTTGGCACAAGCTTAGGCTTTTAGAGAGGAGTAGTTTGTTGTTATTTTCATTTGCCATTCATGTATATGTATGTCTAAAAAAATAAATAAATTTATATAAATTTATATAAAAAAAAACATAGTTTAATCACGGATTGACCATTTGGAGAAGTGGGACGATTGCGATTTTTTGATTGGATAAAAGTATAAAAAACCATGTTGGTGTCTGTCGGCGACTTTAGTGGCGTCAGTAAAAGCTCTGCCTGTAAAATTGTCAAGCAGGTGTCCCTGGGAACTGCCAGGCTATCCGCCCAATTTATCAGAATACCTACCAGCAACCAAGGAAGTAGGTATTATTTCAATCTCGGATGGAATTTTATTTAAAAAACAAAAAAGCCAGGTCTCCTGGAGCTGTAGGTGCTATGGACTGCACGCATGTAAAAATTCATTCGCCAGGAGGGTCACACGCCGAAAATTTTCGAAATAGAAAAGGGTACCTACTTCTTTATTAACGTATGAACTATTTCGTCTGCAAATTTGAAAATTTTTGACATAGTGGCTCGGTGGACGGGGATCTTGTCATGAACAGACGATTTTCAACAAAGAACATTAGTTACTGCCGTACCAAGAAGGAAATAAGTACCGAGATCTAGAAAAGAAAACACCAAAACAAAGAACATTGCTTCATCCTCTTCTAATTTATTCTTTTTTCTGATGCAAAACACACTGCGAAAACGATTTTTTTATGTGGAGGAAGCTCGATTTTATTACATGGAAGAAGTATTTCTTCCATGCATAATCGATTATTCGGCCTAACAGACAGTTAATTTTACCAGCCAGTTAATAGTTACCAGTGGGTTAATTTCGCACTGATAAACAGCACCTTTATAGTATCCATAATTTATACCACCGTTAAAGTTAACAGGGGGATACGTAAACCCCCGTTAACTTTGGTGACTGATAAACCGACCCTAAGTGATCCTGGCAATTGTCATAAGGACGTCCAAAATCCAGGTGAAAATTGGCCACCACCATTTTTTACTTCTCATCCCAATTCGGTAACAGCACAATCCGTTGTCCATCAAGTCAGTACCACCCATTGACTCGTTGTATTTCCTCATAAAATTCAACGAAAATCAACTGAGAAAAAAAAGATTTGAGAAAAAAGTACTCTTAGGGACCACGGTTGCCATATGGCAACCGACGTCAAAATGCACCTCTTATCCCCCCCTAACCTTCAAAAATTACGTATTCGCGATTTTTAACTTTTCGCTACATTCATCAAGGAGACATAAACGAGAAACTGACTTACTAAAAGTATTCTATAGAGTGTAAACAGTATTCACTGTAGTAGCGTCTGAAGCTCCTCCATGTCAGTTTTTTCAAATCCGTACAACGTGAGCTCAATCTACCAACGGCACTGAATACTAATTTCAAAATTTCATGTAGGTGTTACTGAAGAGAATCCACCTCATCTCCACCCTCTTAGCAGTTCGTGAACGAGCCCATACCCGTTTAAACCCTCCTGCTCTATATGGCAACCGTGGTCCTTAATGGGTTAATACAATGCACCAAATTATTCATCGTACCTACACTCATGAATAATCAATCACATTACTTTGAAAAGCCAGGGACAGGGACTGGCGAGGTAGAAAACGAAAAACGGAAATCCCTTATCACTTTTGTTTGACTTCAACTCGATTACTCGATGAGGAAATCCGGATTGCAGAGCTCTCTGGTGGGGGCGCAATGACATAACATTGTGCTTAAAGTTGGAGATTATAAGTTCATAAGTTAATGGTGCTGAATCCAAATTTGAGGTCAAAAACCTGGATTTCCGACCCACCGAAATACCCCATTTTTTACAATGAAATGCAATTTTATAATTTAATGTGTACTTGAAAAGTAATGAAACGAATCATTATTAGTGAACTTCCAGTAGGATAATGCAGTCATGGCATATCGTTGTTATCGACAACTCTTTGGTTTGCCTTATATCCTTGTACTAAAACTTTCTGCTACTTTTCGACTACTAGAGCGAGTTGGTTGCATAATTGCATGTTCATTCTTATGAACATCAACTCCCAATTATAAGTCCGCGTCTTATGTAAGCCTGTTTATTCCAGATCATCAAAAAGAGTTCTTCTACGATTCGGAAGACTCCCGATCCTCACATCCACCAGTTCCTGTCAAAAAAGAACCCTACGTAGTCGATGTGGACTTACTATACACCGGTAGTTCTGATGGTAAGCATATCTCTATCAAAACATATTATTTGTCGTACAGCATGGGTGGCTTGGAATGGGCTGATGACTTTAGTAATAGAGAGTTCCTAAACTGCATCATGCTTAACGGCGAACGTTAAAGGCATCGCCGTTATGAATCTGTCTAGGCCGAGTCAAATCGGATGCTAATCCTAGATGAACGTTAGCGAAAATAACGGCGATGTTGAACAATTTTACGGCGATGACAAAAGTGACGCAAAAGTTAAAGTGACAAGAATTTCTGGCTTTGCCGTTAGATCCTCAGTTCTCTATTGTTGACTGCCTTCGTTTTTCAAGTTCGTTGTTCGCTATTTCAAGTACATCTTGTCAAGGTGTTTGTTCGAGATGGATCATTTAATGAATTTGTACTTTGTGGGTCTACTTTCCGCTGAAGATATGATCACCGTGCTGGAGACATACGTCGAAAACGTTCCACAATACGGTGGCTCTCAGAGTACGGGAGTTTCTCGCTGGACGAAATTTCGGACTTCCGTGTGATGGATACGAGGAAGCTTTGTACCACACCCACTTGGATAGCAGTCCAAACACAAATTTTGTAGTTTCCTAAGCTCGCTGCTGCCAAACTAAACCGATTCCGTGGTCAGTTGTTCTTACTGCCTGTGACAAGTGTAGTGTGATTACAGAGCCTCTCAGTTAGGGCATTCGAAGAGTCACATGACACACACCAGGGAGAAACCCTATGCCAGTGATAAGTGTGATCACAGAGCCTCTCAGCAAGGGCATTTGAAGAAACTTTGTGGGGACGTTTTTCATTCCTTGAGGAACACATCAGTATAAATTTCAAATCGAAAGGCCAATCTGCCGGAAACCTACAGCAGCATTCCGTAGGTCGTGTTTACTTCAAGCACTCACAGGGCTGCACGATGATGATGATGATTTGAAGACGTCATGGTTCATAGGATGGGAGGGGGGGTGAACACTAATGTGGATAGGCAGGTATTTGATGAAAACCGCAGGACGGGTACCACACCACACATGTGTGCGAAGATGTCATCTTCTTGCAAGCTACCAAGGTACGTTTAATTTCACACCTAACTCCCCACTGACATGCATCATCAGATTCTGTTAACAGAGTACAAAAAATATCTAAAATTATCTAAAAAAACATCTAAAATTAATTAAATTTATTTGCTTTGTTTTGAAATTGATGTTGGTGGTTGCAAAACTGTTACCGGCATGTCAGGTTCACTCTGCTCTAACAGCAGCCCGTTAGTCACATGGACGTTAGCAAGATGGCCGTAAATTAGCGGCCAGAATGTTCGCCGTTATTTGCTCGGACGTTATTTGATCGCCGTAATTTTCTGCGCATGCGCAGAAGGTGATCTATGGTCGCTGTTAGCTTTGCCGTTATGCCAAAATCATCTTTAGGAACTCTCTAATAACTCGAGGATTATTCGATCCTTGTAGTTCAAGTATCTGTTGTTCAAATTCGTTGGAATAAGATGATTTCGACCTTATTGAAGACCACACTCAAACCACAGCATACCAGTTTTCAGCTTCAAAGTCAGTGTAGTTTGGCTCGAGCTTTAATGACGTCATCGCTGGCTACCGTTTCACCTATGAAAGTGATGAAGATTACTTGTTACAACGCCTCCAATTCCAAGCCACTCAGATATCCTTATCAACTACAAACCAAATTTCATAATGAAGGCACAACTTTGGGATCTACATGTTTTGCTACTTAATTTGGTACTTTTTATTAAACGGTACTAATGGGGAATTTGCCTCACATTTTTTTATTTTTTTTTTTTCGAATGAGGGTTTATTTTTATGGAATAAAACCATAGTGAGCTGCTCGAAAACGCATCCAAAAAATTTAGAGAATTTAAGGAAGATGGAAATTTTAAATGTGGTGGCAATGTGTAAGAGGCAGCCATGTTTGAAACGTGACGGATATTCTACCAATCTGACTTCAAAGGAGGTTCTGTGGCGCTTACCACAGAAGCGGAACATACACGAACTTTTACGTTCCGAGTAGTGCGCACAAGAGTGCGCCACGATCTGGCAGGAAGAACCCTGACACAAAATTGACCAAAAGAAACAGTATTACTCACTTTTTTACAATACGAATCTATCTACTAGTTTATCAAGCATTATTATTCTTCATCTTCTCTTATTTAGTTTCAAGATTTGAATCACATTATTCGAGTAGCCATTTCACTGGATCGTTTTGTGTGGCGTGCTAGAACTCTGTCTGTTGTCGTTGCTTTCGCGTCGTTTTTTTTTTTTTTTTCGTATGACGTCAACAATACTCCTCGATTTTCGCGGTGTTTTGTAACAGAGGTTCACTTGTTTAGTCATTTTCTCCTACGGTAATTTTTTTCCGTTGGTTATTCCTAGTGTTAAACGTTATTCTAGGGCCCTATAATAGGATTTGCCTTGAAATTCCAGAATCTAAAATTGAGGCAAATTCCCCATTGGGTACTATTAATTGCAAAGCTGAGTTCTTTGCAGTCGGATGAGAATAATAATGGGGAATTTGTCTCACATTTTGCTTCCGAGTCTACCAAGGTAGCGGAAGCTTTGTTTTCACTTTTCAAGGACGAAAAAAAAAAGTTCTCCAAAATCGAAATTTTCACTCGCGTTTTGCGTTTGAACTTTCTGAACAATTTTGGTTCCGTGTCTGTCATGAATTCCTTGTAACGCGCATAACTATACGAAATTATTGTCCGATTTCTATGAAATTTTCAGGGATTGTGCGGGTTGGTGTGTAGACGGTCCCCTATGAAAATCATCATCCTCGGACTGATAGTAGCCGCTGCGCATGCGTAAACGTGAATTCCTTGTAATAGCCATAACTTCCACATTTTCTACCCGATTTCGATGACATTTTTAGGGATTACGCGGATTAGGTTGTAGATAGTCCCCAATGAAAATCAAGGCCTTAAAATTTACAGAAGCATCTGCGCATGCGCATACTTAAAATCCTTGTAACAGCCATACCATTTACATTTTTCATCCGAATTTGATTAAATTTTCTAGGATTGTCCAGATTAGCGTGCAGATGGTCCCCTATGAGGGTAGTGAAAGGTACTTAGAGATTGGTGTTTTGAGATTAACTAATATGCATCGGATCATCTATATAATCGGGTTATGGATACGAGGAAGCAATGTGCCACACCCACTTGGCAGACTTTTTTTTTCGAAAGAGGGTTCACTGATACGGAAGAAAACCGTAGTGTGCTGCTCGAAAAAGCACCCAAAAAATTTAGAGAAGGAAGATGGAAAAAGAGATAAAAAGAAGCGGCAATTTGTTCATGGGGGCATGGGATTGCAATGTAACGGATTTTCTGACCAATCTGACTTCATCTGTGCCCCTCTGAGGTAGCGCTACCTCTGGAAATGCAAATGAAACTGTATCTTACGTGATCAAACACAGGAGCGCGCGACTGGAGAAGAGAAAAAACCCGGACGCACAAGTGACCAGAAGAAGCAATTTTACTCAATCTTTTTACAATCCTATTCTGCTTATTAGTTTATCAAGCATTATTAGTCTTCATCCTCTCTTATTTAGTTTCTATATTAAGTTGGTTTCGTTATTTGAATCACATTATTTGAACGGTCATTTGATTGGATCGTTTCGTGTTGTTGCGCTTTGAACTTAAAAGGGCGTTTAGAACTCTACCTGTTGTCGATGTGCGTTACTATCTGGAATTCTACGCCAGAGCACTCAGTATGTGAATCCAGTCACTTGTCGCGTCATTTATTTTTCGTGTGACGTGAACGATATTCCTCGATTTTCAGGGTGTTTTTTGACAGAGGCTTCGCTTGTTAGGCATTTTCTTCTATGGTAATTTTGTTCCTTGGTACTCCTGGTGTTAAACGTAATTCTAGGGCCCTATTATAGTATTTGACTTGAAATTCCAGAATCTAAAATTGAGGCAAATTCCCCATTTGCAGCGTTTTTATATTTTATAGTATTGTCAATTTCATTCTAGATTCTGATGATCAAAGACCATCGAAGCTACCAAAAATCCATGATGTCGAAGTCAAAGAAGAGCCACCTCAGATTGAATATGACGTTCCGATACTGGATATGGTAGACTGGGCTGCAGCATTGAAGGAATCCTCCACGTCCAGGAAGAGACCGTCTCGAAGCAACGAATCAACTACGAACGAATCAAGTGTCGCCCCGATAATCTTGCCCATTACCCCCTTGAATAAGATATTCTTGGGCTATGATTCGGAAGAGGAAGCATTCAAACCTCCAGCTCAGGCAAAACCGGCGCCCAAACGATGGCGGAAGATCTACAGACCGGAGTCGAAAATGAAACGCTACGCTACAGTGTCATTGAGTCGTCTGGATGAATCAGTAGTACAATCGGGAACTGTGACGTTGCCATTGTCTACCCCAAAACCAGTTGCAGCTCGACCTCCTAAAACATTTGTAGGGAGAGGTAATTATGATTTTTATACCATTCATAGTCTCGATCGTTCTGACTTGGCGTCAAATAACCATAATCCTACCCGAACCAAAAGTACCTCCGTGAGTGGTCAGCTATTCAACAATTCCTCTACTTCAGCGAAAACTGTTACCAGTACTTCTTCTGGGAGGATCTTGGTGTGGATTACCCATCCAGGAATGTTATGCACGGTTATACTTCCATTCTGGTTGTATACTTCCATATAGGGATGTCCCAAAAGTATCGATATTTCTTGAAAAAAGTATCGATACATATCGATATATTTCCTGATATATATCGTAGTATTGATACTTTAATTCCAGTATCAGAGGCGATACTTCTTTATAACACATTTTATCTGTTTCAAAACCTACCTACGACATGAAGGTACCTACTTGACAGTTCCTCTATCTCTACGTAGATTGTTGGGAGACCAACAAACTTCAACATATTAAACAAAGATGATGTACCACCACCTCCAACTCTCTATGGGTCTATTCGAAGAGGCAGTCCAGAACCAGTTCGGAACCAAACCGGAGCTGAAAACGGGAGGGGATAGAGGCGAATGGACCCCTCCCAACCGTAGAGGACTGCCTCTCAGAAGAGACCCTATTGGTCTGTTCCAAGAGGCAGTCCTGAACGGTTAGGAGGAGTCCATTTGCCTCTATCCCCTCCCCTTTTCAGCTCCAGTTTGGTTCCGAACTGGTTCCAGACTTCCTCTCTGAACAGACCCTATGATAACCTGCTGTCCTCCATAAGGAAGGACCACCAAAATGTTAACTCAAACAAGTGCAATTCCGAAAACAAGTGCAAAAGAAAGTGCGAAAACAAGTTTTAAATAACAAAATGAGTGATTTATAGTTTAGTTCATTCTATATTAATTATTATCCTCGTGATATAGAGATTTCACACTGATGGAGAGAAACATAAACGACATTTTCACCAATTTTTATGAAAGTATCAAAAAGTATCGATATTTCAAAATATCGATACTTTTTGAAAGTATCGTATCGATACTTTTTGATACTTTCTAGATGTATCGATACGATATTATATTGATACTTTTGAAGTATCGGACATCCCTACTTCCATAACTTCCCCTTTTTAGTACCTATCTTCTCTTTCCCACCCTTATCACTGAATGAAGTGTCCTCTGAAGTAGTTTTTGCATTCCCAATAGCTGGCCATACACGAGCAGATATCGACGGCAAATCTGGGGTTTCTAAGTGATATCGGTGGGAAAATTTGTGCGTTAGTGGGCGACAAAGAATTAAGATTGGCTGAAGATGTCGGTGGGTGAAGATCCGGCAGATTTGGTCTGCCCTTCGCCCCCTCTTGCAAACGATATCAGTGAAACACAGATCCGTCAGATTGGATCAACCACCCCCTTGTCGCGAAAGCTAAATTTATTTATTTGTTTCTGATTTCAACAGACTAAATTATTACCTTCAAATTCCAAACTTGGAAACTTATTGGCAATCAAAATTATTAGCTTCAGCCATGTGATTATTTAATATGTTATTTTCCTTAAATAAAAGATTCACGTAATTAATTTAAGTTCACGACATTTTGGCTCCAAATTGGCCTACTTGCCGATTGGATCTAGAAATTTTTGAAATTGGAAAAAAAAATTGGAATTTGAGAAGATAGCAATTCTTACTGCTATGGATAACTCTCGCTACTCTCTCCTTTTAGGGCCGGTTTATCAGTCACTTTTTACCCCCCGGTAAAGCAGATTTAACCGACGGTCATCGGGTAGCTCAATCATACGCGTTTATCAGTCCCCAGATAGCCGTTACCCGTAGTTTAAAGTTAACTGGTCGTCCGAGGACCGGATAAAAAGTTACAGGGGGGTAACTCGAGTTATGCAAGGCTTTTTAACCTCAAAGAGTCACTTCTCGTGTTTTTGTTTCCCAGAACGTTCGTTTATGCAAATTGCGTTGTTGATTGTTAGTGAATTATGCTGCAATTGAAAATTGATGTGTGGGGCTCTTTTTCAGACAGCAGCGACGAAGATGTGTGTTTATGGTCGAATTCCTGCAGTGGGGAAGAAAGGCGGCAACATAGTTTGATCGCAGATTGACCATTTGGAGAAGTGGGACGATTGCGATTTTTTGATGAGATTTTGATTGGATAAAAGAATAAAAACCCTTGTTGGTGTCTGTCGGCGACTTTAGTGGCGTCAGTAAAAGCTCTGCCTGTAAAATTGTCAAGCAGGTGTCCCTGGGTACTGCCAGGCTATCTGCCCAATTTATCAGAATACCAGCAACCGAGGACGTATTATTTCAATCTCGCATGGAATTTTATTTAAAAAACAAAAAACCAGGTTTCCTGGAGCTGTGGATGCTATGGTCTGCACGCATGTGAAAATTCAGTCGCCAGGAGGGTCACACGCCGAAAATTTTCGAAATAGAAAAGGGTAGATACCTAGGTACTTCTCTATTAACATACATAATATTTCGTGTGCAAATTTGAAAATTCTTGACATAGTGGCCGGGATCTTGTCATGACCAGACAATTTTCAACAAAAAACAATAGGTTCTGCCGTGCCAAGAAGGAAATAGGTACCGAGATCGAGAAAAGAAAACACGAAAACAAAGCACATTGCTTCATCCTCTTTTAATTTATTCTTTTTTCTGATGCTAAACACACTGCGAAAACGATTTTTTTATGTGGAGGAAGCTAGATTTTATTGCATGGAAGAAGTATTTCTTCCATGTTTTATTGTGAGCTTTTCACAGCCTTCTTGATAAGCTGGGTGAATAATCGATTATTCGGCCTAACAGACAGTTAATTTTACCAGCCAGTTAATAGTTACCCGAGTGTAAATTTTGCACTGATAAACGGCACCTTTATAGTATCCATAAGTTATCCCATCGTTAAAGTTAACAGTGGTATACAAAAAACGTCCGTTAACTTTGGTGACTGATAAACCGACCCTTAAACAGTTTCCTTTTGAATTGAAAATTGAACACTTCAGCACCCTTGGTAAATTGCTTCGTGTTACCGCATGGGCAGTTCGATTTATAGACAAATCAAGAAAACTCTCTACCATAAAAGGAAAATTCTTAACACCCTCAGAAATTTAAAAAATCTCGAGTCATGTGGTTGAAGTCTGTTCAGAATAACCATTTTCGTCAAGTTGTTGAAGACGTAGTGCAAATTGGATCTGACACTCCCAGAGGGAACTGGAAACTGGCAAGGATCAACCAACAGATACCGAGGTGATTCAACTAGCCAATGGTCAGAAGATTCGAAGGCCGGTCAATCGTTGGTACCCTGGAAGTTCAAAAGGAATCCAACTGCGGGAAAGATGCTTAGTTCTTTGTCATGGGAATGTCGCGAAAGCGAAATTTATTTGTTTCTGATTTCGACAGACTAAATTATTACCTTCAAATTCCAAACTTTGAAGCTTATTGGCAATGAAAATTATTAGCTTTAGCTATGTGATTATTTAATATGTTATTTTCCTTAAATAGAAGATTCACTGTTCGTACGAGATTTATGGAAACCTAATTCTTATGTAAGAATATTTAAGTTCACAACAACCCTTAACGAGCTTAATTTTCCATCAAGTTCTCCCGATCCCGATAGTTATAGCTGTGCATCCTCACAAATTGTGCGTTATCGTTCTCTATCATCATAATGGTTAAAACGGAGTGGCTGAACGAATTAATAGAAGCAATTCACGTTTTGTCTAAATCACACCTTCAGCATTAGTTCATGTATCCTCCGCTAGGGATAGTAAAGTATTTTTCCCTTGAATCATCTAACTAATCATCTAATCATAGGTAACTAAGATTATCTCATATGATTCAAAGGAAAAACGCTTTATTATCCCTAGCGGAGGATACATAAACTAATGCTGTACCTAGGTGTGGTTTAGACGCTCGTAAGCATTAATTGATATGGGGTCTGTTCGGAGAGGCAGTCCTGAATGGTTCAGAGGGGTTTGGAGGAGCCTGGAGGAGTTCGGAGGGGTCCATTCGAGGGTTCCATTTCTTTTATAAGGAGAGGCTGTGCCTATCGCGACTGAACCATAACGATTACATGAACAAAGTAGTAAAGAACAATGACTACGAGGAAATTGCGGCAGAGGTTTTGTTTCTTCTTCATTTCATGGGTCAGTACAAACACACCCCACAAAAGCAGCTAATTTTCGTTTGTCTTTGAATGAACGTACCAACCCCATGACGAGAGACGAAAAATATAGTGGGTTATCGCGACAACTACCTCAAATCTGCCGTCGATTTCGGAAATTTTCGGTTCTGACCGATAATCCAGATCTAAGTCGGTGGCAGATCTACGTCGGAGCCAATTCTGCCAGATTTGGTCCAGTAGCGAGCCGATATCGATACCTTAAAGCACAAAGGCGCTATGTCCAAGAACGGAGTTTTGAGAAGAACGCAAAAGAAATTATCACTAGTGCAAAATTCCTAAAATAATGGCTATTTACACTAGACTCTTTAATTTCCTCAATAAATTTTCAGGCTATTATCGTCAAGAAAGTCAATAATAGTTTTGTTGAATTTGAGTTTTTCTGAAATTGAAAGAAAATAAAAAAATTGGAAGATGGATGGACCTTTGTGCTTAAAGGTATCGATATGATCGGGCAACATATCGTCGCTGCCACAGCAACACTGGCTAAGTGACATTTTGGCGATTTTCAGGTTTTGACGGTTTCTTAAGTAATTTTTCGTGCTGGATCGATTGGTGAAGTCGGTTTTTTGCTATTGGCAACACTGACCCCGCTATCACGAAAAAGATAACACTGACTAAGTGATTTCAGTTCGGAAACAGTGGCTATCTACATGTTTTTACCTTACAATCTCCTACCTCGTGTGACCACGCCATTGGTTTTCATGATGGTATAATTTCTACTTTTTCACTCATTTCGGGAAGAATGAAGTTCGATTATCAATATTTGAGCATTGATTTCATTGAATTCGGTTGAAACATTCGGTTTTGAGGTGATAAAAGTTTTTAGTGCAGATAGCTTATGTTGTTGTGCACTCTTGATGTAGTTAGCTTCTGTTATTTAAAACCAGTTTTTTCGCTCTCCTGAAAAGTTGGCAAAAATCAGATAGCCAGTGTTGCTGTGGCAGCGACGATATCCTGGCTTGCCGATAACAAAAATACGTCTATGGGCAACGACCAATCTCATCGCTCACTGAAATCGTTAACAATATCTACCAGAGGAGATCAGCCAATCAGATTGGTCAAAATTATCTGCTCGTGTAAGGCCAGCTATTGACGAGAAGTAGGCATCAATAACTATAATTTTAGGTAGTACAAAGGTATTAATTTTTTGATAGGTAGTTGAAGCAAATCTATGGTTTGTTCTAGGTCGGACTCGGAAGGAGAAATTTGAAGGGCCAAAAGGTTCACTGTCGTACGTTTTTTACTGCCATCACTGTGACTACGCAACACAGAATAAAAATACGTTACGAATCCACGCAATCATACATCTGCCTCGACAGTTTCAGTGCAAGATTTGCCCTTACAAAAGCTATACTGCAAAATACCTCAGGCAGCACATGGATACACATACGGGAAAAGTCAACTTTTTTTGTACGGATTGCGATTTCAAGACACCGTGGAAACATAACTTGGTCACTCATAGGCGAACTCATACAGGCGAAAGGCCGTACCCTTGCCCATTGTGTCCATATAGGTCATCAACTTCTAGTTCTCTCAAGACACACCTGAGCATACATCAAGGTATAAGGAACTTCAAGTGCCAGTACTGCCCGTATGCAGCACAAAATAGCAACACTTTGAAGGAACATACGACCATTCATACGGGAGAAAAACCGCATTCTTGTCCTCATTGTGACTTTAGAACAAGTAGAAAATCAGCTCTGAGAGATCACATCCGCCTGAAACACATTCGAATAAAAAATATTTTGTGTCCCTTCTGTGATTATAGATCAGCTCACAAGGGAAATATGAAAAGCCACATACGCACGCACACCAAAGAGAAGCCTTGGAAATGTGATAGCTGTGATCTCCGATTCAGTACTTCTAGTGGCCTTAAAAACCATAAAATGAATCACGAGGGCGTCCGCAGGTTCCAATGTGACATGTGCGATTATCGATCAGTACAGGAAGTCACCATGAAGCAACACGTGGATCAAGTCCATCTAAATCTCACCCCCTACCAGTGCCACGAGTGTGGGTACCGGTGTTACTCCAAAAGAACGCTTCGGCTTCACATTGTCGTCCACATGGGAACTGAGTACAGGTGCAAGATGCCAGGATGCTCTTATTTGAGCGACTCCCGTAGACGTCTGGCCGACCACAAGCGCAAACACGCCTTCATGAAGCCATTTTGCTGTAAACAGTGCCCGTTTGAAAGTCAAACCACAGCATTAATGACGAAACATCTCCTTTGCCATACTGTCGAAAGAAGGTTCAAGTGCACAAAGTGTAGTTTTAGCTCAGGATTCAACTACGTTTTGCAAAAGCACAAGTTACTCCACAGTAATCACTAAATTTTTCAGAACAGACTGATCTCCGAATTATTGTGTATTAAGTTTTAAAATGCATAATTTTTTCGAATACCTATTATTTTGAGCTGAAACAACGTACAGCAAGTTCATGTCCTCATACATTAGAACTGATTTTTAATTTCAAATAGTATTATTTACAAGTTAAATAGTATTGTTAAACGAGTGTAAATAAATAAATCCACATTTATACGAAACTTGATTTGCTGACTAAGTTGTGATTTAACCTGCCAGGTACCTTCCTGACACATTTGACGTCACACAATATAATCCATGAAGCATCCATAATGGGTGGATACTCATTAGTACATACAGATACAAATTGTTCCACTTCATGAATCAGTCATACAATGAATGAATGACGTGATGATGAATGAATTGACCGTGCCTTGACGGATCCCCAGTACATAGATACATAATATGATAATCTACCTGTCCAAGTTAACTTCCGATTTCATTCAAAATCTTGGTTTTCCACACATTGTCGACATATTTATGGTGGCACATGTCGAACAGCTCGCTTTTCTCCCACACTAGTTCAATTAAATGTGTTGGGTTCAGCTGCGGCCGAGCGAGTTGTGGCGTATGTCTCTGGAGATGAGACTTGGACCAGTTGCGGGGCCGTGAGTTTGAGGCTCGCCTTGGGAGTATATTTTCCGGCAAGACAGTCGCAGCTCCCCCTCAACACAACCCAGAGCAGTGAGGCCAATGGGGAGCCATGAGCGAAATCATCAGAACAAATTCTGATCTTCCCTTTGGAAGACAGCTGATGACGTCCTCGATGCCAGGAATGGCAGTTGGACGAAAATCCAACCTGAAATGGTTGTTAACTTTACTTTCAATTAAGGGCCGTTTTCACCAACATTTTGATCGGAGTTCGAGGGCCGATTCAACTACTGAACCGAGAAAATGGATTTCACCAGAGGCGATCAACGCCTTCCTCGGTTCATCCGGCGTTTGGCGCTGATCGCTCAATTTTGGCTGGTTAATCGGTTTGATCTTCGTTTAAAGCGACGGACGTGGACGCCATTATTATTTTTCCTATTCCGTCGAGCTGTAATTTTTTCGTCCGTGTTTTGCTCGAGTTTTTATCATGTCACGAGCTTTGGTGCGCACCTTCTCGTAGATATCATACGGGAGTGAGAAAGACAACGAAATTGTGAACCATTTCATTATTCGTGTTCCCAAACAAATCCATCGCAGGACGTCGCTATTTCAGCCTACAAGTTTCGTTACCATCTCAGATATTTCCGTTTCCCAGTTGCTGTGTGCATTTTACCTACCTATTGTGAGTAGTTGGTTTTGCTGATGTTAATCATTATGAAAATAAAATTGTTACATACCTATATCATTTCTGGTGAATACATATTTTTTCACAAGATCCCCCTTCATATTTATTTTTTTCTCTAGGTGTTTACTACAGATTGCTTACTTACGTCGTTTATATTCTTGTATTGTTGTTTGATTGAATCATTATTCTTGTTATTTGATTACGCATTATCTCACATAATTATGCAGAAAATTCTTTTCTTATTATTTACTTACGAATTTATTTTTATTTGCACCATAATCAGCATAGGTAGGAGAAATAAGAACCGAGTTGTTGCAACATAAGACTTGGAGCAATGTGTAGACAGATGAACAAAACAATTCATACGTATCACGTTTTATTGAATACAATTATTATAATTTTAATTCATCCATTCTTATAAAATGCGTACATAAAATTTTACACAAGTACCGATCGTACTAGTATTTCATGAATGCTGAAGTGATAATGGGTTTTCTTGACAAGTAGAATGAAATTCACCTTATTTGTTCAGAAAAGACGTCATTGACACACAGTTTGTAGCCTGTTATCCGGAATCTGAAACATAAATTTGCATCCGCACATTATTAGGCAGTTAGCTATGTCTACTAGCTCAGAGTAGTTGAAAGTAACGGTGAGTAGGTACCTATATGGTTAAGTAGGTATATGGTTATAATATATAATAAATAATATATGGTTAAGTCATGCAATAAGGCACATTTGTAGAGAAACCCGGAGAGCCTGGAAGAGGGAATCACCAGATAAAAGTAGGTAAAGGTACTCACGTTGATGAAGTAGGTAGACTTCCAATCGAAAATCTGTACTCCAACAATCATAATGAACTTATGAAGAACACAAATTATAGCGCTGAAAGAGGATAGTTGATGGATTGAATGAAGTCAAAACTAACGAAAAAGTGATTCTGCGGGAAAGCTGTCACAAAACAATTTCGTTATCTCTCGTATCACCAATTCACTGCCTACCAGATCAGAGTTTTACGACTGATTTTCGATGCTTCGATGGCGAAGAAGAAGTTTACCAGAGATCAACGAAAACGCCATTCCTGAGAACTCGTTCAACTTGGTGAAACCGAAACGGATTTTGACTGGAGATCAATCTCAGTTTACTTTAAACGCAGTTTTCGTCAAACGGAGTTAATGGATTGTTGGTGAAAACGGCCCTAAATGTTCGTCCTCCAAGTCACAAAAAAATCAAAACAAAAAGACCAAAAACAAAGAACTTCCTGACTGAAAGGCAAGTGACAGGATGTGGGACGTGGCAGGCTCCGGTTTTGATCGCTCCGGATTTGATCGGCAGGGCAAGGTTCGCGCAAGGAGCGGTCACTGACCTGACCTTGCCCGTTCAGTGTGAACAAACGTATCGCTTTCACAATGTACAGATCATGATGGAGCCTTGCCTTTCCTTGCCCTGCCCGTCTAATGTGAATTGGCCTATACTCATCCATGTCACACACAGATGGGTTTCAAGTGTGAATATAAACTTCTATCCTGGCATCTTAGATCCTCCTCTGAGCTACCTTGCTCTGAGAACCCTACACTCTACACATGTGTATTCCCGAGTACAATCTCACGGAAATCTCTACTTCCGAAATATAAAACAACTTCGTAAGAGAGCTCATTTATCAAGAATGCAGGAAAATCAAATTCGGTTTCATAGTTTCACATGCGGCGTAGCATGAATTTATTGTTAGAACAACACATTTCGACTAAAATTATGACGAAAACTCTAAAATCAAAAACAGATAAGTTATCCTGTTACACCACTCCGTAGGTAAAACGGTTAGGTTATTAATACGAAGAGATAATTTATCTTAGCGATTGGTACTTCAGTATGTACAGGCGTGATGAGTGGAAAATCCAACAGTCTTGCCATCTTTTGATGACTTCTTGTATGTTGCACTTCTCCCACAGTAAAGTTGAAGATTATGACTAAGCTGAGCGTAATCTGAAATAATAAATATATGATAAATATCTATCATTAAATTAATGACGTATTACCAGGGGATCCTGGATAAATTGAATCCAGAGTTCAATAATTGAGATGTATCAGAACTCACATGATGGCAGCACTATTGCTCAATTATTTCGTTTCCTCTTTCGATTTCTTCTTGGTCGTCATCTCCAGGACGACTTTACCGATGGGTTCTGTTTCCGAGATGAACTTTAGAGCTTCGTTAACCTGTTCGAGCGGGAACTTGGCAGCGATTTTGGGCGAAATGAGGCCCTGCTCTTTCATCTCAAGCGCGTCGCTGACTGCTTGCCTGTACAACGAAAAAAGTTAGTATCAAGAGTTTGGGTTATACTAGGGATGGAACATCGATACAGTGTTGCCAACAAGCGGCTAACAAAACCCCCTGAGCCAACCTCGAAAAACCCCCAAATCCCCCCAAAAAAGAAAAACCCTGAAAGTTAAGGATGAAATAAAAATATCTATGAATACAATGCAATTTTTTTTTTTTAGTAGTAGATTGTAATTCATTAATGATTTGAGGGTAGAGTGGATCTTGAAGACAAGGCAATTATTGTATTAGCGATATACGTTCAGGTCATACAGGTTTTGAAAAAAACATTAAAAACATTTTTAAAAATAAACTAGCTTCTTCAGGTAGGGTACTTTTTTGTACAAAAAATCAAAATGTCAAACAGTGAGGTCGCATTCGACCCCCATCTCCAAAACCTTCTCAATTTCTTCAAAACTTCAAGTTTGCTAATAGTAACGAGCGCGAACGGACGAATAAATTTCAAGTGTGTGCTTGCAAAAGATCAAAGATCGAAAAAAGTTTGTCTTCCAAAACTCCAAAATTATAGTCCCATTGAGCCCACGATAGACATTGGTAAATTCGGCGAAGTTTTTCACTCTATTGAATATATATATTACCTGCTGCTATTTTAATTGCTGATTCATTTTTATTCTGCCCAAATCCCCCCAACTCGTCGGTAAAAACCCCCAAAAAAACCCCAAAAGATTTCTCCCCCCAAAATCCCCCCGTCTAGAAAAAAAACCCCAACTTGGCAACACTGCATCGATAAGCAATAATCCATTGTACAATCAGTAACAATCGATTGAGCTGACTAATCCGAGAACGAAATCGACTTAATTAATCAGTGCAAGTTAAAAGACTGGCAAACATAAGATTACAAAACGGTCAAATTGTTTGTAAATTACCCAAACCTATTCATATCTAATGCAATCAGTAGAAAACTATTTCTTCTACTTTACTAAGTCTACTTGAGAACAAGCCTACTCTAGTAGAACACAATTTTTGCCTAATAATCGATTTTTGGTACTAAATCGAGGTTGAAAATGATTAAATTAACTAGATTTTTATCCCTAGATAATACTGTCGAGGTATAAGTATAAGTTGAGAACCATTTCTGCGCTCGATTCAAAATTAAGACAATTGGTGGATTTAGTGAAGATATTCCAAGATGTGCGCAGGGAGTAGTCAACGTTGGGCCCATAACCCAACTCACTTGTCCTTGACAGTTTCACGCACAGAAACTCGTCTAAAAGGCACATAACCTACTTAGTAGAAATATAATTTAACACATTCAGTGCGGCCGTCCCGGATCCGGGACGGCAGCTACCCTCCAGCCATGCGTCTGTCCCGGATCCGAGCCACTTACCTTTTTGTTGCTATCGGCCGGTATAAGGTTCTCGCACTCCTTCAATGGAATTTGTTTTCATCTGTAGGCGGGCTGGAGAGTCTCTGAAGTGTGAAAATAACCGCAGTTTCAATGTTCACGAACTAACAATGCATTTTCCTACATCTACAATGCCAGACGATGTGACTAAACGCAAGAACTCAAATCAGGTTGGCTGGAAGTTCCCCGATCAATGGTCCGCAGTGAATGTGTTAATTAAGGGACGTGGTAGCAAGCATGGCCAAAAAGGCATATAGAGGAGTCACAACAGAGCCAGCCAGTCATGAGAGAGGGCAGTGTTGGAGAACCTGGACTCATTGCTGATATCAAAATTGACGGGGTATGGGATAGGGAGAGAGCGTCTTTTTTTGACCTCCGCGTAGTTTACGCCGACGCCTCTTCCTATGCCACCCGTGAATGGATGTCAATAGCAGATGAAGCCGCAAGGACAAAACATCGCAAGTACGATTCAGCGGCAGAGGATCTTCACGGCTCTTTCTCACCACTCATAACGTCATGTGAAGGAGTCCTACACAAAGAATTCCAAGTGTTCATCAGGCAGATGGTTGACGCATTGGCACTGAAGTGGAATAAACCTCGTCCAATAGTTGCTGGTTTCGTCAGGACGAAAATTAAGATGGCCACTATAAAAGCAGTCTCCCTCAGACTTCGGGGCTCGCGTCGGGTACTGCGATCAGCATCGGAAGACGACCCTCTTTTGGATCGGGAGGAGGCAGAATTGGGACTCGAAGATGGGGCTCCTCTTCCAGGAAGGGAATGAGGAACCGCCTACACCTAGGGACGGCACGATACCACCGATATATCGGAGTATCGATACTTTTTTGGCATCGATACCGATATTTGTATCGATACTTTTGACAAAAAAACTCATACCGATATATTGGTATCGATACTTTTGCCTGAAATATCGGAGGTATCGATACTTTCTTGACGATATGACCAATAATGTTGCCAAAGGGGAATAGTGAAAAAAAAACCAAATATCAAGTATTTAGAGACCATACTATATCTGCCACTGAATAATACTCAGAATAGTATCAATCGAAACGATATATCGCTTCTAATATCCTTCATCGATATTCAAAAACTTTCCACAGTAACCCTGTAACCTCGCATTTTTTTGCGGTTTTCACATGGACCTAGGATACTAGGGTCCATGGATTTTCATTTCTCTGGGTTTCTTGAACAGTTCGAGTTCCTTGTGACCATTGTTTTACTTTCCGGTTCACAACAATTTTTTTGATTTACTTTTTTTTTAAATTCAAGTCAAAATTCACTTCACGCTAAATTTTTGTTTGATTTGATAAAAAAATATTATTAATTTGTAATGTAACTGATTTATTACTTGATCCTTTCCATTTGTAGTGAATGAAAAAATCATTTCGTTGAACGGAGAATTCCTGGGAATAAGAATTGGAATGAATATAAAATTAAATGATCATTCATTTTTTATTACATTTTAAATTATTGACTTTTATAATATTTAAAAATACTACTGACTTTAACTACATTTTAAATTATTGACTTTTATTAATATATTTATAATGTTAAAATTTATAATTCTTGATTAATGGAGTTTTTATTTGGTTTGCGAAATCATTTGTGGGTTATTTTGAAGTATCGATAGTATCGATACTTTGAGCCGATATTATCGAAGTATCGATATCTAATAATATCGGTATCGAAAATATATCGGGTATCGATACTTCCCGAGAAATATCGTATCGAAAGGAGTATCGATACTTTGGAGTATCGTGCCGTCCCTACCTACACCAAAAGGGACACCAGAGCTGAAACCAGTCGTCCTCAACCGAGCTTCGTCCATCGACATTCCCATCATCCCTTCTACTAAATTATACCAATTGAAAACATAAAAATATTAAAGAGAAAAATCAAGGGGTTAAAAGAAAAAAAGCGATAGCAAATCGAAATGGAGACACTTGAACGAGAAAGAGAATTTATTGAGGTGGCAGTGGTGCCAACCTAACTAAACTAAAACCCCTAAATCCAACAAAAGGTGCATAATGTTTAATGTAATTTGTAATTAGAGGTAGCTTACCTGTAGACTTCGGGAGCATGTTTTCTATAACTCGTAAGTGAAACTCCGCTAATGTTGAAGGAGGGAAGTGACAACAATTGGGAGATTTGAATTTGAGGCAATTCCTTCATCGTGTAGCCAGCAACTACGATGTGCCCTTCGTGCTTTACACTATCGAAAACATGAAGTAAAGTTTGAGTAAATACATTTTCAATACGTTTGAGAGGAATCTAAGACAAACGGTGGTGTTCCTCTGGGAGCGCATAGTCGCATTGGAAATGTCCATGAAATGATTGAATTTTCTTTTTGAATCATAACACAAAGCAGCTGCTAAAACCTACCACTCAAGACAAGTACCAAGTGCGTCGCCGGCCAAAGTGTCATAGATGACGTCAACTCCATTGCCCTTCGTCAGTTCTTTGACTGTTGCAATCAGCTGTTTTTTGTCAAATGCGAGAGCACTCCACGCTCCTCGTTCTCTCAAGCCTTCAGCTTCCGCTTCTGACGTACAGACAGCTATTACCTGAAATGTATAATTATTATGAATATTTAGCCAACAGTCTTGAGATTGCGTAGTTTCTATTAAAACAAAAATGATGCACTCATTAATTTACCTTGGATTTGTATACTTGAGCTGCCAAATCAATTGCAGCATAACCGTGGGCTGGAGCCATAGTGGTGAGAACGACCTGGTTGGGTGAGAGATGCCCTGTCCGAACCAGACCGAGTAAAGCAGTGCCGAACGAATCCGCCAGAGCGGCAGATATGTCTAATGGCACGTTGCCAGGGATGGCCCATACATCCTGCAAATGTCCATATGAAGGAAAATAATGAAAACTTCGTACACTCGCTTTTATGATTTTAAGGTACCAAACAATTCGGTTACGTTGTTCGTTTGGGATTTAGCCAGTATCAACTTTGTCTACAGAGCCGGTGATCTGGACCTCTCCAAGAGTGCCCCGTAGAATGGGTTAACCTCAAGACAAGGGACCCCTCATTCAAGAGAAGGAAAACCTTGACTTGAGGGTCGACTATGAATTCCGCCCATATATCACAGAGAGGAATGTGTTAACTCAGGCGCAAAATAACCACCAAAAGAGCGTTTTTTCTGGATAACCCTAGTCCCGATGTTTGACAATTTATTCATACTGTGGGTCGACACACAACATGTTATCAGTACCTACGTCTACACTCACCATGTGAAGTACATCTGTGAGAAGTCTTCCCGTCTCTTAATGCTCTCTCGCGTTCTGCAAAGGTGTATTGGGTATGGACAGTGAGGCCCTGGATGTTATATAACATGGAGCGATGGTATGGAGGAGCGATCCTTCCTGTTCTTTCTTATGCTGCTCCTGTTTGGTCGGAGGTGCTTGACTGTGACTGCTATGTCCAGATGATGAGACGAGTTCAGCGTAGAATCCTTCTTCGAATTTTGAGAGGATTCCATACTGTATCCTACCAGAGTACCTTTATAATTTCTGGACAAATGCCAATTGAGCTATATGTTAAAGAAAAGTCTAAGCCTTGTAGTCTCTTAACAGTTGAAAATGGAATTGATCTCCCTCTTACGCCTGATAGATGGTTGCATCCTTCGAGAGCACTTAGCTTTGGCTCAGTGGAGATTGCCGCCCCTCACTATAGGATCTTCACGGATGGAAGTAAAAGTAATAGAGTATTTTTGTACTTCCCGTGTTGACAAAACGCGAAACGTGAAAAAGAGCAGCTAGCGCGAGCACTCGCAGATGCTAACTTTCCACGTCATTTTTTTCAGATCCCCTCCATGAAATCGTGAAAAGTGAACTCCTGTAGTGACGTTAACGTGATGCATATAAGTTAAGTTGGCAAGGTTACTTTGGCGGATTTAGACTCCTTGTCTATTTCAAATTTTGTTCCCCTTTCAGATAGGATATTAATTTTTTCTTTTTCATGTTCCAAGTATCATGATAAAAGTTATGGAAGAATGGATGGAGTCCATGAGGTGAGTCCATCTGGCAGAGTTCCTCCACTGAGATGGAACTTGAGCAAGTATTCGATGATTATTTAAGGTTTCTGCTAGTGAAAAAGCACCCCATTTCAGAAATTTCCATGGTAGAAGAGGAAGTTCTTGTCAAACCCCAGATATACCAAATCTGACTTGAGGATTCAACATAACTACTTGAACAATCTAGTACTTAAACAAGTCCAAGAATTGTACTTTTACGTCTGCAATACTGTGGATGACTGTGAAATTGAATAAAAACGTTGTTGTTGTCTAAAAAAAAAAAAAAAAAAAAAATCTAGTATTCCCTTACAGACCAAATTTTCCGATGGAATAGTATTTTTCGATTTCTTATAAATATAAGAAATCCCTACTACCTACGTTATAGATATTATTTATGTTTTTAAATTTATTACCTAATTTTTTTTTTATTATTGATTTTTTATTATAGATATTACTTAATAGTTATCAATAATTAATAAATCAACCTACCCCCGGGGACAGGTTGATTGTAATTATAATAGGAAGGTAAGGGATTTGGTATTTGACATTGGCAGCAGGCTCTGCTGTCTCTGAACACAACAACTTTCGCAGAAAAAAGGAAGTTTTAGGGTAAAAACCCTAGAACGACTGAGATTTTTCGTCCTAATATGTTGGCAACCCTGCTAGCAGGTCCCCTTTGCCCGCCCGACGGCCATTTTCCTCATTACAGTTTTAAGACAAAACCTGCTAGACTGACGGATACTGAGGGCCGGGACTAAGCAAACCAACAAAAACCAACCAGGAGGGGTTCCCAATAAGGGAGAAAAAATCCCCGACGAAAAAAACAGTCGCACTTCAGGAACTGAGCAAACTCATTCCAAGCCCCGCGACTGAGGGTGGGACTGCAAATACCAAATCCCTTACCTTCCTATTATAATTACAATCAACCTGTCCCCGGGGGTAGGTTGATTTATTAATTATACTACGGAAGGACGGGATTTGGTATTTGACATTGGCAGCTGTTAGCAGATACCAAGTATCCGCCAGTTTGCTCCAGGGTGCTACCTCGCAAAACATAAGAAAAATTTTGCATTGTAGCCCCGCTCAGCCTCCTCTCAGGGACTGAGACTGTGTATCCTCTTAACCAGGTTCCTCTGCAGCACATCACCCCCACAGTTCGTAAGCTGACCTGATCACAGGACAGCCCAACAACAGGTAAACCAAAGTACCTCAAACAAGGATTCAACCTCAGATAGAACAGCAAACATCACATTAGGTATATCTTGAATTAAGCATATACAATCATTTAAAAACTGAAAATCATATAAACATGTATGTAAACCTATAGAAATAGGTATGTATTGTAGTGACGTCCCTCATGACAGTACCGCTCGAGCAAACTCGCCCTGCAAAGAGAGAGGACGATTATAGAATTTTTGGAACATATGTGAGCGAGAAGACCAACCAGCTGCAGAAAAAATTACATCAATAGGGACGTGTTCCCTGGCCGCCTTTGACACCGCCGCATGTCGCGTTGAATGCGGTTTAAACCTTGAAATATCCACTTTTGCCCAAGTTAACACATCACGGACCCATCTAGCCAGTGTTGGGCCCGACGCCGGCCCGTGACGCCCTCTGGTAGTCAAGAACAATGGAACGCCCGGTCCCTCCCAGGAGGCCGTGAGGTCCAAGTAACGCCTAAGACATGAGGGCACACATACAAACTGATCCTCTGGCAAAAAGGGTAAAATCAATGACTGAGCGAAGGCCCCTGGCCTCGAGGTCTTAAGCATTTGAGGCACTCTAATCACCACTTGATGGTCCTCAAAGAGAATCTGATCTCTAGTAATTACTCTGAGAGTCTGCATGCGCTGGCCTGTGGCCAATAATAACAACACTACGAGTTTTCGTGCCACAAACTCTAGTGACCCCTCCTCAGACCCCCTGAAAAAATCCAAAACTTGAGCTGGATCCCAAGTAGATTGATATCGGGGCCCCGATGGTCTCAACTTGAAAACTGATTTAATGAATCTACACACATCCGGGTTCGTTCCAACCCCGGAATCTGTCAGCAAGGCCAAGGCTGCTCGGTGAGTATTAAACGAGCTGTACGATTGGGACCTAGTGTCCAATAAATATTGAAAAAACTTAATTACATGCAAGGGGGTCACCTGGAACACGTCAATGGATGATATGTGACAAAATTCGCTCCACAAGCGATATGAAGATGAATATTGCTTTATAGTCGTTGCCGCCAGGGACTGGCACATGGTATCGGCCACTCTACCATCGTATCCCCGTCTGATAAATGCCTCCCTGATAAGACTGCGGCCATCAAGGTCATGGACTGCTCCAGGGGGTGCGGTTCCGAACTATAAGGAGAAAAAAGAGAATCTAATTTAGGAGAAATCCATATAACTTCTGAAATAATCAGCGACTGAAAAACAGGGAACCACACCTGTGTTCTCCAGTTAGGTGCTACAACAATACCTATGGCCCCTTCATTTTGGATCTTCTGGAGAACCCTGGACATGAGTGCGAATGGAGGAAAAGCGTAGAAAAACATTTTCGTCCAAGGTACCGTAAATGCATCGACTCCCTCCGCCAAAGGGTGGGGGAGCCACGAAAAGAAACGAGAACACAGATGTAGGTCACCTGACGCAAATAAATCCACCTCAGGCGCCCCAAACGCTGATACAATTCTTCTAAATACTGTCTGAGTCAAGCCCCACTCAGTATGCCTGTGATCCCGTCTAGATTCCGCATCAGCCACTACATTATCTGCTGAGGCAATGTATGAAGCCATCAACCATAAATTTCTCTCCTCGCAAAATCCCCAAATTTTGCGCGCTAGACTGTGAAAGTGAGGAAAACGCACACTCCCCGCTTTGTTAATGATCGCTAAAGCAGTAGTATTATCCACTCTCAATAAGATAGCCTCATTTCTCCACTCTTGGCCCAAAGCCTGTAGAGACAACAATACCGCCCACAATTCTTTCTCATTTATATGAGCCTGACACAGAGGTTCCGACCACCAACCATTGGTTCTATGAGGAGGGGAAAAACCTCCCCAACCTTCATCACTCGCATCCGTATAGAGCACTCTATCATAATAGTCAGCCCGAATGGGCGACGGCGGGCCTGTCAAGGCCCGTAACCACCACTCTAGATCTTGCTGTGCCTCAAACGACACCCTACAACAAGCCTGATAATCATTGTTACCATCCTGCAAGGCCAAAACCCTATCCCGTTCAAGCCTGCGTACATGTAATTTACTGTATGGTATCGCTGGCACGAGAGAGACCAGTGTACCTATTACCTTAGACACCTGTCGCACTGAAAACATGCCTTTCTGAACAATCGATTTTATTAGCACCGTAGCTTTATCTTTTTTAACCCCTGGCACAGCCAGAGTCATAGCTCTAGAATCGAATTCAAAACCCAAAAATAAGAACACCTGTGAAGGTTGCAACCTACTCTTTTGTTCATTAATAACAAAACCTAATGATTGGAAGAACGTTACCACCTCAGTCACCGCCTGAGTACACGATTGTAAAGATGTCCCCAGGACCAGCGAGTCGTCCAAATAATTCACCAACAGCATACCCTTTCTCCGAAGTTCCCCCACTACTGGTCTAAGGAGCTTATGAAACACCCATGGCGCTGACGCCAACCCCATAGGTAAACAATTCATGTTATACAAACGGTTTTCCCAACTGAACACCAAAAACCGCTTATGAGACTCACACACTGGGATCATATAATAAGCGTCTGTAAAATCCACTACTCCTGCATACATGTTCGGTCTCAGAACTCTAGCCACTGATCGATAGTCATCTAGCTTAAAATGCTCTAAACGTACCCATTTGTTTAAACATTTGAGGTTCAAAATGAACAGAAACGACCCATCTGGCTTTGGTACCAAAAAAATTGGAGACTGAAAGAAACTCTCCTTCTCCTCAAACGGAGAGATCGCCCCAATCGTCAACAAATTGTTAATCTTTTCCTTCATTACCATCCTCTGCTCTGGCGGAATGACCTGATCGTGTCTTGGTATATTTGTGGTAGGTGGAATGTCTAAAAAGGGGATTTCATAACCTCTTATCCAACTTAAAACGGGCTCTTGTACATTTAATTTACGCCAAACTGACACAAAGCGACCCAGCCGGCCAGCATAACTTACCTCCACTGGCATTAAAATCGCCTGGACCTCTGGTAACCCCTGCGACGTACTTGGGGACGAGCCTGTGGGACGTAGTCCTGGCGACGAGTGTACTGGGTCTGAACTCGAGCGCCCCTCTGTGCCACCTTCGGACGAGAATCCCGAGGCGCGGGGCGTGAGAAGTTTCCCTGGTTGGCTTGAGTCGAGGCAGTCGGGGCCCTTTGGCCTCCTCTTGACAGCCCAATCGTGGGTTTTAGTTGAGAGGCAAATTGCCTACTTTCTTTAACTTGTTGAAGCCAGGCTGTTACTTTATTATCGAATAGATAAGACTCGCCAATCTGAGCATTTAAAGCTAAGTCCCTAAACTCGGCCTGAAAGGGGGTCAAAGCTGCTTTCTTTCGAGTATTCGAAACATTATAAATAGCCGCACACTGCAGCGCCGCCGACTGCCACACAAAATCCAGTACCATCTCCTTCGTGGCCTCATCCACAAAATCCGATTCGCCCAAAACGGACAAAGCCGCCCCCGCGGCAACCAAGGCAGCAGCTTGAATATTTTGGCCTCGTAACATTTGCTCATCCCTCAATTGGATCGTTTTGGGAATAGCTCCAATCAAAACGTTATCCAACACTGGAGGTACCATTGGTGACAATCTACCCTTCGGGGAATATTTTTCCATCAAAGTACGAAAGTACTCGCCTTCCAGACCACTACGTAAAAATCTGGAAAAATGACCAACCACTGATTCGTGGACCAACGTCCCTTCTTCCTCCGGGGCAGAGGCCTCCCGAACATGTCGTACAAGCCAATCGGGCTGCAAAGTCGAACTCGAATCTTGGCGGGCAGTTTCTGTTCGAGAACCACTAGCCGACGCCAGCGCTCTCAGCGGCAAACCCTTTTCATGTTCATCAACCTCAACTTGGCGGGAACTCTCTCCCGATTCGAGCGCCTCATGCGGCGGCAACAAGAAGTCGTGAGGCCTCGTTTCATCATCCGATAAATTCACATCCGACAAATTTTCGGATTCCCAGCCAAGAAATTCATCATCGCTCACCGCGTAATCAGGAGGGGGTTCAAACGGGGCGCTAGTAAAATTAGCGACTTCTTGTCCGACACCCCGAAGGGCCGACGCAACATACCCGTCACTCCGAGGAGCCGATGCTTCCAGTCCGGCACTCTTTTGAGTCGACGTAGCCCGTTTTGGCACTTCCGCACGCAATTTGTGTCGAGAAGTATTATTGTTGGAGGCAGAAAGGCACTCCATTGAACCCGTATGTACCGAAGTACTGGCCACTGCGGTTACAACGCAAGTTTCTCCATGTCGGGCATCCCCGATTCTTGAAGGAGATCCAACCCGGCCAACAGGCACACGGTCGGTAGGCTTTTTGTGAGCAATTTCACATGCCTGTGGCTGAACCCCACTCCGAAGAAACTTCGACGATGACACAGCTTCCGAAGTCGATGCCGGGCGCTTCATTCCGAACGCGCGAGAACTCGGCGGACCGTAGCGTCCTACCCGAGTTGATCGCAAAACATCCGCGAAAGGATTATCACCCGCGGACTGCATTGAAAATGCGCGAAAACGAAAGAAAAAAATAAAACGGAACAAAAAGATCGGCAATACACAATAAAAACACTCGAAAAAACTCCGAAAATAAGGAACGCGGAATGATTTTTTCGAGAGCGAAAGAGTCGGTTCAGAACAACAAAACGTAATGAGGAAAATGGCCGTCGGGCGGGCAAAGGGGACCTGCTAGCAGGGTTGCCAACATATTAGGACGAAAAATCTCAGTCGTTCTAGGGTTTTTACCCTAAAACTTCCTTTTTTCTGCGAAAGTTGTTGTGTTCAGAGACAGCAGAGCCTGCTGCCAATGTCAAATACCAAATCCCGTCCTTCCGTAGTATAATCAACGGCATATATATTGTTGTGGGTTTTGACGGTAATTTACCGATTTTAGGGCATGTTGCAGTGCTGGTTTTGGTAGACCTGAATAAGCACGATTTGTTGTTACTTTCCCGGTTTTATTGTTTTGGCTCTCAGTTTTTGGTTTAAGTGAAATATTATATTGTGCGAATTTGAGAAGAGTTGTCGTGTTTATTTTGTCTTTACCCGGTTGTAACATAAATAGAAACCAGTAAAATAAATAAAGAAGTATGATAGCACCTACCAAACAAATGATAGTAAAACCTATTGGAGAAAAATTGGAACCCGTAGTAAATGAATCAGTAATGAGAATTGAATTAAAACAACTTCAACATTAATGACGAAGTGGATAGGTAGTGGTAGGTACAAACAAATAGTCTTTTCTGTTCAAACTTAAATTTGCTGTTTTCTGCCTTGGGTAGTCCATGGAAGAAGAAAAACAACTCCATCTATGCTGAGGTTATCCTCACGTAGCGCACCCTCGCGTAGACAGCGGATTTTTTCAAACGCCAAAAGTTGGCTTTTGGCGTCAAGGAACTTTTCGCGTGTGGGAGTAGATACGTGTGAAACGAAACGGCAAGTACAAAAATACTCTATTGAAAAGGTGGGATCGGCCATGGTGGTCTACAGGGGAGAGGGACTCTATTCACAGGCAGGTGTTCCGCTTAGGAACATCCTGTTCCATCAGGCTGAGGCTCTTGCTGTGCTGAAGGCGGTCCGTTGGCTGGGGCGTCAGTGTATGGGAGCGCATCTCAGGAGTGCTGCTGTATGTACTGATAGTGGAGTTACGCTCGACTCACTCAGGAACCCCTCTAACCATCTACATGTTTATGAAGAAACCCGTTCATTGATTTTCCATCTAATCAATGACTGGATGTTGGATGGGTTGAATGTTTAAAATAAAATAAATTTAAAAAATATATATATATAAAACTCACCGTAGCATGTGCAACGCATTCCTCGGCAAACCCGCCTAACTGCTCTTTGTTGAGAACAACTACACGATCTCCAGCAACGTATTCTTCGCTCGTAGACTCGAGAACCGTTCCTGTCACCTCGTAGCCTGGAACGATGGGAAGTTTGAAGTTGCCAGGATTCAAACCGCGGGTGAGCAGGAGGTCAGAAGCGTTCACTGAGCAGAAGTTAACTTTGATCCGAACCTAGGAAAAACCGATGGTACAAATTTTAATGAAAATCGTCACGTAAAAAGGCAATTTCCTAAATTTACAAATTCAAGGGCAAAATGTGCCCTACAATACGACATTTTGTGAATCTACTCTTTCTCAATACCTACCTGTGCAGTTAACTTTCACAAGGAATTAAACATTTTCGAGCATTCTAAGGTTTAACTCCGAGCCTAGCAACCAAAATCTCACACGACCTTTAAAAATGCCATTTAATTCAAATCTCAGCGCAGTTGACCTCAAATAATTCATAAATATATTCAAATCTACAAAATTCACGAATAAAATTGATCTGATTTAAATTTTTTGAATATAGTTTAGAGAGAGAGAGTGTATATTTGTGAAAATACAATGCTTATCACAATTTCAACAATTCAGATAATAGAATAACATAAAATAAACAATGGATAGAAATGATACATACTTAACAAAACAATGTAACAGTCGTACATAATAAAATGTTACTGTGCATATTGCTGCGTGCCAGGTGTGAATGAAGGGGCACTTAGGACTCCCCCCTGTGCCGGCCGGGGGCCACCCGACCGGCCACGGGCCCCACCCACCATGGTGGCTTCCCGATACTAGACCGCCATCGCCAGAATGAACGGCCACCCATCCCACCGACAAAGGCCCGCAACTTCGCAAAAGCGAATTCGAGAGCCGCCGCCCGCGGCCAATCGAGCGCCCCCACTCAAACAGAGGGGAGACAACCCACCCAAACAATAAATAAATATCAAAATAATTCACTCAAACAATCATTCAATAAATTACAGACACACATACAATCGCACAGTTAACAACTCAGCTACAAAAACGCTGCAAATAATTGCTCAAAGGTTTATTATTTTCTGTATAGATCACCCTTCTGTATAGATCACTGGTTCTCCATCAATAGCACCTACCACCATCTGTATTCTCCCTTGACCTTCCCTCTATTTTTCGAATTGTATGTACCTTGAAACGCGAAACATAAAATTTTTGGTTTGCTTTGAGCAATGGCTTCGGAGCTCACTCAGCTGATCAGTGATCTGAGGAGTGAAGAAGATCTCCTCGAATGCTGGAGACGCCTGGAAGAGCACTTCCATTCAATAGGATTGAAAATGGCTTTGGAGCTCACTCAGCTGATCAGTGATGTGAGGAGTGAAGAAGATCTCCTCGAATGCTGGAGACGCCTGGAAGAGCACTTCCATTCAGTAGGATTGAAAATGGCTTCGGAGCTCACTCAGCTGATCAGTGATCTGACGAGTGAAGAAGTCTTTGAGCAATGATTTGCAGCGTTTTTTACCCACCAACATTTTTTTTACCTACCAACTTTTTTTTACCTACCAGCTAGGTACTACCTACCACACCATACTGGCTTCACACCTTCACAATCAAGTTTATTAGAAAGAACTAAACGCTTCACACTCGATTGGAAAAATAGAAAGCTTCATATAGAAATTTGATTACTGGTTACGCAGAAGGCAAAACTGTATACAACTTGAAGAAATGAACAGCGATCGCATTTTAGTCCGATAAAATTTGAATGGAGATTAGACCTCTTTTGCGATTCACACTCATGATTCTGTTTTATCGAAGGAAAACCTTCAAGTACTCGTAGGGAGCGAACGGTTTGTCCTACAGAGCTCCGCGTGGTCTCAAAAATTTTTAAAAATTCAATATTATTTAAAATTGGTGAAAAAACGATACCTTTATTTCGAGAGTTTTCGAGCTAGGACACTCTTGGAAATTTCAACCCTTAATTTTCACCCCTTAGAAGTGACCTACATCAACCAAAAGCTTCGCGGCACAACTAGACCCCAAATGGAGCCCATATACCAAATTTGAACCAAATCGGTCCAGTGTTGCTAAGAAAAGTGCCGCGTACGGCGGACGGACGGAAATATTTTTATTCGATTTTCGTATTCTACGTACCTTGAAACGTAAAACATCTAATTTTGAGAGGGGTTAAAATTTTTTTTTTCTTGCTCGATTCCAAAGGCTTATTATTGAAAATAATAAACCAAAAAAGAACATTGAAGAGAGACAAAACTATATCACAATATATATCACAGTATTCTGAGCAGAGTACTTTTTAAAAACATTCCTCTGTCAGCCTTACAGAACAATTACAAAGAAAACAAAAACATAGGGTAAGCAATCATCTTGTCATTAAATCCTCAAGTACTACGTATATAAAATTCCTTCATTCGTCTACAAAATATTACTATTTACATGAGAGAGCTTCCTTATCACATACTATAAAATCATTCATATTATAAAAAGCTTGTTGACATAGAAATGCTTTCAATTTCGCTCTCAGTTTTCCATAATCTAATTCCATACATTTAGGGGGCAAGCAGTTGAATAATTTTATTCCCCAATAATTCAGAGCATTGTAGCATCTTTTTATTCTATTTCTTTTGATTTCCAGCAAATTGGATCCTCTGGTATTGTGATAATGCATTCAGTGGCGTCCCCTCCAGGCAAACATAGCAAACACTGTTTGCCTTACTAAAAGTATGCAAAATGAATAAATTAATATGTTTTGAGATTCTTCTATATTTCCATTTTTTGTAAGTAATATTTAGTCAATTTTGAATTGAAAATTTATTATACAATTTAAGGACTACTTCATGATTTCCAAGGAAGTTGGATGAAAAATAGGAGAATGGAATAAGTACGTATTTTGATTTGGATACTAGCCCGCAACACACCAGACAGTTGTAGAGGTCGGTTCCTACGATCAATTGCAGATGATAATGCGAACTAACACAGTGCCTGGCGATGCCAGACAAACAGTTCAAAAAAGGAATTTTGCGGGACTGTTTTGGATGACCAGCGAGGATCAGTGGGTAAGCGGGGGGGGGGGGGGGAGCGTGGGGTCTAGCATTGCTATACCCCCACTACCACAACATCAGACAAGGCAAACAATTGAGGAGCTGTTTTGTGACCTTGAAAGCGGAGAAACTAGGAAACATGGATACTAACTAACCCCCACATGACAAAACATCAGATATCCATCCAACCACATTATCTCACCACGAATCAGAAATTTAAACCATTCCTTAGCAACCAGTAATATAATTTGTTAATGGATGAATTTTTTATTTCTTCGAATAGAGTTTGAAGCGTTTATTTCACCTAAATAAACTCAGTTATGAAGCGAAAACATTGTTGGTAGGTAGTGACAATGGCAAAGCCGTGTTCTTTGCTGTCGCTTGATCTATAAAAAAGTAATAAACCTTTGTGTAATAAATTGCTAGTTTTTCATTATTATTTATTCCTCTAAGACTGGCCAAGCTGTTTGCCTGACGAATATCACCACCTGACGCGCCTGAATGCATTTCATTTCTGATTTGATATTTATACAAATGTTTCTTAATGTAGCATATACTTTCGAGAATGTACATTGACGGCAATGTAAGAATGTTTAGCGATCTACATTTTCGGGAACAATCATCTTTGTATCCGAGATCAGCTAAAATTCTCACGGCTTTTCGTTGTGAAGCAAAAATTTGTGTCGCTGCTGGGGCGTGACCCCAACATATAATTCCGTAATTTATAACACTATGGAAACAGCAAAAATAAGCCTGCCTTAGTCCCTCTCCACTTAATTTTTGTTTCAGCATTCTCAGAAGGAACAGTACAGAATTGCATTTTTTTGCTATTTGTGAGCAATGCTGGATCCAGTTCGATTTTGGATCGATGTTTAGCCCCAAAGATCTTATGGACAATGGAGATTGAGCCAAATCAATTTGTGGGGGTTTCCGAGGCTTTTTGTCTTATCTTTACGTAGCTTTACGTTTTTGTTTACGTAGGTTTGAAAGAGCCAAGGCGTTTCAAGCTCGTGTTACTGGAGAAATCTGCTCTTATCAGCAGTTACCGACACATAAAATTTCCATTAATGAACTTCACGGATTTATTTTGGACCACAGAGTACTGGAGACAAGTTTCAAAGTGGTTTGGATCTAAATCAACTGGGCCTGAACGAAAATAAATCCCTCTGAACCTAATGTAGCTACACTCGAACCTGTCGCAAAGTTTTGATTCCTTGTTGGCGAGTTTTTTTTTTCTCTCTGTCACATAGTATATCGTCGTTCGAGGCCCAGCATGGCACATCTAACTTTTGCCAACTTTTCAGGAGAGCCAAAAAACTGTTTTGCGAGTAAGGTAATCGTGTTTTCTTCATTTTCTGAGTTCAAACTAGCCTAATTGGGATCGCTCAACATGATTTTACAATAAATTTGGTTGTCAACGAACTACCTTCGAAATTTGCGTAGATGTGCTATGCTGCCCAGATTTCGTCCCCTAGATATGCTATGCTGTCGAACATTTGTGCTATTTCCAGAGGGGTAACATGAAGTTGTCCTATGCTGCTGTACTAAAATTAAGTTCTCAAATAAATTATCTATTTGGTTTCCCTCTATAAAGCCAAGGATAGAGTTTTAAACTGGCTTGCAATTCCTTTTTTTGTCAGCCCGACAAGTAGACAGGGAAGATAGGTACCAGATGTTTATAAACTCGAAACAGTACCAATTTATAATTTATTTTATTTTATTTATTTAATTTAATTTATAATTTGTTTTATTTAAACGACAAAAAAAATTGAACCCAACAGTTCAATTTTTACATTGACAGGAATTCCACATCTGCTACTACCAGCGTTAGTATTAGGGTAGGTATCTATTTTCCTAGTCCTAGTGAAGAAAAGCCTTGGAAAATGCAGTAGGTATAATATACCTAATATATTATATTAGAAAAAAATTATAAATGCTTGCATACGAGTCTGCAACACATTGGGACATTTTCATGTGTGTGAAAGTAAGGTTATTAGTTCATGTACCCAAGCATCAAAATAAGAAAACAGTTGATTGTTCTCTAGTCAACACAGTGAGTCTATTTTATTTGTTGGTATCGCGTGAGCAAGTTTTCGTGACGATTTTTCAGTTTATGTGCCAAAGCAAAGACATGAAAATGTCAAAATTCTTTAGCTAACACAGAAACATTATTACGGATCACAGAGATCTGTATAAAATCCGTTTCATAAAGGTAGACTTGAATTTCACTACAGTTTACCTGCGTTACTAGGAGTGTATATTTTCTTTTGGCACTCATTTGATGTACCTTTCTTATTTCCTACGAATTATACAGATTGGACGCTTCACAATATCAAATATATTGTTTAGCCATGCACGTATTTCATGGGACGAAGTGCAGAATGATAAAACATGAATTGTTTATAATGGGGTTTCTACTTATTACAAAACTGAGATGAGGAGTTACCAAAGTGAACTGAATTTATTGTTATATTCCTCTGACCTTCTTGTCAAATAATATTTCTCTACTGGAAAGCGAACATGTGTTAATATAAGTCGGAAGTGAAATGATTTTATTCCTGTTGTTCAACTAAAAAGCCTATTCTGATGGTGGGTTTTGATAATTATTTACTAAATGAAATTCTAGTCATTGTCTCATTACTGTGAAAATCTTGTCAATTTACTCGTATGTTCATTGACTGGAATGTCTACAAATATATAAGTCGTTTTGGGTTTTAAAATTTTGCTGAAATTTAAAAAAATATAGTTGAAGTTAAATATTATTACCTCTTATTGGACCATTGTGTCACTAGTGTCACTGAAAACATCTTGGGAATCCCACAGCTTTCCCAAGGTGTCACCAGATTAACTAGATCTCAATTGCAATTTAAAAATTAATGGACAGAGCTGAATTTTTCGAAACATTTTCTGTAAGTTATTGGAAATCAAAAATTGATGTTATTATAAAATGTTTTTCATCGATTTCCTTGGAAATTTTTTTCATAACTCTATTTTGAGACAAAAAATTCTGCTGTCCATTAAATTTAAAGTTGTAATTTAATTTTGGTTACTCCGGTGACACTTGGAGATATCTGTGGAGTTCCTGAGATGTTTTCGGTGACGCTAGTGATACCATGGCCCAATTAGGGTTAACCAGTTAAATATTATTAACTTCAACTATATTTTTTAAACCTTCAGTAAAATTTCAGAACCCGAAAAGACTTATATATTTGTAGATATTCCAGTCAATGAACATGAATTGACAAGATTTTCACGGTAATGAGACAATGACTAGTATTTCATTTAGAAGATAATTATCAAAATCTACCATCAGAATAGGCTTTTTAGTTGAACAACTGGAATAAAATCACTTCACTTCTGACTTACTACTTCTTAGTTTTGGAAAATGACTACGCCGATTTTCTTCATTGAGAAAACATTAACAATTATTTTTGGGTAAGTACTTTGGTAGGCCTAAGTTCTGCCTCACAGGAACTCTGCGAGGACTTCGTTTCTACTTTCTTCCTGCAAAGGCACCGATTTTGTTCACGAAAATAAGTTTTGTTCGAAATAAAATACAAAACAGCAATGCACATCTAACATAGCTTCATCCTAGCAGCATAGCACATTTGCAGTTCAAACTTATTTATCTTATTTTCTCAACTAATGCCGATGATTTATGCTTTTCTTTTTGTTATTAATCAAGATTGAATCTTCATTAAGCATTACTAAAAGGAAAAAACCGCTATATACTTCAAATTATTGCAATAAACTCAATAAACTTGCCTCGCTTCTTGGCATATACGATTTTTCCATGCTTTCTGTGCAGATGTGCCTTGCTGTTGGGTGGTTTTAGATATGCTGTGCTGACTAATTCGCAAATACTAGCGCTACGAGCGGTCAGATCGAAAAACTGTTAGCGCCAATCGCACGGGCGTGAAATTTTGAATAAGAAACCGTTCTTAACTCAATTTCGCCAAAATGTCAGATGTGCCATGCTGGGCCTCGAACGACGATATTACAATCCTTAGTAGGTACCAGGAACTACCCCACACCAAAGAACGCAGTTCTGTGCTGGGTGGGGGAGCAGACTCTCGAGTCCCGAATATGAAAACTATGCGGACCGATTTCAATCGATGTAAATGAATCGATGCAAATGATGAAATTAAATTAATTAAATTCTATTAAATTAAATTAAATTAAATATATGTGACCGTCCATGGGAAAAGGGACCTTAAGTTAGATTTTGTGAAAATGGAGTTATTGGTATTTTCGAATAGTAGAAGAGTAGCTGAACACGATGGTGTTTTCAAAATTTTTCTACGATTTTTTTTCAAAAAGTTATGAGTTTTCGAAGTTTGAGTTTCGAAAAACACAGTTTCGAGAAAACAAGCCTCAAAGTTTACCAACATTTTTCAAGTGTTCAAATGTGAATATTCGCCGTTCTAACAGGAATTTTGAGTCAATTTTTTTTTTTCATCCATTAGGTACTCATTCACAACCAATATCTGAACATTTTCTATGATTTTTTTTCAAAAAGTTATGAGTTTTCGAAGTTTGAGTTTCGAAAAACACAGTTTTGAGAAAACAAGCCTCAAAGTTTACCAACATTTTTCAAGTGTTCAAATGTGAATATTCGCCGTTCTAACAGGAATTTTGAGCCAATTTTTTTTCTTCCATTAGGTACTCATTCACAACCAATATCTGAACATTTTTGGGCCATTAGTCTTGCGACCGGTTGGCAGTGACGCAGGTTCATCCCCACTTACTTACCTCTTCCTAGCAGAAATTTCGTACCTATCAGTTTATTTCTCTCAAGTTCTAAATTAAACAAGCAAAAATCGTTATCTGGCCAAATCATAGAAAAACAAGAGATAATATCTCTTGGAAACTGTTGGAAACACTGCTTTGGGAAAAGGGACCTTAAGTTATCCCCTCCTCCGCTCCATATGAATTATGGAGCGGGGGGGGGGGGGGGGGGAACTTAAGGTCCCTTTTGTTGAGATTGACCTTCTCTCGTTTTTTTCCATTTTTCGATTATTTAATCGATATAACCTTGCAAACGGCCTGTATCTCCATAAAGAGGGATAGTTGCTGCATCAGAATCGATCAAAACCCAAAAATCGATTTTTTCTTAAAACTGCTCTCCTGAACATTTTGCCATTTTAACTTAAGGTCCCTTTTCCCATGGACGGTCACATATACAGGACATACTGGAACTATATATATATACTACTGAACAAATTTTCACATGCTTGATATCCTTGTGATATTAGCCAGCTGAAAACAATTTTTTTGTACACTGCTCTAGAATGAATAGATGGGTATTTTATGCTATCAGGTACTACTCTCATCAAGAAAGGTAAACTGTATAAAATGTGGCATGAAGTACCTTTTAACCTTGATAGCGGAACATGTACAACAGAACGGGTTTTGGGACGGAACGAATATGCATTGTTGGAGGTATTGTATTCAAATTTGATAGGGTGTTTACGTAGATACAGAAGGGCTGATTTGGCATATATTTGACCTATTGAAAAAACTTTAGCGATAGAAAATAAATAGATCATTAGTAGGGAATCTTTTAGGTTTTTTATAATGATTTTTAGAATTGTCCTCTGCGCTACTCTCAATGAGTTCAGTATCGATGGAAAAGTGCCTCCCCATGATAGCACGCCGAAGCCAAGTAAACTCTGCACCAAAGCCTTGTACAAGATTATTAATGATCTAAGTTTTAAGCTATTTCTGACAGCATAAAAGAGATAGCTCATCCCCATTACTTTTCTGGACAGTAATGAAATTTGAGGTCCCCATTTGAGGTCTTCATCAATAGTCACGCCCAAATATCTCGCCGATGTGACCCTTTCTATAATCGGACAAGAGCACGAGTTAGAATCTATGCTATTGCAATTATGGATTTTAATGACATGCTCTACATCTTCTCTACTACGAGATTTTGAGAAAACAAGGTATTTTGTCTAATTGACATTCAGACTCAAGGTGTTCGCCGACAGCTACCCATTCATCAATCCTATATCATGATTAGCTTTAGCAAACAGCTCGTTCCAATCACTGGCTGTACATAAGATAGCGGTATCGTCAGCGAAGAGATATACTTTCCCTCTCAAGGGTATATCCTCAATCCTATTTATAAAGATGAGAAAGAGGAGCGGACCAAGGGTGCTACCCTGAATCACTCCAAAGTCGACAGATCTGCAGGAACTATCAGTTAACTATCAGTTAAATCACTTTGTCGACGACTTGTGATACCCAAGTAGGAATGAAGTCGGTTACTTCCATTGGCATTCCCCCTCCACCAGAGTGCCCCCAGAAAAGGAGTCCACGATGATTCAAGTCATAACGTCATCGGATAGTGGGGGGTAAGCAAATAAAAATCAATTAGAACCCCCACCAATTCGGGTTTAGGCACTATATATGAGTGAATTGAGTGAGTATCGTGAACGACGCTACCATCTCAATCGGATTATGCATCACAGTGAACTAGCCAAAGTAAGAACATTGCTCAATCTTTAATTTTCAGAACCATATAAAAAAAATTCTACTCGTACCTAATTGAAAAAAACAATATTGGTCTTTAGTTTGACTTATCAGGTGCCACATAAGCGAATTTCTATGAACCAAAAGTAAATAGATAAGTCCAAGCTGACCTATACTGCAAAACCCAACGAGAATTCATTTGTGAGTCGGCTTCATCATCAATTAAATAGTGTAACTCATTTTTATTCGAGGTTTTAGAAATCACACCTAGACCAAATTAAATAAAACGTTCACCTGTTCCTTGTCCAGTTTCTTCGATTTGACTTCTCCAAGTTCCAAAGGCTTTCCAGCCTCCGTGAGCTTTGCTGCCAAATAAGTTGAAGCCGGTCGAGTTGACACATTTCTACCGGAAATAAGAGCTCGACTGAGAATAGTGAGCATGATTATTGTGTACCTTTCCACTTATACAGAAAAAATACCGATTAACTGTTCACGGGCCCATCAGGACTAGGCATACACTAAAATATAAATAAATCACTAATTTCAACAAAAACTCATCAATTTACAAATTAAAACTTATTAGTCAAAACGCAATTTAATGCATTATTTTATAGCAAAACAAGGGAGACAACAATAAACTGCTGAATTTTCTACTACAGCAATTCGAATCCGAATAGATATCTGAAAAATTAAAAACATTGTGGATTTAGCGTCACTTATGGTTACCCTTAACATCCAATGACATAATGAAGGAATACGTTAGAGCTCAGATTTTACTGAATTGAAATCACAATTTTTCCAGAATAAATATTATTAATTTAATTTACAAAAAAATGTACCTACACGAGAATGTTCTCATAATAAATGTGCTAATTGAATGCAAAGCCTGATATGTGATAGGACTACCATGGATTTACAAGTATGCCATCCATGAAAAAACCTTCTTTATGCATGTTGGGTCTCCCGAGTGCGTTTCTCTGATTTGCCGTGACCCGATTCAGACATCTGTTTCAGGTCTTCAACGTTGCTCGTTGCCACTCCAATATCAATTTGTCAGTGTTCTTGTGCTGTCTTGAATTTCGCTTTTGCTGACTAAATTCGATTTTCTGCTATTTTCCAACGATTTTCTAACGACATTCTTCGTTTTGATTGATTTGAGGCATTGCCAATTCAGGTGAGTGAAATGAACAATCTAGAATTATTTTATATGTGCGTGGTCATGTTCGCTTTTGTCAACCAAGGTAGAGGGTATGTAAATATTATTTTTTGTATTATACCATGTTATGTTTGATATATAATCGCAGTTATAAGAGGTTTATAAGCTCTGAAATAATCAATTTTGTTCAATTTATTTTTTAAACTCACTGAACTACGTAGGTATAGGGTCGGTATAAACAATGTAGTACGTTCAGTTATGTAATAGCCGTCGTCATAACGACTTCTACCTATTTCGATCCAAATTTTTCTAGGACTCATGTATTCGTTCATTCATGAATTCACTTATCATCGTGAAAGCTAAATTATCTTATCGCACGTTCTTGAAAGGAATGACGACCAGTTTTTGATTCTCCGATGCGAACCACGTATTTAGCGAACCTCCACAAAAGGAATTGCAAAAAAAAACCCACTTCCTTCTCCCTCATGTCAACTTTCGATTAGAAAGGTAGGAGTAGGTATTCGCTCGTACTATCGTAGGTATTCGTGCGTAGTTGTGACTGGTTTTTCGAGTCTTGAGGATTTTTATATCAATTTGGGTAGGTCATCATTTTAGTTTCAACTCTACCTCTCTACCTTAAAACCCCCTCATTGTGATTCAGGTGTGGGAAGGTTCAATACACAAATTCAATCTAGAAAGACAATGGGGAATTTGCCTCACTTTTTTTTTTTTTTTTCGAATGAGGGTTTATTTATATGGAATAAAACCATAGTGAGCTGCTCGAAAAAGCATCCAAAAAATTTAGAGAATTTAAGGAAGATGGAAATTTTAAATGTGGTGGCAATGTGTAAGAGGCAGCCATGTTTGAAACGTAACGGATATTCTACCAATCTGACTTCAAAGGAAGTTCTGTGGCGCTTACCACAGAAGCGGAACATACACGAACTTTTAGCTTCCGAGTAGTGCGCCGCGAACTGGCAGGAAGAACCCAGACACAAAAGTGACCAAAAGAAACAATATTACTCACTTTTTTACAATACGATTCTACCTACTAGTTTATAAAGCATTATTAGTCTTCATCTTCTCTTATTTAGTTTCAAGATTTGAATCACATTATTCGAGTAGCCATTTCACTGGATCGTTTTGTGTGGCGGTGCTAGAACTCTGTCTGTTGTCGGAGTTGTTTTCGCGTCGTTTTTTTTTCGTATGACGTCAACAATATTCCTCGATTTTCGCGGCGTTTTGTAGCAGAGGCTTCACTCGTTTAGGCATTTTCTCCTACGGTAATTTTTTCCCCTTGGTTATTCCTAGTGTTAAACGTTATTCTAGGGCCCTATTATAGGATTTGACTTGAAATTCCAGAATCTAAAATTGAGGCAAATTCCCCATTGGCCCACTTCCTACTCATTACCTACCTGCCACCAGGTTCAACGCCTACGCATGGCCGGCCTATCGGAGCTCCCCAGGCTCCGGGGGATCCTCTCCAAAGCGAAGAACATCGTCGTTCTCACGGGCGCTGGGATATCAGCCGAATCGGGCATCCCAACGTTCCGTGGAGCCGGTGGCTTTTGGAGAACGTACCAGTCCCAGGACCTGGCGACGGCAGGTGCCTTCGAACGGTCACCTTCCCTCGTCTGGGAGTTCTACCACTACCGAAGGGAAATGGTTTTCACCAAAACTCCCAACAAAGTACGTCCCAGTCGTATTTAGTTGATTTAACGTTTGTAAAGTTTGTCGACTGACAGGTCATCCACATAGTCCAGTCGGGGCCATTCATCTCCTGCAGCAATCTGACTTCTGTTTATTGCACTACTTGTACCTACCGTCAACTGGTACAACTTTTTGCCAATTTTGAGGTATTTTACGTGTAAATACTTTACTTTTCATCGTATATTATTGAAAAATTTCTCAACGTACCTCTACTTTCCAAGTATCAAATGCCACCATGAAAAAAATTCTATCTCTTATGCAAGAATAGAGAGAAATGTTTTTTCGTGGCATATTCTTGTACCCCATAAGGGTACAACAATGTACCACAATTTTTTTTTAGCTTGAAAATATACGAATATCGAGCAGTGGACACTTCTTGCCCTGGTTTCTTTGTTACTCATCATGTTAACTTTGAAAAGGAACCAAAAACGAGCTTGTTTCTTAAAAAAAATACAATATTTTTCAACTTTTTAGGGAGTGTGTGATCACAAAAAAACTCGAAACCTTATCTTCTTCATTTTTTAATAAAATTCAGTAAGCATAACACAGAAAATATATTTTTTATAACAAAAATATAACCCTGATTCATATGGCTCAATTCAAAAGTAATTTCAAAACTACCAAAAAAACCAATAACTACTAACCAAAAAATATATGATAACATTTAAAAATCTAAAATGTAAGCTCATTGCTCTATTTCTTGACTAAAAATATGAAGAATCACAAAAAATAGTCCCTGTAGGCCTATCTGATGCGGAGATATATGGGGGAAATGGTTAGGATCTCCCCCTTAAGGTTTGGGTTCCGTAATTTGGTTTGATTCGTGAACTGTGACATTTGGATCGTCCACGTGATCAAAAAATAGAACAGAACACTTTAAATATCAATGCATAAACGGGAAAAAGTTGGTGGCACAAAGTTGTACCCTGTTTGTCCCATTTTTTACTTTCCTGTAAATATCAAAGGAAATAACATACTCATGAAAAAGGCAAATATGGCAATGGGGTATTTCGGTGGGTCGGAAATTCAGGTTTTTGACCTCAAATTTGGATTCAGCACCCTTGAAAACCTAAATACTCCAACTTTAAGCCCAATGATACTATAACATGTGGTAGAAAAATTAATTAAAGAGATCACACGTTTGAAAAAGGCGGGCCGCTATAAATGCACACACACTAGGCAAGGACTACGCCGCGGACTACGCCGCGCGCCTGTGTGAGTGGTGTTTTGTAGTATCCACGAGGTCCTCCAAGGGTTTCCGTGCATGGATACTTTTTTCAAAGACAGTTGGCTAGCTACGTCACGATTGGCTAGCTACGTCACACCATTCAAATCTTCAACTTTCCTTCGCTTCTCTGATTTTTTAAAAACATTTTCTCGACGAACAGACCCGATTACCGTTATTCCTGAGCCATACTCTTCTGAAAATGAAAATAAAAAAAATTGACTGAAATACCCCATTTGTTGCTGATATTATAGGTTTGAAATTATAAACTTACCAGAAACGTGATCCAAGCGCTAGTGGGGTACCCAAAGGAGACTTTTTGGACAAATTCAACTTACGAAAAAAACCGGGAACAGATACAATTTTATCACTGTCGCTGATGTCCACTGATAAGCTTGTTGAGTTGGTTATCCTGTGCCTATACTATTGCCCTGCCCCTGTGATTTTTCCTGAATTAATAGCTTCATCCCAGGAATCGCTAGGTAGCGCTGACTGTGAAAAACGTTTGTGGCACATTGTTGAACGGGGTGGCGAAAGTTGTACCAGTTGACGGTACTTTTCACAGCTTTACTTGCAAGTAAAGAGCTATATTCACACATAATTTCGATCGTCCATACAATTGGGGTGGGGCAATCCAGTTTTCTTTGCGATATTGTAATCAGTTTTTTGTTAATTTTTCTTCTCTGTCGAACCATTGGCTTGATGCGTTCTAATTCTCAAATTGTATTATTAGTTCCCACACTAGAGAAGCGAATTGCTTTCATGCCTCCATTGGTCTTGAGTTTCTCATTTTCCGTTCGTGGAAGAAAGGGCGAGGAAGGTTCTGCGTTTCTTAGTAGGTACTTACTCCTCTGCTTGTGCACTACTATTGCCAGTTCGTCTCTATTTTGCACAGTATCACCAATAATGTTCTTCAATGACTAGTTCTCAAGTGTGAGAACTTACTATCAAGAAGAAATTATTGCTTCGAATTGGGGAGCCCTACAATTTCATTTCATTTGATCAATTTTGTATTGTACCTACGGGTAGCACTATGGGCAGAGAGGCATAAGGGCCGGTTATGCACTGTGGGCAGCTAAGTCATTTTTATATTCCTGGCCACAAGATCTTGACCTTCTTCTCCCTTTCTTCAGTGAGTGTATTGAACGTTTCATAGTGGACCATCAATGCTTACTGGTTGAGGTATATTGCCTAGAGGATTCCTCTACAATCCTTTTCTCACTACTTTTGACTCGTCACTCTACACACCTGGAGAGACGAATGGTAGGCAGAATCACATTTTCTGAAAAAGTAGTAGCAGCTTTCGAGTCCGACTTCTCTCTATATAGATAGGCTCTGCCACCCAAATGACCCTTAATACTACCAGGAGACAATCAATGATACCTTCGAGAACAAATAAGTTTCCATAAAGAAGACTTTGCATTTTCAGGCTCATTATGCGATTGCCGAGGCTGAAGCCAATCTAGCCAAAGCCGGACGTAAACTGACCATCATAACTCAGAATATCGACGGACTTCACCAAGCTGCTGGAAGTAGAAACGTCGTCGAGCTTCACGGTTCCCTCTTCAAAACCCAGTGCACCAAGTGCAAGGACGTCAGACTCAACAAGGATTCTCCAATTTGCGAAGCACTGCGCGGAAAAGGGTGAGTATTTCTTTGTTCAGGGAAAATACTAGGAAAGTCGAATTTTGAATAGCGTTCCGTTTATAATATTCCTGTCCGTAATAGCACACATTAGAGAGTTTTAGTATGCCACAAGCACCGTGAGATTCACGTCTACGTGAGATTCTCCTAGGACGAGCAATGTGAGATGCTAACCTTCATTCCTGGGGATCAACGTGACCCTACAAACCTAGAGTAACGTCAAGCGTCACACCAACTTTGTATTTCTGTCTTGTCATCTTGTGACCCGAGTTTCATTTTTGGTAGAAATAATTTCGGAAATACTTAATTCATTCGCAGTAGCAATGAGGAATTTCACCGATTTTTGTTTGCATTTTTCCTGAATAGTTAATGGTGTGGGATAGATGAAAATCGGGCTGATCTCGGAAAATAAGTCTCCTGTTATTTTTGGGAGACAGTCAAAATTTTTAATTTCAAAACTAACCGGGAAAACGGACGTGCAGCGGGAACGCTCGCTGATTGGGCTGTTCGGATCGCCGTCTCCTCCCAGTGTTGCGGCCATAAATGAACTATTCCAGCATGACGTAATTTTCCCGGGTTTTTTAAACATTCGTATTTTCTACACTGTTTGGTTTATTCGTAAATTAGGAAGTTCGGGCTGAAAGTTTGCCTTAGGGGGTTTTTAGAGGTGCTGAATCCGATTTTGGGGTCAAAAATAGGAAATTCCGACATGGTGAAATTCCTCATTATTTTGCTGTAGTGAATTACGCCAGAACGATCCCCTAATATATTTGTTTTCTTCAAAGTGCAAAGAAAACGCATAAGAAGATTATGAATGAATAAAATGAGTATGAAAAAGAGGGGGATGAGAATGATACCTAATGAAAAAAGTCAATTAAAAAGAACGACAATGAATTAATTAAATTATGTACAAAGTGAGCAATCGTGAATAAGTAAAATGATGAGGTGAAAATTATAACTTGGTATGTAGTTGTTACTGAAGAAAGTTTGTAAAAGTCTTGTTTGAAAGATTGAAGGAACAAATGCCAAAAAATGCGCATTTTCCCGCCTTTTGATTGGAAGGGGTTATAAGTGGCGTAGGTTATAACATCTCGCGGTGCCCGTGACATGGTTCTCGTTGGACGCTCATTGAGCGTCGACTGTGACTCGCGGTGCCCGTGAGTCACGGGCCCTGCGAGTTATAGCATCCAAGATGACGCATTCACGGTGCCTGTGAGTGGCATGCTAAAACTCTCTATTGATTCGTGATGAAACAAAAGCTTTGCTATTCTTTTACCCTCAGTATCTGTTTTGTTACCATTTTCACCTCGTATGCGAAATTATATGTCTTGAAGCTGATTCTTTAACAAGCATGGTACTTCTTCATCCTGCCTGTGGTTTGAAACCCTTGCAACACGCATAACTTCCGCCATCTTATCTCAAGTCGACGAAATGATCAGAAATTGTGTTGGTTGAACTAGAGGTGTGTTGGTCCAAGTATTCCCCTGGAACGGTTCCAATGGTTACAGTGACAAAGATGTAACCGTTCCAAATTACCGATACAGATCCATTACCGGTACTGCCTACCGAGGGCGGTCAAATCCCACTCTCATGACATGGATGAAGCAGGCAGTCAAATCCCTATCTTCCTTCTTCCATGCTTATGATCTCAACTTACAATACAATAGCATCATTTTCTTTGAAAATTCGCTAAAAGGAAGGAATTTGAACAAGTGTTACAAAAGAGACAATTTATTATAAATGACGTTCTACTGTGTGGTGACTGAATGCTTCCATTCTGGATCTCCAGAATCAGTTGCATCTGCACAAGGTGTTACGCTGTGTCCTCTTCTTGTTCGCATGGGCACATTGGTGATGTACGACTGTCCATGATATTCAGCATTCTTAGGAAGTCGTAAAGTCCCGTTAGAATGCCTACTATTAGCCTGGTGGTGTTACGGCTTTTTGAGGTCAACCATAAGGCTTGGTTTGCATCATACGAGGTGATGAGCATTCTGGTCTGTCTGTATCTATCAGTTTCTTTAGACCATAGTAAATTAAGGTCTTGAGATTCCAATTTTTTACCTTTTCTTTACAAGCATTCTTCGAAACGCCGATCACTTGTGAGGGCCCTGTGAAAGCATTTCTTGAACCCTCCTTGGCCAGACTGTTGGCATATTCATTCACGGGCTGATTGGATTGTCCGGGTATCCATTTTATGAAAATTTGATAATTTCCTAGAAATAGGTTATTTGTTTGCCTTTTCGTTTCCCACATCAGTTTTGAGGTAGTAATGGGATTTTGAAGGGCTTCAATACCTGCCTGGCTGTCTGTAAAGATGTTAATTTTCTTATTGTTGACACCAAGTTGTGTTAGTGTTGTGACGCATTCTTTTATGGCGATTGTTTCGTTCTTTTGATAAAATTTGGATTTGTTTGAATGATCATATGTTGCGATAATTGTGGGTAGTTGGGGGCTGGACTCCATGTGATTCCCATGACTTCTTTTGAGACCATTCTATGTAGATCCACTTGATTTTGTTTTTGGATGTAGATTCATTTGTTTGCATTTTTACTCATCTCATCTCTCAAACTGCGCGAATTGGGTTCGAAAAACAGTGAATGATATCTCATTTCATGTGTACCATTCGTGTATCGAAAGTGTGAACGAGCTGATCAGAGTTGAAGAATGATGAAGACTAAATAAAAATTTTGCTTTGAAGACGAGAAATTTTGATCAACCAGCATAGTAAGTGTAGTCAGATCATTCATAATTTCAGCTATTCCCGATGTAGCTTATAGACTTTTGTAGTCATTTAATTTCTTTCTTTAATCTTTTCCTTAGAGCACCTGAAGCGGGAGCTACAAGTTGTGATATTCCTCACGAAGAGCTGCCGCGCTGTAGAAATTCAGAATGCGGAGGTCTGTTGAGGCCTTACATCGTGTGGTTTGGAGAAAACCTTCATGATGAAGACATCAACTCTGCTGGTGCGTAGTACAGCTTACAGACCCTTGGATTGTAAGAAGTTTTCATTCATTCAACCCTCAATTTTCTGACACTCATTATTAAATTAGGTACTTAATTAATTGATTACTTCATTTACCTGTGAAGAGGTCTTGTCACAGGAAATGTATTATATCCTGCCAGGAATGAGTTGTAGAGCTGATACTCCAACCTCGCATAGTTCCTTGGCACCATGCATTATATCATACCAATCCTTATACACGTAGTTTGATTCCTGCACTAGGTAGGTAGATATTATTTTGTAGTACGTACGTTCGATGTACCTGCAGATACGGTTCAATAGTTTATCCTGGCTGGAACAGGTTATTGGTAATGGTTCTTTAGTTCAATATGAGCAGGTTATCCCGGTTGGAGTAGGTTACAGTTCAATTTGATCTGTTTGGAGAAGCAGTTCAGAACCAAACCAGCACTGGAAAAGGGAGGGGATAGAGGCGCTTGGACTCCTCTGAACCATTCAGGACTGCTTCTCCGAACAAACCTATTTTTATCCAGAATTGGTTCATCCTGGCTGGATGTGACAGCCTGGAGTAGGTTATAGTTCTGGGCATAATGGTTATCCAGATTTGGTTCAAGATGAGCAGGTTACTTTTGGTGAGTTTCTGATTGGACCATCTTGTTATCATTGCTCAGAAATCTAATACAACAGAGGACCTAATACAATAATAATTATTGTATTAGGTCCTCTGTTGTATTAGATTCCACCACTTCCTTCCCCTAGATGCTCCAAATTCTCCAATAATAAGTATTTATGTATATTAATGATAAATTATTTATCATTAATATACATAAATACTTATTATTGGAGAATTTGGAGCATCTAGGGGAAGGAAGTGGTGGAACGGCGTGAGTGCTGCCTAGCAAAGATAAGATGAACCTTCCGGAGCTCAAAAACCGAGGTTATCTCTCTTATCAGTTGGCTTATGTGGTTCAGGTATCGTGTGTTCTAATTCTTTCGTAAATAATAGAATGCTTTAAAAATTAATGTTGTTTACCTACGAATACATAGATTTCATTTCAGACTGAATGCCTTTCTTATTGATGCCTCAAACAGATTTGATTGCCCTTTTCATTGAGGGCAAATTTCTGATTTCCTATAGATTAGGCAGGGATCTACAGACATTACCACCAGTCGATAATGGAGGTGCAACCATCTTGCCAAAAAAGAAGAGAAGGTACATCTGATTGTCGCTAGATAGCGCTCAGGCCGTTCCACCACTTTCTTTCCCTAGATGCCTTGGAGAATTAAACGTAACCAGCAAGTTGAGTACAATCGACTCTCTGGTTACAACAGGTTCTTCAATAATTGTATTCTTATTACTACTAGAAGTAACCCATATACTAAGTCCCAATAGAGTTATGTAGGTATTTACTTTTGAAAAACCTTATGGCTTTGAAAGAATTTTTGTATTTCTACTCAATACCTACCTAACGTCTTCTTTAACACTGTCTTTTTTTTTTTTGTAGAAGAGGTAATGTCAGAGTGTGACGCTTGTCTGGTGATTGGCACGTCGTCTGTGGTATATCCTGCAGCAATGTACGCCCCAATGTTAGCCGAAAGGAACGTCCCTGTGGCTGAATTCAATCTTGAGGCCACCCCAGCCACACATCTGTTCATGTAGGCAACACTCTACTATACGACTAATCAATAATGTGGATATTAATTCAAGAATTATCCAATTTGGCTTCCCAGTCTATAGAGAGTTCCTAGTGGTTTTTGATACGGCGTGACGTATTACACACACACTCTCAACATGGAAGATTTACTTCTTCCATGCTCTCAATCCGGCGCCGGATTGTGATGAGAACACGCCGTATCCAATACGGCGCCGTATTGTTACGGTCGAATACGTCACAAGGAGGCAATCCGGCGCGCCGTATTACAAACATGGCGGACGATCCGGTTCCGGCGCGCCGGATCTAAGCCGAACCAAACCCACTAGGAACTCTCTTATGACTAGGCGTTACTCGTTGAGGAGGTGGAAACTCCTACTAGGGGCGCTGGTGGTAAAAGTAGTTTCTCGTATGTCCAATAGAGTGCTCTGATTAAAATTACCTTGGAGGTATCACATCAACTTTAACATAATTTTCAACATGAATTAAATATGTTGTTGTGTTGGATGATAATTATATCACAAATCACATCAAATAAATTATATCACACAAATTATGTATTCTATCTGATACGAGATAATGTCGAAAAGACCCCTTTTTCTATTACAAAAAGAACCCAAAAAACCCAGAGTCCTTTCGCCCACCAACAGAAAAAACGTTGCAAATTATTACACAATAGTTTATTATTTTTCTATAGATCACTCGTCTGCAAAGCCACCAACCATCCAACTTGAAGAAAAACATCGATCGTATTTCGGTCAGCTAAAATTTGAATGGAGATTAGGCCTCTTTTGTGATTCACACTCGTGTTTCTGATTTATCGTACTTAAAACACTTAAATTCTCGTAGCGAGCGAACGGTTTGTCCTACAGAGCTCCGCGTGGTCTCAAAAAATTTTAAAAATTCTATAGAATCCTAAATTGAAGGAAAAACAATACCTTTATATCGAAATTTTTTGAGTAAGGGCGTTTTCAAAATTGATTTTGGAACCCTTAGAAGTGACCTACATCAACCAAAATCTTCGGGGCACAACTAGACCCCAAATGGAGCCTACATACCAAATTGCATCAAAATCGGTCAATGCTAAGTGGCAAAAGTGCCGCGTACGGCGGACGGACGGCCAAATTTTTATTCGATTTTTGGATTCTGCGTATCTTGAAACGTAAACCATCAAATTTTGAGGGGGTGTTACAGTTTTTTTTACTTGGTCGATTCCAAAGGTTCATTATTGAAAATAATAAACCAAAATGTAAAAGGTTGGCGCTGGTAAAAAGTTAATGTGATCTCTTCAAGGTAATTTTTATCAGAGCACTCTGTGTCTGTTTGGAGAGGGTTTGGAGGAGCCTGGAGGAGTTTGGAGGGGCCCATTCGCCTCTATCCCCTCCCCTTTTCAGCTCCGGTTTGGTTCTGAACTGGTTCCAGACTGCCTCTCCGAACAGACCCTCTATTGAACGTACGAGAAACTACTGTTACCACTAGCGCACCTAGCGGGAGTTTCCACCTCCTCCACTGATACCGCCAAGTCAATAAACATGAAGCCTTGTATTCGTATTGTGTCTATCCACAAATCCCTGCTATACTTCTAACTCATAAGTCCTCAGAAAGGAACGTGTTCCAAGGTCAAACTTTAACTGGTTACAAAATAATTAGGCGGTTTTGAAAGCACAAGATATGAATCTATAAACCAATGGGATTGGCTTCAACCTCCAATTTTGCTATCTTGGCTACTACCACTCCAGACAAAGGTGTTGTCAACTGTTGATGATGAGCGGAGTGGAGTAATGGAAGATGATGGTTGGTAATTGTGCGAGAATCAATACAATATAATGGCATTAATGAAGGAGTGAGGATGAGATACAAAACGAATAATGACAAATTATTATGGTCATAGAAACTGTTGACTGTAACCTTCAATTGTGGGTCCACATGGAATTTCGACGATAGTCAGGTTCATCAAATGGGAATGCTCATGTCTGTGACGTGGGAATATGTTGGGGCAGGCAAATAAATAATAATACAGTTTCACGGGGATAAGGAGGATATAATTGAGGGGTTTCCTACAAGAACAAGATAAGTCCAAAGTTTGAAAAAACCCGGTTAAGGCGCCATTTTGTTCCTGAATGTGTGCGATATCTAGTAACAAGTTCATTTCGGCAAGAACCGAACAGGTCCATGTCTACGGGAGGCTTCAGAATGTGCGCATTTTGCAGGAGAATTCTAGTCCTCTCTATTTCCGCAAGAACAAAAAAAGTCCGTGCGCGGGTGGCAACACTGCGCCTGAAGGTCAGGGCGTCGCATTCCCAGCTGTTTGTTTCCCATTCTTATTTCTGTTTTCGTCTTTGCCGGTAACCTTTTTTCTCTAATAAAGGTTTTTTATGAAACGACTGCTTGTCTACTTTTCTATTCATTCATTTTTCAAATCCTTAAGATAGTAGGAACTGTTATTAAATAACAGTTCCTGTTTTATGAAGGAGAAAATTGTTCTCCTTCATGTTACTGATGGTGAAACAAAGAAAACATGGAAATCGAACCAGCAACATAGGCATCTAAAAAAACATTTTAAATGTTCTAGTTGTCAGTTTTTAAACACAGTTCGGAAATAGCTTCATTATTATTATAAAAACAGAAAATTTGATTACCGTCACAAACATGCAAAACGTCTTCACGTCATAAACATGCAGTACTTAGGCTTCAATGAAAATTCAGCAAGAACCAAACAAGTCACGTTTTGCAACAGGAAGGGGAAAATTCAGGAAAAGGCCTTTCACAAAATTCAGCAGGTTTAGAATTTTCGATTTCGGACTTATCTTGTTCTTGTAGGAAACCCCTCAATTGTATAAAGATTGGCTTACTGGGGGCAGGACGGTCAGTGGTGAAAGCGGAAGCGGTCTTCTGAGAAGTCTTCACTTTTCAAGGGCTTGTTAGGGAAGAAGGCCTGTCCCCTACCTTCACCATGACCTCTCTTTCCTTCAAGGTCATCCGTGATATTACATGTCACATGTTTCAGTTTTTCAGGATCCTTCATCCCCCTAACCCAGGAACTCCATCACCGTCTCTATGTTCTAATGTTGAACAAGTTTCCCCGTTTTGCCCTGAATGTGTCGTCCGATGACGCTGGCTGTAAAGGCACAGCCCAGGAAGAAATTGAACAGGTCCTGCTCCTGTGCCAATCCACACAGATCACATGTGCAGGAACTTGTTGTCATAACAGTGTAAATAAGATAACAAATGAGAATTCCGCTGATATTCGTGGTGAAGCTTTTCTTCCTTCAGCCAACCTTGCACTTTCTCCAACTCAGAGCCAAGGCCTTGCCTAGCCTCCTACTCTCTCCTCCATCGACCAATACTCCTGTTTCCCGCATCAGTACAATAATAATGTAATGATCATTAATGTACATTTTTGCAGGTTCCATTTCGAAGGGCCTAGCTCAGAGACAGTGCCGGAAGCTCTTCGAGGGATCTGTGATAATTGAAAGAAATCTCGTCTGTGATAGTAGATACGCCTGCTTTACTCAATTTTTATTACAATTTATCAGTTGTTCTGACGTTACTAAAATCAAAATTATGTAAATAAATTATAAGAATCACTATTTTAATTCAAATTGTCGTCGAATTCACAATCTATTGTAGTTTTCTTTCTTCCGGCAAAATAACGTCTGGCATTATCTGTACTATGAAATACTTCCATGCATCTTGGTTCAAATGTACCTACCTATTTATATTACTGTTGAGCTCTTGCTTAGTTGCCCATTATATTTCCATGTTCAACGTATTCTCGTTTTTCTTGAATAGATAAAACCCTGGAAACCCTATTTCAAGGGTACAAACTCCTATGAATGGATGGTTTCAATATCTTATCTATGCAAATTCCTTAACTATGTCTTACATGTCTATTTTAACTGTAATTTATTTTAAATTATATTGTTTTCAATGACGACTGTCTGGTTTTATGCTGCCCTCCAATCCTGTATTCAACACCTACGAAAAAGTTACCCATATACTCGCGTAGTTTGTATTGATGATGTTCAAGCAATCCTCAAGTTGATAACCCGTTTTTAAAAAAATGCCAGGAAAACAATCAATTTAAAACTAAAAATGTCGTAATATTAGCCAGTTATTGGAGTGTGGGTGGTTCTGTATAGCCATCAGTATATCGATACTTTAAAGCACAAAGGCGCTAGAGACAAAGAAGTCTACCAGTGCACAATTCCTCAAATAATGGCTTATTACACCAAACTCTTTAATTTCTTCAAGAAGTTTTCAAGCTATAATTGTCAAGGTCAATAATAGTTTTGTTAAATTTGAGTTTTCTGAATTTAAAAAAAAATGGAAGATGGATGGAAATAGTGTTGTGATAGGAGATCGATCCCTGGTCGAGAGAAGTTAATTTTTGATGACTCAACAAAGTCCTACCGACTGCGCCACTTTGTTACAGTTTAGTCAGAATGATAGAAGATAAATCCCTGGTCGAGGGAAGTTAATTTTTGATGACTCAACAAAGTCCTACCGACTGCGCCACTTTGTTATAGTTTAGTCGGAATGATAGAAGATCGATCCCTGGTCAAGGGAAGTTAATTTTTGATGACTCAACAAAGTCCTACCGACTGCGCCACTTTGTTATAGTTTAGTCGAATGATAGAAGATCGATCCCTGGTCGAGGGAAGTTAATTTTTGATGACTCAACAAAGTCCTACCGACTGCGCCACTTTGTTATAGTTTAGTCGAATGATAGAAGATAGATCCCTGGTCGAGGGAAGTTATTTTTTGATGACTCAACAAAGTCCTACCGACTGCGTCACTTTGTTGAATCATCAAAAATTAATTTCTCTCGACCGGGGATCTATCTCCTATCGTTCTGCCTAAACTATATTAACACTCCTGAGTCGGAGTTCGGCACCACTGAGCTAAGGAACAGAAATGCGAAGAGGTAGCTGATCACAACATTAGCGCCTTTGTGCTTCGAAGTATCAATATGTTCCACGTAAGGCACTTCCAGACACTGAAAGGTTCAGTGCTATCGCCAACCCTTAAACTTAATATTAAACTCTAAATCGATCGAAATCGTGAAAGTATTCATCACGCTTGTAAAGTGATATTTTTTATTGATTGGCTCGTGTCCTTGTATCTGAAATCACTGGCCACGTAGGTAGGTTATTTGCATTTTAATTAACTTCGAGTCGCGGAAAAGATTTATCTCGGTTGTAATTATTTATAGGCGTTCTTGACCTTGAATTTCTCAGACTCCAGAATCCATCAAACTCCTGGTCACTTGTTGCCTACTTACGCGCGTGTGATAAGACTCGTTGGATTTTAAACCTGAGACGTTCTTCTTAGGTTTGTACTCGATTATCTCACTTCTATAATCACTCCCAATCAGAGTCCAAGTTTTTGTCGAGTCATGAATGAATCAATACTGCTTATGATACTGCAAATTGAATCCATTCCTGTCTTGTTCCTTCCAGAATTAATGATTCAAAACACTGATTTCCAACTAGAATCAATTTAGGCTCCGACCTACGGTAACTGCTTGCTTGTTATCAACATCTTATCTTGTCATTTTCAGCTGAAGTAAACTATTTGATGGGTATTTGAATACTTTCATGGTTTCTCAAGACTTCATTCCTACCAAGTCCTTACAAAGAGAAAAAATTCATGTTAATTTCTCATTCTTCGGTATCATTTCAGTACCTTGAGGCAGTGTGATTTTTGAGAGTTTTATTAAAAGTACAAAATGTTACGTTTTCCAATTACTACTATAGTACAATTATACTATAGTGCAAGTGGTTTACGACTGTAGAAAAAGTAATGTGCTGCAGGTGGCATCCTAGTACGACAGTCCATAGTCATAGTCCGTAGTCCGCGGTCCGTATTCATCCTCCAAATATGCGAACAAATTTTGCATATTTTTGATGCGTCAATTTGCTTATCGAAAATATTTTGTACGAATCCATCTTACTTCTTATTTTTTTACTGTTATTTAACATTATAATTATTATTCCGTTATTGATCCAGTGAGCTGATGGAGGAGACGCTGCTGCTAGCTGTGAATAGCTCAGGTCAAGGAGTGACAGCTCCTCTCAACCCCGCGCCTGCTGGATCAGCTAGCCAGGCTGGATCAGCTAGTGGCGCTCAAGCTTCACCACCAGGAGGTAGGTACTCTAACCTGTAGAACATATGGAACGTTTGGCCCCTGATCTGTCAGACGCGCGACTGTCACGCCCCTACTGAGAATAACAGGACACTATTATCAACTCGCTCAACCATCGAAATGAGGAATTTCACCATGTCAGAATTTCCTATTTTTGGCGGCAAAATCCGATTCAGCACCTTGAAAAAACCTACAGCAAACTGTCAGCCCGTACTTCCTAATTTAAAAATAAACAAAACAGTGTAGAAAATATGAACGTTTAAAAAAAACTGGGAGGATGACGTCAGCCAGCAATAGTTCATGTACAGCCACTTGAAGCGCTGAGATCGTGAAACTGCACTTCGTATACTATACATAGTCCTTGGAGGCAACATCACAAAACCAGTAAAGATCGAAATCGAAGAACTGAAGAGAAAAAAATAGAAAAAGCAATCGTTATACTATCGGGCAACATTGGGCGAGGACAGTGATCCGAACAGCCAATCAGTGAGCGTTTCTGCTTCACATTGAAGAGGTCCGTTTTCCCTGAGATGATTGCAGCACAGCAAATGTGATCGGTCGAGGCCAGCAGATTCGTATTTGAGATTTACACCATGCTTTGACCAATGAATGACAATGTCTGACATTAGCTACATAAATATCAAATTTTAACATGGAACATGTTATTGCCCTAGGGTAATTACCCAAAAAACGTTACACTTGAGGGGAACGCAGGACAGTCACGCGCCTTTTGTCACAGTTTTTGAGGCGCAAAGCTTTTCAATGCATTTTTAGATATGCTCCTAGGGATAATGTAACTTGTATTATAACTACCTACGACTAAATGTTCTGCACTAAATTTGGCTAAAACATGTTCCATGTTTATATCATTTACGTAGGCTTCAAGTAGATAGCACCTGGGGGGCTAATTAATTTCATAATCATTCAATTGTTTTTGGTTGTGAATAAAGTTGATTTGAAATCCAGTGCCAATAGGGTAGATTCCTATTTTCTTATATACTATAATTTCTCCTTCACTGTGTGACGATCCTACTTTTTTATAAGGTACAAACCGATTTGGTTTGTTCCCGATTTGTTGGAGCTACGCCTTTAGGGATATCCGATTCATAGAGATACGAATCGATATCCTCTTCGGGCCAGCTGATTAATCTAATCACTGGTTTGAAGGGGTAGGGTCGTCACACCCTCCTCTGACTAACTTATGAATAATTAGGTGAATTTCAATCTGAAATTCAACCTATATTGTTACATGGTAGCAGAGCGTGGTTCAGTGGAAATGCACTGAATTTATTTCATCATTTCCCCTCCACTTTTTTTGGGTATTCCAGAAGGAATTACCCAAAGAGATATCCAGAAGAAATCTCTATATTAAATTCATTCCCTTATTGTACTTCGCCAATCCGGCAATTAAATTCATTCATTAAACTTCGCCAATCCAGCAATTAAACTCATTCCCTTGTTAGGCTTTGCCAATCTGGCATTTTATTAATTTCAATTACGTTTTTCTTTTATATAAGCCTTTTCTGCATTTGCCTTTTCAATCATTACACTTGAATGTTTCGTCGTTCGTATTCTTTATTTAGTTTTCTTTCTCCTCAGTTCCATTGATTTATTCTTTTATGTATAAATGGCCCATTCGTGGCATTCTTCTTCTTCTTCTTTTTGAATAGTACCATTACGATGGAGGAATTCCCTTGAAGCTTCCAGACGTCCTTTCCTGGGCTTCATGCTATTTTCAGTCCCTTTGACTTGTTTTCAAACATACTTCTGTTTGAAACCCAGAAGTATGTTTTAGGGAGGGGAGTGTGACGATCCTACTTTTTTATAAGGGACAAACCGATTTGGTTTGTTCCCGATTTGTTGGAGCTACGCCTTTAGGGATATCCGATTCATAGAGATATGAATCGATATCCTCTTCGAGCTGGCTGATTAATCTAATCACTGGTTTGAAGGGGTAGGGTCGTCACACCCTCCTCTAACTAACTTATGAACAATTAGGTGAATTTCAATCTGAAATTCAACCTATATTGTTACAACTGTTATCCTGTCTTATTTAGGTTCTTCAGGATCAGACGAAGGTTCCGGAGAGAAGGATGACAAACCATTGACCAATCGGCAGAAATTGAAGTTGTTCATGAGAGACTACGGCTCTACCGTCATCGTGTTCCATATCACCCAGTCACTGGCTCTTTTGGGCATCATCTACGCTGCTTTCTCTATGTGAGCATATACTAGTACTGTATACTTAGGGTACTGTAGAACTCAATTTGAACTATAGTAGTAGGACCCTAGTCCTTGTCCGACTTTTTGGTTTATTATTTTCAATAATGAACCTTTGGAATCGACCAAGAAAAAAAATCTTTACACCACACACAATAATTTGATGGTTTACGTTTCAAGGTACGTAGAATCCAAAAATCTAATAAAAATTTGGCCGTCCGTCCGCCGTACGCGGCACTTTTGCCACTTAGCATTGACCGATTTTGATGAAATTTGGTATGTAGGCTCCTTCTGGGGTCTAGTTGTGCCCGAAGATTTTGTTTGATATAAAGGTATTGTTTTTCCTTCAATTTAAGATTCTATAGAATTTTTTGAGACCACCCGGAGCTCTGTAGGACAAACCGTTCGCTCACTACGAGAATTTAAAGTTAGGACGTACGATAAATCAGAAACACGAGTGTGAAGCGCAAAAGAGGCCTAATCTCCGTTCAAATTAAAGCTGACCGAAATGCGATCGATGTTTTTCTTCATGTTGGATGGTTGGTGGCTTTGCAGACGAGTGATCTATATAGAAAAATAAAAAATAATAAACCATTGTGTAATAATTTGCAGCGTTTTTACTCCTAAAATATTCAATAAATGTTAGCGTGGAACATGCTTTGGCCTTGGACTAACTACCCAACGCAGGAGGGAGGGTAATTGCAGGAGTCACAGGGGGACCACTCATCCACCACATCCCTACTCGGCTGAAGCATGTTAATGAAGCAGAGTAATGTGTACTAAGAATAGAGAAGCAAAGTATTATATTAACTAAATTGGAATTTGTGATTTGATGAGAAGGGGGTAGGATCAAACCACCTGTAGTAACTGAATGTTTCTACAGGGTGAGCCACGGAAACTTACTTATTTGAAAGGTCAATTTTAAAATATGTAATGCAGATATCGTTATATTTTTTATTTTAAAGGACAACTATTGCATTTTTTTTTCATATGGGTTTAAGAATCACAATGTGATTCTTAAACCCATATTAAACAATAGGGACCATCATTTGATGGATGTCATCCATCAAATGATGGTCCCTATTGTTTAAACATTGGTTCAAACGATTTTTCAAGTTTCTCTCCACTCTGATCAGCATATCGACGGGTACGTCGGCAATGGCGGCGCGAATTTTGTTTTTTAGGTGTTCTAGAGTTCGTGGACGATCGTTATCACTGATATCGAATATTTTTTTTTTTACCCTACGCCATTTGGCCATTGGCTATTCCGCCATGCGGCCTCTTGCAGCCCAATATATTTTGGATGTCTTCGACCAACTGGTGTCGTCAGGAAGAAACCTTTGTCTTATGTCCTCAAGTTGAGGACAGTCAAATAATGGTCAGTTGTCATAATTTCTGTCGTCTGGCATAGTGAGCAGGTTGGACTGTCCTTGACTCGAATTTTGTGGAGGTGGGCGTTAAGGTAATCGTGACCTGTTAGGTGTCGAAAACCTGCCACAGACTCTTTGCGCGACAAATCTTGCGGAACACGATTATCTCTCTCCAGCAACCTGCTCCATCGCCGACCCTCTGCAGCGTGGCGTTGGGCTTCCTTCATTCTTTCTGCTACCGAGTCCTTTATGCACCGCTTTGCAGCGGGAAAAGGTGTCGGGACAGCTGGCATCTCCATCTGGGATCCTTCCTTAGCTAGTGCGTCAGCTCGCTCATTTCCCAGAATACCACAGTGGGAAGGGATCCATTGCAAAACAATCCTGATTTCATTTCTAGTCAGTTTTTCTATATTCTTTCTTCCCTTCATAACATCTAAGGATTCGGTTTGCGAGTTAGTGGTGAGCGCTTGGATGGATGCCTGTGAATCAATCAGAATGACTGCTTGACGTCGTCTGGATTTCTCAATCAGATCCAGAGCCAATATCACTGCCCGAATCTCGCCATCAAAGCTAGTAGCCAGCCCTCCCACTGGAGCTGCAACACTTCCTGCAACAGAAAAAGCCCCGGCTCCTCCATTTCTTGTCCCACTGAGGGCTGATCCGTCAGTATAGACTCGTAGCCAGTCCGGCTCTGGATAGCGAGTCGTCAATGTTATATGTATCGAATATATTTTTGCATCTTTTTTTAAAATCAATATCAGTGACATCGATAGAATATCAAAAGAAAAATACTGATTTCACTGATATCGAATATGTTTTTGCATCTTTTTTTAAATCAAAATCAGCGATATCGATAGAATATCGGAAGAAAAATACTGATTCCACTGATATCGAATATGTTTTTTCATCTTTTTTTTCATCAATATCAGTGATCACCATAAATTATCAAAAGGAGAATATTGATTTCACCGATATCGAATATGTTTTTGCATCGTTTTTTATCGATTAGGAGAAATTGATAAATTACAGTGGGAAGGAATATAACCATCACAACCGATAATTTTTTTCTTTCGATATCAATATTTTCCTTTCGATATTCGATAATATCGCATGAATAATATCGATACAAATATCGGAAATATCGAAACAAAATATCGATATCAATAAATATCGAATAGTCACTATCTGTGCCCGCATGGGCGACCACCCTCACATGAAAGTTCCGCATTGCAGGTCTTAACATTCTTGGAGAGTGGATTGGAGTGACAGTAGTGCACTCTATCAACTTTTACAAAACTAGTTTTGCCAGCACATAGGAATTCGAAAAGCTGGCATTGTTGCCACACATTGAATGCCTACTTTATACATATTTTTGCAACTGCACCTGTTTTGCAACCAAATTTAATTTTTGCAATTTCGAAACTGCAACTGTCAATAAGTTCAAATGACTTCTGGACTGTTGTATCCAATGAGTGGTTTCAAGGAATACTGCTATTAGGAAGAGAAAGTTCAAGTATATTCTATCCTTTACAGTAGGATGCCTCATGTGGGAGAACCAACTTGGGATGAAATGCTATTAGGATTAATATAGCATTTCCAAATCTAATTCAACATTTTCCAAACCAAATTCAACAATTTCCAAAACAAATTCAACATTTTACAAACCAAATTAAACATTTTACAAAACAAATTCAACATTCATTACATTTTTAACGAAATTTGGTACTAGTGTAAAGGTTGGCTAGCTGCCGCCGTTGGTAGAAGAAGCAAAGCGTTCATAACATAATTCGACCAGACGCATGGAGTTATAGCCGCTACTTCGCGTTCAATTGCACCTGGTAAGACATGGTCTCGTTCTTCGCTGAGAATATTCCTCACCATGGTCTTAATTTTAGAAAATGCACTCTCAGCTGGATTCAACATCAGGATTCAACATACCTGGACGGATGATCAGTCGTATCCATTGAGGAGACATTAGGAGAGCGTCGAGACGCATAAAAAAGGAACAGGTGGAGCATCTCTTCTTTATGACGTTTTCACTCCTGATTGTGGATAATGCCCAATTCATCTTCTTTTCAATGCTGGTTGATTTAATAAAATGTTTAATTTGGTTTGTAAAATGTTGAATTTGTTTCGTAAAATGTTGAATTTGGTTTGTAAAATGTTGAATTTGGTTTGTAAAATGTTGAATTTGGTTTGTAAAATGTTGAATTTGGTTTGGAAAATGTTGAATTAGATTTGGAAATGCTATATTTGCATGAACCTAAGTCTTCCACAAAGTTGGTAATACATTTTCTTCTTCACCTCAGTGGCCTCGACATGACCTGGGTCGTTGAAAAGCTCGGCCTGGAAGGCAAATACTCGTCGACTGCCGCCGGAGCGTCCACTTTCGTCATCGCGTACGCAGTCAACAAAGTCCTGGCACCTCTTCGGTTCGCCATCACCTTCTCTTGCACGCCCTTCATCGTTCGATACCTCAGGAGGATCGGATTCCTCAAAGTCAAGTGAAGACTCATCGGATTCTGGAAGACTGCATTTTTGTTTGGTTGTATGAAGACTCTCTGGTTTTTAGATACGGTTGTATTGGACACCAGGCATGTAAGTGAGCGGGTCCGTATTTTTTTAAACTTTTTCAATTTGTACAAGAAGGTGTTTTAAATAATATACCGACCTAAAGCGCGATCAATTATATCATAGAGGCCACAAAGGGGAAATACGATGTATTCGTCAAGGAAAATTGTTACAAAGAAGAGCAGATAGATTCACACTTCGTAATTATTATACTAAATTATATACTCGTAATGGAATATGAAAAAAATTTAAATCCATCAATTGCGTCACTTAGAAATTTTATAGGCTTAAAGACAAACTTCACCATTAGGAATGTACCAAACATCTCGAAAAATTGTCTTTAATTATTCTTCATAAAATATTCCCACAGTAACACAAACAAATACTACTAGACCTCATAATGCGGTAGATGGTTTGTTTATACAGAGAATGAGAGTGAAAATTGTAATAATGAAATCCCGCTTTAAGTGACCACAATTGTTGGATAGCAGCTGAGAAGTCTTGGGAAGGAGAAAAGTTACCCCAAATCTAGGTAGAAGCGCCTGTGATCTTTTTCAATAGATCACAATATTCGTCTTACTGCTAGGGCGAGCATCGAGTGGATGCTAAATTTTAATGTGTAACACTCATAATTTCACGTATTCCAAATGGGATTGACGTTTCTTTGGATGTTTACTCCTTGTGTTACTTTTTTTTTGTTTCCTTGAACTGATGAGTTTTTGGGTTTACTCGAATGTAATATCTTTTCGATTAGGAACTCCAATGTAATATCTTCTCAATGGGTAACTTCAATGTAATATCTTCTCGATAAGGAACTTCAATGTAAAATCTTCTCAATGGGTAACTCCAATGTAATATCTTCTCGATAAGGAACTCCAATATAATATCTTCTCAATGGGGAACTCCAATGTAATATATCAATGGGAACTCAAATGTAATATTTTCTCAGTGGGGAACTCCAATGTAATATCTTCTCAATGGGGAACTACAATGTAATATCTTCACAATGGGGAACTCCAATGTAATATCTTCTGAATAGGGAAACTCGGATACATCTTTTGTGTTTACTTAAGGTTTGTTCGGAGAAGCAGTCCTGAACAGTTCCGAACTGGCCACATCCATTTTTGCCTGTCCAGAGGAGTCCAGGCGCCTCTATCCCCTCCCCTTTTCAATTACGGTTTGGTTCTGAACTGGTTCGGGACTGCTTTGCAGAACAGACCATAAGATACTAATTATTGATGCGGTGGGTCTATGTGTTGAAACTAGACCCCATGAATGCTTTGAGCTGATAAGAAAAGTAAACCGTTGCTCTTCGAGTTCGTCAATTCCTATCCATTCTACTACTTCATGATGGATCAATTCAGGTCTGCGTCAACACCGATTTTCTGACCTCCTCATTGTTTTTCCCAAAGTTTCTGCATTTATGTTTTCTCTTTGTATTGATCACACGTAAATTAGTCCATTTAGTTGCTACTCTTCGATATTAAGCACATGATGCGTTTGTTGGTCCCTCATAACCTGCCCGGTAAATAGCTACTTTATTTTTATTTGTAAAAATATTTACTGATAATCGTTATCTTCTGCTAAAGTTGAAATGGAAAATGTATTTCATTCACAAGTATTGACAATCACACAAAACAAAAATATTTTATGATTATGTGCTCAAATTTACTTTTCAATAATCAAATTGATGTTAAGTTTTAAAATAATTTCAAATTATGTTTTAAAAATTTATATTATTTTATTTTATGAAATTAAAAAGAGTACGATGAAAATTTTTCGTTGGGTGTTCTCCCTATCTGCATACTGATGAGAAATAACTTTCAAAATTGACAAGGATTCTTGAAAGATTCTTCAGTGCTGAACACGAAAATCACAGCAGTTTTTCAGTAACACTATTTTTTGAAAAAAAAAAAAAAAAAAATTTTGTCCAATGAAAATATTCATTAGGTACTATACTTTTGGTGTTCATTAGTAACTAGGAAAGGCACGATACCACCGATATATCGGAGTATCGATACCGATTTTTGTATCGATACTTTTGATAAAAAACTCATACCAATATATAGGTATCGATACTTTTGCCTAAAATATCGGAGGTATCGATACTTTCTTGACGATATTATTATTATTATTATTATCGATGTTTTTCCCAAAGTGGGCTGGTAAAAAATTACCAGTTTCTGCAGCATTTACTCAGCAAAAATACCATATTTTGTCAGCCACAGAATAATACTCAATAATATCAGTTGAAACGTTATTTATCGTTATAATATAATGATATATTAGAGAGTTCCTAATAGGGTCGATCCGGTGCTCCGGATTGCCTCCTAGTGACGTATTCGACCGTAACAATACAGCGCCGTATCGGATACGGCGTGTTCTTATCACAATTCGGCGCCGGATTGAGAGCATGGAAGAAGTATATTCTTCCATGTTGAGAGTGTGTGTGTAATACGTCACGCCGTGTCAAAGACCACTAGGAACTCTCTAGGGCTGGTAGAGTAGGAGGGTCAACTAGTAGGGTCGATCCGACGTGCCGGAACCGGATTGTCCGCCTTGTTTTCAATACGGCGCGCCGGATTGCCTCCTAGTGACGTATTCGACCGTAACAATATGGCGCTGTATCAGATATGGCGTGTTCTTATCACAATTCGGTGCCGGATTGAGAGCATGGAAGAAGTATATTCTTCCATGTTGAGAGTGTGTGTGTAATACGTCACGCCGTATCAAAGACCACTAGGAACTCTCTAGGGCTGGTAGAGTAGGAGGGTCAACTAGTAGGGTCGATCCGACGTGCCAGAACCGGATTGTCCGCCTTGTTTTCAATACGGCGCGCCGGATTGCCTCCTAGTGACGTATTCGACCGTAACAATATGGCGCTGTATCAGATATGGCGTGTTCTTATCACAATTCGGCGCCGGATTGAGAGCATGGAAGAAGTATATTCTTCCATGTTGAGAGTGTGTGTGTAATACGTCACGCCGTATCAAAAACCACTAGGAACTCTCTAGGGCTAGTAGAGTAGGAGGGTCAACTAGTAGGGTCGATCCGGCGCGCCGGAACCGGATTGTCCGCCTTGTTTTCAATACGGCGCACCGGATTGCCTCCTAGTGACGTATTTGATCGTAACAATACGGCGCTGTATCGGATACGGCGTGTTCTTATCACAATTCGGCGCTGGATTGAGAGCATGGAAGAAGTATATTCTTCCATGTTGAGAGTGTGTGTGTGTAATACGTCACGCCGTATCAAAAACCACTAGGAACTCACTATTATATCCTTCATCGATATTCAAAAACTTTCCACAGGTTATCTCCCTGTTAATCTCGCATTAAATACGAGGCAAATTTTGCCTTTTTCAGTTCGCTGGGTTTCTTGAACAGTTCGAGTTCCTTGTTATCATTGTTCTAATTTTCGATTCACAACAATTTTTTTGATCGCCTTTTTTTAAAAAATTGAAGTTTAGCCGTTCAGTTAACTTTACGGCAAATTTTTGTTTTTATGATTTGATAATAAATCTCATTTGTATTGTAACAAACTTAACTACTTGATCCTTTCCATTTGTAGCGGAAGGAAAAAAACATTGCATTGAACAGAGATTTCTAGCAAATAAGAATTGGAATAAATATTGAATGGAATGATCATTCATTTTCATTAAATTTTTGACTTTCATAACATTGTAAATTACTACTGACTTTTATTGATATATTTATAATGTTAATATCTATAATTCTTAATTAACCGGGTTTTTATTTGGTTTGCGATATCATCAGGGGGTTAATTTGAAATATCGGTAGTATCGATACTTTGTGCCGATATTATCGAAGTATCGGTATCGAAAATATATCGGGTATCGATACTTCCCGAGAAATATCGTAACGAAAGGAGTATCGATACTTTCGAGTATCGTGCCGTCCCTATTCGTTTTATCCTCGAGACTCAATAATCGATTATTTTTGATATCAAACACAACCTACTCAACATAACCTTCTCTGACCCTATCAGCTGGTCGTGAAGGGGCGCCATTTGCGCTCCTATCCAGCAGGTTATTCTGTATTACATAGCAAGCAATTCTTGGTATGTAAACAGAACGATGGTGATAATATTCTTTAACACTTTCCGTGCGAATGATGGTAATAACCATCATGCCGAGTTTCGCGAGTGGTGTATGTCATCGTTCTGCTACCTAGTGGATGACTTAAGAACCTCTTTCGGATTTTTCTCGTGCTCAGTAGGTCCTCTTGTTGCCACGAGAGTGCCCCGTTTTCACTTCTGGGGATTCTGTTATCTTTAAGATTTGCGGGTTTGCACTACCGAATTCCTGACAAAAAGGTCTCCCGCCACAGGCCAAAACCAGTTTTTTAGGTCCGCACGGAAAGTGTTAAAAGCAATTATGTAATCGTTATTATTATGTCTCCCTTGTGGGTTAGATGTCTGACAAGAAATTCCATACTCAGTATGTGTTTTCACTCTCAGGTGACGACCTGAGAAGGTATGAATATAAGATACGTCTCTACGGTGGTTTAGACTTCGTTACTTCAGGGCATGTGAAATCCGTCTCATGCAAGGTACTCCCAGGTGACAAGGTGGTGGTGTTTGGAAAGGTAAGTAATTCAAATGTTATCCAATTATTATTGGGTTAATTGAAATAATAACGATGTATGCCATGTTTTGGGCAGGTAGTAGATTCAACAACGGTCGTTTGATGAAAATAATGTTATGATAGCATCCCCTGCCCATTGCTAAGTCAACATTGTTATGAAACTTTGAAAAATCATGGGAAAAGATCTACTCATCATAGAAGAATCCGGTTGATACCAAAACTCTCAGTGAGGGCTCTACTTTCAATTAAAAATTATAATAAACCACTTTCCCGACTCTAGCACGCACCCTACTTCGAGCCATGAAGCAGTATTGTATGAGCAAATTTTCAAAATTAGGTTCCATATATATATATTGACCTAAACGGTTACTCCGTTTTATGGTTCGAATATGGATAGATTAACATGCAATGGAGTCATTACTGGCTTCATGAGTTGACTTGTACGTTGAAGAACAACACTAACGCATAAATATGGTTGCATTCATCCATACGTAGTGGTCGTGCCATGAAGCAGTATTGTATGAGCAAATTTTCAAAATTAGGTTCCATATATATATATTGACCTAAACGGTTACTCCGTTTTATGGTTCGAATATGGATAGATTAACATGCAATGGAGTCATTACTGGCTTCATGAGTTGACTTGTACGTTGAAGAACAACACTAACGCATAAATATGGTTGCATTCATCCATACGTAGTGGTCGTGCCATGAAGCAGTATTGTATGAGCAAATTTTCAAAATTAGGTTCCATATATTTATATTGACCTAAACGGTTACTCCGTTTTATGGTTCGAATATGGATAGATTAACATGCAATGGAGTCATTACTGGCTCCATGAGTTGACTTGTACATTGAAGAACAACACTAACGCATTATTATGGTTGCATTCAACCATACGTAGTGGTCGTGCCATGAACCACAATGTAGTTTTGGCACCGTGCTGGCCCCATTAATTTCACTTCCAAACTAAAGTCTGTAGTGAGTTTTTCTTTCAAATTTCAGATCGAAGTACAGATAGCAAGGTTTTTAGGTATTTTTTAAAACTTATGTAGTACCTACTTATTTTTATGTACAGAATACCTTACGAGCCAAACACCGCAAAATCTTTGTTTACAACGATGGGAATTCAGTCAGTTCATTGAACATGGTTGTCAGGAATGCTGGGAATCAGCGATGCCAAAAGGCTGATATTCTTATTTTTTCGGAAAGTTCTCTTGTCTTTCCACACTGTTTCTAATCACTTTTGGCAAACCAAAAAATTAACACTCTCTGTGCGGACTCAGTAAACTCGTTTTCGCCTGTGGCGGGAGACCTTTTTGTCAGGAATTCGGTAGTGCAAACCTGCAAATCTTAAAGATAACAGAATCCCCAGAAATGAAAACGGCGCACTCTGGTGGCGACAGGAGGACCTACTAAGCACGAAAAAAATCCGAAAGAGGTTCTTAACACGTTCCGTGCGGGAGACGCATACGTTGCGTCATGAGCCCCTTCGTTTTCAGAATGTTTTCTTAAAATCCGCCTGGCAGGAAAGTATTCCGAAGCTTGTTTACTTGCAAGAAATGTGTCCAAACTACCCACACAAAGCGTCGTTTGTGATAAGAACGAGGCTTTCACATTGTTTTATCATCTACAGTCACAGCAGGTTCGTTTGCAAGTGATCTTGGTTTTTCCTCAATTTATTACCTTATTTTGTGAGTTTTTCGTGGATTTTTGGCGTGGGAACGTGAAATAATAAAGGTAAGTTGTAATATATACTTCGAAAAGCATGATTCGAATTGTAGGAAGTTCATATTCCTCGATTTTTGTAGCCCGTCAGTGTGCACTCGGTAGGTGCCCAGCTTCCCGTTGTTATCTTATTTGATTTCTTGTTTCATTTCGACTATTTTCAACGAATAAACTAACTTTCATCGCGGTTTTGATCTGTTATTATAGTGAAGTGTTTTTACTGAATTTTTAGTAACGTTTGGTGCCTACCTAAATCATTTATAGATGACTGATGGGCCATCATCCTCCAAAGTTCCAAGGTTAGTCATTTTTTTTAGTCAATTTAGTTAGTTACCTACTTTTTTTCACAGCTTTTATATTTTTCAGGTAGGTAGCAAATACCTATAAAATATTAGGCGAATTGATCTCATTATTATTTTGTTCGACTGTTCATGTTTTTATTTTGTATGTAAATTTTGTTCAATTGTTCAATTTTTTATTCTTGTATGCAAATTTCTCTGTTTTCCCAGGTGTTCCATTTTCGACTGCTCTTTTTTGTGAATGTTTGGGTTGAAAATATAAAGTATAATTATATAATCTTCCGTGTTATATGATTGAGCTTTGTTCAGTCATTCATTGCAATAAGTGGCAATGAGTGACTAAACAGCTTGGAAACCCACTGATCACACCCGCCAGGCGGATGACGCATATGGTGCGTAATTTCTAAGAAAAAAATAAATTTCTAAGAAATCATAGCAATAACAACTTTTTAGTGCCATATCACATATATTTGAGTATTCTGAGGCGATAGGCGAAAAAAAAGTTTTCCGCTTGGTGGGAAGGTTTACAAAATCAGACCCGCAGTGAACGTGTTAAACACTGCTTCCGGGACGAGAAGACATAAAGAATAACCGCATAAATTGGCATAATGAAAACCCCTCCATACAATCTTTGTTTACAACGGATTCAACATGGCCGCCTTTCAGCGAGATTCGAATAACCGTTCGATTAGTCGAAGAATCGATACTTCCATTCTGTGTAACGTCACACAGATAATTACACTGCTGAGCTGAGTAATTTGTGAATCAATAAAGTTGAGTACAAGGAGTACAAAAAAAAGTTACAAGAAATTTTTTTATTTTAATTGCTACATAATACATCACAGTACTCTCAGGAAAAAAGTGACTAAAAAATGTTCCTTTTTCTCGTTATAAATCCGATGAAAACCGCAGGGAGGAAATGAAGGTCCCGCGACCTCATCTTTGGATCGAACATAACGTTCATCAAACAGGGCCGTATTGTTCAGTTTTAGTCAATCCTAACTGGGTAAGATATTACCCCGATTCGACAGCCCTTAATCGAAACGATCAACCTTTACCTTCAAAAGTACACAGCCCACTTTCCAGACTTATTTAAAAAAAAAAAAAAAGGATTCCTAGACAAATAAAATGGTTTCAAGCACAATCAAAGCCAATATTTTTCTTAGATAATAAATGCTGGAATATGTGAATTTTTCGAAAGAATTTTCCAATTCGTAAAAAAGAATAAACGAAAAAGATACACAGATAAGTTTTTGACCGCATTTTAATCGAGTTAGCACCTGTTCCAGTTCATCGTCCCTGGTTGGACCTGAAAACGCGATGAGTGGTGAACATCGATTCTCGGGACAAGAAACATTACGTTTTGACACGGTTTTTTTGGAAAAAATTAAAATTTACCGTATGAGGATGTCTAGCGCTTTGTCGCGGTCGTTGCTGGTGCGTGCGAGGGCGTTGACGACTTCCTCTTCTTTGAAGCCGAGCTTCATGATCTGGGAGAGGATTTTCAAGTAGTTTTCGGTGTCGTTTTCGTCGCACTGGTTGACTTCGAGGGCGTGGAGGGTTTGAGACTCGGGGAAACCTTTATCGACGAACGACTGTACGAGGAGGAGGTACTCGATGATTTTGGACTCGTCTGTACCGAAGAGCTGCACAGCGGCTGATGTTCTGGACAAGGGGAACCCCATTTCGCCGTACGTACGCGCCATCGCCTGCTCCCGATCGTTCAAATTTGAGAAAGGCACAACTTCTTTACCTGCATTTGGATTCGGCAAATTCTCAGTTTTCCTTTGCCCGAGATATTCTTGTAAAGATTTGACGATTTCTGACACATCCCCATCATCGTCCGCCTTATCGTCAGAAGGTTGTTTGATGTCTCTGTTTTCATTGTACTTAGGCTTATCTTGAGTTGATATGGAACCTACACTATACTGAACAGGCGTCTGGTAACTACTATTATATTGACCTGTCATCAGGGACGAATAAGTGACTGGACAGCTAAGCGAAGGTTGTGATGTAGACATAGATATAGCGTTATAATTCATATTATTTACGTAAAATTGACCTTGAGAAGGCGACCCGTAATTCATTTGCGGCCAATCGTTCGCTCGGGTTGAACTTTCTTCCACGTGGTTCTGACCACTCACTGACGTAGCACCCAAGACATGAGCCAATTCTTCCATGTCGTTTAACGTTTTCAGCTCTTCATTATCAAACGGACTAGACGTGTCATTCTCGAAATCGGAATACTTGAATATGTCCTTCAAAGAAGTAGAGGCCTCTTGACTCGAAGATATTGGTGTAGGCACGGGAGTAAGCATGACAGGCTCATTCGTGCCGCCATTTTCGTAAGTTTTCGGTTTTTCCGGTGAAGGTTTTTCAGTACTAATTTTCGCTTCGTGCTTCTCTATTTCTTCTCTGCTGATTTTATTAAGCCTGCTCATATGTTCGGCAACTGTGGTTTCCAAGGAGAAATCGTACGTGTAGCTCATGAATTGGACGTTGTTCAATCGGTTCAAGGTGCATGCTGGGAGTGTGAGCTTTCGCGGGGGTTTGTGCTTTTCATTGATTTTTACGGGAATTCCGTCCATGGGCCCTGCTTCTGGGGGTAGAGGCGGCGTTCAGGCTGATAGGGGCTCGATTCAGCAGGTTGGGCGATGGTCATCAATCCTGGAAGAGAAATAATTACATCAATAACAAATCATGGAATGAAATAGCAATACAAAAGTTTAGTACAGGAAAGCCGGGACCACACTTGCAACATTCGGCCACTCCGGTCCTCTTGCATGTTTGGGGAGGCAAAACTTCAAAGGAATGAGGAGCAGAGCTCACTCTGATTGCTCCATTGGTGGTTTTTCATCTTGCATCAAAGAAATGTTCGGAGTAGGGTGAGCCTTGTATGGGCAGAGCAAAGTTCGGAGCGCTGCAATGTTCAGACAGAAAAGCGGAGCTATGTTCAGAGCGGCCAAATGTTGCAAGTGTGGGTGGGGCTTAACAGCACCAACTGTACAGGGCTTCTACCATTCAGAGAAACCATACTTCAAAGGTATTTCCAACAAAAAATGTCTCATAGCAATTTTGTTTCAACCCATTGGGAAATATCCCCCCCCCCCCCTTCCAACAAGGAAATTCAAGGGTTCAAAGCAAAATGGAGTATGGTCCCCTTCAACGGTAGACTCCCAGTCCTGACTGCCTTAAGCTGGATCCACATGGGACGGAAGAGGGTGGGAATGGAAAAGACGGAAAGAAATATCACAATCTGATTGGCTGATTTTCCCCGGTTGAGAATGGTGGCCGCCATCTTGACAGAACCCGTCGGCGGAAGGAATTTTTATACCGTCATCCATCTTCCATGCGTTCCGCGCGCCTGTGCAGTGCTCAGGAATGATAACCACGAGTGGAGGTTGCTCTAGGGGAGGCCAACTGTTGATAGTAGCCAACAATTGATTGTTTTGATACCATTGATGCGTTGAGGAGTTGTGATAATGTATTCTCAGAATTATTGCAGAATCCCTACTGTGAATTTTTTAGAAACATTGTTCAGCTGGCATTTGTAAAAATAAATGAGCATGTGGGCAAATTAAAAATTCCAAGAGCAATATTACTCCTTTGTTGAAAAAACCATCGAAGCTATTGATTGTTGGAAAAAACAATCGATTGTTGCAATTGACAATCGGGCACACCCAGGTTCCACGCTCGCGCTTCATTTATTTGTTGTGCTGTTCTTTTTTTCTTCTTTTTTTAATACAAAATTAATTTCAACGAGGAATTGAACGTCAAATTCAAAACACAGTCAACAGAGGTTTCAGATCAGAGAGAGGTTATCATTTCAGAGGCTTCCAGGAGGAAGGTTATCATTCCATCCTTTCTGTCCATCATCGATGTGAACCTTCTGCCAACTCTGGCTACCCCCTCCACTAATTTTCTCATCTTTTCCGTTCCCGCCCTCTTCCATCCCACGTGAATCCAGCTTTACAGCCGAGCTCCCAGAAAGAGTGATGGATAACAAGAAATCCCTCCCCAAGTATTCTTGTAGTTCTTCGCGCCCACAAGTGATGGCGCTGAGTGGACTTTTGAGCACAGTTTTTCACAACGAACCTTCCTTTTCCTTTTTCCATGTATTATACAATAAATTTTCGAGTATTTTGTGTTGTGTTATCGTAAAACCTATGCATTTAGCCAAAACTATCTGAGAAATGGACAAGCAGACCGACAAGTACTCAGACGTCTTTCTTAGGAAGTTCAGTCAAACATTTCTTTGACTAAAACCTGGCCTAGGTTTTGCCAGTATCTTACACGCTCATTTCTTCTACAATATTGTTAACCACGTTCTGCAGGCTGCTTTTGATGGTTTCCATGATCAGTTCAGGCCCTATTGATAAGAACTCTGATCATCTTTTGACAGGATGATCAGCAATTTCATCACCTTCATGTCCGAGACTCCAGAGAAGGGTGACCTGATTGCTCAGGGTTTTTGAGCGTATTCAGTTACCTACTTCGATCAGTGTATGAAGCAGTGGCCTTTCGGGCAGCCTGACTGTCTAATAAAATGTATACTTTGGTACTGCTGGGATGCTTATTCAGCACTTCTTCAGTGCAAAGTTGAATATCATGGACCTCTCCCTGAAAGATCGAGGCAATGGTCCCAAGAGACTCCACCAGGCTGGCCTAATGCCAATATCTTCCACACATAACAGGCCCATTTGTCTACTGCACAATAGAACCAAATTTGCTATGTACTCCTGCGGTAGCCATAGGGTAAGGTGGGGCAAAGATCCGCAATGGGAAATGATCCGCACCCCCAATTTAAAATGAAAGCCAAATATTGTCGTGGTTTTAGACACATTTTTATGTTGGCAACATTGATAGCACACGACTCACAAAAGTTAGATGGCGCGCAACCAGCACAACAATAACAATGAGGTGATAATGCTTTTTACTTGTTTTGATGTAATAATCCCTAGGTCATACTCAGTTGAAAATGTATATTCTGTACGCTTTGCTGACTTCTATACTGGTTCAATGGGGAATTTGCCTCAATTTTAGATTCTGGAATTTCAAGTCAAATCCTATAATAGGGCCCTAGAATAACGCTTAACACTAGGAATAACCAAGGGGAAAAAATTACCGTAGGAGAAAATGACTAAACAAGTTAACCTCTGTTACAAACCACTGCGAAAATCGAGGAATATTGTTGACGTCATACGAAAAAAAAAAAACGACGCGAAAACAACGTCAACAGACAGAGTTCTAGCACCGCCACACAAAACGATCCAGTGAAATGGCTACTCGAATAATGTGATTCAAATCTTGAAACTAAATAAGAGAAGATGAAGACTAATAATGCTTGATAAACTAGTAGGTAGAATCGTATTGTAAAAAAGTGAGTAATATTGTTTCTTTTGGTCACTTTTGTGTCTGGGTTCTTCCTGCCAGTTCGCGGCGCACTCTTGTGCGCACTACTCGGAAGCTAATAGTTCGTGTATGTTCCGCTTCTGTGGTAAGCGCCACAGAACCTCCTTTGAAGTCAGATTGGTAGAATATCCTTTACGTTTCAAACATGGCTGCCTCTTACACATTGCCACCACATTTAAAATTTCCATCTTCCTTAAATTCTTTAAATTTTTTGGATGCGTTTTCGAACAGCTCACTATGGTTTTATTCCATAAAAATAAACCCTCATTCGAAAAAAAAAAAAAAAATGTGAGGCAAATTGCCCATTCCTTAATTCAGGTTTTGAAAGGGGGTCTAAGGACAATATTTTGGCCAAATGTGAATCTCTTGTTTTTAGATTAGTTTTGTGTTGACAATAACAAAATGGGGCAAAGGTCCGCACTTTGCTTGGGGCAAATGTCCGCGCGCTTTTCACATTCACCGTTCTAATTTTCAAAAATTTTCAAGTTTCAAAAACCCATGTCACTGTATTGTCAACGGTGAAAGCTGGAAAATCATGGAAATGGCCCGACCGGCCTGACATTCTCGATTATGAATGGGGATCAGTCGTTTCTAGCATAAAGGAGCCAAAAAAACCAGCACAGCCCGAAATGTTTACTCAGCCAGTGAACTGGAATGGTTTTACTCATAACTGTCAGTAAATAAACGGCTTAAAGTTAATTTTTCTATTTATTTCGTCTCAATGGGGCAAAGATTCGCAGCTGCGGACATTTACCCCAAACAGTGGGGCAAAGATCCGCTAAGGCAAGGTTGTCTACCTTTCCTTTTTTTTCTAAATGGTGCTTATTTCGCTACTAATAAAATGGTACATTGTAGCACATAAATTAAGCTTTCCAGTGAAGCCAAAACATGTGGGACCTTTTACTTATTGGGTGAGAAAAAAAGTTAAAACCTGAAATTGCGGATCTTTGCCCCATCCTACCCTATTGTAATTATATGTGGAGAAGGAAGCAGTAAGACCTAGTTCTCATTCGTCATTTATTTTCCTACAGCGAGCGCTTTCAGGGCAAACTGTGGCCCCTTTTTCAAGCCTGTATTCTGCCTATGTATGACTGCAGTTCTTTGAATATAGCCTAGATAAAGGGGCCACAGTTTGCCCTGAATGTTCTCGCTTTAGGAAAATAATTGACGAATGAGAACTGGGTCTTACTGCTTCCTTCTCCACATATAACTACAAAAGAACCAAATTGTGCTCCATCGGTTTCTATCCTTGGTAACTGAAATGTTTTGTTTTGTTACCATAGGATCAATGAGTGTTCTGGACTAGTTTCTCACCGGTGGAGACACCTACGCTACATAGAAAATTACAGCATATAAGGTACGATCAATCATATCTCATGTTTAACTGTTCCTGAGACTGGCATATGCACGGTCAGCCCCAAATGATTATCAAGGCACTATTTATCGCTAGGTAACTGTGCAGTTCTTCAAAATAAACGCAAGATTCTATTCAAAGATACGATTGATTCAGCATTGAGTAGAGTAAGCCTACTGTCAAAACGAATGCTACAGTAAATTGCAAAATTTTACCTCCGAGCAGAGCAACTGTCATTGACTCAATACCAAGGGGCTCTGAAGAATAAGATACGATGTTTAGGTCTCGTTCGTCAGTGAATTAGGGCAAATCAGAGCACAATGAATCACATTAGATGGAACGAATTCTCTGTGAACCGTTCACTAGATTTCACTGAAGTCACATCTCACACCTCAATTTCTACTAAATAATTCTTTCACATTGTAAATTGGACAAACGAAGAACATTCACATTCTCAAAATTCAAAACTTCCAAGACAACTCAACGTAAATCAACAAAAACCACGTAAAAAGTGATACTGCGTCAACTTATGTAACGAAAAACTTACGGGTTTCATTTGGCGAAAGACTTGAATGCAAGGGAAATAATAAAGATGATTCGAAGAACTATCGAAATTGTTCATTAACTTGAAAACAACAGCACAAATTCGATAACGAGGGTAATGTAAAGTAAATCAACACGGAAAACAGCACTCCGATAATCAAATTTTGAAGTCTACAAAAAAAGCTGAGTGACAAAAGTCAAGGTTTTCGTGGTGGGAGGTTAGTCAGTTTGATGAAGGAATCGTTGGTAGCAGTGAAGTGACGTCACCAAAAACGTAAAAGGTGGAAGTAGTTGTCATGGAATTAGGCGCTTCCACTCTATTCCTACTCCATGCACTCTCCATGTTTCCCGCTAAAAACAAAGGTCAGTGAGGCAAACGATTTCAATCGTAGGGGTGCAGGACGAGTTATTTTCCTAAAATCATACAAAAATTGAGTTTTGAATGAAAAAATGTTTGAGTGTGTTGATAACTAGTGTCTTTAGTTGGAGAATTACTTACTTAACGTTGTTAGATGTGAAATGTTCAAAGTTCGTCTTACTAACAAGTGAAAGATCTTTAAAAAATAAACGTCCTTTATTACTTGAATAGGCAAATTTAAGTAAATTGATTTAAAAAAAAAATTATTTCTGCAAATCAAATCATTTTGTTCTTTATCAAGTCAGTTTTTATCACTCATGGGCTTTACAAAGTAACTAGGAGTTACAATTCGACGTGTTTTTTAAAGCTAGATAATTTAAAAGTGGATTACGACAAGTTTGGTTTATAAAATCTGTACTTAGTTCTTAGTGCAAGATGATGTTGTGTGTATAGACCCACGCTCAGTACGGTGATCAGGTGTGAAAAATCGAAAAAACGACCGTCTATTAGTATTAGAAATGAGAGCAAGAATCTACCCATACAGTCTTTGAGCACGTTTAAATAGGTTTCCTGACCTCACAAGCCTCTTACGGATCACCAGAGGGCAAGTTCCGCGATAATTTATGTTAACAACTCATTTCACCCAAAACGCTAACGATGAACTACCTGCTCATTATGAGTACCGATACCTTCATATCAACAAGTTGGGTCTTATTGCTCTTCATGACGAGTCACAGCATAGGTATGTGTTTTGTTCACGTTTTTTAATAATTTTTGAAGTTTGAATTTCCCCTAAGCACTCGATAAAAGCGTCACAGTAATGATTCCCAATTTTTCTTCTTAAACCTCAACATTAAATAGTGAATTTCTCAAAAAGAGGAGGAATGAGGAATTAGAGTATTTGATGTATGTTTTCTGGCACTATCCCTTGACTCAATTCCGTTGGAATTTGCCACGACTATCCGCAACTTTTTTTTTCTACGAAATTTTCAATCTTTTCAGCTCAAGTTCCGACTAATGGAAAGCTTTTTGACAAATAAAAGTCGGGGGAAAGTGTGGAGAGGAAAAAGAACAACATCCTCGCATTTTGCATACCTATCAAAAGAATAGAACAGAAAAGATGATGAAGTCATCAACCAATATGTGATAAGTTCATTTACACGACCACCATCCACGAAATCGATAATGCTGTAACTGAGTTGTGGAAGCGCTCTCTCCAGCATCAGCGGCGTTAATGACAGTGATGATTCATCATTCAGTGTAATGCACTTTTAAAAACATATAATTATTAAAATTCGGTACCTACCTAAACTTTTGTAAAATTGGTGAAATTTTACTTTTGTTTTGAATGTAAAATTTCAACATTTTTCATAAACTTCTAATATTATTTATTGTGCAATTTTCTTTCCCTGAAACATGGAGTAGTATGAAATCCATGATCAGAGCAACTTTCCCCGACGGAACTCTCCACAATTTGATTTTTGATCACCTGACCCATAAACTGACAGTACAGTAATTGTCAAGTAGGTATATTTCTGAGGACATCCAGAAAAAACGATGTTATCGCCAAGATTTCGAAAAATATATTTCCTTGCTCAGGGCTCAACGGCAGTAACTTATACAAACATGAGAGAGCACCCACCAACTCATACTCTCTACTTATCCGGTTCTCATTCAGTTTGTAAAAAGTCGAAAACTTTCAAAATAAAAATAGCATCAGGTTCTCAACAATAACAAAAACGTCTGCCAAGTGGGTGTGGCACATAGCTTCCTCGTATCCATAACCCGATTATATAGATGATCCGATGCGTAGTAGTTAATCTCAAAACACCAATCTTTAAGTACCTTTCACTACCCTCATAGGGGACCATCTACACGCTAATCTGGACCATCCTAGAAAATTTCATCAAATTCGGATGAAAAATGTAAATGTTATGGCTGTTACAAGGATTTTACGTATGCGCATGCGCAGTGGCTTCTGTAAATTTTAAGCCTTGATATTCATTGGGGACCATCTACAGTCTAATCCGTATAATCCCTGAAAATTTCATCGAAATCGGGTAGAAAATTTGGATTGGCCGTTACAAGGAGATTCACGGTTGCGCATGCGCAGTGGCTACTATCACTCCGAAGGTGGTGATTTTCATAGGAAACCATCTAAATACTAATCTGTAACATCCCTGAAAATTTCATTGAAATCGGATGGAAAATGTAGAAGTTATGGCCGTTACAAGGAATTCACGTTTGCGCATGCGCAGCGGCTAGTATCAGTCCGGGGGTGATGGTTTTTATAGGGGACCATCTAAAACCCAATCTGCATAATCCCTCAAAATTTCATCGAAATCAGGTAGGAAATGTGGAAGTTATGGCCGTTACAAGGAAATCACGTTTGCGCATGCGCAGTCGCTAGTATCAGTCCGGGGATGATGATTTTCATAGGGGACCGTCTAAACACCAACCCGCACAATCCCTGAAAATTTCATGGAAATCGGACAATAACTTCGTATAGTTATGCGCGTTACAAGGAATTGATGACAGACGGACAGACAGACAGACACGGAACCAAAATTGTTCAGAAAGGTCTAAAACGCAAAACGCGAGTGAAAATTTTGATTTTGGAGAACTTTTTTTTTTCATCCTTGAAAAGTGAAAACAAAGCTTCCGCTACCTTGGTAGACTCGGAAGCAAAATAATTGATTTCAAAATTTCAGGCGTATAAATAGATAAAAGGAACAATCAAATTTTGGGAACAAAACTCAAATCAACAGATAACAGCGTTTTTACTGGATGACCCCCCGATATTTGACAATTCGTACTTTGTACAGGTAGATACGATTAGTTCTCAAGATAGATCAGTAGATTGTGTTGGCAGCACTATTTGAAGGTGGGGTCAACTTTCTTGTAAAACTGGAGTAAAATCATAGTTTTGCACAAAAATAATTCAAACCTAACAATTGAGCAGGAACAGTTCATCCATTCAGCTTCCACCCCAACTGGATTGCGTGTTAAGTTAATTTTACCCAGAACGCTCCTTATAGAGTCAGGAATTTCAGAAGGTAAAGCGTGGGCGATCAACCTCACGTGATGTTTACTTGTTTCTTTCAAACGGGCAACTCTATTTTTGCGTTTTTCTCTCTTTTTCGAGGGACCTTTATGAATGGGTCAAGCCCCACAAGGCCTTGGCGCCCTTCGGCTAAATTTACTGATCTGTTGCCGACCGATCTTGAAGAGCTTTTTCCGCGTCAGATTTTCGTTGACGTGGGTAAACTTTATGCGTCTTGGACGAACCTCCCGCGCAGTAGATATGACATCTTGAATGATAGACCGGAAAATAGGAAGATAAAAGTTGGAGAATGTAGGAGTTTTGGCTGTTACGAGAGTTTAACTTTTGCGCATGCGCAAAAGCTGCTATCGATCTGAGGGCGATCATTTTCTTTATTTCTTATTTATGATTAATTTATTTATTTATTTCAGGCCCATTTATCTCCTGCAAAGACAACATTTGAAATTCCAGCGACGTAGTGGACATCGAGCTTGATTTAAACCTATAGGTACTGAAAACCTCCCAATAGTTGCATAAATATCCAACTAATCAGTTGTAGGTACTTACCATATGTTTATATTGCTTCCGAGTCTATCAAGGTAGCGGAAGCTTTGTTTTCACTTTTCAAGGTTGAAAAAAAAGTTCTCCAAAATCGAAATTTCCACTCGCGTTTTACGTTTCAGACCTTCCTGAACAATTTTGATTGTGTATCTGTGTGTCTGTCCGTCTGTGTGTCTGTCATGAAATCCTTGCCACAGCCATAACTTCTACAATTCTCATTCGATTTTGATGAAATTTTCAGGGATTGTGCGGGTAGGCGTCGAGACGGTCCCCTATGAAAATCATTACCCCCGGACTGATAGTAGCCGCTGCGCATGCGCGAACATGAATTCCTTGTAACAGCCATAACTTCCACTTTTTCTGTCCGATTTCGATTACATTCTCAGGGATTATGCGGATTTGGTTGCAGATGGTCCCCAATGAAAATCAAGGCCTTAAAATTGACAGTAGTCTGTGCGCATGCGCAAACGTGAAGTCCTTATAACAGCCATAACTTCTACATTTTCCATCCGATTTCGACGAAATTTCTCAGGATTGTTCAGATTAGCGTGTAAATGGTCCCTTATGAGTGTAGTGGAAGTTTTGTTTAGGGTTTTGGAAGTGTTTTGAGATTAACTACACAATCATCTATACAATCGGGTTATGGATACGAGGAAGCTATGTGTCACACCCATTTGACAGACGTTTGTAGGTAGGTACTTGATAGAAAGACATTACTATGTATAAAATCTAGTAGTTGACAAACATGGCAGAAGACTTTCCAAGCAGCTTATTTCTGGCTCACCATTCCTCCATCTTTACCTCAGTAGAAACTAAACGATTATTTTCAAAAATCGGGGTTGTATTCCAGATAAATCTTCTTGACGTTGAATGAAATATAAATTAATGCGAATTCGGGAAACAGTAAATTTCCCTCGGGCCTCATACAGAAAAAGAACAACAAAACTCGAAGACTCGTAAATTATTTCTGCTTACCAAGGTCGTGAAAGTTGAACATTTCCGAACAACCCAAACACGCTCTTTAGAGATCGCTATATCAGGAAACGGGAGCAAAAGCTTTTCAAACAGGGTGGAATCTCTTCCCAATGTTGAGTGTATCTCTACCCGATGTTGGCTTAAATCCGTATATAGTTCAGGGTGAAATTAACCGCATGCCCGTCTCAGAAAAAGGGAGACGACCCAGAAAAACACGAGCTTTTAGCTGACCGTAGCGAAACGTTGTAATTTGTAAATTCCTCTGGGCTTTTAACGTTTGTTATCGGGTCTCAGCGTGTGGGATGAATTTACTTATCTCGGTGGCGTGAGACGCAAGACACAGTACCTAGAAGAATGTGGGGAATCTGAGATATTTGAAACGAAAAAAACTTGGTGTGAGTATATTATGTTATAAACTTGAATTCCGTGAACGTACCAAACATGAACTTCTCTATTCTTTCGAATATTACAGTTTTTGTGTATTTAATTATCCGATTATCCGGCTGAAGGCCGGAGATCGGAGCGCAATTTAAATATTAAATACCTTTCTACCTATAGGTACAACTACCGTTTGTACTAGGATAGAATGAAACACGAACTCACTAATTAGAAAAGTACTAAAACTTGTATAATGAGATCGACACAAAGAATCACAGCCATCGTAATACACAGTACGAGAAGTGGAGACATCCACACATAAGTAATACAGAACAAACCCGACTAGATGGCACTCCAATAGCAGTGCCTTATATATCACAACATATGGATCAAGAACATTAGGGATTATAACCCTTTATTAATTCAACACTCCCCGGTAAGCACTAATGTTATAAACTTTAACGAACTGACTTTAAATGTAGAGAAACTGGCTCCTTTAGTAACGAATGTGGTCCATTTTCTCCAATGAAGCGTTGAATGAGCTTGGTCTAAGTACACCAAGACAGAATTTTCCGGGTTTTTCAGTCAAGAAGAATGCCTGGTCAGAAATAAAGCAAGAGGCTCCGTTACATCAGCAGAGATTATCTGTGAACGAAAAAGTATCTCGTTAGTCACATGAATTGACTTCTGTCAACAACATATCTCTGAATTTAACAAATTTCTCCCTAGGCAAGTTTTTGGTGAATGTATCAGCTAACTGAGAGTCAGTGCTGATCCAAGTTATCTTAACTTCTTTATTTTTAATTTTCTCCCTTATGAAGTGAAAGGAGAGTCTAACGAGGTGACGCAATGTCGTTGAGTCTTCAACTTTTGTGAGAGCAATAGCAGGACGACAGTCCTCAAACATAGTTGGAACCAAATCTATGTTCAGGACGTGTTTGCAGAGAGCAGTGACCCCTACAACTTCTCGGCAAGCCATGGAAAGTGCCACATATTCACTTTCTGGAGCAGAGAGTGATACGTGATTTTGTTTTTTCGTTCTCCAGTGAATTGTATCACCGAAGAGCTGAATCACATATCCAGTGGTTGACAAACCAGCACTGTCATTAGCCCCAAGTGCAGCATCTACAAAACAGTCTAAACCTTTTTTATTTCCTGTAAAAACTAAACCATAATTTTTTGTAGCCCTCAGGTATTGAAATACCCGAAGAACCTCTTTCCAGTCATTAAAGGTATAATTTGACTGGCGACGACTGAGGGCATTGGTGGCAAACGAGATGTCTGGTCTCGTTGCACTCTGGAGATACAACAGAGAGCCTATAGCTTCCCTGTAAGGAATATCTGTTGCATCACCAGACTGTTCAATTGAGGAGTGAGGAGGTTGAGCTGACATCGGAGTGTCCGCAGTTTTCTTACCATTGGGATCAAATCGTTTCAGCATTGCATCAATATGATCCCTTTGGTGAAGATACATCAAACCTTTCTCACGATCTCGTTTGATTTGAATTCCCAGAAACTTCCTGGGTTGCCCGAGATCCTTTATCTCAAACTCTGCTCTCAGACAGTTTTTGGTCTCCTTAAGCTTGCTTTTGGAGTTCCCAGTCATTAAAATGTCATCGACATAGAGCAGAAGCATCACAAACTTTCCTCCATCACGCCAGATGAAAATGCAAGGATGAAAGTGGTAAGTAGTGAACCCCAATTTCAGAATTGCTTCCTGAAATTTAATGTACCACCTTTTGGGTGACACTTTTAGACCATAAAGTGATTTCAGGAGAACACAGACATATTTTGATCTGAAATCCACACCTTTCCCAAGGTGCTCTGCTAGCCCATCTGGAGGCTCCATATACACCTGCTTTTCTAAATTTCCATTTAGAAAGGCAGTTCTAACATCCAGCTGAACAAGTTCTAAATCAAACTTATTAGCCAGAGCCAACAAGAGCCTCACATCTGGGAGCCGAGCGACTGGAGCATAGACCTCAGAGAGATCATAGTGGTTGGTATCAGCAAAGCCTTTTGCTACCAACCGACTTCTGTACCTCACAGAACCATCAGGGTCATTCTTCTTCTTATGCACCCATCTGGCCTTAATTACTTTAGATCGTTTGGGTATTTCTTCTCTAGGCACTATTTTCCAAGTGCCACATCTATCCATGGCGTCGAGTTCCTCTGTTATGGCTTCAACCCATTTTTCTCCATCCGGGCTGCTGACGGCTTGTTTGTAGGTCTGAGGTTCTTCACCGAGATGGCTCAAAGCTGCATTTGTCAGAAATGCGATGTCTGTTGAGTTCAGCTCGTTCTCGTCATCCAGGCTCTCAAAGAATTCAACATCCTTTGAGCTTCCCAGAAACTTGAACTTTTCTTTATGGATTGGCTGAAAAACAGGAGTTGCGTTCCCCTCGTCCTCAGGTTCAGGGACAGCTTTCGGACTCGATGATGAACCAATTTCAGCCACTACATTTGAAACAGGTTCATTCGCCGTATTCCTGACAGAACTTGGAGACCCAAATGGTGAATCAAGTTCCGAGGTTCGAGTCTCCCCGGCAAGGGATTCCATGTCAAAGTTGCTCTCTTCTAATACAAATTCATCCTGAGCAACCTCTGGCGGGAATAGGGATTCATTTCCCTTTTCCTTAAGGTAGTCAGCATAGGTCCTAGATTCAATGAAGCTGACATGTTTTGACCTAACTATGATTTTCTTGTTAGCATGGAACAAGGTGTACCCAGTGGACTCACATTCTAGAAGAAAACATAAGTCAGACCTAGCTTGGAATTTAGGTTTATTTTTGACATGATTATCCAAGACATAAGCTTCACAACCAAACCTACGAATATGTTTCAACGTTGGTACATCATTGAATAAAACTTTATGAGGTGGTTCCATGTTATTTGATGAGTTAGGAGTGATATTATGTATGTAAATAACATGATTCAAAGCAAAGGCCCAAAAGTAGCTAGGTAATCCCGAGGAAATTAGGTTGACTCGAATCTTATCACCTATTTCATAGTTAAGTCTTTCTGCTGTTCCAATATGCTGTGGAGTAACAGGTTCACACTCAGTATGAACAATCTTTTCTTGGGACAGCAGTTGTCGCATGGCAGACGTCTTGAACTCTGTGCCAGCGTCAGTTCTGAGTTCTGCAATCTTAGTGTTTGGCCCCATGAGCTTCCTAATTTCAGCTAAGTATTTTTCCAAACTTAAATGAACCTGAGTCTTATTTTCTAGGGGATATGCTGCTGCATATCTTGAAGCATCATCAGTGAATGTTATTATATACTTATTTTTACTTCTGTAAGCATTTGGACGTAAGGGACCAGCAAGATCACTATAAACCCTGTGAAATGGTACACTAGACCTATGACGTTTGGCATTACATGGATTCCTTTTCCCTTTAGCTTTCATGCAGTCAGCGCATTCGAGAAGACTGTTACCAAAAGTTACATTTTTGAGTTCTGGAGATATTTTTGACAAAGTTTCCAAGTATGCTTTACTAATATGATTTAACCTAAAATGCCACTTGAGCCCTGGATCATCCAGAACAGACTTGGTGACTTCCTTTGATTGGGAGGGTGTAGATGCAGAGGTAGAAGGTGAGGAAGAGTCTGGTAGATCATATCTGACTCTTTTTCTCCCCCCCTTCGCTGCATGTGCTGCAAGGCGCTTGCCCAGAACTGCAGATGAAGTACTATCACCACCCCTATCAAATGATGGACCTGAGTTAACCACCACTGAAATACCATATTTATCTTGGATAGAATTTAGTATGTGACGCCGCCGCTGCAGCGACGCTGTTGCTAAAGGTAACTCGAACTGTAGCCACCAAAACGACCCATCAAACGAGCCTGTGGTGACCCGTTTACCAGTGCGACTATTTGTTATGACTAATTCCTTATTGGTAATTTTAGCTTGAACACCATCTTTCAGTATTCTGCGAAGTGAAAAAAGATTTTCCGCAGAGTGTGGCGAATAAAGAACATCTTGAAGACAGCTAATTTTCCCTGTATTAGGATTCCGGATGATTACATTACCAGCCTGCTTGATTACTAAATCAGCTGATGCAGAGCTATTAGCACACGAAATACGTTTAGCAACAGGTAAATTCCACATATTAATGAAGTATCCCTTATTATTGAAAATGTGATGCGTTGCACCTGAATCTGTAATACATCGCAGAACAGAAGGAATCGAGTACTCACCATCAAGGGAAGGAGAGCTCAATGAAATAGCATCCTCATCATTGCAGCGTTCCCAAGCCATGGCAGCTTTTCCTCTGGTTGAGTCACGTCGTTTCTTCTGTGGAGCTGGTGTTTCAGATCTTTCTCTGGTTGAGCGCCTCTTTGGAAGCACTCGACCCTGGCGCCTCCGTCCATGCTCAGAGCGACCATTCATGGGCCTGAGGTCTGCTGAAGATCTGGTGCTTTCTAGGCTGTCACAGGACTGGTCTCGGGTAGATGAATGCCCTCGGCTACGAGATCTTCTGTCTCTTGACTGTCTTGCAATTCCTTTCTTCTCCTTTTCTCTAGCAGCCTTAGACTTTGGAGTCTGTTTGAAAGGACACTTTGCAGATAAGTGACCAACCCGTTGGCAGTTATAGCAAGTCTTTGGATTGTCAGGATTCAACACCAAATTTGGGCAATTCTTCTTAAAATGTCCTGTAGTGCCACAGACATAGCAACAATTCCCGGGGTCAAATGATTTGGATCTGGACTTGAAGATCAAAGCAGAGTCCTTGGTTTTCTCCGCTGATGTTGAGGGTTCAGCCACACGTTTCTCATAAGACATGCGATTGAAGTCCGATTGGGCTCGCCTCATTATTTCCGCAAGACCTACACGTTCTTTTGCAGCATAGTCACTTGTCTGCTGTTTGTAAAGGTCAGGAAACACCTTGGAAATGGCGGCCAGATAGCGATTTCTGATGTAAAGTTCAGCATCAGCCCCTACTTTGAAACAGCGGTGTGCATCAAAATGTTCCATCTTCCGAAGAAGACTGTTAAATTCGTCGTTGAAAGAAACAATTGTCTGTTTTGTAGGGTCGAACTGTAAGTTGGTGAACTTCCTGTTTAGATCATCATATTCCTCAGTGTTTGCTGCCTTAGTGACCTCTTCTAACGTAGCCAAGATCTGTATGGGGCAATCCTGCATTTTAATGTAATCCTCATACTTAGAGCATACGTTGGACTTCAAGTAAGCACAGACGGCATTTTTCATCTGTTCCATTGCATACTTAGAAAATATGGGTTCCTCTGGCTGCCTAACATAATCTGAAGTACGCAAGGCTGCTATGGTGTTTGAAGCGCTCAGTGCATGGATGACCATTTTACGCCATGCTGCAAAGTTGTGGTCATCCTTGAGGATGTTGGATCCATTTTGCAGTGGGGTGAATTGTCTGAAGTCACTTCTGATAAATGATGACAATCGCTCTTCGGGTTGAGGTTTGTAAATGTTCAAGGAAGGAGTATTCAAATCAAGAGTAGAAGACACTCTGTCTCCATTGGGTGGAGGACATACATTCGACTGAGAGGCACCGTTGGTTTGAGAGACTCCGTTGGTTTGAGAGGCACCGTTGGTTTGAGAGACTCCGTTGGTTTGAGAGGCACCGTTGGTTTGAGAGGCTCCGTTAGTTTGAGAGGCTCCGTTAGCTTGAAAGGCTCCGTTGGGATATGGCAAATCAAGACCTGTCTGGGTTATTCCCACTGTCAGCTGTTCAGTCAGCTGCCTGACAATGTTAGGGTCAAATTCCCCAACTTCCAAAGAAGCAACTGTTTCCAGTGGAGTGTCGGTCATCATTGCCATATCCTGGTTATCAAGCTGTTTTATGGCCTCAGCGTGCATCCTGGAGAGGCGGTCGTTAAATTTGTGGAATTCCATCATGTACTCCACATGCTTGGCCACAACTGCCTCCAAGGTTTCAGCACGTAGATATTCAGTCTGAGAAATAAAATTTTGCAATATTACCTTCCTGATCTGAATTTCACGTTGACGCTGGAGACGGCTTGCTTCCTTTTGAATCTCTAGTGCAGTCGATTCATCATGTTTACGAAGGGCGGCTTGCACTGTCTCCTCTATACGCCTCTGGAGCTCCCTCTCTGCGTCCACGTCACATGGACTCTGCATCTATGAAGCACGTTCCACAAATTAGAAAAAAATTCAACATAATATGACAAAACATAAATTTCGTAAGTTCTAATTTGGAAATCGAGAATTACCTAATAAACAACCAGAATTATACGTCAGTAAAAGTGTTTTAAATTTAATTTATTTGAGTTTAGAAACAACAACAAAATTGTGGGGATTCATTGTAACATTTGTTTTGAATGGTGTTTATCAACTTAGATTTTCAAAAATAATTCAATTGAACTATCAAAAACGAAAAATAAAATAATGACCATATAAGATGATCAAGTTTAAACATTCTTTATTGAGGTAATGAGAAAAATTATTGAAGGATAATACAAAAAGATTGGTTTTTGTTTACTCGACCTCACAACGTTTTGAAGGATGAACAATCAAATTTTAGGTTTAATCAAAGCTAAGTGGGGTTGTTTACTCGTACCCACTACGTTATTTAAAAAACTCACAATAAAATTTCAAATTTATTCTTAGCTCAGTGGGGTTGTTTGCTCGTGCCCACTACATTATTTTAAAAATTATTAATAATAATTTCAAATTTATTCATAGCTCAGTGGGGTTGTTTGCTCGTGCCCACTATATTATTTTTTTTTTAAATTTATAATAATAATTTCAAATTTATTCATAGCTCAGTGGGGTTGTTTGCTCGTGCCCACTATATTATTTTTTTTTTAATTTATAATAATAATTTCAAATTTATTCATAGCTCAGTGGGGTTGTTTGCTCGTGCCCACTATATTATTTTTAAAAATTTATAATAATAATTTCAACTTTATTCATAGCTCAGTGGGGTTGTTTGCTCGTGCCCACTACATTAATATATCTATTAGAGAAAGAAAAAAAAAGTTGCATTGAACAATAAACATCTGAATCCTTGATGCTGTTTCGTTCATTTGAACTATTCCAGCATTGGAAGGATTCTTATTGGTAGATTCATCAAGAGACTTGAAGAGTATCCCTCTTGAGTTCTCGTGATAGTCAAGTAGACAAATGTAGTAACTGAAAAATAAATTTTGTTATATTCCTCCTGTCTTTCGAGACAGCTAGTCATAACCATTTACTGAACACACTCCAAATCCCTTTGCTGAACAAATCGCTCAGCTATTCATCATGACTCCACAGTCATCATGATCATGTTATTGCGCTCTGGAGGTTTCAGAGATCATGCTCGGGCAGCGGTGGGTATCTGCTCGAGAAGTATCTGTAATTCCTCTACAGGATTCGTGTACCATGACCTCCTAAAACCTGATTTCACGCATTGGCACTTCTCTCCCGTCCGAAAGTGTCTGCGACAGGTTATCCATTGATTCACAACGTTGAATCAATCCAAGCACAGAAATAACTCCGCACATAAACATCAACACATCGTTCGGTTGTCCCCCTTCTCCCCGGTGCAAATTGTCACACGACTTGCTATGTCCCCTGTCAAGTGACTCCGTCGAGGCTCCGTACACACTACTCTGTTCAGAAAGTCAAGTGTGTTGGGAGCCCTTGGGTCACCAGCTCCCCCCACACTCCCTTCCTAGAATAGGCTAATGGTCACTACTGAGATTATTTCCCGCCTCAGTGGTACTTTCCCTTCGGATTCTTCCATTGCCTTCCTAGATACCAAGGTAAGTTAACTTGAACGAACTGAACATCGTTAAGTGACTTGAACTAGCTTCTCACACATCTAACATTTGGAAATTACAAATCCATTCCCAACGATCTAGAACGCACTGATCCCCACAGATCTTAGATGAAACTACAACAACCAGAACACATAGGGAATACTCAAATTCTCCCCCCGATCGAGATATTATCGTAGCAATACGTAGCACGTAAAAAAAGAAAACAAATGAAGATGATATGCACTTGTCCATGTGCAAAAACTTTTCAACTGGAAACGGCACCTGTTGGCGCCAACATCTCACAGGACAAGGTTCCGAATTTCAGTTTTTCTTGTTGGAAATTTTCAACAGGCCTCTTTTTATATAAAATTTCATGAAATCTAATCTAACTGAGAATAAGTCTTGGTACCTAACGATAATAAAGAGATCTTCATCGAGGTTGTTTGATGAAAAAGCAATTCTAACCTAACCTTGATACCAGTGGTCCTTTTTCCGAAATAAAAGTACCAACTAAATTATTTTATTGTTCTTTCAAGTTGTTCAAAATATTGGTATGATGCTGCAAACGTGAACTAACAACAAAATTAATCTTGGAACTGAACAAAAATTAAGAGTTATTAGACGAGACAAAAAAACGTGGTAGGTAACTCGAACTATTCTTTTACTTACCTTGTAACTTCCAATCGACTCCGCAATAACACAAATCGACTTTGAAATTACGTAAATTCAACAACAACAACAAAAAAAAAACTGACAAACGATTTGTTAAAAACAAAATTGAGTAAATTATAATAAAAAAAACTCAGGTAACGTTGGAGAAAAACGAAGCTGGCGAAACGAGCAGTGGAAAACAGAATGAAAATGGAGGCGCGAGATGCCCACGATCACCCCACCATCCTGCGCAATGCATGTGCGCAGAACACATAACTTTAAAATTGACGAATTTTAATCAAACTACACAACCAAATGTGGAGATCACTAAACCAATAATTTTTAAATAATTTTCTGGCACCGTAGGGAGTGTGGTTTTGTTCGAGGAACCCTGTAAATTGCTAGACAGCGTTTCCATCATTCGCATATCTCATACCATCATTTTTAACAGAGTTCATGATTACGCCATCTTCGATTCGGCCAACTTACCAAGCTCTTGCCATTTTCCCGCCAATTTACATGGTTCCTCGAATCCCAAGTTGAAGGCTTCAAATCGTAAATAATCCACACTTACTTGTGCGCCGTTTGACTCCGTTGTTGAAGGCTCCGTACTTGTCTGACCCAGGCAGCCTCCGTTAAACTCCGTTGTTGGTGGCCACCACTCCGTTGTTTGCCTGTCCCAGGAAGTGTCTCCGTTATCTACTCCGTACCTAGTACCTCCGTTGACTTCCTGGGCTGTCAACAAGTTTTCGTTTGGGACATAGCACTCGTACCGAGGGAACAACCGCTACAACATACCCGTCGAAAACACAAGCGAAACGGCAGAGGGGTTTGCCCACCAGCAAACACCGCCGATGTCGACATATCCGATTATCCGGCTGAAGGCCGGAGATCGGAGCGCAATTTAAATATTAAATACCTTTCTACCTATAGGTACAACTACCGTTTGTACTAGGATAGAATGAAACACGAACTCACTAATTAGAAAAGTACTAAAACTTGTATAATGAGATCGACACAAAGAATCACAGCCATCGTAATACACAGTACGAGAAGTGGAGACATCCACACATAAGTAATACAGAACAAACCCGACTAGATGGCACTCCAATAGCAGTGCCTTATATATCACAACATATGGATCAAGAACATTAGGGATTATAACCCTTTATTAATTCAACATTAATACAGTAGTACCTAATCTAATTTATCTGGTACTTGTGTAACGGTGAGTGCCACTAGACAACTTTTTTTTATTTTAATTATTTTATTTTTTATTTTTAAGAAAACTCCCCTGAAAGACGCATGGGGCACGCCATTAAAACAAAAATAAATAAATAAATCAAAAATGTTGGGGAGGACGCCCAGGACTCACCCGACGCCGGCCCTTGGGATTAGGGAAGATGAGGAAGGTGGGGGTGGGAGAGAGGGATGAAGGGAAGTGCCTCTAAAGAACGACCACCAGTTCAAATATGAGCCGAGCAGGATGCGGGTGGTGATACCACGAAGTACGCCTACCGAGATGCCCAACTTGCGCAACTCCGTGGCACTTTTCCCGCACCACACTCCGCGCCATGACAATGTTGCAGCCATCACCCTGATGTTGTTGGGTGCCACTCCTTTTAGTTCCGATACCGCTTGCCATAAATCATTTGTGTCATATTTCCTTATCTTAGCCCGCCAAGTCTGCTCCATGTCCAAGCTGCCATTGACAACTTGGACATCCAGGATAATGCAAGACTGGTCGGGCTTGACGGCAACGATGTCGGGCTTCTTACCCTGGTCACTACTCGGCATGTGGTATAACCTCTCTCTCTCAACATCCCAGCCGCTAGATGACAAGGCACCTGCTATCTGCTTGGCGACCGCATCATGACGTAGAATGCGGCCCCCATGAGTTCGTGGACACTGCTGCACCACATGATAGAGATGTTCACTTCCACCCCGACAGGCACGGCAAAGGGGTAGGGATGTCCCACGACTACCTCTCGAGCACCGCACCGCAGTTGGCAAAGATGCCACGCGGATGGCGTGAAAGTGTCGGTAGTCGCGGGCCCCAATGCCCTCCGAAGCCCAATCTACCCACTGAGAAGATATTAGGCTTTCGAAGCACTGAATTTATTTATTTTTTTATTTTTTTGAATTTATTATTTGCCTACCTACTTAGTCTAGTAGATCACTTTTTATAACGGATTATCTTAAGGCAACAAAGGTTCGGTGAACGTGGAACTGGAATGGAAGGAATTGCAGCCTTCAGTTGCGGCATGTGCATCACGTCAAATATTGAATGTGGAAATTTGATTATCATAATATTAGAAATTCTGAGTTAACCCTAGAGGTGATGGGATCATACTTGGAGGGGCCCTGTTGGAGGAATTTCCACACATAACGGCTGAAGAATCAAAAACTGCAACAGAATCGCCCGAATAATTTACATTGTTGGTGGTAGATAACTAACTACACAACACTACAGGCCGATGTGGCCCTTGGCTTCCCGAACTCCCTTCCGCCACCGGGCACGGTCACCCGCCTGAGACCTCCGCAATCCCACCACCCGGAGGTCCCTCAAGACACCATCAGGGCAGGCCTCCACTGGCATGCGGTCGACATGTCCCAGCCATTGGATACGCCCAGCTTTGATGAATTGGACTATGTCTTCATGTTGTAATAATTCATCAATTTCTGAATTCAGTCTTGCTCTCCACCCTTGGCCCTCTCTGGCCGTTCCATAGATCCTTCTCTCAAATATCCGCAGTCCAGCCTCATCCTCAGCCCGCATGGTCCAAGCCTCCGATCCATAACAAACCACAGGCCGCACCAGGGATCTATAAAGCCTCATCTTCGTTGATATGGAGATCACACGGCTCTTGAAGAGTTTTATATTTGCATAAAATGCTCGGCTGCCTGCCATTATTTGTGAGCATATCTCATCCTGTACTTGGTTTCTATTCGTGACCAAGCTCCCCAGATAGGTGAAGGACCTGACTTCATCAAACTTACAAGAACCAAACGTCACCCCTCTGGGCACCCGATGGACACGGCTCAGGGGAGATATCTTGAGGTATTTAGTTTTGCTTTCATTTATTCGCAGACCCATTGGCTTTCCCCCTTCATGCAAAACCCCAAAAGCCTCCTGCAGGGCATCAAGACTTCGCTCCAATAAAACAATGTCATTGGCATAAGCCAGAATCTGCCATGTTCTGTCGACAATTGTTCCTTTCTTATCTGCATTCTTGACAGCCTCATGCAGAGCTAGTAGATACTGTAGGTAGTAGATATTGTAGGTAATCCGCAACAATATACGAGGTGGAAAATCCTCATTTTGTTTTTTCTTCTTTTTTAGCACTCCAATCCTGCTCTCTGTGGCAACTGCCCTTCATCTTATCACTCCTGATTCATTCTTAGCATCCAGCTATCGGCAGTCCATTTTAGAGGAGTTCGGTCGGTTTTGCCATACCTACACGGTTTTGCAGCTTTACTATCGATATGCGGAGGTTTCCTTTCAGCCTGGCACCATCATTCTTTTTGGGTTTATTTCTGGGGGCATTTTTTCGACAATTCATCGGTGCCTACTGCGCTCGATTTCGGTAACCAGGTCTGGATTCTGGAAGAATTGGCGCAGCTCAGGATTGGTTCAGTTTCTCCACCGTCCATAACTAAACAAGGGGCCGCAAATGTCCGAAAAATCTTCCTCTTCCAGATACTAGTTTGTGGTCCTCAGTAATCGTCCACGTCTCTGCTCCATACATCGCCCTTTTGTCATATTTATGCAAAAATTGGCCATTTAGGTATATTGCTTCCGGGTCTACCAAAATAGTTCTTCAAAATCAAAATTTTCACTTGTGTTTTACGTTTTAGACCTTCCTGAACACTTTCGATTCGGTGTCTGTGTGTCTGTCATGAATTCCTTTTAACGGGCTTAACTATACGAAGTTAATGTCCAATGTCGATGAAATTTTCAGGAATTGTTCGGGTTGGCGTGTAGACGGTCCCCTAAGAAAATCATCACCCCCGAAATGATATTACCTGCTGCGCATGCTCAAACGTTAATTCCTTGTATTAGCCAAAACTTCCACATTTTCCATCCGATTTCGATGAAATTTTCTGGGATTATGTGGATTGGGGTTCAGATGGTCCCCTATGAAAATCACGGGCCCAAAATTGACAGTAGCCTCTGCGCATGCGCAAACGAATAATCCTTGTAACAGCCACAACCTGTATATTTTCCATTTGATTTCGATGACATTTTCAGGGAGTATGCGAATTTGGAGAGTAGATGGTCCCCTACGAAAATCATGGTCCCCAAATTGAAAGTATTTTCTGCGCATGCGCAAACGTAAAATCCTTGTAACAGCCATAAAACCTAAATTTTTCATACGAATGTGGTGAAATTTTTCAGGATTGTTCAGATTGGCGTTAAGGTGGTCCTCCAATAGGGTAGTGTGAGGTACTTAGAGGTTGATGTTTTGAGATTAACTACTACGCATCGGATCATCTATACAATCGTGTTATGGATAAGAGGAAACTATGTGCTACACCCACTTGCAAGACTTGTTTTTTGCTCAATCCTATCGTTAATTCCTCCTCTTGATTGAACATCTGAATAGTCCGTTGTTTTGGAACGTTTGTGGACTTCCAGCAAATTGCCTGAATTTAATTAATTTTGGAACTATTCTGGAAAATGCGTTAAACCTTATTGACACCTTCAACCAGTGTTGAAGTGACTCATTGACTCATCAAATTTTTGCAACCGCACCTTGTATGCACCCCGGGGATCTCGTTGTCCGAAATAAACGCGAACTACTTTACACGATAAGGCAGAAATTCCTCCGCACCTATTCATCGTTTCAAACGGATGTTACAAGTTTCTGCTCATTATTGAGTGACGGCAAAGTTGTTTTTCTCGTCTCGGACGAAATAAAGCCACATTCTCGAGCCAGGTTCACTGCCAATGACGCAGAGGGCAACACAAATTCTAAATTTACTTCGGTTTTTCGGGACAGGTGTGGTTCTTTACTACCCGACTCGGCCTTGGCCAAAACGCTTGAAAACAGCTTTAATACGTTTAAATATACTAGCGTGAATGTATGAAGGTACCTGTTTATTCTTTCCTTCACCTTTCTCTAGTGACTGTTCATCTAGGAGTTCAAGTTCTTCAATACCAAATCTAGACAGGTTAACCCATTCCAAGCCGAGGGGAGAAATAACAAAGTAGTGGGAGGAGGAGGAGGAGGATGAGCTATTTTACAGAATGCCGGCAGAAATGAGGCATCATTTGCTCACTAATCGAGAGCAAAAATGCTCCAAATTGTATGAATTTAACATTTTATAGGATTTGAGAGGTCTCAGTTTTTCAAATCGACATGATTAAACCATTTCATTGTTAAACATCTAAAAAAATCTAGGTAAAATGTAAAAATCGATTTATGGACCGGAATTTGTTTCGATTCATGGCCCAGAACGCTCAGTCGCCCAGGATCGAATTTTAAGCCACCAAAAAAAATTCCCAAATCTAATTGATCTCCCGAATGTTGAAGAAAAATTTTTTTGAAAAGTTTAGGAACAGCATGATCGAGAAAAAATTCTTCGACAACGATTTTCCACTATTTCGATGTTCAAAAAATCATTATTATGATTCGAAAATGCATCAGCGGCCGGAAATGGGTTAACTAACATTTTAATCTACAAACAAGAGTCAATTCTTAATGCCTTTCTGAAATGGGAGATTCTTGAAGATTAACCTTCCATTTTTGGTTTATTATTTTCAATAATGAACCTTTGGAATCGACCAAGAAAAAAAAATTTTTAACACCCCCTCAAAATTTGATGGTTTAAGATTTCAAGGTACGTAGAATCCAAAAATCGAATAAAAATTTGGCCGTCCGTCCGCCGTACGCGGCACTTTTGCCACTTAGCATTGACCGATTTTGATGAAATTTGGTATGTAGGCTCCATTTGGGGTCTAGTTGTGTCCCGAAGATTTTGTTTGATGTAGGTCACTTCTAAGGGTTCCAAAATCAATTTTGAAATTTTGAAAACGCCTTAACTCAAAAAATTTTGATATAAAGGTATTGTTTTTCCTTCAATTTAGGATTCTATAGAATTTTTAGAATTTTTTGAGACCACCCGGAGCTCTGTAGGACAAACCATTCGCTCACTACGAGAATTTAAAGTTTGGACGTACGATAAATCAGAAACACGAGTGTGAATCGTAAAAGAGGCCTAATCTCCGTTCAAATTATAGCTGACCGAAATGCGATCGATGTTTTTCTTCATGTTGGATGGTTGGTGGCTTTGCAGACGAGTGATCAATATAAAAAATAATAAACCATTGTGTAATAATTTGCAGCGTTTCTTCTTCTGAATTTCCATTTTGGAAGATTGATTCCATTGATTTGATCCGAACGAACAAGTATTTAACCCTCTGTCGAGGATCAACTCTAGTTTATCTAGCTCTAAGAACCGTGTGAGCATGCGTAAACTTAAATTCTTTAAAACTATGATTTATTGCTTTAAATAGTCAGAAATTGCTTAAATTCGGTTGTTTTTGTGGCTCCAAGTCTTATAAATGCCACAGCGTTTGCATCAGTAGGTGCCGCACCAGTGAAGAAACGCTGCAAATTATTACAGAATGTTTTATTATCTTTCTATATAGATCACTCGTCTGCAAAGAACACGGTTTTGCCATTGTTACCATTAACCAACATGAAGAGAAACATCTATCGCAATTCGGTCAGCTAAAATTTGAACGGAGATTAGGCCTCTTTTGCGATTCACACTCGTGTTTCTGATTCATCGTAAGTCTAATCCTTCAGTTCTCGTAGGGAACGAACGGTTTGTCCTACAGGGCTCCGCGTGGTCTCTAAAAATTCGAAAAGTTCTATACTATCTTAAATTGATAAAAAAATTGATCAAAATTGTTTGAGTTAGGACGTTTTTAAAATTTCAACTCTTATTTTTCAACCCTTTTTGGCTTTTATTTTTCAATTTTTTCTTATTATTTTCAATAATGTTATTTTCACTAATGAACCTTTGGAATCGACCTGCAATTTTTTTTTTAACCCACTCTCAAAGTTTGTTGGTTTACGTTTCAAATTACTTAGAATCCAAAAATCAAATAAAAATTAATAACTTAAAATCCCAACCCGTGTGAAGTGTAACTTCTTCGGCCGATGACTCTTCCACGGTTTTCATTTCACAAATCTAAGATTTGTTTTTGGCAGCTTTTAGCAGGCTTTTCAGGTAGTAACAGCCATAATTTATACATTTTGGTTTATTATTTCCAATAATGAACCTTTGGAATCGACCAAGAAAATTTAGCCCACCTCAAAACTTTTTGGTTTATGTTTCAAGGTAAGTAAAAAATCAAATAAAAATTTGATTTGAGACCACTCTGAGCTCTGTAGGACCAACCGTTCGCTCACTACGAGAACTTAAGGGTTGGACGTACGATAAATCAGAAACACGAGTGTGAATCGCAAAAGAGGACTAGTCTCCGAAGAAATTTTAGCTGACAAAATACGACCGTTGTTCGTATCTTCGAGTTGTCTTCAGTTTTGCGTCCTTAGCAACCAGTAATCAAATTTTTTACTGAACCCTCAACTCTTCATTTCTTCAAATCGAGTGTGAAGCGTTTATTTCTGCTAAATAAACTTGATTGTGAAGTAGGTACGTGGTACGTAGGTAGTAACTAGGGATGGCACATGATGACAATGCAAAGGCGTGTTCTTCGCCGACGAGTGATCTACTTAGAATTAATAAACGTTTGTGTAATAATTTGCAGCGTTTTGTATCCGAATTCGATGAAATTTTCAGGAATTGGACGGGTTGACGTGAAGATGGTTTTGTAGCTATAATGCATCAGATCATCTATACAAACGGGTTATGGATACGAGGAAGCTATGTGCCACACCCACTTGACAGACGTTTTTATTTTTACCTCTGCCTGAGTGACTGAATTTTAAAATTTATTTTCTTCCCTAAAGCAGAATTTGATGCTCTACAACTTCGATATATAAATTTTTTTAGTTATAGATGTTTTTGAGGTACAGGTTCTGAACATGATTCAAACTTTTGAGTCATTTTTGAGTCATTCTATTCATTTTTTTACTAGACGAAACATTTCATGTTGACCAACTTTGGTTAGAATGAAATTTTCTTTGAACTGCACCAATTTCCACTGTCAACATTTTCATTCAAATTGCCAATAGTAAAATTTGCCTTTCCTATATGTGACCTTGAGTGCCCTTCGACGTACCGACATCTTCAGCCGACCAGAGGGAGTTCGCAAGAAGCAACACGTGAGATTTCTAATAAAATAATTATATTTAAATTGTAAACAACGTCTAATATAAACTTCCGACCTATAATACTGCAATTAAGTTACAAAGACATTGGGTAGGTAACTATAATTAAAATACGCAAACCTTACCTACCAAAATTAGTGAAATTTCTTTTTCGTCACACGTTCATTTAAATAACATGAAGGCACGTTATCTACACATCTACGTGATGTAACATAATATAAAATGGGGTTTATTACGTTTATTATTAATAAAGTAAACTAAGGTGTGATTTAAATAAATTTTAAAAATTTATCTTCTTCACTGCGAGGCCTAGATTTAGTTTCGGCCTACATTTTTAGGGTCATTTTTGATGAATATCATTGTTTTCAGGATCAAAGTTTTCAAAATATGGTCACATTTTATACACTTGTACATTTTATGTACAAGTATGCACACAGTTCTCTATAATATTTATACATGTCATAAATCTAATGCAAAATTTTCTATGTTTACTTATAAACATAAGACTCTTGAACGACAGCGAACAGTAGATGTGAATTCATTCATGAATCCAAAAGTACTCTAATAACAGTAAACACAAAAATCTATAAAACTAGTAAAGTAAATTTCATTGCAACTAATAATAAATATTAAGTATAATAAAAAATATCAATTTGTTTATACCCTTGTTTAAAAAAAAGTTTAACAAAGGCATATAAGATATTCATGTAAATCTATTTACATTTTGGGTAATTTTGATGTGGTATACATTTTTTTGAAAATTTGTTGAAAAAACCTCTTTACATAAATTATTAGTTTAATGTAGGTACTGGTGATGCCTAGGGGCTTTTTTATTGGTTGTTCTATCGTGACATAGATCATCAGCTTCCTATGAATGTCGGCCATGATTGACCACGTGGAGTTGTCAATACCTTTAAAACAGTATTTTTGTATCTTTCTCCGATGTTTTGATGAAATCCGAATCTGTGGGTGATGTGTGATACATTTGATCCTCAATGCGATGAAGTATAAGTTAGCATCCACTTAATGCTCGCCCTAGCAGCTTCTCACGTCTAAACAGTTCCAAATGTTGCTGTAACTCTCTGGTAAGGTGGAACACACATCCTCCACTCATTGTCTACTTCATTGTCATACACTCATTCACACAAAGTTTCAACCCAAAGACAGTCATTCGATAAAAATCGAACAATAATAGTTGCCAGAGAAATATGGGATATGGCATGGCAAGTCAGCCAAGGATCTGATTCGGGCTGGTTACCCACTGTTCATCCTAGAGTGGATGATCACCCGTGTCCTAACAGGAGGATCATTTATCTGGTCTAAATTCAGGGCTAGCCACACGACGGCGTCCCATGACTCGAGCAATGGGCCCCGTAGGACTTAGAGCTGAACTCAAACCCCATGGGGAGGAGAAGCGTCGGCTGATGGCATGGCCAGAAGAGGCACATCCTCCCTCCATCATTCCAGGGATAAGGTGATTCAACGTTATCCCTCATCCCAATGTCCGAGGTCGGATCTCGAACCCTGATACCAAGCAGCCAGATGGACATGACAACTGAAAGTGCTGATACAATGGTGTGACGTAAATATTTATGTACATTAGAGAGTTACAGCGGGCCAAGATACATACAAAAATGCGAGACTCACGTCGAAAACGCTAGCCTCACGCATGAAGTGAGGCTCACAGAAGACGGTTGACTCGGCCCTCTCGCATTTTCGTTGTAGAGTCGCGTTTTCGACGTGAGATAACCTACTAGGTCAACTCCTTGTTTTTGTGGCTAAGCTAATGGCCGCCGTCAATCAGCTGATCATTCTGTTTCTTTCGTTTTGAAGAGTTTCGGTGAATCTTTTGCGAGTTCTTTCTTCAGGGTTGCGGTAAAGTGAATTGAAGATAGAAGAATTGACCCCTTATACATTTCGCTTGAAGTGAACATTGCTCCCTTATATATTTCAGTCTGTTGCGGATGACGGATGTTCGATCTCGATGACATCAGTTGGACGATTGATCTCAATTTCTTCCCCATCGAAGGCAAGTTTCCTCTACCTTTTTTAATGACTTCGTATTTATTTTTTTGTATACTTCGAAAAGTTAATATTGGAATATAATACAAAAAGATTGATTAGTCCGAGGTCGATCATAAACTACCAATCTCGTTGAATTCGGTTATCTGTCATCTACTCCTCAGACAAGGGGATGGACTGAAATGCACGATTAGCTGCTCACATTCATTCGTACTTCATTGATTTCCTTATATTTTCCTTCCTGTTTCCCTTTATCGGTTCAACGAAAACAAAAACCACGGATTGAGTTGGCGTTACCTATGGAGTGTTGAAAAATCTAAAGCAACGTCAATCACAGGATGGACGTGAGACTCACGTCAGAAAGTTAGCATCCACTCAATGCTCGCCCTGGCAGCTTCTCACGTCTAAACAGTTCCAAATGTTGCTGTAACTCTCTAATACCATCGATTGTAGTGGTGAAATATATTGATGAACCCCACAAGAAATGAACCCATGAACACTAGGCATAGATAAGAGACTGGTCAATGATGGCTGACGCTCGCTTATCAGCGCTTATCACTTCCTTATCGCTTCTTGTCAGTTCACTGCATAATAGGTATATACTATCAGTATCGATTGAAACGATGGAACAACCAATAGGTACAAACTACGTGATGCTCAACGATATTCATGAATTTGAGAAAATCAGACGAGTGTATCTTTTCGTATTATTTATTAAAACTACGCGTTAAATGTTTACGTTAAATTAGATATAATGGAAGGAACGGCGAGGAGGATGGACTAACTGAGCGTCGGTTGTCTGTTCACGGGGGACGGCAGAGATGAGGGGGTGCCCAATTCGTCCTTCATGTATTTCCTGATTTCGTCGATGGGTTTTGTTAGGGCGACCAGCACATCGTCGTCTCGTCTCTGGAAATAATAAAGATAAAACGTGCAAATTAATTAATGATGAAGAATAAAATAGTTCGTTTTTTGAGGACTAATTTGAATTTAACTTTCTCACACATTGCTAGCATCAAGTACAATCTAGAGGTGGCTATCGATCAATCGGAATAATCGATGTCGTAAAATAATCAATAGTTTGATCTCAGATTTCAAGATCAACGTATTTCCTTTCATTGAGGCGAATCAATTAACCCTAATTGGACCATGGTGTCATTAATGTCACAGAAAACATCTCTGGATCTCCACAGCTGCCGCAAAGTGTCATTAAAGTAACCAAAATTAAATTGCTATTTTACTTTTTCATTTATTCATTTTTATTAATTTTTTATAATTTTTTTTGGCTATAGGAAGTTTTAAAGTTATGACAAAAATTTCCTAAGATATGATTAAAAAAATTTTCAAAATTTTTGTGTACAACATCATATTGGTTTATTATTTTCAATAATTTTGACATCTAAAAACTTACAAAAAAACGGTTTAAAAAAATTTAGTTTGGCCTATTAATTCTCAAATTGTAATTTAAATCTAGTTACTCCGGTGACACTTTAGGACATCTGTGAAATTGATAAGATGTCCCTTCGATTGGGTAGGGTTTAGCTTTAAAAAATGTATGTAGCTGGGTATGTAGCTACAAAATGTATGTAGCTTTGAAAAATACGTAATGAACATACCTGGAAAAGGATTTCTTTCTCGAAATAAACCAGACCCTTCTTCTTGGCGGTGATCAGAAGACCGACGAGTTTGTCGTTGATCCTACTGTAGACCTGAAACACGCAGTAAGAAAACAACGTTTAACCCATTTCGTCTCGACAGAGCGTAATGCAGGTGCAATAGTGAAAATTTACTATTGAGAAGTTGAAATTAAGGCTGACCCCTATTTTAGTTTAATTTTTTTTCTTCGCTAGATTCCACCATTCAAGTACAGCAAAATTCTTTTTTTCCCAAAGAGTTTTTTCCCAAAAATTAACTCAAATAAAAAATTTTCTGAATGTCGTAATCAAACTCAGGTTTCAATGCTCGATTTTGATTTTCAAAATCGTCTATCATAGCGCTCAAGTTTTTTTTTTTTTTTTTGGTCCAAGCTGGAACTTTTTTAGGAATTATAGGTAGGTATAGCTTAAGCATTACCTACCATCAGAATCCAAATTAATTTAGATTAACAAATCATTGTATTAAACCCCCCTATTAAAATTACATATTACGTGTAAACGGGAAATTTTTTAAAATTTTTAAATGAATATTTTAACAGATTTTTGGCAATTTTTTGACCATAGTTTTTAATGTTTGATAAAGTTTTCTTCAATTGAATTTTAAACCGATTTCAACTTCTCCAATCTTTTCCCGCTGTGGATTTTTTAGATCTATGAATATTGTATCGAAAAAACGGATATCCAAAATTAATAAATATTGAAATATTTGAAAATTTTAAATCTTTTTCTTTGCAAATTTGCAAAAAAAAAACAAAAAAATAGAAAAATAGCTCACACGAAAAGTGTACATGAAACCCTTGAATCTGCGTATTTTGAACACTAGGATAACTAGTTTCAAAAATAACAAGAAGATATCCCGTAAAACTCAGGTAGGTACTTTATTACACTATCAATTATTCAGGGACGTTCTTCTTCTTTATAAAGGTACCTACCTATGAAATGGATACTTCTGGTGTTTAGAGATCAATATTGGTCCCTAGACCTTTTTGTCTTCTTTAGAGAATTGTAAGAATTAATTCTATGCAGTCCATCAAAAACCTTTGAGGTTTTTTACAAAAAGTGGTGAAACAACCGACATATTGATCCAAATAAACGATACAAGCCCAAAAAAAAAAACTTATTTCAGAAAAACTGTCACCTATTATTGTTGAAAATTTGTCCTCAAAGTAGACCCGGGTCAATTTTAAAGAGTGTTGACGACATTTCGGTAATATGGAAGGTATGTAGGCGTCTGGCCTAGATGAAATCAGTCTTTGGGAGGCTTCCAAACAATCCGGAACAAGCGGAACGTCGCTTGGGCGGCCGTATTTGGCACTTCCTTTCTCAAGATTTAAACTACGGAGGAAGGAATGTAGAATTCGTCTGTACAATAACATCCGCAAATTTGGCTCACTGCAGGCCAAAATGTGGGACTATTCCGCAAATATTGGGACTTGATTTGTGCGTGAAGTGGAATATGGCGTATGGGCACTCAAATACGATCTCCAAGCACTGTAGGGTGGAGTGGGGTAATTGTGTAAACGGGGCAAATGTGTAAGTGGCTCAAAAAATGGCGCCAAATGAAACTGGATTTTCGAATGTCTTCTCTATGGTTGTGTTTACTTCTGATACGTCTTATCACAAAAGTTGGTTGTACTCTGACCGCGCTCTCATGTGCAACCGACTTGTTTTCGTCGAGAGTCCCTTTTCACTCGTGAGTCAAGTGCAGTGCTTTGTGCAAATTTCTTGTAAATGGACAGTCAATATAAGTTTTGTGTGTCATTCCGTCCAGTTTTCATATTCTGGTAAGTACTTTTAATGATTATAATAGTATAAAACTCTTGAAACTTCCGTATTCTGTAGAATTGGCAGTGGTATACAAATGCCCCTTGATTTTACCATGTTGGGGGAAAAGTGTAAGCTCTCCAAGGGGCAAATGTGTGGCAGCAGGTGCATTTGATTTTACGTTTATTTTTATAAAATAAATATTTTTTGCTTGTTTGGTGGTTAATTTTCTTCTCTTTTTGATCGAAGTCACTTATTTTTGGTTTGACCTTTCTTTTTATCATTAATATCCTTCCTTTATTTCCCCCTTGTTAGCACTTGTTGGAGAAAAAAATTTGTTTCTACTGGAAAAAATGTCGCAAAAAAAATTCTGAATATCCCGTTTTGTTTGTTTTTAGTGGCCTTTTCACGCATTTGCCCCGTAAATATTTGAGTTAATAAGAAATTAGAAAACAGAACCACTTACACATTTGCCCCATTTCACCGGGGAAATGTGTAGCAAGGAGGTCGTTTTGAAAAATAGAGCTGAGACCTACGAAGAAGTTGAAAAATTAAAATATCCAGCGATTGTAATCAGCATTAAATTGCGTAAATTTTAAAGAAAAAAATATTACTCTAGCTGTAACTGGGGCAGAGCTATGTGAGGTTAAAGTTGAACTATTGAAATTTTGGTACGCAATTACCCCACTCCACCCTACGTGATTCCCTTGGGATATTCAATCAATAAACAACATTCGTGCATTCAAGTTTCTCCCTGGGAAACCGAGTCGATGCAATTTGACTCCGGAAATCGCAAATTGACGACTCCCAGGGAGTTTTCCCTGTTTTGTTTTTATTGGTTTAATTATTGGTAAGGCTCACGTCGCCAAAAAAATCACGAGGAATCCCCTTCAAGGTAAAATCTGCCGCGGTCTGATTAGCGGAAATCTATCCCCGCTTTCGGATCTTTTTCATTTTGTTTCAGTTTGCCCTATTTTAACAGAATACAGGATCAAGTATTTAGGAACTTGTGCTATCTCGGAGGATGAATTTTTGCAAACTATAGAAGACAGATCCAACTGGCATAAGCTGGCTAATTATGTACACGATGCATGGACATATCGCAAGGTTCTGACAGATGAATTTAACATAAGACATTAGTAAATTAGATAAAATTAGATTGTAGTTAAATTTGAAAAATAATATAAAATAAAAATAAAATTAAAAAAGAAAAGTGTAAATAGAATAGAGAGTTTTTCACCTCGTTGTTCCCCTATTGGGCCAACTCCGGCAGACAGCCTATGGCTAAGCCTAAATTACTTTCGAAGTGTATTTTTCTGTTTATTTTTTGTAAATTTTATTTTCAAAATAAAGTAATTTTTCTCCTTCTTCTTCTTCTTCTTCTATCCCTGCTTTCGCTAATCAGCCGAAAAATTGTTGCCCAACGAGAAGACTGCGCCAAATCAGCGAGGAGAGGGGGAAAGACAGCAGAGAAAATTACCCAAATATTGAACCACCAAGAATTCTAAGGATACGCTGTGCAACAAAAACATAGTGTGCCGCCAAAATCGAATTTGTGTATCAGGATCCGGTCTCAAGTGCCATCACGATCCAGAATCACCCGAACCATTTGCTCTGCCTTCCGCTGAGTGACGAAAGAGCGGCATCACTGCAGGCTACGTCGGTCCGAGGGAACCAGCTGGCTCCAGGAAAGAAGTGGATAGCTTCCGTTTCGACAGTTCCTGGGCAAAACTCCCTAAAGATTATCTGGACCCGAGAGGATCGCCAGGTCAGTCATAAGTAGAGCTCGGAAAATATGCACGAAAATTTCCCGAAAATATGCACCGGAAACTGGAAAAATATGCAAAATATGCATTTGCCCTTAAAACTGCATACGACTTTGGAATTTCAGTATTTTAAGAAAGGATGTTCCATATTATTACATTTTTTTAGCCCTTTTTTCTCCTAAAAAAAAGTTATGAAGCATCAGGTAAAGTAAACAAGCAATTCAAACAATCAGTTTTACATTTTTTATTTACTTTTATACATTTATACGAACTAGGTATAAAATGAAAAGATGAACTACATAATATGTAGTATAGAGAGATCGTTTTCTGCGTTGAAAGAAATTTTAAGTGACAGGAGACACTGTTTTACACCTGATAATTTGGAGCGTGTAATTGTTGTCCTTATATTATATATATATGTCCTTATATTATATAATAATATTATATTGGACAACAATTACACGCTCCAAATTATCAGGTGTAAAACAGTGTCTCCTGTCACTTAAAATTTCTTTCAACGCAGAAAACGATCTCTCTATATCGCAAGATACAATAGGCAAAAATTTAAAAGTGGAAATCTCTTTTGGAGAGTAGGGAGAGTCCCATGAGCTGTCTTCTCCTTTGAGAATTTTCGCGATTTGAACCACTGAAGACCACCCTGGATTTTTCGATAGGACCCCCTCCAGTTTATCCTTGACGGCTTTTCCAGTTATTCCATGCCAGTGGGAGCTTTTTTCGAGCAGGTCGGAAACAGCACCTACGGCAGAGCAGAGATCCATCCCTCTGGTCTCCAGGTGGTTTATCAAATGGTGTATGGTACTAAAGTTGGCATTTATAATGGCCAAACGATGGGCGATCTGCCTGTCCTCCAGAGCGTCCATGGTTTTTCGAATAGCCATTGCAGAAGATGGGTCGAAACCGCAAATCCAGAATACGCAAAAAACTAGTAAATATGCTGCAAAATATACAAAAATCCCCAAAATGACCAAAAAAAATGCAAAAATTACCGAAATATGCAAAAATATGAAATTTAAATTTCAATTTAAACCACCGCATACCCTTCAGAAACCTTCAAAACGTTCAAATACAAAGATATACCGCATAATAAAAGATATGCAAAATATGCAAATTCCGAGCTCTAGTCATAAGTACTTTAAACTTCAATTTACCCGATCTCGACTTCCGCCGTCGCGAATCCGCGAAACACCGTAATCCCGCGATGACACGCGGTCAGGAGGCATTTAGGTAGGGATAAGCTAAGTTACCACCTAAGGCTCCATTTTCATTTCACTGAGACCCCCTTAACCCTAATTGGACCATGGTATCACTAGTGTCACCGAAAACATCTCAGGAACTCCACAGATGTCCCAAAAAAGTCACCAGAGTAACCAAAAGTAAATTGCAATTTTAAATTTAATGGACGGAAGAATTTTTTGTGGAATATTGGAAGTCTCAATATAGAGTTATAACTACAAAAATTATGACATTTCGAAGGAAATCGATGAAAAAAATTTCATTATTTTTGTCTTTAATTACAAGAAATGGTTCAAAAAATTCAGCCCCATAATAATTTTTAAATTTCAATTTGAATTTAGTTAATCTGGTGACACCTTGGACAGCTGTGAAATTCCTAAGATGTTTTACACTAGTTACAGCATGGTCGAATGGGATGTGCGCATGATTTTTTTTTTTTAATTTTTAATCGAAAGTAGACCTCATCCTGAGAATTTTGACACCAGCCGTTCTCTTTTTGGATGAGTAGATCTTTTTCTATGATTTTTCAAAGTTTCGAATTATTCTGACGTCACACTTGACATCATAATAATTCGAAACTTTGAAAAATCATAGAAAAAGGTCTTCTCACGCTAGAAGGTCGCAGTTATTGTCAAAATTTTCAGAATGAGGTCTAGTTTAGATTAAAAATAACAATAAACAGTTTTTCCGACCCATGCGCACACCCTATTAGGGTTAAAGCACAAAGATCCAAGAAAATTTCAAGACAAACTCCAAGAAAAACTCAAATTCTACAAAACTATTATCGACCCTCTTGAAGATTATAGCTTGCAAATTTCTTGAAGAAAACAAAGAGTTTAGTGTAATAAGTAGGTAAGCAATAGGGTGTGCGCATGGGTCGGAAAAACTGTTTATTGTTACTTTTATTCTAAATTAGACCTCATTCTGAGAATTTCGACACCAACCGCGACCTTCTAGCGTGAGAAGACCTTTTTCTATGATTTTTCAAAGTTTCGAATTATTATGACGTCACTGTGGGCTGGGGGGTCCCGCGCAGGCAGGAGGGTCGCGTGACGTCATAAACATTCGAAACTTTGAAAAATCATAGAAAAAGAACTTCTCATCCAAAAAGAGAACGGCTGGTGTCAAAATTCTCAGGATGAGGTCTACTTTCGATTAAAAATTTTAAAAAAATCATGCGCACACCCCATTATTGTAGGAATTGTGCAGTGGTGAAAACTTCTTTTGGGTTTTTCTCAAAACTCCTTTTTTATTCACTTTGTGCTTTAAGGTATTATTAAGAATGTCGCACTCACCTAAAAGACTTGGCTTTTCAATGTCAAACAATTTTAATATTTCGTACGAAACTAGCATAACAACCCACAACTGCCGATTTAACACCTCAAAACCATCCTCATTATGCACGATATCCATCTAGTTTGCTTGTGGCATTTCGCCATTCAAACCCTCACTCAATCACTCCCTCTTTTATTAATCAAGAGCCCGGCCAGTTTGGCAGACGCCCCAGACCTGCAGACACGGGGCGACCATCGGCTCGCCAATCCCTCCAGCATCCATCTCTGAACGTTGGGAAACCCGCCAAACCTCGGACCTCCATTGCCTGTACGAATCCCATCAAAATCGCAACTCGAGAACTTTTAATTACTCCGACGACACCTCTTCAACCCGACCACTAACTCATTTCGAAGTTTCGCGTTATCCCTAATTTGATTCAATTGGCCAACTCGGATCTATAAAGCGATTTAGTCGAAATGTGCCGTTTTAAATGGACTCGGAGGTGTCGAAAGGGTCTTGAAGCTTCTTTGTATTGTTGGAATATTTCCGCGGCGCACTATTAATCAATTCGTGTTGCCAGGAAAATTATTTCCATCTCGTTCACGAGTCAGTATCGTGGCCGCGATCTTATGCCAAACTCGAACAGAACAGACAAACAGAAGCGTTGGTAACCCACATAAATCTTTTTGTTATTGAATTCGTCATAATAGTTCACATGGCCATCGACGTTCAAATTTAAAGTAAAACGTGCAAATCAACTAGTTGAAGAAAGATTCCAACAACTTCGCTAGGATTCCTACTGGACAGAACATACTGCTATCGTCTGAAATATGACAATAAGTCAATTTTTGAGTTTGGTGATGATCCTATGAAGAAGGTTGTAATGACTCATACTCTCAAATATGTAATTCTCCAATAAAGGACACAAGGGAAACCCTGAGTGACTCATTGAGCCAGGTAGGTAGAGTGAGGTACAGGGGACAAACACGTCACTTGACGTCACCCTCCTCCACTTCCCCATTACCTTGTTAAAGTAGTATAAAAGGAAGACTCAGGGCTTCACATTCATGCATTCGTCTTCTAACAATCGACTTGATTATTTCTTGTTCAACCTCGCTATCTCTTGGAAGCCCAAAGTTCCTCGGAGGTTTCGGTAAGCACATCGTGTAGGCCTCCGCTCCCATTTCACCTAGTAGTTGTCTGCCCCAACTAGGAACTAGGCAAATGTACTGCCTCCCTCCGGTCGGCGAGCAATCGCGTCGAGGATCGCAGCTGAGCTGAAATCCTTAAGAGGACACATATGTCAATTTTCGGTCCGGACGCACAAAAATTTTTTTTCCATAATTTGTAAATAGACTCAATTCCGGAAATTTCAAAAAAAAATTTCTAAATCCGATGAGTAGAAGTGCTCCAAATTTGGGTTAAAACCTAGGGAGTCACTAGTGCTGAGGAGCGCTCGAAAGCGCTGTTGAAGGAATGATGCACAGGCTGAGCTAGATCAACGTTTGTTATAATAATAAGTACCTAGGTAATTATTTGAAGGTTGTTATGACCCACATATCAGCAATACGTAGTTCTTAAATAAAGAAGCCGACGGGAGGATCCCTGAGTGAGTCACCACCCACCGGGAGAGACGAGGTACGGGGGAGACACCGACATGACGTCACCCTTCCACCTCTCTCTCTCCCGAGCTAACGAAATGAGTATATAAGCTCACTCAGGGATGCACCCTTATGCCAATCTAGTCAAGTCTACCGTCTTCATCATTTCGCTCTCAAAACCTTCTCCTCGAATAAGGATCTCCTCGAAGTACTAGGCTCAATAGGTAAATATCCCGTCTTCCCGTCGGTGTGGTTATGAACCGCCGAGGCTGACGGGCTAGCTGCCTCCACAAGTGCTTAGCACCTCGGTGTGGTTATGAACCGCCGATGCGACAGCACTTCATGTTAGGCTAGGGAACACTCTCTTAGTTGAGTAGGAGTTAAAGAAGAAACAAACGCCGCAGCGAGAAGGTCAGCTCCTTCACTCGCCGACACGCAGACATAACAGTGGTGACCCCGCACGTTTTTAACTTCCTATTCGGCACAAGAGATGGACGACAACGGAGTTCCCGATCCACCGCCGCAGCCTGACTTCGCAGAGGCCGCCAAAGTGTCAATCCCCTTGACACTACCACCGTTCTACAGGGACGACCCTCGACTATGGTTCCTTCAACTCGATGCAGCTTACACCGGCGCACACATCAACACTCAAAGGGCCAGGTTTACCAGGACTCTCCCGCTACTCCCATACGACGTGGCAGTGCAAACGGCGGACCTCACTGCAGCTCAACTCGTCAGGCCTTACGACGACCTCAAGGCTCGGCTCATCGACATCTTCGAGCCATCCCGTCATCAACGGATCACGGCCCTCACCCAACAACAACACCTGGGGGACCAGAAACCTTCCCAACTACTAAGGAAGATGAAGCATCAACTGGGGGACCTAATGCCACAAGACCTGACAAAGGCCTTCTGGATAAAAGCCCTACCGGTTGAAGTACAAACAACCATCGCTCCGTGGATGACGAAAGACGCAGAGTTCCTCGCACCTATCGCCGACGCAGCCCACGAGATGTGCAGCGCAACTTCCGTCCACCAAATCGACCCTCACACCGAAACGGTCGATAGGAAGCCGACCTCTCGGGCACAAAAGCCGGCGAGACAACGTCCGCGTAGCCGTACACCATCATCGGCACGAAAAGGAGGACTCTGCTGGTACCATTTCACCTTTAAGAAGAAGGCATTGAAATGTACGAAGCCGTGCTCATTCAAATCTGTGTCCTGGCAGGAAAACTAGGAGGCCCGCCTGGTAACAAGGCGGGCACCTCTTACACCGATATTTCCAACCGACTGTTCGTCAAATGCCGGAAACATAACATCCCATTCCTCGTAGACACAGGAGCCAGCATTTCAATTATCCCTAACAACCTTCTCCGCTGGAAAAGAAGAACACACGACCAGCTTCTCTTCGCAGCAAATGGTACCTCCATCGCAACATACGGACAATTCCGTACAAAAGTAATCCTCGAAAATGAGGCTTATGAATGGTTATTCATCGTCGCCGACGTCAAACGTCCGATTATCGGCGCAGACTTTTTGAGTTACTTCGGCTTACATGTCGATCTCAAAAATAGACAACTCTACAATCCGCATTCACGACGCCCGATACCGGGATACGTGAACACAATCAACACCGGAGTATCAACTAAGTCAACTCCTCCGGCCTTTACAACCATGCTGGCACAATACGAACCAGCACAACGACCGTCTTCGCTTCTCTCATCGATAAAACATCATATCGAGACTAGAGGACCTCCGGTCACGGCAAAAAGCCGCCGCCTTCATCCGGAACAACTCCAACAAACGAAGGAAAGCTTCGAACAACTACTCAAAGATGGCATTATACAACCGTCAAAATCTCCGTGGGCAAGCCCGTTACACGCCGTCCCTAAACCTAATGGGACATGGCGCTTCTGTGGTGACTATCGCCGACTCAACGAGCGAACTATCGGTGACCGATACGCTGTCCCACATCTACGAGACCTTTCTTCACACCTTCACGGATGTACTGTGTTCACTACACTCGATATATCAAGAGCTTTTCACCATATCGACGTAAACCCAGCAGATATACCTAAAACTGCCATTATAACACCATTCGGCCTTTACGAATATCGTAAAATGAATTTCGGACTGAAAAACGCCGCTCAATCATGGCAAAGGTACATGGACCAGATACTCCGCGGTCTCAACTTCGTTTTCTGCTTCCTCGACGATATACTGATCGCTTCAACATCCATCGAAGAACACAAGACTCACGTACAACAAGTCTTAAACATCTTTGCGACGGAAGGACTCACAGTCAACAAGGAGAAATGCGTACTGGCACAACCAGAAGTTGTGTGTCTTGGCCATCTCGTCAACAAAGACGGTATAAAACCACTTCCGAAAAAAGTGGATAACTTAACAACTTTCCCGTTACCTACATCAGTAACGGACCTACGGCGATTTCTAGGAATGATAAATTTCTACCGCCGCCATATACCGCATGCTGCCATTCATCAACAACCATTGGTCGAAGCTATACCTCAACCATCAAAGAAAAAAGATAAAAGACCTATCGAATGGACAGAACAACGCCGAATAGCATTTAACCAATGCAAATCAGACCTACAAAAAGCGGCACTCTTGGCACACCCTTCACCTAAGGGCAGGCTATCACTCACTACCGATGCATCGGAGGTCGGAATAGGGGCGGTACTTCAGCAAACTATCAACGGGAATACATCTCCGCTAGGTTTTTTCTCAAAAACCTTAACGCCCGCACAACAGAAGTACTCTACCTTCGACAGAGAGCTTTTAGCCATCTTCGAAGGCATAAAACATTTTCGCGACTTCATAGAAGGCCGCGAATTTTTCGTCACAACTGACCATAAACCCCTCACGACTTCCTTACATCAAGATCGGAAAACAGCCTCACCAAGACGCATACGCCAAATGGAGTTCATTAGTCAGTTCACAATGGACATCCGCTTCACGCCTGGAACTTCGAATATAGTCGCGGACGCGCTATCTCGACCCTCACCGTCAGAACTTAATGAACTCACTACATTCCCTACGGGACAAACAATTTCACAAGAGCAACAACAAGACAGCTCTAGTGAATTGCAAAACCTAATCCATAACAAAAGATTAGAACAACAAACCATCCCGAATTCGACAAGCAAAATATGGTGCGATATCTCCGGGAATCAACCTCGACCGTATATCCCCATCAAATTACGCCGAACAATTTTCCAGCACTATCACTCCCTAAGTCACCCGGGAATACGAGCAACCAGGGATATAATTCGAGCACGAGCGTTTTGGCCAAAAATGAATACGGATCTGCGTAACTGGGTCCAAGCATGCGACCGGTGCGCCAAGTACAAAGAATTCCGACACCCCAAAACGACTCCACAACAATTTGAGGAAAATTTGGCGTTTGAACACGTTCATTTAGATTTAGTCGGACCATTGGAATCCTCTGAGGGTTACAAATATCTATTAACCATGATAGATAGAAACACAAGTTGGCCGGAATGCGTACCAATGCGAACGATCACATCAAAAGCTATAATTGATAACATCATCAAACACTGGATCTCCCGATACGGATGCCCTCTCCTAATTACCACAGACCAGGGGAGACAGTTCGAAAGCGCCGAATTTTCGGAGTTTCTCCGGAAATTCGGAATTCAACGAAATCGAACAACAGCTTATCATCCGGAAGCGAACGGGAAGATAGAACGATGGCATCGTGATTTAAAAAACGCATTACGTACGGCAGCCACTTCACCATCATGGTCTAAAGATCTCCCAACAATTCTCCTGGGACTACGCACCACGGTAAGATATTCCGACGGATATAGTGCAGCAGAACGCGCTTTCAGAGCTCCGCTACGACTTCCCGCCGATATATTTCAACCCCGGCCCACCGAAATATCATCCGACACCAAAGCCGACAAACATCCCATACCGAGACGTTCATTCCCGAACGCCTTCTACACGGCAAAGAAAATATACCTGCGCGAGGAAACACTCAAAAAAGGATTAAAGCCTTTGTACGCGGGCCCATACGACGTCATCACTACCGACGAGAAAACCGCCACAATAGACATAAATGGGTCAACAGTAACCGTCTCCTTAAACCGATGCCGACCGGCCTACGGGTTTACCCCCACTTCGGAAACTACCGAGGTACCTCGAGATCCCGACGACTCGGTACCAATCGACACTCAGACACCATCCGAGACGCATCCACAAGGCAAAGCGGACGCAAATTCTACGAAAAATGGCAGCACCTCGCAAAGCAGCGGAGGATCACAAACCGCCGGAAACTCCTTCGCCATTTGTAAGGAGACCAACGAGGCCAATTCGCCCGCCTACCTCAACAATAAAGGCTCGCGGACATACGCAGCAGTTGCAAGAAACCAACGAAGTCCCAGCAACTGCCAACGAAAACGATAATAAATCATACAAAGGGGGCCGCCGCGATGACAATATTCCGCGGCGAGCCACCCAAATCCAACTGGAGGAAATAGGGGAAATCAACGCATTCAATGATTTATTCGACGAAGCACTCCATCACTTCCTTTCCTCTACCCCTATTTCCTCCCACCCAAGTCCCGGGCCGAACAAACGCCATCGTGCGAAACCCGCCTCAAATTCCCAAAAAGTTCGGTCCGGGCAATTTTTATCACTATCAATGACATTCTCCAAAAGGAGAATGCGCTTCGGGCTCGCCGTAAGGAGCCACTGCGCTTCACGCTACGCGCGCCTTAGACGCCCGCCGTCCGGCAGCACGACCCTTCTCCACATCGAGATGACGTTTATCGACGGCGAGCTCTCCGACATCAACATACAAACAGGACGCAAACGAACATTTTCAATTCAAGAAACGCTGAAAATATCCATCGCCTGCCGATTTATTTAAGTTTCAACCAACAAAACATGTTGTAATTCTCAAAAACAAAAATTGTAATTTCAAATTCAGTACCACCTTCTGTATGTTAAGAACTAGGGGGACCTATGTTATGACCCACATATCAGCAATACGTAGTTCTTAAATAAAGAAGCCGACGGGAGGATCCCTGAGTGAGTCACCACCCACCGGGAGAGACGAGGTACGGGGGAGACACCGACATGACGTCACCCTTCCACCTCTCTCTCTCCCGAGCTAACGAAATGAGTATATAAGCTCACTCAGGGATGCACCCTTATGCCAATCTAGTCAAGTCTACCGTCTTCATCATTTCGCTCTCAAAACCTTCTCCTCGAATAAGGATCTCCTCGAAGTACTAGGCTCAATAGGTAAATATCCCGTCTTCCCGTCGGTGTGGTTATGAACCGCCGAGGCTGACGGGCTAGCTGCCTCCACAAGTGCTTAGCACCTCGGTGTGGTTATGAACCGCCGATGCGACAGCACTTCATGTTAGGCTAGGGAACACTCTCTTAGTTGAGTAGGAGTTAAAGAAGAAACAAACGCCGCAGCGAGAAGGTCAGCTCCTTCACTCGCCGACACGCAGACATAACAAAGGTATAAATAATTTATACCTTATAATAGTTATAATTATTATAATAATTTATACCTTATAATAGTTATAATTATTATAACTCTCATTTCAATAAAGACCTGGACCATAAGCGGGATCATCAACTTCTTGTTCTCGCATCTGTTCTTCAAGATTTTTACAAGCTCAGGATCTTCTTTTTCGGGCAAGCTGCGATTCTTTATTGGCCGCTATTTACGCAAATCTCATCCTCTCTTTGTCGATTTCGCACAGTTCCTTAGCACAATATTTCCCGGGCACAATACCTAATTCATCAAGGACTCGACACTTCACTATACAACCATCATTGAATGATGCAACGGCATCGAACACACCAAAGCGCAGAGCAGGTAAAGAGACAAAAGTGACACAAAAATAAGACGTGCTCCTGTCAACATACACTCAGGTTATCTTTGAGGTTTCGATGCTAAACGATATATTCTATTCGATATATATCGATGTTGAACTATAAGAGTTGATACCGCAATTCCACTGGATGAAAACAGGCAGGAACAGTCAATCAAATTTCGATAAACCTGACCGCCCAAACTCGGCCGCGGCCCGCGCGTTTTTGATTCAAACCGCTCTCCTGTAAAATTACGTTTTTGAGCTTATTTGTTCCTTTTTCTCAGGAACTATTCATCCGATTGGAACTAAATTTTTGAAGGATGTTCTTCTAGTATGTTCCTATAATTATGATGGAGGGTTTTGCCGAATAACGCCATAGAGCCTAAATATGAGTGTGTGAAAATTCAAAATATCGCTAAAAATGTAAAACCCTCATAACTTTTAAGCTGTCAAAATTTCAGACCGATAGCTTGAGTATTCTCAGAGAAAAAGGAACATTTCTATCAAAAAATTAGGTTTAGAATAGCTCAAGTTTGGAATTGTAACTTTTTTCTGGAAGGTCTGAGTGAGTTCAGATTTTCACCATCCAACCGGAATATATTGAGGATTAGTCCCTTAAATTTTCATCAAAATCGGACGAACCATTGAACAAATATCGCGAAAAAACCAAAATTGCTGCCGTAGCGCGGAAATGACATATGACATATGTGGACACATTGTGTCCCCTTAAGCACTCCTGCATGCGGTAGGCGGTAATGCGCCGGGCAGAAAGTGCTGTCCCATCCTTCACCTTCGTTGAGTAGGGACCAATAGAAATCGACAAGCCGACGAGAAGACCCACATTGCCGACCCCCCCCCCCCCCCCCCATTGCCTTCACACGCCGACATAACATTGGTGACCCCGACTTTATATGAGTTACATGATTATTATAGGTGTCATGCATAGATTGCATCGTTGACCATCAGAGAGCAGACGTATCAGTATTTTATTGAGGGTAAAAACAAACGTCCTTCGGTAATCTCAAAAGTATGCAAAATTCCCTGGAAGTTATGGTCAGTGTTTACCATTTTCTATACTTGGTACTGTTTCTTTGATCATTTTACCTTAATGTTTCAACATGTTAGTTTTGTGTCAAAACGATAAAAATCTAAATACAAAGGATTTTGGTTAGTGTCATTCACTGCTAAGGGGGAAAATAGGGGCTGTAGTTTTCAAAAGCGCCAAAGCCCGAAAACTCTCGATGTAAAGGAATTATTTTTTCACCGATTAAAATAGTATTGAATTTTTAGAATCGAATGAGACCACCCAGACTCTGTAATACAAATAGTTTGCTCCCCGGATTGTACTTTGATGAATCCGAAACACGAGTGTGAATCGCTAAAGTGGCCTCCGTTGAAATTTTATCTGAACAAATTGGGATCGTTGTTCGTACTCAGTTCGTTTTTGAGTTGCGTACTCAGCAAACAGTAATGAAATATTGTAATGAAGGCACTCACAACTCTATGTTTTCGAATTGAGTGTTTTTTTTTTTTTTTTTTTTTTTTAGTGGCAAAGACAAAGTTGTGTTCTTTGAGGGCAAGTGATGTATACAGAAGAATAATAAACCTTTGTGTAATAATTTTCAGCGTTTCTTTACTTGATTTTCGGATTTTAAAAAGCTACATTGAATGGTAAATCATCAAATTTCGAAGGAGTTATAATTTTCTTCTAGTTTGTGGTTGTCTCCATAAACTAGCGATAGATCACAATTTTGGGAATTTAGAACACTTCTGAATAGGTACTCCCTATTGAGTGAACAACACAGAGAGAAATTATGAAACGTATCACTGACTAGAACAAAAGAAAAACGTGGTTCTGAACGGAGTCAGGAAGCAGAGCCCCGTCTGCTCTGCTCCGCTCCTGTCTCAGTGTCACCGCCTCCATCTAACCCTCTTCCCTAGTTACCCTGGCAAGGTGTAGAAGGCCGAATTCGTATCGTGATGAAATTGATGAGCAATCACGTTGAGGCCAGTCCAAATTTGAGGTAAATCAATGAGATGATTTCTTCAATATCCACACTTTTAAAGAGTTTCCCCTATCAATTCTGCATAAATCACGGAATTCCTGATTTTCTTGTGAAAATACCGCTCTGCACCTAGGAAACGCATGCAAAATGCAATCATTCACAGCTTTTGGCTGGCTGTTCCACAACAAGCGCGCAGTGAATCACTAGAGACGGATTTTGCAACTTGCATTAAAGAAATTACCTTGAGAAATTCGCTCTATTGGACGAATTTCAATTTTTCTTCCGACATTTTTTTTATATCTTTTAGTATTTTTAGAATTAATGTGTGGGAAAACCCCTCTACAAGAGGAGGGTTTGAATCAGACACATTTATTTATTTTAACTTTTCCCCCCATTTTTCGTATTAATTGTTGTTTATTATTTTCTGTAATAACTTTTGGAATCGACTGAGTAGATTTTGTTTTTACTTTTCAGAATTTGATTGTAGCATGTTACGTTTTAAGCAGAACCCGAAAATCGCATGACAGACACGGAACCAAAATTGTTCAGGAAGGTCTGAAACGTAAAACGCGAGTGGAAATTTTGATTTTGAAGAACTTTTTTTTTCAAGCTTCCGCTACCTTGGTAGACTCGGAAGCAAAAGTGGAGAGAAATTGCAACGAAAATGTAGGCAATTTTTAATTATTTCCTACGTTGCTACTATTTGTTCTGCCGACTCAACTTTTGGTGTCATTCTCGGTCTTTTCTACTGCCTTTTTTCTGATCAAGCAAAGGAAAAAGCGATATTTTGTCATTACTGGTTCTTGAAATTTTCACAGAGTTTCTAAGATGATATTCTCATTAAAATTCTAATTCGGAATCTGATTCCGACTCAAGATCAAAGAGTAGTAACTTTTGACATGGCTCGTCTCGCTTTTGGGGTCTCTGGCCTGGTCGCCGCACAAGCCAGCCATTGCTTGATACATCACACCTACTCAAATTGGGATTAATTTTGAGTAATTTTCTTTTGGTTTTAGAACGGAAATTCCCGAGTTAACCGTCATTAGTGATTCCTTAAAAGGAAACAGTCGACTTCAAAGAAGGCTTATTTAAAATTAGTCCCTCCCCACTCCTATTTGACTGTTTAGACTCGGTGGGACGTCGAGTGGGAAGCGGGCGCCGGAATGAAGAGACTCCTAAGTGACATTTTTCAAACTTGAAAACAAAATCCGATCTTAAGACCTTTAACCCAATTTCTTGACATGACGAAACGGCGCGGTTGATTCGCGATTTAGGCTTTTTCCCTCCTCGCAAGACAAATTCCTGAGGGGGTTCTCTCATAGTTATTAGTGCGGAATTTGTTTTTCGCGTGTTTGCCAATTTCCGAAAATAACACGCGGTTTCTCCTTATGTCTTATTTAAGAGGGGCTTCAAGCTTGACAAGAACGTCGACCTTTCCGCTAAAAGAACTCGCATTTATTTGCAACAACAATCCTTATGGGCTGCTACAACGAAAGTCACGAAAAATCTAATACTTCACCTAGGTAGCTACTAGAATATGAAACTATTGGGAATCAAAATCATGTTTTTATAAAAACTTTAATGGCTTCAAAGTTAATTTATACAGACGCGTTAAATTTACAGATAGTCGCCGATTCATTAAGAGGAAAATTACAGGATTGCAGGAAATTTACAGAATAATTTCAGATATACACGGTGTCTGCAGAACAGGTTTTATTCCTTCAAGGGGTCAATTCTACAACTAATTTCAAAAAAAAAAAATATATCTCCTAGCAAGAGGTTTCCTCCTAGTTTAGAGGTTTCTTTTCCGAGTTATGTTGGTTTTTAAGTTTTTGCCTTCTCATGATTTTGACCTTATGCCAATAAATACGTGATAACTCCTTTAATTTGCTATGATAATTACTATTTGAGGAAACCGTTGGGAAGAGCATTAAATTTCCTATCTCCGTAATAACAAATACAATTTTTTCAGTTGAATTATACGGGGAATAAAGCAACTTAAAACAATGCAAACTATTACACAATGGTTTATTATTTTAACACAGAATGTGTTTTTGCGATGACCTACCGAAAAAAAATCGTCACGAAAAAGCGACAGAAAAAACCGTTACGCGCCTTTTATAATGATTTTCACGTGCAACCAAGCCGTTGGTAAGGAAATAGAACTCCCGCAGAGAAATTTGAGAGGGCGGGTCAATGGAGAATGCTGAAGGCGCCTGAGTGGTCACTGATCAGCTGAGTGAGCTCCAAGGCCATTTTCTCTCCTGTTGAACGCAGGAAGCTGAAATTTTAGAGGGCGGGTCAATGGAGAATGCTGAAGGCGCCTGAGTGGTCACTGATCAGCTGAGTGAGCTCCAAGGCCATTTTCTCTCCTGTTGAACGCAGGAAGCTGAAATTTTAGAGGGCGGGTCAATGGAGAATGCTGAAGGCGCCTGAGTGGTCACTGATCAGTTGAGTGTGCTCCAAGGCCATTTCCTCTCCTGTTGAACGCAGGAACCTGAAATTTTAGAGGGCGGGTCAATGGAGAATGCTGAAGGCGCCTGAGTGGTCACTGATCAGTTGAGTGAGCTCCAAGGCCATTTCCTCTCCTGTTGAACGCAGGAACATGAAATTTGAGAGGCAGGGTCAAAGGAGAATGCTGAAGGCGCCTGAGTGGTCACTGATCAGTTGAGTGTGCTCCAAGGCCATTTCCTCTCCTGTTGAACGCAGGAACCTGAAATTTGGGAGGGCGGGTCAATGGAGAATGCTGAAGGCGCCTGAGTGGTCACTGATCAGCTGAGTGAGCTCCAAGGCCATTTTCTCACCTGTTGAACGCAGGAAGCTGAAATTTTAGGGGGCGGGTCAATGGAGAATGCTGAAGGCGCCTGAGTGGTCACTGATCAGCTGAGTGTGCTCCAAGGCCATTTCCTCTCCTGTTGAACGCAGGAACCTGAAATTTGAGAGGGCGGGTCAATGGAGAATGCTGAAGGCGCCTGAGTGGTCACTGATCAGCTGAGTGAGCTCCAAGGCCATTTTCTCTCCTGTTGAACGCAGGAAGCTGAAATTTTAGAGGGCGGGTCAATGGAGAATGCTGAAGGCGCCTGAGTGGTCACTGATCAGCTGAGTGAGCTCCAAGGCCATTTTCTCTCCTGTTGAACGCAGGAAGCTGAAATTTTAGAGGGGGGGGTCAATGGAGAATGCTGAAGGCGCCTGAGTGGTCACTGATCAGCTGAGTGTGCTCCAAGGCCAACGAATCGTTAATCAAACGTTGAAAGTCGTTCAGAAAACAATTAATTTACGTGTTCATTATTTAAATGTTTCAAGGTTTTCTGATGTCGTGGAAGGTTGGACTTATCAACCAATGAGTTACAAACGCTACATAACGTTTTTGGCCTACATTTAATATCTACTCCCCCACTTACATTTTCTTTATTTTCTTTTGAAGGAATGGTGGTTTGTTTTGTATGAGCTTTACTCCTAAGGTGCGTGGGATATCCTGCTTTGTGGATGCGCACATTTATAGGGTTTTAGACCAAATTAAATGTCTAACAATTATTTATTTTATTATTGCCAAAGACTCCACATTTATTATTGTTGTTTTTTATTTAACGGATGACTAGCATCGCAAAAACACATTCTGTGTTCCTATGATTTCATACAGAGTATGGAAAAAGAAATAAACCGGGGGGTGCAGGGGGGCGGAGCCCCCCGCCGAGGCGCAAAGCGCCGAGTTTTTCTATGTAGATCACTCGTCTACAAAATCACCAACCATCCAATGTGAAAAAAAAAATCGAAAAAAAATCAAAAAAAAATATATTAAAAAATCAAAAAAAAAATCCAAATCACCAACTATCGATCGCATTTCGGTCAGCTCTAATTTGAACGGAGATTAGGCCTCTTTTGCGAATCACACTCGTGTTTCGATTTATATATATATATATATTTCAATTTAAACCCTTACATTTTCGTAGGGAGCGAACGGTTTGTCCTACAGAGCTCCGCGTGGTCTCAAAAAATTCTATAAAATCCTAAATTGAAGGAAAAACAGTACCTTTATATCGAAATGTTTTGAGTTAGGGCGTTTTCAAAATTTCAAAATTGATTTTGGAACCCTTAGAACTGACCTACATCAACCAAAAGCTTCGGGGCACAACTAGACCCCAAATGGAGCCTACATACCAAATTTCATCAAAATCGGTCAATGCTAAGTGGCAAAAGTGCCGCGTACGGCGGACGGACGGCCAAATTTTTATTCGATTTTTGGATTCTACGTACCTTGAAACGTAAACCATCAAATTTTGAGGGGGTGTTAAAATTGCTTCCTCACTACCGAAGGTAGGGAAGCTTTGTATTCGTGAAAGAAGTGAAAAAAAAAAATGTCCTCCAAAATCAAAATTTCCACTTGCTTTTTGCGTTTTAGAGCTTCCCAAACAATTTTGGTTCCGTGTCTGTCTGTCTGTCGGTCTGTCTGTCTGTCGGTCTGTCTGTGGTCAATCCTTGTCCCGGGCAAAACTATACTAACCTGTGGTCCGATTTTGATGAAATTTTCAGGGATTGTGCGGGTTAGGTCCTAGACGGTCCCCTATAAATTTCAGCACCTTCGGACCAATAGGAGCGAGTGCGCATGCGCAAACGTGAATTTCCTGGAACCTCGGTTTCTCAGTTTCTAATGAACCGATTTTGCTCAAATTTGGAGGTTAGTTAGGGACTAACTTCTAAGAGACACCCTATAAGTTTCAATCAAATTGGTCAAGCAATAGCCGCTGCGCATGCAATGGAGAATGCTGAAGGCGCCTGAGTGATCACTGATCAGCTGAGTGAGCTCCAAGGCCATTTTCTCTCCTGTTGAACGCAGGAAGCTGAAATTTGAGAGGCAGGGTCAATGGAGAATGCTGAAGGTGCCTGAGTGGTCACTGATCAGCTGAGTGAGCTCCAAGGCCATTTCCTCTCCTGTTGAACGCAGGAACCTGAAATTTGAGAGGGCGGGTCAATGGAGAATGCTGAAGGCGCCTGAGTGATCACTGATCAGCTGAGTGAGCTCCAAGGCCATTGTCTCTCCTGTTGGACGCAGGAAGCTGGAATTTGAGAGGCAGGGTCAATGGAGAATGCTGAAGGTGCCTGAGTGGTCACTGATCAGCTGAGTGAGCTCCATGACCATTTCCTCTCCTGTTGAACGCAGGAACCTGAAATTTGAGAGGGCGGGTCAATGGAGAATGCTGAAGGTGCCTGAGTGGTCACTGATCAGCTGAGTGAGCTTAAATATTACAGAGGAAGAAAGATAAAGAGGGAGAGGGAGCAAAAACCTTTTCAAGGTATGTCACATTTTAGCCATTAGGCTCTAAGCGGAAATCATCCGGGGGTGCAGGGGGCGAAGCCCCCGCCGAGGCGCACAGCGCCGAGTTTTCGCCAACTGATTCTATACGTCCATGTTACAATGAGTGAGGAAGCTATACTGCCCACCCAACTTGGCAGACGTTTTTTTTTTTCTTGGTCGATTCCAAAGGTTCATTATTGAAAATGATAAACCAAAAGAGAACTTATTAACTTTTCGAAAACTTTCCGTGTTTCAACGCCCGTACTGTCCAAATAATTCGAGATAGAACTGCTGCCGGTAAGCCTAAAAACTGCACCAGAATGTCAGCTTTCCAACGGTGTAGTCAAAACATATTTTCCATTGGAATTAATGGAAGGAACTTGTGTTTAAAAGCGGAAAAACGTACAAAAAAAATTTTTTTTCAGCGAATTCGACGGTTTGACTGGAGGACTCCGGGCTCTTTACGGCCGCGGCTCCTCCAACGCACAGACTCCCGTCAAACCGTCGATTTCGTTGAAAAAAAATATGCACGTCTCCCTTAAATTCGATTGTAAAATATTTTTTGATTACACCGTTGGAAAGGTGAGATCCTGTAGCAGTTTTTAGTCTTACCGGCAATAGTTCATTATCTCGAATAATTTGAACAGTACGGGCGTTGAAAAACAGAAAGTTTTCTAAAAGTTACTGGAGTTAACTTTTTAGGTAACTCATTCCCCGTAAAATTCAACTGAAAAATTTTTATTTGTATTAGGGAGATAGGAAATTTGATGCTCTTTCCAACAGTATCCTCAAATTGTAATTATCACATCAAATTAAAGAAGTTATTACCAATTTATTGAAATAAGGTCAAAGTCATAAAAAAAAACTCGGAAAAGAAGCCTGAAAAAAAAATGCTAAGAAACGTTTTTTGTAGCAAATTAGATGTAGAATTGACCCCTTGAAGAAATGAGACTTGTTTTGTAGACACCCAGTATATGTCGTTTAGATTGACTTTTTGATTTCAATCAAAAATTCAAAATTTTTTAAATTAATGTCCACGTCGTTTTTACCACACGAGCTGCTGTGGCTAAAATTGCTCTCTTTGGGAATAAGTGCTCGTTTCGTCAACATCATTCGAAACTGGTATGAGCAGGCAGTGTTCTCCATCAAACTTGGAACCTCGTCATCAAAACTGTATGACATAACAACAGGCATACTGCAGGGTGACATCTTGTCCCCACTTTTATTTGCGTTGTTCGTTTCGGACTTTGATTCATTTCTGTCATCAAGAAGCATTGAGGATGTAAGCATTGGTGGAAGTGCTTTATTGTCCTCACTATTTTACGCCGATGACCAGGTACTATTGGCCGACACGCCCCAGAACATGAACCGCTCTTTGGCCGCCTTGAATGAATATTGCATTCAGAATAAACTCTCTGTAAATGCGGCTAAATCCAAAGTTATGGTTTTCCAGAGAAAAGGGAGACAGGCGTGCACCAAGTTTTGGTGTGGATCGGAGGAGTTGGAGCAAGTGTCTTCGTACACTTACTTGGGGGTTCTGTTCTCCAGATCTGGCGTCTTCTTTCAGCAAGCCCGCAAGGCGCTGAATAAGGGGATTGCTGCATACAAGAATGTCTGGCCAGTCATATTCAGATCTCAATCTGCTGATCCAGAAACCTGGTACGGGTTGTTATTTGGAGCAGTCGCAAGCACTTCATTGTATGGCGCTGAGGTCTGGGCATACCCGTATGCTGAATGTCTGGAGCGTGTTCAGGTTAGAGCATTCAAATCTCTGATGGGTCTCTCATTCAATTCTCCCGATTACATCGTAAGGCTGGAGCTTGGTCTTGCCCACCTTAAATTTATGATAGCCAAATCCATGTTTGGATGGTGGATTAAGCTGTTGTCCATGACTCCAGAGAGGCTGCTGAGGATCTGTTTTCAGAGACTCATAGCCCTTTCGGCCAACTTTCCAGACCCAAAATTTAACTGGACGCTACAGTTAAGGATGTTCTGAAAGAGGCTGGACTGGAAGATTTGTGGTCTCAGAATGACGTCGCGGTGGTTAAGGGGGCAAAGGAAAAATTTCTGTCATCGCTTCTTTCTAGCCTGCACCAGGTTGATCTGAGCAAGGCTGCTGTTTCCTCGTTTAATTACTGCCCAAGAGGTTCCAATCAACCCCTTCAGCGTGAACTTTACCTTTCCAGCGACCACCCTTTGTTTTCTAAGAGACTTCTGGCCCAGATCAGGTGCGCTAATCCAGTCTTCTGTAGAATAGTTCTTCACCGGGTGGTTAACCGCTTTGATGGCTCTCAAACATGTACGATATGTAACTCGCACAGCCCAGACACTCTTTTTCATATGTTAGCTACTTGCCCCGTTTACAATTATGAACGTTTCAAATTTTTCGGTTTTCCTTATTTAGATGATAGTTTCTTTCACACTCTTCTCCATTTCAAGGAAAAATCTGTGATCACTAGGACCGTAGGGTTCCTGCAGACAGTGCTCAGGCAAAGAGCGTTTACCATAAATGAAGGTGTTATTACAGTATAGCCTGAATATTCTGCAGCCGCACAAAATTTCCGATGTTTTATTGTGCTTTATTGTGCCATTTATTGTGCTTGAGTCCAAAATTTCCATTGGCACTAATTACATTTGATTTTACTTAAAGTTATATGTTATAATTTTTATGCCATTTTTTCAATGTTTACATGCTTGTATTTCTGAATGCGAACTCTTGTGAAAAACGTATGTTTACCACAATAAAGTCGTCTTCTTCTTCTTCGTCTTCTTCTTCACGTCGTTTTTGGCCAATAGGGTGTCAAGGTTGAAAGGGTGAGTGCTTAGGGTTGCTTGTAGGAGACGCTAGGCGAGCTGTATAATGGCCTGAGCGTACTAAAATAATGTGATTGGGGGTTTCTTCCGCGAGGCAGCGTGTTCGGCAAATTGGTGAGTTGTTGTGGTCTATTTTGTGGAGGTATTGGTGGGGTTTGGCATGTCCACTGCGTAGCCTGGTGATGGTTTTGAAAAAAGCTCTAGATTTTTTTTTTTTTTTTAAATCAAGAACATGGCACATAATTAGACTCCTACTTAAGTGTATTTTCGTGAAATCTTCTTATATATAAAATTTTCTTCACTGTGACCAGGATGTTCCAAGGAAGGTTTCTGTACACTTTCTTTATGCATTTTAGTGTCTACGAGTTTATTGAGGTTATAGTAATTTAAGGCCTTCAGGGTCAATGTGGCCCAAATTGTAACTCTGGTTTGTAAATGAAGAATTAATCAATCTCTCTCGTACAACTTTCGTCCCCTTTAGCCTTAACATCGAGCAGAGAACATCATTCGTAAACTATGATTATTTCCGAAGTTTTATTATTCAACAGGTTATGGGCCCAGCGTATCAAATAGTTAAACCGATACTGATCTTTGCTGCCATTACGTCTGTGTGTCTGTTACGGCCGTAACTGCATTGTGAAATTAACTAGTGGAACATGCAGTTATAAATAAGTAGCTCCTTTCAAGATCTGATTTAAGTACGAATCAACCTCTATTGTATGAACAGGTTGTTACCAACTCAAGCGGTGAATCACGATACTCGGAGTCTCTCAACAAGGAGCAACAATTGACCTTACAAGGAATTATCAGATACCATACGCCTTGTTGAGAGGAAAATTGCGGGATGGGTATCTTCCTATCAAGACGTTTTTGACGACCAGAAATGGAATGAAACCTAACAATCCTGGTGGGCGACCCACTAGGTAATTTGGAGTCAAATGGCCGCAACGAGGTTTTGCAAATTCGTATCGATTCTGGGTGGGCGTTAGAGCTTACTCTCATAACATTGAATTATGTCATGCCAATACTTGCTTATTTTCACTTCTTCGGGGATTTGGCACGATAAGTTTTTACTTCCCTCAAGGACATTGCGGAAATAATAAGCTTTCGTATTATGCAATGGTCTTGCCCCTGGATCGATGGAAAAGTAAGAATTATGTGAACAAAACGATTTTTGCTTAGTTTTCTTGTATTAAGTTAATACTACGTAAAGTAACACAGTGCGGTACAAAATTCAATTACACGTCAAGAAAATACAATTTTCCAACAGATTCAACATTACGAGTATCATCAGCTGGAAATGAGATTCATAAGGTATATTTTGTCGGGAGACCGCCTGAGTGCTCCCTGTGTGCTCCCGTATAAAAGGGACACCAGTGCTCCCGACTCACTTGAGTGCTCCCTTGAAAACACCCTGGCTCAAAAAATTTCGACATAAAGGTACTGTTTTTCCATCAATTTAAGATAGTATTGAATTTTCAGAATTTTTAGAGACCACGCGGAGCTCTGTAGGACAAACCATTCGCTCCCTAAGAGAACTCCGTTCAAATTGTATCTGACCTAAATGCGATCGATGTAGGTACATGGTAGGCAGGTAGTACCTATTGTTGGTGAAAGCCGAGTTCTTTGCAGACGAGTGATCTATATAGAAAGTTAATAAACCTTTGTGTAATAATTTGCAGCGTTTTCAGGACTTCAGCTGATGACGTCCTCGACGCCAGGAATGGCAGTCGTATGAAAATCCATCCTGAAATGGTTGTTTACTTCCTTTATTTACTATTAGAGGGTTAAATGGTTGAAATTATTATCAACTGAAACGCCTCATATTGTGCTCTCAGGATGACTCTAGTTGTGAAGTACGAGTACAAGCTTGATTATAGGCAGGTATATTAACTTCAAAATCAGACATTTCAGTAGTGATAAATTGAAACAAACTTGTAACAATGAAAATTTCGTCCCTATACCTGGTAAACCATGTAAGTCGGTATTTTTTCGAAAATAAGGTTTTGAGCTTTTCAGGTAAATTAGGGTCGCTTGATTCATTTAGTGAAGCCGTTTTCCAATCTGATGAATAGTTTTTCATCCAGAAGGAACAGAAAAAACCTGTAAGTCGGTAACCTCTTTTTTCGCCGGAAAACCATGTAAGTCCTGTGTATGCCTTCATAAGAGTGAGCAGCTCACGCTGGTGGCAAGTTTCCATCAAAGATAGTCAGTTTTTTCTTCTTTTTTTTTCATGTAAAAGTTTACAAAATTCATAAATGGAGTTAAGAGAAAAGGATCATAAATAGAAACCTTTTTATAAGTCTCAATTTCAGCAATAAATTCCACTCCTTGTGTTCTGCAGACACGTGATTTTCCATACTGTGGCCAACCTTAAGATCACGACCTACCTACGTGTTATTCCGCATTGTTTCTAAATTATTTTTACATTATTTAGGAGGATAGTTTCAGATGAATTAATTGATTTGTTGGCTGTTTGACCTAGCTGTAATGCTGATGTTGCTGAAATCCAGCTCTGACCTATCCCTAACCCCTTACCCACACCCAACCAATCCATAACCCATACCTAACTTATCCCTAATCCATCCCTAACTCATCCTCAGCTCATACCCTACCCAGCCCTGACCTATCTATAACTCCTAACCCAACCTGTCCCTAACTCATCCCTATCCCATCCATTACCCATCCCCAACCCAGCCCTGACCTATCCCAACCCCTAACCCGTCCCTAGCCCATCTTCAACCTATCCCTAACCCCCATCCCATTTCTTACCTAACTCACACCTAACCTATCCTCAATCCATCCCTAGTCCATCTATAACCCATCCCCAGCTCATCCCTAACCCAGCCTTGACCTATCCCAACCCCTAACCCATACCCAACCCATCCCCACCCTATTCCTAACCCATCCCTAGTCCATCTCTAACCCAACCCATCCCTAGCTCATCCCCAACATATCCCTAACCCTCAACTCATACCTAACTCATCCCTTGTTTTAATGAAACAAAAGTAAATAGTTGCCTAACACTTCACATTATAATATAATGTGAATGCATATTATGCATCATCAACGGTTGTGATAGTTAAAGTGTTCCTAAAAGTAATGGTTGTAATTTAAGAAATTGCAATTGAGGAATTGGTAGTATATTGAATAATTTATTGCTCAACTCTAGTAATATTGACTGTCATTTTGACTCAAGGAGCCTTAAATTTGGACTGCGTATTAGTCAACGCCTATGAATTTTCATTTAAATATTTTCCTTTTGCATCGATTTGGGTATTTTGTGAAACCTTGAAACCTGGAGAGCAAAATTGAATAATATTCTTAATAATTAAATAACCCAAGCTGGGTATATTTTCATAAAAATCAAATTGAAAACCATGTAAGTCGAGTGTCAAAGGCTGGGTAAAAGCATGTAAGTCCATTTTTTCTTTCGCTGAAGTAAATTTTGATGAAATTAGTCTCAGGCTCTTTGAAGTACTACTGTTACCACCAGTTTTAAAGAATGGAACAAAAAAACTTATTGCATATGGAATGAAAACTGAATTATTTAGTTTTTAGTGTCCCCTGTAAAATTTGATAAACTCGACTTACATGGTTTACCAGGTATAGGGACGATTTATATTCTTCTCTCATGTTGTCCAAAGTTTTTCCCATGTTCGCTTCAGCATTTGCCACAATTTTGTAAGGTCACGGAGAGAACCCCAATCTATTCTTAGGGATAACAAACTGAAAACACTTATTTCATTCACCACAGTAGGTAATAGCGTCATCGTGAAAGGGGACGAACGTCACGACCAATTTGCCTAAGAAATCCTCCCTCAAAGACCGTTGTGAGATAAATTTAAAAGAATAATAAAGACAAGTCGCTGCGAACCGAAGCCTATTTATAAATTTCATCTGAATTATAACGAAAAGGCGCCGCCTAGGCGTCAAGAATGGTCGATTTTTTACATTCCACACGGCCAAGGGCGCATCGGCGACAGGTTCGGATTTAGAAAAAGTCGGACGTTTCTTTTGCCAGGAAATCGGCGGGTCGTCAAAAGCGCCCTTGAGGCGGGAAATATTTATATTACATTCTTCGCTGTTTTATTATTTCGGAAACGCGGATTCCGGGTCGAAAGATTCCTCATTCGCGACCAGATTTTATCCTTAGCCCAGTCAAATTATACATATGTAAGATTTCAAAGAAGATGAATGATTACACATCGGTTTATTATTTTTGTGCTAAGACAGAAAGTACCTACCAGCAAAGCGTTTTAATTCCGAAATTGTGGGTGCCTTCATTACGAAATTTGATTTTTAGTTGTTAAGGAAGCACTGAGTGACCTAAAATTCTATTCCAAGAAACAAAAAGATCGCATTTTCGGCCCAATCATAAGTTACATGGCGAGTCAAGTGACAACGCACTCGACAAAGGTCCCTGAGGACGGATGGCCTCAGGAGGGTCGTCGGATGGTCCCATTCGCTTCTAAAATTTGAGCGAAATGAGGCCAAAATCCGTCAGTGAATAGCCTTGAGCGATTCAAACTCTTATTTCCGATTTGCAATAAGATTTGCCCAACAGTGCTCTGGGTGGTCGCATTCGAGTCTTAATCCCAAAGCTGAGGTTGCCTTCATTAGAAATTTGATTGGTTACACTGAGTACAACTCTAAGAAACGAAAACGATCGCTATTCTAAATTCGCTGTTATAAATTAATGAAAAAACGTCAGTAATTATTTATTCCCTAACTAAATAATTAATTAGGTACCCTCATTAGCGAAAAAGTAAGAAAATTCTTTAAAATCGTCGCTTTTTCTCCGTAATTAATTCCTGTAAACCGAAAGTTTTCAAGCTAGGGCCCCACTTTTTTTAAGTGTCTGACAATAACAACCGAAGGAGCACAACTACCAAATGAATGCCGGTATCCCAAATTTCATCGAAATTGATTCACAGGAACTGGGCAAAGTGACGGACGGAAAATTTTTGTATTCGATTTTTGGGTTCTACGTAACTTGAAACGTAAACCGTATTTGGGGGGTTGTATTTTTTTATTATTTTTTTTCCTTTTCTTTTCTTGCTCGATTCTAAATGTTCATTATTGAAAATAATAAACCAAAAGCATAGAGTAATTGAAACAGCTGTCACATTGGAGAGAATAAGATTGTGGTTTTGGTCTTTAAATGTTTTATTATATGCATTAGAATATGGAAGACTATTAAAAAAAAAGTGGTACTTTTGTGAGAGATTTCAATTATTGTTCTTTCGAAAATGATTACTGTGATTCCATGCACTGTTATTCGAGCTGACCGAAGGTGTCGATGATAAGAGGACATGAAGAGAGTGACAACTCACAGACGATGAAGGCATCGCAGACAGATTACATATGAATCACTTCATGTGAAGAGTGCCTCCCTAATCGAATGATTACTCAGGGAATCAGACGATACGTCTGCTACGTTATCGTCGATGCAATTCCACAAACATCTCGCAGGTTTTAACGCTAGGGTTCACTTCTACAAGAAAAACCATGCAACCAACACAAAACCAGAGCGCGCGTTTGAACTCCCCACCGCTTCACGAACGGTGATTTCAATGGGGAATTTGCCTCAATTTTAGATTCTGGAATTTCAAGTCAAATCCTATAATAGGGCCCTAGAATAACGTTTACCACTAGGAATAACCAAGGGGAAAAAATTACAGTAGGAGAAAATGCCTAAACAAGAGAACCTCTGTTACAAAACACCGCGAAAATCGAGGAATATTGTTGACGTCATACGAAAAAAAAAAAAAGACGCGAAAACAACTCCGACAACAGACAGAGTTCTCGCACCGCCACACAAAACGATCCAGTGAAATGGCTACTCGAATAATGTGATTCAAATCTTGAAACTAAATAAGAGAAGATGAAGACTAATAATGCTTGATAAACTAGTAGGTAGAATCGTATTGTAAAAAAGTGAGTAATATTGTTTCTTTTGGTCACTTTTGTGTCTGGGTTCTTCCTGCCAGTTCGCGGCGCACTCTTGTGCGCACTACTCGTAAGCTAAAAGTTCGTGTATGTTCCGCTTCTGTGGTAAGCGCCACAGAACTTCCTTTGAAGTCAGATTGGTAGAATATCCGTTACGTTTCAAATATGGCTGCCTCTTACACATTGCCACCACATTTAAAATTTCCATCTTCCTTAAATTCTTTAAATTTTTTGAATGCGTTTTCGAACAGCTCACTATGGTTTTATTCCATAAAAATAAACCCTCATTCGAAAAAAAAAATGTGAGGCAAATTCCCCATTCAACCGCCTAGACCCGGTTCCGAGGCACCCTGACAGAGGTCAGCACTACGAGGTCAAAATATTCTCCAAGTCATTTCTGTGTAGCAGCTGAAGAACGTGTACCTTGGGCAACAAGAAGGGGTTGCTCAAGGTGCAAACCACTCGATGTCATGTACATGCTGTTAACTAAATTCACGTCAGAAAACGTCAGCTGAAGATGAGTGAAAAATTCAAGCTAACCAACAAGCTGAATTTGGCAAGAAGATATGGAAGAGTAAACTTGATAAGAAGGAAGGCAGTTCTGAAGACGAAAGACGTGTGGAGTTCTGGCGGAGAGGATGATAGAACTTTGGACGATCTAGAAAGGGAAATGGTAGGAAAACAGCATGAAAGAGAGACAACCGAGGAATTGATTGGAGGAAAGTGGAATTTCACCAACGAGGTGGTCAACGTTAACAAATGGGTTTTGCTCTCTTTTTCTACGCAGAACCTTGCCAAAATTTACGTCTGTAAAGTTTTTGAAGCCAACGGTGACCAAGTGACAGTGAAATTTTTGAGGAGAAAAGAAAAACTTTCCTAATTGATTTTTTTCAGATTGATGATGTTTGCCGAGTGAGGGTCAGGGACATCATAAAATTTTTGCCTCAGCCTATTTTTGACCGACTTCAACGCGCCGAAGGCCCTTCCACAATTTTAAACGAACAGATATTTACGTTCATACTCGGTGTGGAAGCATGTTTGTAGTATGGGAGGTATGTATATTTGCGAAAAAGAATAATATGTTGGTAAGTAGAAGATCTAGAAGATGTTTGTGTCTACAGATGGGCACTGCGGCGACTTCAATGCATACCTACCAACCTATCTGCAATATGCACAGTAACATGCACATGCAGTAACATGCACAGCAATATGCACAGTAACATTTAATTATATACGACTGTTACATTGTTTGTTAAGTATGTATCATTTCAATCCATTGTTTCTTTTACGTTATTCTATTATCTGAATTGTTGACTATTGTGATATACATTGTATTTCCACAAATATACTCTCTCTATCTCTCTCTCTCTATCTGAATACGCTGTGGTTATTAAGTACTACTCCCATGATCTGGTGAGTACTACAACATGCGTCGATCGTGCGATACAAAACATGAATACGAGTAGATATAAGTGTTCCGAGACTATTGGGTAGTACGTCAATGCTATCGTTTGATGTAGGATATGAGTGTGACAATAAGGATATAAGTGTGAATCACACTACAAATAATTGTTGGTATTCCAACATACCATCTGCTGACTAGATATTAATGTCCAACAACCTACTACATCAAATATGTTTTCGCTGAGATTATTATTTTTCCCTTTTTGGTGCTTACGAACATCATTTTTGAGGTCAGTCCATTTTTTGTTAAGAAGATTTTTATTTTATTATTTTTTCATTTTATATTATTTTTAACCGACGAGGAGGGATACATTTCATTGTTTCTTTTGCTGGGTTCGATCTTTATTGATTTTGTGATTTTTGTAATCTTCGCGAAACTCCTTAGTAACTATAGTGCTCGCGTTCTGAAATTATTAATAGTGTAAAGTTGTTGGTCGTGAGTTGAGAAGAACGTTGTCTATTTCCACGAAAACAATGAGTTACAATTATAAATAATCGATTTCGACGGTTACGTCATCATCAGTAACAAACAATAACAGTTATTGTTAGTTACTGATGATGACCTAACCACCGAGATCGATTTAACTTGCAACTCATTATTTTCGTGGAAATCGACAACGTTCTTCTCAACTCCGTTTTTACTACAAATTAGAGAATGTTTTGGATACATTAATTTGTGGGTGTAGCCACTAGCAGGTAAATTGTGGCCAAGGTGTGTACAAGACTCATTTGAGCACAGGAATCGTGGGATTTTGACAATAAATGTCTTTAAGAAAGAAAGCTATTTATACTGCCCTCACTACCTGGCATACTTCAGTCCGTACCAGTAGAAAGCAGAGATAAGAATTTAATATATAAATCAAACCAATCTCATCGAAAGAATACAAGGGTAGTTTCTCTTCTGCCAAAATGAGGTGAAAGTTTGCCAGAAATTTTGGAATGCAGGTTTTCTCATTAGAGTGCATTTTTGGGGACGTTCGAAATATAATGTGCGTTATTAAAATTGGGCAACCAAGCCCGACCTGTAGGTACACTAGGATGAGTTTCAAGAACATCATTTCGAATGATTTATGAGCCGTGGGAAGTACATCTTGAACTAGTTCCGTGCCAAGTTGAAGAAAGATGGAGGAATGCATAAATAAATTGTAGGAACTTCACAGGGATGTAATGTACCTATTGCGATACTCATTTTCGCACTCCGAAAATGTTACAAAGCTCGTATAGGTCGCATAATGAGGAATTTCACCATGTCGGAATTTCCTATTTTTGACCCCAAAATCGGATTCAGTAACTCGAAAAACCTCCTAAGGCAAACTTTCAGCCCGAACTTCCTAATTTACGAATAAACAAAACAGTGTAGAAAATAAGCATGTTTAAAACATATTGTTTAGTAATGCATGCATTCCAGGGGACGTCCCATTGGATAAGCATTAGATCAGTTTAACCAGTTGGTAAGCGATAAAACTGTTTCACTCGATGTAATTTATTTATTACTTTAGACAAGAAATAGTGACCCCCCCACCTCACCCTTATCCACCATAACATTTCTAGCGGCGTGGGAGCCTCGAATCTAAAGAGCATTTTAAAATCCATGATCTACGATACCCAACATGCGAATTCGAGTTCACCCCCCCCCCCCCTTCCACTCACCAATGGTGCCAGTCTGGCACCAAAGCGGAAATACGTCTTAACATTGAAGTTTCATCTATTAGTTTTAATAGGCAGTCCATCGAGGTTAACGTCCGTATTCAAGGTGAAACACAAACAACAAAAAAACCCACGAAATATGCGGTTTATGGTGTCCTGGTACCATGGTGGCACCACTATTAGTTCCATGGTGGCACAGAGAATAATTCATGAAAATCCAGAGGTATAATGAGAATTTTTCCTCAATTTCAAAGGTTGGGTACAATTAGTAAGCAGTAAAGGAACCGAAATATTGAAAAATCGGACATTTTGTGAATATTATACCCATCCCCTCCCCTTGCAAATTTTGGTACTCTGGTAAAATCATGTACAACTCGGAAGTTATTTGAGTCAAACAAAAAAAGAAACACGCAAAGCGGTTGGAAATTGAGGCCTGGGCAGATTTTACAAGATTACCCCCGCAAACGCAAGTTTTTTGAGCATTAACCCCCCCTTTCCCCCCCTTAAATAGCAAAATTCAAAACTCCGACACCGTAGTGCACAACTAGATAGTTTTTCGCGTCGAAGAAGAAAAGAACCACGAAAATCGGTAGAGAACTAAGGCCTGGGCAGACGACACAATATTATGCCCAAAAACGCACGTTTTTTGAGCATTAACCCCCCCTTTCCCCCCCTTAAAAGGCAAAATTCGAAATTCCGGCGACGTAGTGCACAACTAGATAGTTTTCCGCGTCGGACAAAAAAGAACCAGGAAAATCGGTTGAGAACTAAGGGCTGTGCAGACGACACAAGATTTTGTCACACACACACACACACACACACAGACATACACCTATGGTTTTTTTCGCGGATTTGGATTCAGAATGGTCTAAAACGGATTACTGTGTGGTTATTTTTTTTTTTCTGTTGAGTGTTGTCCAACTTCACCCCAGATCGATCGCATAAGGACGCCCAAGTCTTACTGTGGGACGTCCTAAAAAACCGGGAAAATGACGTCATCCTGGAATAGTTCATTTATGGCCGCTTGAAGCGCTGAGATCGAGAAATCTATAGTCCCCAGATGCAAAATTTCACGAAACAGTAAAGTTCGAAATCGAAAAACTGAGGAAAAAAATAGAAAAAGCAAGATGGGGAAAATTAGGTTTCCCCTGTTTTTGTTTGATAACTTTTCTCTTAGAAAACACGATTTCGTCGTACCAATGGGCAACACTGGGAGGAGACGGCGATCTGAACAGCCCAATCAGCGAGCGTTCCCGCTTCACGTCCGTTTCCCCGGTTAGTTTTGAAATAAAAAATTTTGATTGTCTCCCAAAAATAACAGGAGACTTATTTTCCGAAATCAACCAGATTTTCATCCATCCCACACCATTAACTATTCAGGAAAAATGCAAACAGAATTCGGTGAAATTCCTCATTTAACGTACAGAAGTATGGAACGTACAGTTCGTAAAGATACTTCTGAAATTGTATAGATAAGTGTGATTTTTGATGAACCAGATTTGATCTGTGGACAAGAGAGAACTCCTCAAGTCCCTACCTTGATACCTTCGGTAGGGAGGAAGCGAGATACTTATGTAAACGAAGATACCTCGAACAGATGACTAACATCCTTCGTGTGGAATCCAACTTTTATTTCGGCATTCGACCTCGTGCGGTCAAACCACACGGTCAATGCTGGTCATCGTTTTGGCAAACCTCTGTCTTCGCTAAACCTTCCAAATATCCGCAGAGGAAACGACTAAAATATTCGTAGATCTGCAAAGAGTTCCCCTCTCGAATCCACCAAGTACCGCCATTTTCAGGTTCGAAATTGAGGAAATTCATACATAAACTCCATCGATGAATAAGACAGGAATCAAGCTCTTCGCGAATAAGTGGATATTTACGTAGATATAGAGTCCGTTAAACGCGAAGGAGACGGAGTTTTGGCAAAAGCATCCGTCCAAACATTCCTTGGGCGCAGGCCAGAGGAAGAGAGGTCTGAGCTGAGCCCAGTGTTCCTGAATGACCAGGTTCTAGGGCAGGGTGCGGTGAGATGGAAAGTCGATTAGTTCGTTTGCTGAACAACTATTCATTGCAACGAAGGATTTGTTGGCATCAATCAGCATTAATTTCCATCAACCAACAACCAGTGCTCAATTTTTACATCCTTTTTACGCCATTTTCGATAATTTTCAATTCTTTCTACCTTACCAGACCTGAGAGCTGCCTTGCCAAAATCCCTGAAGGATTGTAGCGCCGATGAAGAAAGGTAGTAATAATAATAATAATAATAAATTTTTTATTTGTAGAACCTACATGGGCATTACAAACGTCAATATAACAGGAAATTACACAATATAAATTAACTATATAGACAACAATAGGTATAAACGCAAACAAAGAGTAAGGGGACACCAGAATAAATCATACAAAAGTGACGTCATAGAACTCCTCGAGAGTGTACAACTCAGCTGCTATGAGACAACGCTTCATACGGTTCTTGAAGGAAGCTTGCGAGAGGTTACGGAAGTGGTCCGGCAAATGATTGTGCAAACGAGCTCCGACCTGAATGGGATTCGTCGACCACGAAGCAGCGAGACGAACTGGAGGTGGACACAATTTGTCTCTGTTCCTCGTCGAGTACTCATGACGGTCAGATCCACACTCGATAGAATCCAGATTCTGGTGTACGTACAACAGACAAGAGAGGGCGTACAGGCTCGGGAGAGTGAGGATATTGAGTTCCCTAAAATGACCACGGCAACTCTCCTGCCAGCCTAGCTTTAGAAGAATTCGAATAGCTTTTTTCTGAAGCTTAAATATGGAGGTGGAATGAGCAGAGCTGCCCTACATAATTACGCAATAGGATATTCGGCTCTGGAAACAAGCATGGTAAACGGTACGAAGGATGTCAGGGGAAATCATAGAGGACAATCTCCGCAGCATGAAAATTGAAGAAGCCAGTCTAGCCGACAGCAACTCCACATGACTCGCCCATGAAAGACGACTGTCCACCTCAAGGCCGAGAAGATTGATATGTTGGGACAAACGTCCATTCAATTGAATGCTTAGTGTTTGAGTTTTCTCCTCATTCAACAGTAGAGCATTAATCCTACACCAATCCTTGATTGCTGTTGAAACTTTATTCAGGTTAGAACGAAGAACCTCTTCTGATGAACCACGGACCACGGCTGAGATATCGTCAGCAAACAACGTTAAATGGAAAGAATCTTGCGTAATATACAAGAGATCATTGATGTAAATGATGAATAAACAGGGCCCGAGCCCGGAACCCTGTTTTATTCCGCACGGAATTGACTCCTCGTGCGAACGCTTCCCATTATAGGATACGACTTGGTTCCATCCTGACAAATAACTCTTGAAAAAGGAAAGTGCTCCGTCAACAAAACCGTAGTGTGAGAGCTTCTCAAGCAGCAGATTGAAGGGTACAAGATCGAAAGCTTTGGACATATCATACATCTCTATGGATGTCAGCATTTTGGCTTCGAGAGAGTGGAGAGCCTCAACGACTACCGAACAAGCAGCCGCACTAGTGCTTCTGCCTCTCCGAAATCCGAATTGTCTTGAATGGAAAATGTCCCTTTCTTCGATATATGCAGTCAACTGTTCAACAACTAGCTTCTCTATCACTTTAACAAAAACGGGTAGCTTTGATATGGGGCGAAAATCTTCGTACTTTTGCAACTTCCCTTTCTTCGGAATAGGTGTGATTACGGATTTCTTCAAACATTCAGGAAACTCGCCTATCGTAAAGCACCAGTTGATAAGAAATGCCAACGGCTCAATTATCAGATCTGCTACAGATTTAATTATTTGAGAATTAATTCCAAAGTAATCCGTAGATGTACTATTTTTTAGTGAGCATATTGCAGAATACACTTTCACCACCGACACCGGACCCAGGTCGAATTCGTTCGAAAACCGCGGCGCACTGGCCAAACCAGAATAGAAATCACTCGAAGTAGCGTCAGGTAGCTTACGGGTGAACACCTCGGAGAACCTAGGCCTGGATTCAGAATCGTTCTTCGATGAGCTTTGTTATGGAGTTCCAGAAATAGATTCATCGTTTTATAGGTTTTCCACAGTTTGTGAATACAACCCTAAGTCTAATTCTAGATCTGAACAAAATGAAGCTCTTCACCTACGCAACGTTGATTATTATTTCATCGGATCCTTGTACAGCATCCGTCATTCTCGGTCTTATTTGGCGTCGGTCCGTCAGGTGGTGCAGGTGTGCCAAAAGATGCGACGGGCGAAGATGACCGAGCCAAAAAATGTTTGTCGAAACCCGCCAGCCGGGAGCCAACTTTTCAGACGGGAAACGGACCGTCGCGAAATCGTCAGTGAGTGCCTAACTATAGATCGCTATTACAGACGGAGTGATTCGCCATTGACTCCCCCAAGGTGCCCTCGTCTTAGATGGATTGTTTTGAGAGGTCTCTGACGCGCCAGGTACTTCCTGTTGTGAAAGATTCGAACGCTGGAATAGTCCTACCTGGGGGCCAAATTTAGATCTGTCGCGACTGTCGACTTCCTTACTTATATGGTGTAGCTAATTATACCTATCAGCTAAGAAGAAAGTAAAAACTTACCAGTTTGTTTTCGATATCCAAAGTTTGTTTTCGTGCAACAGGTCAGAAAGAAACAAATCAAACCGTCTACTTGCACTTTGTGTTTTGGAGCTTTGAGAACAGTTTTGGTTTGATATCTGTCGTCCATCCGCGGCATTAGTCACTACTTGAAGGGCAGTCCTATGTGTGTTGCATTGCCATTGGACCAATGACCCTAACGCAAAACTGGATTTCTTTATACTCTTCAGTTACGGGTTTTGAGTGCTTAACCCTGGAATGGAAACCTTCCGCACCATACGCTTAATGGAAACGTTCGACGTAAATTTTACTCCCCTAAAAAATTTGAATTTCCCATGATTTTTTTTCGCTCCAACGTTCTCTATAATCCATTATCTGCTAAAACGCCACATACTATTAGTTTAGCTAACTGGGCGCTTAATACAAAAAGAAAATAGAACAATTTTGTCCCAAAATGGTAATTTTTGTAATTATACCATATCAATGAATTATTAAAGCAAAAATAACTTGAAATTATAGACTTTTCTCTTATGAAGGTAGGTATAAACTAATAATTTGAGGTTCGATTTAAAAGAATTACAGATGTTGAAAATGATCATTAAATAAATTTATTTGAAAATAAACTCAATTTTAAATTCTGGTGTGTTTTTTGAATAGGTTCAAACATTGCTGGGTTGATAAAAAGCGAAAAGCAATCGATAGGCTCAAGTAATTCACTTCTCTTCAAGCATAAACAAAGCTTCCGGAATAACATCATCACTCATCAACCATTTTGGATTACTACTTTCAATAATAAACCATTGGAATTAGAGCTGATCGAAATGTAATCGATAGTTGGTGATTTTGATTTTTTTTTAAATTTTTTTTTGATTTTTTTTGATTTTTTTGTTTTGATTTTTTTCTCTTTCATATTGGATGGTTGGTGATTTTGTAGACGAGTGATCTATATAGAAAAATAATAAACCATTGTGTAATAATTTGCAGCGTTTTTGGTGCAAATTAGTTGTAGAATCAAACCCTGCCCGGTGGTGCGCCCGAAAGGGTGACAACCTGTAAAGTTACAAGAATATTTGCGATATGGTTCACAGGAATGGAGTGTGACTGCTGAGTGTTTTTTTTTCTCGCTATAATGGATTTCTTTCATCCAACAACCATTAATTTGGACTTAGTCGTGTTCATTGTAAGATAATTTTTATGAAACCACTTTCCTTACCATCAAATGAGGAAAGTATAAATTTGGTAGAAAACAGCTATCAGCAATTTACCTCGAAAAGCTCTCCAAAGTAGACGAACACGGTTCCGTCGTCATCTTCAGAGTCGTAGTCCGGGTCGTTCTTCCTTTGTTTGGCCTGGTAGGTTCCGAGGTCGTGAATGAACTCACAGAGCTCGAGGACCTCGCGGTAGATGTGCGACTTGGCTCGAATACCCCGCTCTTCAGTTTTGGATCCGGCGACGGGCCTGAAAAACGCGAATTGTCAATTGAGAAAACCATCAACATAATCGTGAATACCTCATGGAATTCATCAAGTACAATTGAAAATTTACATTCGATATTTCTTGCTCCAACTAATTTTTACTATTCTACGCGAGAATGCTGTCCCCAACATTCAGCTGAGTAATCCTCGATTATTTCACGCAAAATACATTTATTACGTCAGAGAAAGGATGATCCAGTTGGCCGGAAAGCGTGAAGGTGAGAATGCTGTAACTTGATGCCGGAATGCGTCTTCCGTACGAAAGGTCGTGGAATTCCATTCAAAAACCTCCCCTTTCTATTTCGCAGATACGTGCGAAAATTTCCCATGAGCCCCCCCGATACAGGATGAGATCTTGGTGATTCCCACAATCGTAAGAGATCTTTATCATTTGAACGAAAAACAGAAGTTCCTTAATGGGCAATTACGTCGGTTTATGATACAGGTAACACCTCGCCTGATTTTCCTGAAAACGGTGGGAGGTTATAGCGTTGAATTTTTTCAAAAAGAGGAAAAAAGCCAAATATTCTGGTCTTTTTTACTGTAAATTGAATTTTGAGTGAGAACAAGTATTGAGGGGTTCTCAACTGAGGTGAATCCGAATTAGGATATACAGGGTGTCTACACCGATCGGCATAACTTCAGAGTTCGATTCTACAAGGTATTTCCAACAAAAAATGTTTCCTAGCAATTTTCTGTAAACCCACTCAAAATTCCTTTTTTTTCACTTTAAAGTTTTTCTTCGCGTTTTCGACCTTACGGCACTGATATGGTCATAACTCCCTTATTTCTCCTGAAAATTCAAATCTGACTACACCGTTAGAAAGAGCGTTAAATTACCAAGCTACCTAGTGCAAAATCAAAATATTTCAGCAATAAAATAGTTTCATAAAATCAAGTCAAAAAGCCAACTTTAAAAATTTTTCGAAACTTGACTTTCTTCGACCCAAGTTTTCACTCTAAATCCCTGCCCATTTCAATGGGCGCTCTTCGTAGAAAACATGCTCAAATTGTCAGCTTTTCAACGGTATATCAATGTTTCTTTTTAACATTCAAATTTTAAGAGTAAATTAAGTTTGAATGTCAAAAAAACGTGTGTTTTACACGCAAATCCAGTGTTTCAAGCAGTTTATGGTCTCCCTCGATCTCAAGATGGCTTGACGAGTTTGGTATCATTTCCTATGTAATTTTTCACGCTGAATCCAATGGTGATATTTCCGAATGATTCTGACAGCTAAAAAGTGGATTAGTCGAAGAAAATCTTCGATTTCCGTACATAAAATACTCATTATTTCTAGATATGGTAGTGAGCATTAAGTAACACATTTGACTCAATAAAAACATCAATTAGCTTGAAAGTTGATGTTTTTATTGAGTAGAAATGCGTTACTTCATGCTTAGTTCCATATTCATGAATAATGCGTTTGTTAATGTCAAAATATGAAGGTTTTCCTCGAAAAATCCACTTTCTAGCAGTCAGAATTATTCGTAAGTATCACCATTGGATTCAGATTACCTAGGAAATGATACCAAACTCGTCAAGTCATCTTGAGATCGAACACCGCCTAAAACACTGGATTTTCTTGTAAAACGCACGTTTTCTTGCATTCGAACTTGATTTACTCCTCCAATATGGATTTGTGTAGACACCCTGTATTGACACCGCAATTGTTCATTATTGGGAAGAAAAATCGGTGTGGCATCTTAGGGGACCTCTGAAGAAGGGTCGGAGAAAGTCAGATCAGCAGTTTGAGCGATTATGTTCGAACTACTTCGGATGAACATCATAGGGGACCATCTTGAGCCCAAACCGACATTTCTTGAAGTTTCAGTCACCGTTACTGGGGGCGAGGAAAAAAAAAATCCGGGGAAAAATTATTCTACGACCTTTTCTGCATAATACGACCTCGCTTTTGTCAGGTGGGTACAAGGTATCCGGAGTGTCGCCATACGACCGACATTGTTCGCACTAAGGTCCCTTTAGAGAATCGGAGGCAATTCTGGTGTGACAGAGTGGGCTGGTGTCGTTTTGACTCGGTCATTTCCCGTGTTTTCCGTGGGATTTTTTTTTTTTAGATCCGACCCGAATCCGTTCGATTAGCCGTCCGACCTTGGTGGGAAGCAGTTTCCGATGTTTCGCTTCCTGATGGTAGAGAATACCTTCACAAACCTGAGTCATTTTACCGACATACCTAGTTATATTTAACGTAGAAAGCTGTAGTTACTTCACCATTCAAAAACATTTAATGGTGAAAAAATGAAGCGAAAACTGAAAAGATCTTTGGAAAAAGGTAACATATGCTATTTATTTCAGCACGGAACACTCAAATATACTACTTATTATTAGAGCCATAAGCAAAACATAACCTCAAGTCGCGGTACAGAAGGTATTCATGAAACTCATAAGGAAAAATGCAGGTGGGTGTGGCACATAGCTTCCATAAAACAATCGTATCACGATCCGATAAGAATACATACTTCTAAATAATGAGCAGATCGCTGAAAGACCACCAAAATGCTAAACAAGTGTGAATAAATTGACTTAATAAATCGATAAATCGCTAGTGGGGTCTAACAATTTTTAAAATTCTATACTATCTTAAATTGATGGAAAAACAATACCTTTATATTAAAATTGTTTGAGTTAGGGCGTTTTCAAAATTTCAAACCTTATTTTTCATCCCTTAGAAGTGACCTCCATCAACCAAAATCTTCGGGGCACAACTAGACCCCTAATGGAGCCTACATACCAAATTTTCATCAAAATCGGACAATGCTAAGTAAACCACTAAGTAAACGTAAACCAACAAATTTTTAGGGGGGGGGGGGTTAAAAAAGCGTTTTTTTTCGGTCGATTCCAAAGGTTCATTATTGAAAATAATAATCCAAAATTAGGAGTACAAGGAGCTTGAGTGAAGTTGGCCCCTTGTATTCCAAACTTATTAAGAATTTTGATGAGTGCATTTTGGTTTATTATTAAATAATAATAATAGTTATAATAAATAATGTATAATAATAGTTAATATATAATAATAATAGTTATAATAAATAATAATAATAATTAGAAATTTTCTAATAATTAGCCTATGTGATCGTATCGCAAAAAATTTTTATAACCCCCCCCCCCCCCCTCAAACTTTGTCACTTTACGTTTCAAGGTGCGTAGAATCCAAATCTGCAATGTCCGTCCGCCGTTCGCCGTCCGGGTCATAAAACGCCTTAGAATCGGTCTAAAAACCCCGTTCTTTCGCACATAGACTCCAATTGGGGTCTAGTTGGTCCTAACGCCAAACTATTCCGATCGCTTCATTCGTATAGAAGTTAAGGGCAAATAACCGGCCAAAAAAGAGGTTTTTGCTTAAACATGCGTGGGGTGACATTTTCCAAGTATTTTGGTTTATTATTTTCAATAATGAACCTTTGGAATCGACCAAGAAAAATTTTTTTTAACACCCCCTCAAAATTTGATGGTTTACGTTTCAAGGTACGTGGAATCCAAAAATCGAATAAAAATTTGGCAGTCCGTCCGCCGTCCGCCGTAGGCTCCATTTGGGGTCTAGTTGTGCCCCGAAGATTTTGGTTGATGTACCTAGGTCACTTCTAAGGGTTCAAATTTGAATTTTGAAATCGCCTTAACTCAAAAAATTTCGATATAAAGGTATATTATTTTTCCTTCAATTTAAGATTCTATAGAATTTTTAGAATTTTTTGAGACCACGCGGAGCTCTGTAGGACGAACCGTTGGCTCGCTACGAGAATTTAAAGTTTGGACGTACGATAAATCAGAAACACGAGTGTGAATCGCAAAAGAGGCCTAATCTCCATTCAAATTATAGCTGACCGAAATACGATCGATGTTTTTCTTTATGTTGGATAGTTGGTAGCTTTGCAGACGAGTGATCTATAGAAAAATAATAAACCATTGTGTAATAATTTGCAGCGTTTTTTGACTCAGAATCGACTGGGATAGAGTTCAGATCCGCAGAAATTTAGCCCTAGCAACTAATCGCCCTACACGTATTTTCCTCCTGTTAGTTGGTGGTAACAATGGCAAAGCCGTGTTCTTTGCAGACGAGTGATCTACATAGAGAAATAATAAACCTTTGTGTAATAATTAGCAGCGCTTTTAAATTTAATTTTAGGACACGTCGTTAAAAATTCTTTTTGCCTTGGCAATATCCTTTAGACACAATATTTTTACGAAAATTAACTACCCATTTGGGGATTAAACTCGATTTTCATGAAAATCGCACATATACCCCTTGTATTCCAGACACCTCATATAGTAGGGATGAAAATGCTTGATATTATTGAGACTCACAAATGTTACGATCATGTTTATAAGGTTTATCAAGTTAACGAAGCAACACGATTGTGAAGTAATTCGCGATTATGTTGACGATTTTTCAGTACTAGGAAATAAAATCATTGTGCACTTTTCTTTCACCAAATTAGAACAAAATCAGTACACCAACGATATCTACGCCTATCGAACAAAATTTGACGATTCCACAATCTCTGAGCGATCCCTAACGCACCTAAATGGGCAAATTCACTCTACGCGAACTAATTTGTTGTCAATCAACCGATCGGTCGATCCAAAAATACATTCTAACTCCCACGGGATCGATGAATGAAAATCCCCAGCAGACGCCGGAGTTTGCGTTCCGGGGATATTGGCAGGCGACCCGCTTGAATGGCGATAATTTATTGCGCCTAACCCAGATATAGGCAGACTTGTATTCGACCTAGCAGGTCACTACTGAAACACGTCTGCCAAGTTGGGTGGACAGTACAGCTTCCTCAGATAGAATAACGAGGACATTTCTCAATAGACATGCTTATTACTGATGTATTGTTGAGCAGTACTGAAAAAATTTCCCAATATGAACATGACTATCACGACGATTACATTATAGGGTTGACAAACATCAACACAATTGCGAAGTCGTTTCCGTTTATGTTAACGATTTTTCTCTCGTGCAGCCAGTCAAAAACGCTGCAAATTATTACACAATGGTTTATTATTTTTCTATATAGATCACTCGTCTACAAAATCACCAACCATCCAATATGAAGGGGGAAAAAAAAAAAAAAAATCAAAATCACCAACTATTGATCGCATTTCGGTCAGCTCTAATTTGAACGGAGATTAGTCCTCTTTTGCGATTCACACTCGTGTTTTGATTTATATATATATATATTTCAATATAAACCCTTAAGTTTTCGTAGGGAGCGAACGGTTTGTCCTATAGAGCTCCGCGTGGTCTCAAAAAATTCTAAAAATTCTATAGAATCTTAAATTGAAGGAAAAACAATACCTTTATATCGAAATTTTTTGAGTTAGGGCGTTTTCAAAATTTCAAAATTGATTTTGGAACCCTTAGAAGTGACCTACATCAACCAAAAGCTTCGGGGCACAACTAGACCCCAAATGGAGCCTACATACCAAATTTCATCAAAAACGGTCAATGCTAAGTGGCAAAAGTGCCGCGTACGGCGGACGGACGGCCTAATTTTTATTCGATTTTTGGATTCTACGTACCTTGAAACGTAAACCATCAAATTTTGAGGGGATGTTAAAATTTTTTGCTTTCTCACTACCGAAGGTAGGGAAGCTTTGTATTCGTGAAAGAAGTGAAAAAAAATGTCCTCCAAAATCAAAATTTCCACTTGCTTTTTGCGTTTTAGAGCTTCCCGAACAATTTTGGTACCGTGTCTGTCTGTCTGTCTGTGGTCAATCCTTGTCCCGGGCAAAACTATACTAACCTGTGGTCCGATTTTGATGAAATTTTCAGAGATTGTGCGGGTTAGGTCCTAGACGGTCCCCTATCAATTTCAGCACCTTCGGACCAATAGGAGCGAGTGCGCATGCGCAAACGTGAATTTCCTGGAACCTCGGTTTCTAATGAACCGATTTTGCTCAAATTTGGAGGTTAGTTAGGGACTAACTTCTAAGAGACACCCTATAAGTTTCAATCAAATTGGTCAAGCAATAGCCGCTGCGCATGCGCGAACTTTAAATTTATTGTTACAACCAAAACTCCGCAACTATTCAACCAATTTCGATGAAATTTTCAGGGATTGTGTGGGTTATTTCCTAGACGGTGGACCGCTAAATAAAATTCTACGTTGAAAATACAAATCCATGAAAAAAAATTGTAATACATTGAAAAATACTTGTCCATGTTACAATGAGTGAGGAAGCTATACTGCCCACCCAACTTGGCAGACGTTTTTTTTCTTGGTCGATTCCAAAGGTTCATTATTGAAAATAATAAACCAAAATTTGAGAGGCCAAAATCAAAATGTTCACACATTTCAGTTTTAAGGGGGTCTCAGTCGGCCGCCGTTCGTTCCTCGTTCCGGGTTAATATTTCTTTAAATTACAGGGGCTCAAACTATAAAAGTTGTGTCAAAATTTGAAATTTTCGAGAATCATTAGTGCAGCAGTCTAGGGAATTGAAAAACTGAAATATTGCCGCTGGAATCGTCAAAACCGAACAATAATTGCCAGAAAAAATAGGAAAAACTGTTTATTCAGTTGTTTTTCACATTTTTCGCCGGCAATTATTGTTTGATTTTGATGATTCCAGCGGCAATATTTCAGTTTTTCAATTCCCTAGACCGTTGCATTAATGAATTAAGTTCAACCAATTTTCAAATTTTCAACTAAAGAACTAAATTTCAAATTTAAGTACAACTTTTAAAGCTTGAGCGCCGGTAATTTAGGAAAATACAAACCAGGAACGCTCGACCGACTAAGACCCCCTGATTCTGCAGTATTATCTTGTTTAGGCATTTTCTTCTATGGTAATCTTTTCCTATGAGCATTCTTGGTGTTATACGTTGTTCCAGGGCCCTATTATAGGATTTGACTTGAAATTCCAGAATCTAAAATTGAGGCAAATTCCCCGTTCAAGTTTCGCCCCGACAATTTCTGAAAATGTGTGTGTTCAACTTATGTAGCTTCTGCGCAGGCGTAAACGTGAATTCCTTCAATATACAATTTATCATAACTCAGAATAGATAAAATAATCTAAAGTCGGATGTTTTTTGATAGACTTCAATATTATTACCAATAAATGTCATTGGATTTGTGTAAGTACAAGGCAGTGCACTCGGAATTGTCCGATTTTGATGACATTTTCAGGCATTAACCCTTATTAACCCATGGTATCTTTTTGGAAAACCAACTTTAGAACGTTTTCTTGACGGTACAAAGTGGTTTTCACCCCTACTTAATGTCCCAATGGCTACTCTCACATCTCTAGAATAGAAAAGAAGAAGAAGAAGTGTCAAAACAACAACAACGTTGATATAATAATTATAAGTTACAAGGCGGCTCAAAATTGACATCAACACTCCAAAGATCGGTTTCACACAATATTTTAGACCAGTTTTTCACCATTTTGAGTGATATTACTTAAAGAATCTTGTGTAAAAAGTATCTAAGATCAAGTAGAAATTGTAATTTCTACATATTATTAGTTGGTTGCTAAATGGGTAAAAGTTGGTTTTTGTGATGGTATCTTTTTGGATACCTTGAGCAAGGGGGTTCCCAGTAGAGCCAGGTCCATGATGGGGCTTATGTTCACTTTTATTGATTTTTTCTCACCCTATAACTGATTTTCTTTCCTTTTTCTGATTCTAAATGAAGATTAGAGTAATAAGGAGCAGAGGAAAGTGCACTGCCTCCTTATTTCACAAGGTAAGCATTGGTTCTGAAGGGGAGGACTCGAATAGCAACGTCAACAAGACCCCGATAGACGAAAATAAATTCGAAAGAGAATTGGCTGAATGTTTTGAAAGAGTGGAAGAATTGACGTTTGAGGATGTCAACGAGGAGAGAATTGGAGAGGACAATGACCACCTGGAACGAGCCTATTCAAATGGGTTTGGCAGGGAATGGAATGGTGTTCGAAAGATTCGCATGCGCCAAATTGTGAAAGAGACAAATTTGAAACTGACGAGCCTCATTTACCTTCTAATTCGAAACGAAATCGAACGAGGCGACTTCTTCCTATCGCCGAGGCAAAGAAAAATCCGAAGCAAAATAAAGTGCATATTATTGAAAATAAAAACCCAAACTTGCCAAGAAAGGATCTGGGTTCCGGTAAGTTTCTTTATCAAATCATGTCAGAAGTGAAATGATTTACAGTAGAAAGATGATTAATTTGTAATCTAATTATACATTCCTTATTCACAGTTCGAAGAAACAAAAATTTACAAACGAAGTCGCTTTACCTGAAAACCAAGCAGGCAGGAACCATGAAGATGAACCAAGCACCTACTTTATGATTATTTATATGGGATTTGGAATGATAATTCCTTTAGGATTTGGATTGGTGCAACGATTTGTGCTGGGGAAAAGTCAAAAATGTTATACCTCAATGAATGTTGACTAATTCGTGCAAATTTGAAGCCTGTTTTTTTTACAAGATTTTTGATTTCCTAGCGAATAAAAATTGATTGAGGAAAAATTCTAGCAGAAATACTATGTTTGAGCTCACAAAAACGTATTACTCCTCTTTTCTAATGATTTTTTTTCTCATTTCATTTTTTTAAATGTTTTTTCCGCGTACCTATATTGTTTTTTACATCGAGCACCTTTTTTACATAAGGATGTTCGTTGTTCTAAAGACTATTCTTACTAAGATTGAAGGCCATAATTTTTCTTTCTTTTTCATTTGGTCGATTGACAGACCGATTTTGGTATTTTTGCTAGCAGTCATTAGTTTAGTATATTGCAGAAAATGATCGCGATGGTTTTAGTACACAGTGATGGGTTGTGATCAATTCGAGTGAACCAAGGTCTCTCAATGCGTTTATATATTCAATAATACAATAAATTTACTATTTTTTCAATTTTTGTATTCACGTTTTATAATAAACTGGTCAAATGTTACAATGTTTCTTGCTATAAGGTGAACCCACCATATCTCAGGGTGTCTTTTTGGAATCAATCAAGGGACGGAATTGACCCCCACATGCTCACGGTATCCAAAAAGATACCGTTTTGTTTTTCAAGATTACGGGCCCTGTATGGGTCCAATATTTTTTCCAATATTTTTTATGTATTTTAGGCACTAAAATGTAACAAAATATGAACAAGAAATTGGCGAGGGAGAAATTTTTTTTTCTTGGGCAAATAAGGGTTAAATAACAACCCCTAGATGGCCTCTGTGTCATCGTCTTCGCACCAAAAGCATAATTTTCTCTCCACAAACATATCTAACTTGATTTCCCTAAAACATCAATTTCAAAGTTTCGCCTAGGTTCGGTCTAATTTGGTAATGTACCAGCAATATTCAATAGGAAGTCAATTAAATGTTTTTTTTTCAAGTTTGGATAAAAAATGTCCAATACCAAAACGTAACAAATTTCAATGTCCTGCCGTTTTGGACGTCGAGACCTTTCAGGGACAGCGAGTGATCTGAAAGAAATTTTCTCTGGAAGTGGTGTTGAGTGATACATTTTAGGCTGTTTTGAAAACGACGTTTGAGGCTAGACTAAAAATTTTATAAACGTGGACTATGATTTTGGAAACTGTGTAGTACATCATCATCATCTTCTAAAGGCTTCACCTTGTCGTAATAACCACTCCGATCTGTTTGTCGCGATAGACTTCATGTTAGAGTAGGATGTAGTGTTCATCAGCATCATCACGTCGCTGAAGTATGACGTCCTGGGTCTTCCTCTAGATCTCGTACCTTGAATTCTTCCTTCTAGTATGTTGCTGATGAAGGGGTTGTGTCGTAGCAGGTGTCCAATAAGTTTCGTTTTTCTCTTCAGTATTGATCTGATCAGTTGTCTACTTTCTCCTACTTCCTCTGGCACTATTTCGTTTGTTTTTCTTTCTACCCAAGATGTCTTGGTCATCCTTCTCCACAACCACATTTCCATTGCCTCCAATCTTTTTCATTTTTTCCCAGGGTCCACGTTTCGCATCCATACAGTAATGTGCTCCATACATACGATCTGATGAATTTCTTCCTTGTTTCCAATTTGAGGTGCTTGCTGGTAATCAAGGCACACTTCTTACGGAAGGCTTGCTTGGCTAGTGCGATTCTCCTTTTGATGTCGTTTGCAGATTTATTGTCAAATGTTATGCAGCTTCCAAGGTAACAAAACTCTTCTACTCTTTCGATTGGTATGCCTTTTATTTTTATTTGAGTGTTTGGGTTAATGTTGCTTTTGTCTCTATTTGATATCATCGTTTTTGTCTTTTTAGCATTTATTCTAAGTTTATATCGGTCAAAAATGTCAGATAGAATATTAAGCATATGGTTCATTTCTTCCTCGGTTTCCGCTACTAGGGCTATGTCGTCTGCAAATCTGATACAATGAACTTTGTGGCCATTGATTGATATTCCTATTGTTCTTAGTTTCATTTCTTCAATCGATGCTTCGATGAAAATATTGAAAAGGTATGGCGAGAGGAGGCCCCCTTGCCTAACACCTCTCTTGATTTTGGCTTCCTTGATTGTCCCATTGATGTCGATTTTTGTGGTTTGTGTCTTGTACATGTTTAGAATAAGCCTTCTGTCCCTCCAGTCAATGCGCCTTTCTTTCAATGTTCGAAATAGTAACCTCCAATCAACCTTATCGAAAGCCTTCTCAAGGTCACTAAAGGTCGTGTATGTCGTCAGATTTACGTCCAGTCTTCTTTCCAAGATTTGCCTCAGCACCAAAGTCGCTTCCCTTGTTCCTCTCTCCTTTCTAAATCCAAATTGATCATCTCCAATTTGCTCTTCTATTTTCGTTTTCAATCTGTTCTTTATTATGTTCAATAGTATTTTTGATGCGTGTGAAAGGAGTGAAATGGTCCTATAGTTCGAGCAATCATTGGCGTTTCCTTTCTTGGGGATAGTAATGCATTTGCTCACTATAAAATCGTTTGGTATGGTCCCTTTTTCGTAACATTCCTTGACGATCGTGTATAGATGATTTTTTGTGGATTCATCAACATTTTTTAGGACTTCTGCTGGTATGTCATCAACGCCTGCAGCTTTTCCCTCGCTAAGGCTCTTTATTGCTGCCTCAAATTCGTCTCTTGTTATATGTGGTCCTATGTCATCTGGATGTTCTTTTTCTGTGGACATTCTTTTTCTATATAGGTTTCCTCGTTCTCTACTTCTTCACCTTCATACAACTCCTCCAAGTATTCCTTCCATCTTTCTGAAACTTTTTCATTTTCAAAAAGAATACAATTATTATCTACGTACCGTATTGGAGAATCCGTCGTAACCAGCAAGTCGAGTACAGGAGGCTCGACTTGCTGGTTACGACGGATTCTCCAATACGGTACGTAGATAATAATTGTATTCTTATAACTAGCGGAACTAACCCCATTCATTTAATACCATTTTCAAAAAGGATTTTTCCGGCTTTATCCTTTACAAAGTTACTCCTTGTTCTGGATGTGAACTCTAGACTTTTGACTTTTCTATAAGCTTTGTCCATGTTATTTTTCTTCAGATGGTAATCAATTTCAGTACAGGTTTCCTGCAACCATCTGTCCTTGGCCTCGCGGCACTTATCCGTTATGGTGTTTTTGATTTTTTTATAACCTTCAAAATCAGTCTTTCTCAACGTGTTTCTCGGTTTTATTAATTCCAGAATTGGTTCAGTCATCCATGGCTTCCTTGGCTCTAATGTTGGCTTTCCGAGGATGTGATCAGCTGCACTACTTATTTTGCTTTTGATATGTTCCCAATCTTCATCTGAGTAGTACAGTATCTGTGTAGTACAGTACCTGTCAATTGTTAACAGCCCTGCACTCTACCTTGATTAAGAGTAACTTAAACTTTACACCACCAGACATGGATTGAATTGTATACCAATACGATAAGTACATATAATAATACTTTTATTACAGAATAAATCTGAAGGCCTTGACGTCTTCATCTCATATTTTCCCGATGTATCCATTAAACATTTAATTCCTTCTTAACTATCTTTGCCGTATTATCTTTGCTATTTATCTTCGTTATTCAACTATCATTGCCGTATTGTGTAAATTGTGTGGTTGAACATCAACACCTGTAATTGGCGTAAGCCGTAAATAAATAAACAAATACAATCACAATATCTCGTCAACTGGGTTACTATTGAGAGGATGAGCCATGTAGAAAGCGACCCACAGATAAAGCCCCTTCGCGGTCCAACAAAAACAACCGTGACAAAAGGAGAACCGATCGGACTGTCCGACAAAAGACGGCAAAAATAACGTTTTCGAGGTTCCTAACAGACGGAAAGGATGCCTATTCTTGAAAAGGAGTGAATGAAAGTCGGGTCAGAAGTCACGAAAGTAGATCTAGGTCTGCGGAGAGATTATAATGAAACGAATCGCAGATTTCGCGGGTTTTTTCTACTGTACGGTAAGACTTACTAGGACATCTAATACAGCTGAATTGCTAGAAGGATTAAATCCAATCAACCTGGATCCAGCAAATCTCATTTTCCGCTTAGAAATGTACCCAAGGTATATTATTGGGTGCTCCTGGATCTCGCACTAAAAATTCCCACCACTTTAACTTGGAAGATTCACAGACGTATCTCAGTTATTTATCACTAAAGTAGGAAGATTTTATTTCAAACTACTTTCTACGTAGTTTCTTCTTCTGAGGCCTCTTTTCAATTTTTAAGTCAGCGTCCAATAATGGCTGAATTCCGTATTAGGTACTTTGGTATGCTCGCCTTCAAGGGACCTGAAGTTGTGAGGTTACAAGATGAGGGAGATCCGTATTTCCGTATACCTTGCATAAATTTATGATAGATGCACTGACCTATAAAAAAATTTTGGTTGACCAATTTGATTTTTGGAAATTTTTGACATTTTATGTCTTTACTATGGCACATAAATGAAAAATCGTCACGCGGGGAGCGTTACGCGGAAATTTCTGATGATTTTCACGTACAACCAATCGTTCCTAGGGAAAACTAACTTCCTCATTTTCCACCCCACAAAAATCGTTCACCACTCATTGGAAAGCTCTCAATTTATTAAACATAAGACATAAAATGTCTCTCGTGGTTGCGTACTTGTACGAAAGCTGTATCCACCGTTTGTGTTTGCTTTTCAGAAAGGAACTTCATTTTACTAATAGATCTTAAGTGTCCATGTTTTGGGTTTTGGAGGAAGCTGTACTGTCCATATAACTTGGCAGAATAAATATTAACCAATCCAATCTTTGCATAAATATCGATGAATTTGAAGATTGTTTAATTTTAATAATTACGTGATTTAATAATTAAACTGATATTACTGATTCAGCTTGGAAAAATACTCCAAAAATTGTGTCCCACTTGAAATATCCTCCGAGTTCAGTTTTTAAAACTGATATTTTTCGATGATTTTCTTAATCGTTTATCGACTTTTTTCGGTTTTTTGCCTATAACTCCAAAAGTAAGCGTTCTAGCGGATTTTTTACTATTACCAGAAATAAAGTACATAAAATTTCCTACAATTTTTTCCTCTGACTTAAGTCTCTACGATTACGCCTTCCGCCGCTAGAGCGCGTTGAAAAGTAGGTATCATTTAAAAAAATCAGCAAAAAGGTCTTTTTATGCTCTTTTTACTCGGAAATTTTCAGGAATTGTGCGGGTTGGCGTTTAGATGGTCCCCTACGAAAATCATTGCCCCCAGCCTGATCGTAGCCACTGTGCATGCGCAAACTTGTATTTCCTTGTTACTGCCATAACTTCTACATTTCCCATCTGATTTCGATGAAATTTTCAGGAATAATGCTGGTTGGGGTGGAGATAGTCCCCTATGAAAATCATTGTCCCCAGTCGATCGTAGCCACTGCGCATGCGCAAACTTGTATTTCCTTGTCACTGCCATAACGTCTACATTTCCCATCTGATTTCGATGAAATTTTCGGGAATTATTCAATTCGGGGCGGGGATGGTCCCCTATGAAAATCATGGCCTCCTGATTTAAAACACTTACTGTCTTAACTCCCTACGATTATGCGTTACACCACTAGAGCGCGTTGAAAAGTAGGTGTCATTTTAAAAAATCAGCAAAAAGATCTTTTGATGGTCTTTTTACTCAGGAATCATTCTTATTAATTCCAAGTTTACCTAAGAAAGCTAGTTATTTTGTGTTACAATAGCCAGGATGATATTATGTACTTAAGTAAAATTTATCAAGAAGGATGTTTGTAGAAAAACGCTAAAAATTTGGCTGGCGGGGGAGAAAAACCAGTTAAGACGTTTTTTGGTGAAAATCGAGATATCTTCACTGTAGGTGACGTAACCAGTTAACTCGACAATTATTACAAAACCATTGAATTTACCGTTAAGATATAATTTGAGAGGCAGTTCTAGCTATCATTTCGGATTTAGGATACTTTCGTGAAAAAATGGCAGGGTTAAGTATTAATTAGTGTGGATTCGCGAATTATTAATACAATTTGAAACTTTAAAATGTTCTTCTCTAAAATTCCATTTTTGTACATACCTCCCCCCCTCCCCGCCAGCCATTTGATGCTTAGTCAAACGACGTTCGTCAACTCTGTTTAACTCAACTTTGTCCAGCCTGAAAAGGCTAGAGAAGAGATCCGAAAGATCGAAACGAAGAGCCAAACAATACGATCACCACTGAAAGTGGGAATTTGAAACGTTTTGACTATATGTCAGTTTTGTTTCAGTGTAGATGGGACTTTGGTCAATCGTTTTCGTCATACGGTGACGCATCAGCAACGAGAAGAAGCGTTGGAACGACTTGGATTTAAGTACACTGCTTGTTTTTAAGCTAAAAAGCTTGTTTCCGAAGAGTTTTAAGAAAGACATTTTTGTCAAAAGACTGTTTGTCACACGACTTAGTCAAACGACATGTTTGTCAATGCGACGTTTTGCCAAAAGACTGTTTGTCAAACGATTTTCATCAAACTTTTAAACTCAAATTGTCGGATTTAAGCAAACTGCTTGTTTTAAGCTAAAACAGCTTGTTTCCGAAGAGTTTAAGAAGACGTAGTCAAACTACGTTCGTCAACCTGTTAACTCAACTTTGTCCTAAGCTAGCACTCAGCCTGAAAAGGCTATTTGATACTTGTAAAATAATTAATTGGTGTATGTAATTGGCCTAAAAACAAGAATATTGGATTAATTAATCAATAATTGGTTTAATTCACTATCATTAATTATGGTGTTTTGAGTGTTTCTCGGCGATTCCGGTTTTCAAGGCTTAGAAAGCCACAAATCCTATGATGTTGGCGGCTTGTATTTCATTTAAAGAAGTATGATTTTATTCAATTGCAATAAACATCTTTTCTCTCTCTCTCTCTCTCTCTCTCTCTTCTGGGGTGCTTCTGTGGCGTCACAAATCACCTCTTCTTTTTCGAAGTCCATGGCATCCTCTTTTGGATGTACAAGTGAAGAATTAGTGTCCCATTTGAACCAAATTTATGGACAAACTGATAGTATGAGTAGATTGCGTCGTAGCCGTACTCCATGATGTATTACTTCTTTCATTAGAGTAAATTTTGCTCTATAATTTGATAGAAGTTGTAGAGGTTAGCGATCGGTAATAAAGTTGGTTCCAAATTGAAAACTTTCTAGACACCTAGTGAGATAATTATGTTTGGATTTTTTTTTTCCTTTTTTTACGTTTCATACAATTTAGGTTAGACAAGGGGAATCTAGCGCCAGCCGTACAGAACACTGAAAATGACATCAAAACCTGACAGTCGGCAGATCCAGTTCTGTCCGTCACAAGGATTAGCTGATACTCATAGCAGACAAGAAATTTCAGATGTTTTATAACCTGAACTGTGGGGGAAATTCTGATATCAATGGATATTTTTTGTTCCTTGTTCTAGTCGTTCGCAAATGCAAATTTTACACGATTGTTTTGAATTTTGACAACGTATGGAGTTATTTATTGGAAAATCAACCTACCTCCTGGGACCGGTTGATTGGGATTTTATTAGAATAGAGTAGAATATGAGTTTATTGATAGAAAGAAGGTATTTACATCTAGAATGACATACCTACGAAAAATAAGTGAATTTCCTTCTGCCCACCAACCAAATAAGTTCGTAAGAACTTATGGCGGCTGGTGGAGCAGATCTCAGCCAAAAATACACTCCTGCTCAAAATTAGCGCACCACCATCCATTTTTTCGTTTATCTCTTTCCTTCTTCCCTTATAAATTTTGTATCCTGGACTGGCCACCAAGGAGCCTAAACATGAATCCGATAGAGCATGTTTGGGACATGCTGAAAAGAAGAATTCGAGCTAGAGATCCACCATCAGACAATCTTCAGCAGCTGGAAACAGCAGTGAAAGAGGAATGGGACAATATCCCCAGGAAGGTATCCAAAACTTGATTAGAGGCATCGGTCGATAGCTGCAAGCCCTCATCCTAGCTAGAGGAGGTAATACCAAGTAGGTATTGAAAAGCTAAACTGGCATAATTCAAACCTGTTTTTCAATTTTTATAATTTTACCACAAGAAGTAAGTACATTTTTCTATAATTCATTAAAAACAGATTTTTTTCTCGAATTTGTGCCTTTTTTGGTTACATTTTTTTCTGAGTTTGCAAACAATGTGTGCAAATAGATAAAAACTTGGTAAAGGAAAAAATAAGGGGGCAAACGAAGAAATAGATGGTGGTGCACTAATTTTGAGCAGGAGTATATTTAAGCAAACAAACAGTTAGCAACTGCAGTGTTCAAAAAACTGTCCCTAAACGGAAACTCTATACATTAATGAAACTCCTCTATCTTGGTCAGGATTTGTCTCTTAGAACTCACAAGACAACTCGATATGTCAGGATTAATCTTATAACTGTAAAACTTTATAATAAGAATTCTTTTTCGCTCGTTCGGTTTTATACTTAGGCAGCTGAATATTTGATGACGCTGCATTGCGTGTGTGGGAGACACAGCCTCTATGTTCAGGCAGAATACCAGTTTTATAGACCAGCAAGCACGATTGAAATGAGAACAATTGTTTCAGGAAGGGAAGGGAACCACGCAGGGTAAACCTGCTACCAGTAAATGACCAATTCCCGACCTTCCGAAATGTAATTTTACTGTGCATAACTCGACTCTTTTAGCTACAAAGAAAACCGGACCTTACCAATAATTTACTAACAATAATCTTCGACTTACCTGCCGTAACCTTCTTGGCCGGGTCTGGGAGATGGAGACCGACTCGCTTGATAGTCACCTGAAAACGGGTTCAAATTTTGACCTTCTTTGTGAGACGTCGCGTGGGCGTTGAACGCGGAAATCATGTCCCGCAGAGAAGTCATGATTAAACGTTCGAAAAAAAAACTTATCGAACGAAATGTGTTCGAATTTGCGTGAAATTCGCGAAAATTCGGTGTACCAAAATGCCGTGCGAGATTCGCGGGTCGAGCAGCTCGAAATACACTGAACGGTGGCGTTCGCGAATGAATCTGAAAGGAGGCGGTTCGGGGCGGCCGGTTTTATAGCGGGGGGAGGGGAAGTCGCCGCGACGGCAGCGCTCGAAACGCCGGCGACGTCGCGTCGAAAACCGTCCCTACAGGGATGTCAAACGGCCCGGTTGAAACGCCAGGAACCGTCTGAAGGGTGCAGGGGAAGAAGGGTGAGACTCCAGAAATCTTCTGAGGAAGTCACTGCCATCACACAATGTGATGGATAGTCAGATTCAGAAGTACGGAATACACCTTAGTCAATCATTAACACTCCGAAGGTCGCGCCCCAAAAGTTACTTAGATGGTCGCGCTGGTCCTGTGAGATCCATCTGGAAGTGATGGAGTTTTTCAATGAAAATGACCCCCATTTTTATATTTTAGGAGCTAGAAAACGTAGTAAAGTAGAATTGACCTATTTTCTGGTGAAAATGATAGTTTACAAGCAGAAAAAGGTGTATTTCTTGGAAAAAACTAATGACTGAAAAATATGACTTTATCTCGAAATCAAATGTAAGTTTCTCTGTGAATAGCGGTCAGGTACACAATATAATGTATGCATACAATAGAATACATGACAAAAAAGTTGCATCCTTACAAAAAACAGGTACCTACCTGAATAGAATAGGAATTAAATTAATAATCGTTACTTAGATCAAATTACGAATATAACAAAATCCATCATCGTGTTGTATGGAAGGTTAGTAAAACTCATCACAATTATTGAATTATTGATTATTTTTTTGTTTGTATATATGAAAAATACAAAAGGCGGTAACTTATAAGTAACAATAGTACAAATCGTTTGTACAAAATAGCATATAGTAGTATTTTCAGACTTTCATTGTTTATTTATTTTCATTTAATGTAGAATTGCAAAAACATTATAGCGAACGAAATAGTTTCATGCAATGTGTAAAATTACTACAAGAAAGAGAAAAAAAGGGAAATTAGAAAAAGTTACATGCTCGGCCATGTGGATCTATCAGATCCGAATGAAGATTGCACCACACGGGAGGACCGGCTGACTTCCATGATCACACAGAGTCCAAAAGCAACTCAAGAAAAGAAGGTACTGGGAGAGGGAGCCCCCTTCATTGAAGGGTTGGCTGGGAACAGACCAAAGTCCGTCAGTGGATCTCTCAGATCCCAGCGCGACCATCGGAGTGTTAAGTACATTTTGGTTTATTATTTTCAATAACGAACCATTGGAATCAAGCATAAAAAATTGTAAACCCCTCAAAATTTGATGATTTAGATAGATAGATAGATATGTTTATTTTCGCCATTTTGTACAATTCAACAATAATATAATTGCATGAAGGGATGCGATTTGCTCAGATTTCCTACCCGACGTGTAGTAGGCCCGTGTTGTTAGGCGATCTTTGCAAAATCGCTCCATATCGGTAAATAAATTGATGTCTACTATACATTACAGTAATAAGTAAATTACTAAACAATACATGATTGGTCAGAAAAAAAGACGCATTTTGATATTCTAACATACAGGGTGTCCCATGTTAAGCACCGAAAAACTTCGGGAGTCGATTCTACTACTGATTTTAGTAAGAAAGTGACTCTTTTAGCAATTTTTCGTTAGACGCTTAATTTCCGAGTTATTCTAATTTTAAGATTTTTTTCGTATTTTCGACCTTAAGCCATAAAAATGACCATAACTCGCTTAATTTACGAGCAAATCAAAATCTAATTACACCGTTGGATAGGGCGTTAAATTTACCATCTTTCTAGTGGTTATACAAAAATTGTTGTAAGGTCGTGATGGGTGAAAAATCAACTCGTAAAGTCATTTTTGTAAAATTGTCAAAATGTCCTACTTTTTCTTTTGATTGTTAAGGTTTTACTTCTCAGCTTTCCAATGGTATAATTTGTTTTAATTTTACTCGGCTGAATAGGGGTGAAAAATACGTTTGAATGCTAAAAAACGTGGTTGCGCTCATGGAAATCAAGGTTTCTGGTTCGTTGGGCCTCGGGCAGGTTCGACGAATTAGGGGTGGAATTCCATGTCATTTTCAACGCTATTAGACTGATTCCATCACCGTTGGTATGTGAAAGCTCAGTATTGAATTTTGGTAGGTCCGAACCTTTTTTTTTTTAAATTTATTGGTATTTATGCACGAATTGAATGTTCAATTCTCGCAACTTTCTCGATTGTATGAAAAAAGAGATATCTCATTAAGAATAGCGTGTAGATGTGGAATAAAAAATAAAAATAAATAATGATATTTTAGAGAAAGTAAAAATGATATTTATGAACAAAAATAATCTTTTTGTTCATCGAAGTACGTTATTGACTAAACATAAATGAGATGATAAATTATTCTCGACTCCGTCTTTGACTTCGTTTGTCATTCGTCCGGATACCTGTAAACACAAAGGAAAGTTTTTTACAGCCAAGTAGAAAATAATTGAGGAATGAGCTGTCAGGAGACGATGCACATTATGTACTGAAGAAGGAGTAGGTCACATTGAGCACTTACTCTGAATCGGTAATATGATGACCACTGCTTCTAATTTTGACATTCCTCAATTATTTTCTACTTGGCTGTTAAAAACTTTCCTTTGTGTTTACAGGTATCCGGACGAATGACAAACGAAGTCAAAGACGGAGTAGAGGATAATTTATCATCTCATTTATGTTTAGTCAATAACGTACTTCGATGAACATAAAAATTATTTTTGTTCATAAATATCATTTTTACTTTCTCTAAAATATCATTATTTATTTTTATTTTTTATTCCACATCTACACGCAATTCTTTATGAGATATCTCTTTTTCCATACAATCGAGAAAGTTGCGAGAATTGAACATTCAATTCGTGCATAAATACCAAGTAAATTTAAAAAAAAAAAGGTTCGGACCTACGAAAACTCAATACTGAGCTTTCACATACCAACGGTGATGGAATCAGTCTAATAGCGGTGAAAATGACATGGAATTCCACCCCTAATTCGTCGAACCTGCCCGAGGCCCAACGAACCAGAAACCTTGATTTCCATGAGCGCAACCACGTTTTTTAGCATTCAAACGTATTTTTCACCCCTATTCAGCCGAGTAAAATTAAAACAAATTATACCATTGGAAAGCTGAGAAGTAAAACCTTAACAATCAAAAGAAAAAGTAGGACATTTTGACAATTTTACAAAAATGACTTTACGAGTTGATTTTTCACCCATCACGACCTTACAACAATTTTTGTATAACCACTAGAAAGATGGTAAATTTAACGCCCTATCCAACGGTGTAATTAGATTTTGATTTGCTCGTAAATTAAGCGAGTTATGGTCATTTTTATGGCTTAAGGTCGAAAACACGAAAAAAATCTTAAAATTAGAATAACTCGGAAATTAAGCGTCTAACGAAAAATTGCTAGGAGACACTTTCTTACTAAAATTAGTTGTAGAATCGACTCCCGAAGTTTTTCGGTCCTTAACATGGGACACCCTGTATACTAACATAGGTACTTTAATATTCTTCAACTTTAATCATATCTAAGCTTTAATAGTCTCCAATACATATATGCTGTTTAATAGCCTTTCGCATCTAAAGCCCCCTTCCGTAACTAGCAAACAACAAAAACAACATACCTAATACGGTTATACCTTCACTGTGATTGAAAATAAAGTAGCAACACTCATATTGGTCTCAACCTTCGAGAATATTATTTTTCCTTTAAAATCGGATGTTCTTTAATAATAAAGCTCTCTTTCAATCGAATGTTGTGAAGTGGCCTATCGAGTATTCCTACAGACATTACAAGTTACTAAAACAACATACCTAATACCGTTAATTTTTTGTTGAGTTTTCGACCTTACTGCACAAAAATGGTCATATTTCCTTCATTTTTCAGGCAAATTCAAATCAAATTACACCGTTGGAAAGATCTCTTCACCAGTTCAAAAAACTGTATACTAGTGTTTCTACCTCAAACTTGAAAATTTGTCAATTTCAGTTTTTTTAAACATTATGGTGATTTTTTCTGATAACATGCTCCATTTCAGCGTTCAAACGGTAACTCATTTTGCTTCCGAGTCTACCAAGGTAGCGGAACCTTTGTTTTCACTTTTCAAGGACGAAAAAACATGTTCTCCGAAATCAAAATTTTCACTCGCGTTTTGCGTTTTAGAACTTTCTGAACAATTTTGGTTCCGTGTCTGTGTGTCTGTCTGTCTGTCATGAATTCCTTGTAACGCGCATAACTATACGAAGTTATTGTCCGATTTCGATGAAATTTTCAGGGATTGTGCGGGTTGGTGTGTAGACGGTCCCCTATGAAAATCATCATCCCCGGACTGATAGAAGCGACTGCGCATGCGCAAACGTGAATTCCTTGTAACGGCCATAACTTCTACATTTTCCATCCGATTTCAATGAAAATTTCAGAGATGTTACAGATTAGTATTTAGATGGTCCCCTATGAAAATCACCACCTCCGGTCGGATGAAAGCGACTGCGCATGCGCAAACGTGAATTTCCTTGTAACGGCCATAACTTCCACATTTTCAACGCGATTTCAATGAAATTTTCAAGGAAGTTACAGATTAGTTTTAACATGGTCCCCTATGAAAATCACCACCTCCAGACGGATAGTAGCCATTGCGCATGCGCAAACGTGAATTCCTTGTAGCGGCCATAACTTCTACATTTTCCATCCGATTTCAATGAAATTTTCAGTGATGTTACACATTAGTATTTAGATGGTCCCCTATGAAAATCATCATCCCTGGACTGATGGAAGCGACTGCGCATTTTTTTAATCTAATCACATACATCTACTCACTTAATTTTTCATCCGAAGTTGATGAAATTTTCTAGGATTGTCCAGATTAGCGTGTAGATGGTCCCCTATGAGGGTAATGAAAGGTACTTAGAGATTGGTGTTTTGAGATTTACTACTACCTATACATCGGATCATCTATACAATCGGGTGTTGGATACGAGGAAGCTATGTGCCACACCCACTTGGCAGACGTTTTTATGTAGAAGCGATACGGAATTTTATGAGATTCACCAAACCACAGTTTATAGCCAATTTTCTACGGAAAACAGAATCACAATATTCGTCTCGTGAGAATTCCCAACTCGGCTTCGTACCTACGTGGTTCTGGTCGTCTGACGAATCGATGTTTCTGGCAGACATTCGCGCATTCCTATCCGGATTTTTTTGTTTTGAAGCGACCTTTGGACGCCTGCCCGTCATTCCTTCCCCAATGCACATTTTAAGTAAGTTGTCACAGGTACCTCACCTTCTTATTCGGAGTTGGTTAAACATAGACAAAGGCATATTTTACGTAGTTACGCCTTGGTGCGTTAAAACCTATATTTATTTTTCGAGAGTGGGTGTTATTTCGTTTACCCACATCGACTCTTTCTGAGTCACTTCAATGGATTTTACGGTCTAATATTGGGTAGATAAGTACCTATGAAGAAATATTACAGCGTTTTGCTCTTATAATATTTATCTGATCGTGGGTTGAGGAAGAACGCAAATGATGTTCTCGTTGGCGAGTGCTTCCGAGCAAGACAACGTTCTCTTTTCCGAGCTCAGTAATTTATTACGAAAAAATATGACCATAATAGTTATGTCATGCATTTTATAGACTAAGAAGGTACACTTATAATAATAATAATAATAGTTCTTTATTCGTTGTACCATAATGTACGAGAATGCACATGTATGTACATGAATGCGTCATTATACATAAGTCGTACGAATGCACATGTATGCACGAGAATGCACATGTATGTACATGAATGCGTCATTATACATAAGTCGTAATAAATGTTTGGTCAAAGTATTCCTTTAGACTGTAGAATGGAGTTTCCTTCAAAAAATCTTCATGGTCTTCTCAAATTGCCTCTTTGGTAACTCTCGTATTGAACTTGGAATGTTATTATAAATCTTTATCGATGTGTTGTGGTACTGCTTTTGTGTCACACATAGTCTATGAAACGGCAGATCGACGTCGTCTCTCCTTCTTGTACGATGATAGTGTATGTCTCCCCGGGCTAATGTGTTTCTATCATTGATGTAGCAGCTTGCGTAATAAATATAAGCGTTTATGATCGTCATGATTTTCATCTTCTTGAATAAGGGTTTGCAGTGATCTAGGTGGCCAGCTCTACACAATACTCGAAGTGCTTTTTTCTGCATACGCTGAACTCTATCAATTTCTTGAGAATTGCCCCATATATGCAAGGCATACGTACATTTTGCATGGAAGACTCCGAAGTACACCTCACGCATGGATTCCTCCGGCAAAAATGTCGAGGCTTGTCTTAATGCGTAAACTGCACCATGAAGCTCTTTGATGAGGGACTCGACGTGGTGACTCCAATAAGGAATTTCACCGATTTCTGTTTGTATTTTTCCTGAATAGTTAATGATGTGGGATAGATGCAAATCGGGCTGATTTCGGAAAATATGTCTCCTGTTATTTTTGGGAGACAGTCAAAATTTTTAATTTCAAAACTAACCGGGAAAACAGACGTGCAGCGGGAACGCTCGCTGATTGGGCTGTTCGGATCGCCGTCTCCTCCCAGTGTTGCCCATTGGGACGACGAAATTGTGTTTTCTAAGAGAAAAGTTATCAAACAAAAACAGGGGAAACCTAATTTTCCCCATCTCGCTTTTTCTATTTTTTTCTTCAGTTTTTCGATTTCGAACTTTACTGTTTCATGATATTTTGCATCTGGGGACTATGGATTTCTCGATCTCAGCGCTTCAAGCGGCCATAAATGAACTATTCCAGCATGACGTCATTTTCCCGGTTTTTTTAAACATTCGTATTTTCTACACTGTTTTGTTTATTCGTAAATTAGGAAGTTCGGGCTGAAAGTTTGCCTTAGGGGGTTTTTAGAGGTGCTTAATCCGATTTTGGGTCAAAAATAGGAAATTCCGACATGGTGAAATTCCTCATTCAGGCGTTCATCAATCGTTACTCCGACAAGTCTAGCTGACTCTACGGTAGATAGGTTATTATTTATTGGTTTGGTTCTAACGCCAACAAGTAAGTGCTTGGATTTTTGGGGATTCAAAACTAGCCTATTAGTACTGAACCACTCTTCTACATTGTTCATTTCAATTAAATACTTTCTTTCAACGTCTGGCTGCGTTTTACCCCGCAATACTATGGTCGTATCGTCTGCATAGTGTACGAGGTGTGCCGGTGTGCAAATATTTATGTCATTCACATAAATTATGAAGAGTAGTGGGCCTAAGATTGATCCTTGAGGAACCCCAATCTCCTGCTGTCTGATTAAACCGGACTTGACCCCATTGTCAGTAAGTTGACTCCGCCCTGTCAAGTAAGACTCAACCAAGCCGAGAGCGACACCCCGTATTCCATAAAATTCCAATTTCCTGAGCAATATTTCTTTTGACAGACAATTGAAAGCTTTCGATAGGTCGCACATTGTCACCATTGCTATCTCCCTCTTGTCCAGACAGTCTACTAACTCGTCAACCACTGATTGAAGGAGAGAAATGGTACTTAAACTCTTCCTGTATCCGTGCTGGTGAAGAAATTAAGAATATCTGCTCTTAATTAAGAAGTAATTAAGAGACAACGTTTTTCAAATAGCCTGAACTGCTTAAGCATCTTATTGGACAATAAGGTGCACCATGAAGATTCTCAACTTACTAGACTTATAAACGAAGGGAGAAGGTACCCATTTAGAAGTAATTAACCCTTAATTTCCCACGTGTTAAAAAAAATCGGATTTTGGTTAATCATTTTCAATAAGGAACCTTTAGAATGAGGTATTTCGGTGAGTCGGAAATTCTGGTTTTTGACCTCAAATTTGGATTCAGCACCCTTGAAAACCTATATACTACAACTTTAAGCCCAATGATACTATAACATGTGGTAGAAAAATTAATTAAAGAGATCACACGTTTGAAAAAGGCGGGCCGCATTAACTGCACACACACTAGGCAAGGACTACGCCGGGCGCGTGTGTGAGTAATATTTTGTAGTATCCAAGACGTCCTCCAAGGGTTTCTGTGCATGGATACTTTTTTCAAAGACAGTTGGCTAGCTATGTCACGATTGGCTAGCTACGTCACACCATTCAAATCTTCAACTTTCCTTAGCTTCTCTGATTTTTTAAAAACATTTTCTCGACGAACAGACCCAATTACCGTTATTCCTGAGCCTAACTGTTTTGAAAAAAAAGTTGACTGAAATACCCCATTGGTCAGTTGGTCTATCAAGTTATTCCTGACATATTTACGTGTTAGTGTATTTTCACTCTTTTTCGATTAAAAAACCCAAGCTATTCTTCTGGCTCCACACATTTTGGAGCCTTCCCTGGAACGTTATTTAGTAACAGTATTATTTTGGTAACAGGTTCCAAGCAGAATTAACGAAACCCGGTAATAGGTTATTTTTAACTGTTACGTTAAATACCGCCCATCTCTAATTTGGTTGTCGTTCTCTAATGTTAAGAAGCTAGGAAGACAATCTGCTTTATTTAACCGTCCGCTGAGCTGTGTTGGGACAAATCTTCAAACATTCAAATAATTCAGGTGGGGAGAATACGAAAAAAGTGTACGATATTTCGATACTGAGTTGAATCCCATTTTTATCGTATTGTTTTCAAGTTATTGAAAAATTAGTCATTGCATTTTTTGTTTGGATGATTTAGGTTGACCTGAACGGACGGTTTCACTTAAATTTGTATCAAGCAAATTGCAGCGATTACAATAGATACTTGATCTATCTTAGGCAATATTTTGATTACCACACTTGATCAAAGAAGTATCAATACAATCAAAAACCATCGATAGTTTAGTACTGATGGTTTCCAACAATCGATGGTTGACTTCGATGGTTTATTCGATAGTAACTATCGATAGTTTCCAAACGATACTCATCCCTAGTTGCCACGGAATATCCGTGTCGTGTAATTACAGTGGAAGTCCCATATTGAAAGACGAAGAAGAAAGCGAAGGTTCTGATGGTTGGAATTCTGATATATTGTCACTGACCCGCCTACTCACGTAAATCATGTTTCCTGAAAACCACGTTTTTTCGGCAACCTTTTGGCATTCCAAGTTGAACTTTTGGCAAATCCATTACGTTTCGACAACTACTCGAGTCCATGTCCACCATTTTTACTTCTACAATGTTCCATAGAGGGTTTTTTTTCACAAAAATGTAGTACCTATTAAATATGTGTCACCTGAAAAGTACGTATCGACTCAAATTTAAAATTAAAGTACTAACAGTCAGAGCGGAGGCAGAACTTTGTAGGGGTTCAAAATACCAAGTGGATCCATCGAGCTCTTGAGACGACGCATCAGATCGATCGCTTCGGGAGATTTGGCATATTTTAGAAATTTCGCCTTTTTGAATCCCATTCCTGCAGAATACAATAAATCATCATTCATTCATTCTTATTAACAATTCTCTAATACCTTCGTAGTTTCAGATTTATACAAGGTATCTCGCGCAGAGATGGGCGAATTCTTATTTATAAATACGATTATGAATAAAAATCACATCTGCGACTTTATGATTATGAATACGAATACAATCGTATTCACACTTTGAATACGATTTTCCCCCGTATTCGTATTTCATGATTTTTTCTATGATTTCCCCAAAAATCGAATATTTAAACGAATCTCCCTGAAAATCATACTATTTTTATGATTTTCTCCAGAACTCTGGACATATTTATAACCTAACATTGTCAAAATAATCAATCAAAATTCGAAACGCTCACAAATTCTTATAGGATTTTTCACGCAGAATCGAATGAGACCAACTCCAGGTCGCTCCGACCAACCAAATAAAAAGTACGACGAAATTTCCGCAGAAAATCGTATTTTTTTGACAATTAGCACTGGAAATCATTAAAAAATTATGATTCTTACCGGACATTTCGTCGTACTTTCTATTCAGTTGGTCGTAGCGACCTGGTATTGGTCTCATTCGATTCTGCTTGAAAAATCCTATAAGAATTGGTGAGCGTTTCGAATTTTTATTAATTATGTTGGCAATTTTAGGGAATAAATACGACCAAAATTGCGGTAAAAATCATATTTTTTTATGATTTTTAGTACAAATTGTAAAAAATACGATTTTTAGCGGAAATGTCGTCGTAGTTTCTATACAGTTGGTCGTAGAGACCTGGGGTTGGTCTCATTCAATTCTGCGTAAAAAATCCTATAAGATTTTGTGAGCGTTTCGAATTTCGATTGATTATTTTGACAATGTTAGGTTATAAATATGTTCAGAGTTCGGGAGAAAATCATTTTAAAAAAGTACGATTTTCAGGGAAAATCGTTTAAAAAATTCGATTTTTGGGGAAATCATAGAAAAAATCATAAAATCGTATTCAAAATACGAATACGGGGGAAAATCGTATTCAAAGTGTGAATACGATTGTATTCGTATTCATAATCATGAAGTCGCAGATATGATTTGTATTCATAATCGTATTTATGAATAAGAATTCGTCCATCTCTGATCTCGCGTTATATGCGCAAAATTTCGACTACTCGTTCTACAACTAATATCCTACAAAATTTAATTTTATGAATTTGTTACTTGTTAACTTGGAAACGTCATGGTGGCTCAATTCTGGATATTTGAAGTCAAATTTTGCGGAATTAGCTTGATTTTTTGTTCATTTGGGAGGAAACGTCTCGAATGAGCTTGATAAATGGGGTATGCACATGGATCGGGAAAAATTATTTTAAATCTAAACTAGACCTCATTTCGAGAATTTCGACACCAACCGCGGACCTTCTAGCGTGAGAAGACCTTTTTCTATGATTTTTCGGAGTTTCGAATTATTATGACGTCACAGTAGGCTGGGGGTCCCGCCCAGGCGTGTCGTCAGAATAATTCGAAACTTTGAAAAAGCAACCAATAAGGAGATTTGAAGGTGAAAAATGAGCCCAAAAAGGTAATTTTGTCAAATCTTCAAAACTGCCTGCTAATCAAATGAAGACCACAGGGGAAGATCGCACCAAGTCGATTTTTTGTGAAAAATAGGTTATGACGGTTCCTTATAGATTTTTTCACGACGGACTCGATGGTGACAACCAAAATGGGCAAAAACAATTCAATATAAGAGAAAAATGCGAGGAACGAAACACCGTACAGGGGAAGAACGCACCAAGCCGAGCACAACTGGGGAAAGAACGTGCCAACTTTCAGGCTCCCTCCCCCAGGTCGTATTCCCCTACCTGATGGATCTCTGTGATTCACGCATTCATGTGGTTTTCCTGGGTTTCACAGTATTATTTTCGATTGTTGGCGGCGATAAATATTATCTTCTTCTTACCAATAAGTTTATTTGAGATGATAGGTACTAGTGTTTGTTTTCTTGAAAACGGTGAAACTGTTTTTGTTGGCGAAAACTGTTTTGTTTTCGTGGAAGTGAATATGGAACAGGAAAGCGAGGAAGGTGGGATTAATCTTGTTACCACCAAGAAGAGAAAATCTACTGGAAGGATGCGGGATGTGGCTCAGTCCTATTTCAAGAAGTTCAAGATCAAAAAATTAAAACACGTGTCCTGAGTTTTTTGGTAATTTTTTCTGAACAAAGGGTTTTCCTTGATTTTTAAAAATACAAACATCAGTTTCCTAAAATTTTATTAAATGAACAATTTTTTCAAAATCAATGTTAATGTCCTTAATTTTTTTTGTAATACCTACTCCTTTTTTGCAAGAACAAAAATGAATTTCCTAGACTTTATTCTATTAAAATATTTTGCAAAACTTCTTCGTGAGTGTACTGTTGAAAATACCAAATCATTATACGAGGGTGGATCAAATATAAACGGGTCTCTGACCTCTGAGCACCGACGGTTGACAGAAGCGTCACTTCGAGATTGTTTGAACAGGTTCATTAGAAGGTGGATGAGGGGGGCGTCTCCCCCTTTACAACCTTTCATGAGTAGTTATCGCGATGTCTGAACAAAAGGTGCCCGTTTCCATTGAGCAACGAATTATCATAAAATTTCTTACCCGTGAAAGAGTCAAACCTTCGGAAATTTTTCAAAGGTTGACTGCCCAGTTCGGGGACCAAACCCTCTCTAGGACCCGTGTGTTTGCCTGGCACAAAGAGTTTCAGGAGGGAAGAGAACGAGTAGAGAATGAGGAACACGATCGTCGTCCCTGGAGCAGCATTACAGATGAGAACATTCAAGCGTTTCGTGACATTCTTGAAGATGATCGACGTGTGACTGTCTCCGAAATCGCTGAGTAGGTAGGGGTAAGTTATGGGAGCTGCCAAACGATCATTACAGAGCACCTAGGATTCCGTAAAGTGTGTGCCAGATGGGTCCCTCGCCTTTTGACTGCAGATCAGAAGTTGAGAGGTTTGGAGGTCCGTCAGAGGCTTTTTGCAAGGTTTGAGGAAGAAGGGGAAGCATTTTTGGCTAGCATCGTCACCTACGACGAAACATGGGTCCATCATTACACACCCGAATCGAAGCAAGCCAGTATGGAGTGGCGGAGGAAGGGGGAGACAGCCCCAGTGAAAGCAAAAACTCGACTGTCTGCTGGCAAGGTCCTTGCAACTGTTTTTTTCGACTATCGAGGCGTTTTGCTCATTGATTTTTTGCATGAGCGAAGAACAATCAATGCTGCCTACTATTGTGAGCTGCTGACTCAGGTGAGGGCTGCATATCGCAGCAAAAGACGGAATCAACCAATTCGTGACGTCATCCTCCTCCACGACAATGCAAGGCCCCATACTGCAGCTCTAACTGTCCAAAAATTGGAAGAAATGCATTGGACTCCACTTGATCATCCTCCCTACAGCCCTGACCTATCGCCCTGTGATTTTCACTTGTTTGGGCCACTTAAAGAAGCCCTAGGCGGACAGCGATTCGAGGATGATGAGGGGTTCGTGCGCAATTGGCTTCAGACGCAACCTTCATCGTTTTTTATTGCTGGGATTAAAAAACTTCCTATTCGCTGGGGAAAATGTGTCACAAAAGCAGGAGACTATGTAGAAAAGTGACATATACCCGCTTTTTATTTTCTAACAAATAAAATTTAAAAAAAAATAAAGTCCCGTTTATATTTGATCCACTCTCGTATATATTATTAAAATGTCACGAAACCGTTATGCCCTGATAAAGAGAGAAATCTTATGGCAGGATACTACGAATAAAACCAGCAATACACATTCATGGTGCGTTCTTCCTCTGTACAGATGGACCTTTGCAACTTTGGATAGCAATATGGAGTTTTAAAATATTTTTTGCAGTAGTTTTGATTGCTCCACCGCATTCTACAGTACGCTGAGATACAAATCCCCTTGTTTTTTAATGTATCGACCAAATTCGACCTAATATTGGGTTTTTGCCGGAAAAAATTATTTCCTGAAAAGTTTACAAAATGGGACATGGTGCGTTCTTCCCATGTAGTCTTCAAATGATAATTAGTCCCAATAATTCCGGTGATACGCTTCAACCTGTAAGCCTAAACAACTACGCGAGGCATCATCTTTCAAATGGCATAATAATTCGTTATTTTCTCTCTAACATTTTAAAGAAAATGGAGTTTATAGGCTAATTGTTGAGTTTATTTCGAAAAAGCGATCTAGGAACCAATTACCTACTGACATTTTAACGGGAGGAATACGCCTTTTATCGAGAATCAATGGTCTATCAATTTAGTTAGTTTGAAGTTTTTGAATATTATTTTATAGTACACTCGGTCCTTACCGTGCTCAGCTGAAATACTGCCTCCGACACTCATTACCCATTCAAAAATGAAAGGCTCGATTGCATTGAGTAGTCGGCCTGAGTAAGACGGAGACGTGACGTCCAAATGAAGATTTCCATCGCCTGCAATTCATTTCGAAAAAAAATCCCATAAATTCGAAGCAGATTATTACGGATTCTATGGGGAGTTTCAATGATTAATGTAAGGGTTTGCCCCTTACATAAATTAACTATGATTATAGTTAAAAGTAAAAAGAAATGTAAAACTCGACATTTTTGTACTTGAGAAAACCTTTCTGTTCTATTTTTCATTCATAGCCCCTCATTACCGTCATTTCGTAACTATGGAAACATATGTTACATTATAAAATAGTTGTAGTTACTCCTAAATGATGGTGGAATTGAGGTTACTATTACCTAGCTCATTACATCCCCCCACCTAAGAGGAGTCATTGCTCCTGCAATGATAAGGGATACAATTTTTGACGGCAGCTTTCTTTTCTCTCCCACTTTCATCTTCATATGTGAGTGTTTTTGGAAAATTGTTCATTACTAATATACTTTTCAGCTTGTATGGACCACGCACTATAGGTTCACGTCCACTGTAGCCACATTGCACCAAGATCTTCTCACCTTCCACAAATTTAGGAACTCCTTTGGACTGTCGCTTATCAAAGTATTTTTTCAATGAATCTGAGTATTGCTTGAGCTGATCTGGTGTAAAAGCTTCTTCTTTTAACATTTCTGCAGTAATCCCAAATTTTATGTCTGCTGGAAGAACAGTTGTTTCGTTGAAAGCCTTGAACCGGGGTGAGCAACCGATCGCAGAGCAGTAAGACCTGTTAATATGATTTACAGCAGCATCTAAGCACCTTTTCCATCCCCCGTTGAATGTTGGATAGAGAGCTAGGAACTGCTTCAAGTCTCGAATCCTCCTTTCTGCAAGGCCGTTTCCTTCTGGATGGTAAGGGGCCGAATTAATTAATTTGATTCCTCTTTCTTGCGCGAATCTCTTCATCTCGTTTGAAATGAATTGGGGACCGTTATCTGAGACTATGCGACGCACTTTGTCAATATGAGGGAAGTTAGAAAGATATCGCACAACTGCTACAGAGCTCTCCTTCATTGATTTGGCAAATAACATCCGTGTGTTATCATCTACAATTATCAGGAATGATTGAGTAGTAGCAGACGCTTCAGACTTCTTTTTTCTCTCTCCAAAGTCTAGATGAAGGCATTCAAAAGGAGTTTCCGATCTTGTGGGATTCATCATGACATCAGGTTTTGTCCTATACTTGAATTTAACAAGTTGGCATTGGTGGCAGCTTTGTACGTACTCTCTAACTTCTTTCTTCATCCCAGGCCACACGAATCTTGCACGAATTTTGTTATAGGTTCTCAGGAATCCATCATGACCTCCTGAGTCAGCGTCATCATGATAGGATCTTAGAACTTCTATCTTCATGATTGGATCCACTTTGAGTCGCTCCATAGAAGGATTCACTAAACAAACGTCACTAGTCGCAGGCAAATGTTTTTCCACACAAAGTCGGGATAGTGCATCGGCATCTTCGAGATCTCTTCCTCTTCGGTGTTGAATCTGAATGTTGTAGCCTTGAAGGAATAGTTGCCATCTAGCTAACCTACCTTTTGGATCTTTGAGGTTCAATAGATGCGTTAGGGCTTGATGGTCAGTGTGTACCAAAAAGCTTTTTCCTTCAAGATAAGATCGGAAGTATTTTATGGCAGCAACAACCCCAAGAGCCTCTTTATCAGTTACTGAGTAATTGGTTTCGGCTTGTGTAAATGTGTGTGAAAAATATCCAATTACTCTAAGTTGTTGGTTCTTTTTCATCTGAACATCTCGTTGGTACAGTATTGCACCACATCCAAAGTTGGAGGCATCGCTGCATAACTCGAAAGGCTTATCCCAGTCAGGAAGTTGAAGTATTGGGTTTGATGTTATTTTTTCAACCAACTTCTTGAAAGCTTGTTCACATTCGTCAGACCAAACAAATGGAACATCTTTCCCTTTCAGCTTATCCAACGGTCTCACAATATCTGCATATTGGTGAATGAAAGCACGGAAATGTCCGGTAAGGCCAGTGAACACACGAAGTGAGTGAACATCCTTTGGTCGTTGCATATTTCTAACTTTTTCAATCGACTCTTGTTTGGTTGTTTTAGTGTTACCATCAATGATGCGCCCCAAAAATGTAACTTCCGGCTTATTGATATCACTCTTTTCAATATTGAGTTTTATATTCACTTCATTCAAACGCTCGATGACAGAATATGTTTTCTGAGAACACTCTTCTAGGGATCTTCCACCCACCAAAATGTCATCGACATACACCCATATCATTGGATCATTCAGTAAATCACCTAGGGCCCACGTCATAAATCTTTGAAAAACAGGAGGTGAATTTTTCCAACCAAACGGTAAGAAATTGAATTCGAACTGACCGAATGGCAGAACAAATGAACTGAATTTTCTAGTTTCCTCATCCAATTGGACCTGATAGAAACCATCCTTTAGATCAAGTTTTGTGAAATGGGTGCAACCACCAAAGCAACAGATTATATCATCGATAATTGGGAAGGGAAATGGGTCTAATTGAGTATACTTATTTATGGCTCTGTAATCTTGGCATAATCTGAGTGATCCATTTGCTTTGGGCACAATCACACATGGTGAAGCATACTCATAGCATAGCATGGAGGAAGGCCTTATGATTCCACAGTCAAGTAGTTCCTTGATTTTTCCCTGAGCCCATATGTGCTTCTCACGAGACAATCGGTAAGGTTTATGGCTTACAACAGGAGTGCCTGGCTGAAGCCTAAAAGGTACCGAATAATCAACTGGTTTCTTGTTGGCAGGGAACATTTTCAAAATATCTTGTTTGTCCATGATATTCTTGCGAGGAACAATATTGTGACAAGAAGTGCTACCAGGATTCTCGTGGATAAGAGAAAATCCTAATGCACGCAAACTACTGTATCCAACAATCAAATCGTACACTATGGAACTACATACATATACCTTAGCTGTGATGCGGCGATTCCCATGCTGTAACTTGATTTGGGATGAGTGTAAGATGTCTTCCTTTGCACTGTTGAAACCTCGCAAAGTGTTCCTGTCTTCTTTCAATATCAGCTTTAATTTGTCAGCCACATCTGATCTCATGATATTTACTGATGCACCACTATCTAGTAAGCAGCGCATCGGAACCCCATTGACGTTTAACTCCAGGGTGGGTACTGAGGAGTTCATTGTACTGCACGAGTACAGGGTGAACTCTTGCTTTTTCACAATCAATTTTTCGTCACGTCCTGTTAGTTGAGATCTACTATCTTCAATAGGCATGATCCTCGCCACAACCATTCTCAGATCTTCAACTGTTGGGGTATCTAACAGCCCTATTTGATCTTGCATTTTCGAGGGAAGACCCATCAGTAGCATGATTTTCATTGCACGATCTGGCATCTCACCATAAGCTAAACGAATTAACCGGATCTTTTCATACCAATAGTCCATTAAGGGCCCACTGGAATAAACCAAATTATTGGCATTGATGGCAGCTTGTATTTCGTTTTGCCCAAAAGCTAGAAGGAATGATTTTTTCCATTCAGTCCATCCCTCTTCTTCGTGACACAGTAGGCGAGAATAAAACCATTTGGATGCAATACTATCAGGCTTGAACTTCGAAATTAGGTTTGCAATCTTCATTTCATCACCATTCCACCTATTAATTAGACATGCCTTTTCGTACAATGTGATCCACAACCTTGGATCATCCGAATTTCCATCAAAACATGGTACTTCCAAGAAACAAGGTGGTTCACAAGCAGCAGCAACTGTACTCTCAAATGTAGATAATACATTTCCCATTACCTGTTCAAGGAATTCGTGTTGCTGTCGCTGCATCTTGTCCCAAAACTGCAGAATCCATGAGAAATCCCCACTTGAATGTGTCATTTTTCTGTTTCGTTGCTCGACGAACGTGGCTCCCGAAATTCTCGAGTCCTGAACCGACCTGCGCCAATGTAAGGGTTTGCCCCTTACATAAATTAACTATGATTATAGTTAAAAGTAAAAAGAAATGTAAAACTCGACATTTTTGTACTTGAGAAAACCTTTCTGTTCTATTTTTCATTCATAGCCCCTCATTACCGTCATTTCGTAACTATGGAAACATATGTTACATTATAAAATAGTTGTAGTTACTCCTAAATGATGGTGGAATTGAGGTTACTATTACCTAGCTCATTACAATTAAATTACAATTGCAAGTTTCTGATACATAATTAATAAGCTAAAAGTAAACTCAGTCATCAGACAACACGATAATGGTAAACCATCAACAAATTGACAGGTTTATTCTTCAATTACGTACCCAAATGACCGAATCCAGATACTTTTGCGTCTCTGAACGGAGCAATTCGCTGCTTCAAGACTCCTACAGCATCGTAGAAGTTTCTCAGCGGAAGTGTGACGTCGTAAGTGTAGAGATAATCTTCTTTGCTAGACGCCTCTGCCGCACGTTCTCTCAACTGCCACAAATTCTGCAAATTACCGACCATTTGATTGAAATAGACGACCAATTACGCACCTGGTGGACACTACCGATATGTAGGGATGGAAGTTTAAAAAGAATCCTATAGAGAGGGATTTTTTTTTTTTCAAGTATGTGCATTTGGCTTGAATTTATCCCAAGATCGTGGAAGTGTTTGGTAGAGATACGATGAGTCGACAAGCCTCGCTTCCCACTTCACAGCTGGCTCCATGTTTTTACGGATGGATCAGCAACGGGAGCAAACAGCAACGCAGGAGCTGGAGTTTATTGCAGTGACTTCCAGATTTGCTGCCCAGTGGGACGCCTTGCTACAAACTTTGATGGCGAGATAAGAGCAATCCTTTTGGCATTAGAAAGAATCGCTGCCGTGGAGGCCCCAGACATTGCGATGCTGGCTGACTCCCAGGCTGCAATCTTGGCAGTGACCTCCAGTTCCTATACCGACTCTGAGGATGTGTTGAACTGCCGATCACTCGTCCAAAGCGCTCTAACGCAAGGAAAGGTTATCGCCTTCCAGTGGATACCTCCCCACTGTGGAGTATATGGCAACGAGCGCGCTGACGATTTGGCCAGGAGAGGAGCTGGGATGGACCAGCCAACCCCTGCAGTAGCTTTCACCGCATCTAACAGGATGATAAAGTCAAGACTTAGCCAGAAAACAAAAGCCAGTTTGAGACGAGCCTCGGAGGGTAAGCAATGGGACATCCTTAACGATCCGAACCAGAGAGTCCCATTAGGCGCCTCCAGAGAGTGTCGGTGGCATGTTTTCGAACTGCTACTGGACACGATTACCTGAGAAAGCATCTCCACCGCATTGGGCTGGCAGATGACCCACTCAGTGGCGTCTGGTGAGAATATTCGTGAGGCAAACAGCTTGGCCAGTCACAGAGGAATAAACAATAATGAAAAACGCTGCAAATTATTACACAAAGGTTTATTATTTTTCTGAAGATCAAGCGTCAGCTTTACCCTCGTCACTACCTACCAATCATGTTTTTGCTTCAAAATGTTGTTTATTTAGATGAAATAAACCCTTCACACTCCATTTGAAGAAATAAAGAATTCCTTGGTTTAGAAATTTGATTACCGGTTGGTTAAGGAAGCAAAACATGTACAACCCAAAGAAATGAACTTCGATCGCATTTTGGTCAGCTAAAATTTTTAAGGTGATAAGGTCTCTTTTGCGATTCACACCCGTGTTTCTCATTTATCGTAAGTTCAACCTTCAAGTTCTCATGGAGAGCTGATAGTTTATCCTCTGGGTGGGTTCATACGATTCTAAAAATCCAATGGTACCTATCTCAATTTGGTGAAAAAACAATACCTTCATAACGAGAGTTTTCGAGAGAGGGGGCCTTAAGACGTTACAGCCCTAATGTTTCACCGCTTAGAAGTGACTGACAAAACCTTCGGGGCACAAGAAGACCCCCAAATGGAGCTCTTATACCAAATTTCATCAAAATCGGTCTATGATAATTAAAGAAAGTTCCGCGATTTTTTTATATTCGATTTTCAAAATATACGTAGTAGCTACCTACCTCAAACGTAAACCATCGGGGGGTTCAATATTATGCAATTATTTCCATGTAGGTACCTATCAACAAGAAAAACGATTAGGTAAGTACAGTAAAATCGGGAACGGGACACCAGTCAGCCGCTATTTGCGGTGGCGAAAAAACTAAGTTTTCCTTCCTTGAGATAATGTGGTTGGATGGATATGTTATGTCTTGCCATGCATGGGTTAATTACTATCCATGACTCATCTTCCAAGTTTCTCTGCTTTCAAGGTCACGAAACAGTTCTCCAATTGTTTGCAACAGCTGATAGCGTGGTAATGGGGGTATGGTAATATTTGACACCCCGATGACCCCCCGCCACCCCGCCGATCGTCGCCTCTCACTCTAAACAGTCCCGAAAAATTCATTTTTTTGAACTGCTTGCCTTGCATCGCTTTGCCCCGCGCTAGTTCGCTTATCATCTGCAATCATCTACATTACCGACCTCTCCAATTCTGTGGTGTGTTGCGGGCTAGTATCCAAGGCAAAATACGTACTTTCTTATTCCATTCTCCTATTTCATCTAATTTACTTGGTAATAATGAAAAAGTACCTAGGTAAATTATATTAAAATTTTCCAAAATTGGCTATTATATTACTTGCAAAAAATGGGAATAAGTATAGGAGAATCTCAACAAAAATTAGTTTATTCATTTTGCTTATTTTTAGTAAGGCAAACAGTGTTTGCTATGTTTGCCTGGAGGAGGCGCCACTGGACCCACTGTGCCCCCTCTGTGATTCTGACGAAGAGATGACATCAACCCATCTCAAAACGTGCCCTGCCATTGAAGATGCACGACTATCAATGCTGACGACTGAGTGCTGGTGGGAACGAACCGCTGCGCTCTACTGGGCTGCTCGAGAGCGCATGGCACAACTGCCGTAACCGCGCCGTGGCATAGTTTTAAAAAAAATGAGTCGACAAGCAGGTGGGTTAGGCAGTTTAGAGAAGGTGAATGATAGAGTGGGATTTTCAACGATCTGTGATTTCTGACGAACTTGTTCAAAAAAACGAGGAAGAAGTGCAATTAGACTGTCTAGTTAAGCTTGACGACCTTACTGACAAATTTCCTGGCATTTCTCCGAGTCTTCTGTGAGATAGAGAATCTGAAAAACTCGGTTACAAGAAGTGAGAGATTGGTGTCCACAATGCTCACAGAGGAACACTGGTAAAATCGCGTCATCTCCCCACGCGAATTTTCGGATCGATGTTTCTAAGATTCTAGCCTAATAATTCACAAAATATCGAGAAAAATGGAAAATTGAGAGAATAAAGTGGCAAAAATTGTTACTTCAAAAACTGTCTCTCATTGATGAGGAGGCATTCCATTCATAACTGATCCCAACTTAGTTGGGCCAACTGTATAACAGATTCCTACCAAGATGTGCATCTGTATGTCTGTCTTCTTTTCTTATATGACCGCATAGTCATTATTAGAGACTTCATCTTATCATCTTGGATATGTATCTACAAATTTGTGTGGATCTGCCAGTTCAATTCAGAGCTTACCGTCATTCGAGCCGGTTCGTTGGTAGTAATTCCATCCAAGACGAAACCCTTATCCATGGCGTCCTGCACAAAACCGGACAGTTTCTCTTCGTCGTGATCCTCCCGACTGCCGTGGGTTTCTATGAACATGAAGAAGGTGTTCGAGTCGTGCTCCAGAGGAACCTTAAGGTCGAGTTTGTTCTCCAGGTACCACATGCTGGCAGAGTCCATCATCTCGCACGAAGATAATGTTTCACAAAGGTTCCGTTTTGCCAAAGCAAATGTTGATAAGACGTCACTGAAGTTCTTTAGAGCTAAAAAGTAATGAGGAATGAGTTCATTCATTGGAGAGTGCTTAATTTATTCCTGATAGAGCAAGGGATTCTTATATCAGTAAAAATGTACTTTTATGTTTACCTAAGAGGCAAAAAACGTGAAAGAATTTATAGAACATAATACAGGAATATTACTAAGCTGATGCATTACTATACTCGGCATCAAAAATTCATTCGGGCGAAACCTCAGGAGGAGGGCCCCCTACTCCATACCCTTACCTTGCCCCCTCTACTGCCCTTCCCCAACCACCCTCCAACCCCTACTTAACTGCCTTAAGCTGCCTTTTTTTTTTAAATCTCACCTCAAAGACTAAAGGTCTATCTGACGGAGGGGGCACGTCATAAAACAAAATAAATAAATAAATCAAATTGAGATATTTCGGGAAAAATAATAGAAAAGGCTTTTTGAAATTGGGGTTTTTAAACTGTATAATCGCGGACTGGACTTTTCATAATCGAACATGAGAACAACTGCTCATTCCAGGGAGCCATTACTTGCTTTGAGTCAATTGGTGGTAGACACAATGATTGTGTTCCCTTGTGACAAGGAAAGATAAATATAGAAACTAGAGTGGGGATGAACCCAGAGGAAATATAAAATTTGAAAACTTAAGTTCGATTTCGAAAATCCGTGTAATGAAATCAATATTTCTGATGGTGATATTCACTTCTTCACCCAAAAAAAATTATAGTCAAAAAGAATTATTAAAATTCTTAAAATTTTACGTTACAAAAATCTCAGGGATTGTCACAGGTATATCCGAAAAGGCGGTACTTATCAATTCAATATGTAGCCAAAATCGACTACTCCCTACTTCTCTGATCCTACGGCCGTGGATAGGTAAAGTATTACGAACTAAGTACTTAGCCAAATTGAAAATTGCTCGATGTAGGTAGAAGAGGGTAGGAGAGGAGACGAGGACTACTTCTGGACAGCAATCAGGAATGCTGAACCGACGAGAAACTTGTAGATTTCCAGCCTCCCAACTGGAACTGATTAAAAATATGGACGAATTGTATTATTACTGAATAATACCCATTATGATCCAATTAAGCTGAGGGTGTTGATTATTATGTAGACATACCGGTACGATATTTGTGGAGCAGTAAAATTTTCTCCGACGAAACGTGGAATCTTGTTGAAATGTGAAACGTAGCAGCGAAGACGGATGATATTCAGCGACGGTAATCCACGACGATTTTTCAAAGACGACTTCGAAGTTAACTGCGAAACCGAAGAATATAATATAGTACCAATTTATGATGCCAAAATTGTCGAATCCGTCGAATGATTTTATCCGCAACAAGTGGTAGGTGCTTACCGAGAACAAAGGAAGAGCGCCGTAGACGTAGAACATTCGCCTCGAAAATCCTGTGCTGATCCAATCCAGATTCTCTCGTTTCAAGGGGGAAAAGCGAACTTTTGACGGGAATCCGCGGTACGAAATTGAGCAGATATCTTGAATTAAGACGGTATAAAAAAAAGTATTTTCTCGAGAGAACAAAGGGAAGCAACAAGCAGCATTCGTCGTCGAAGGCATGAGAAAAAGGTAAGATGGACGAGAGAGCCTTTCGCCATGTCGAAGCCATCACCATCCGAAATTAATTTTATTTCATCCCATTCACTTCTGGGTTTATAAAATCCAATATTCGTCGAAAATTCCGGAATAATTTTAGGATTATTCGTTCATATATTTTGTTTTCTTTAAAGCTGCAACCTCAGTAACCAATTAGGTACGTTCGGAATAATGGGTTGAGCGGTACCTGGCGTCAACGACGGTAACCTCGCCACTGAAACCGCGCTAATACGATTTGAAGCGGGAACAAAAAAATTCACGCTACACATCCCCCTCCAGCGGTTGAGGTGTAGTATGGTTTGAGCTTGGACGGATGCCAGAGCCCAGCATCTTTGCCATGGGAGTCCTGAAGCTTGCAGGTACCAGCAGGGCTGACAGAAAGAACGGTGAAAGGACCTTCATATTTGTGGCAGAGTTTGGCAGCAGAACGATCTTCAGCAGAAGAGAGATTATACGAGAGTCTTAGAACTTGATCGCCTATTCTGAACTTCTCTGGTCTTCGGCGCAGGTTGTAGCGACGACCTTGATCTGTGCTGGCCTTGAGAAGGTGTGTCTCCACAAGATGATGAATTTCCTCCAGCTTCTTCATGCGAGTAGCCCATTCGTCTGGGTTGAAGTCAACAGGTTGAGAAATCTCCTCAGAATGGCTAGAACGAGAAAATACATAAGGTTTCAACTCACGGCCAAAATTGAGAAAAGCCGGTGAATATTTTGTAGAGCCGTGCACAGCACTATTCAATGCAAATTGAAACTCTCCAATGTATAAATCCCATTGGGTATGACGAGACTGGTCAACGTATGAACGTATAAGTTGACGAATATTTCGGTTTGCACGTTCCGTTGGGTTTGCCTGGCAGTGATACAGCGGAGTGGTACGATGCTGAATTTTACATGCTTGAGCAAGGGAACGTACAGAAGAGCTGACGAAATTTGACGCATTGTCCGTAATTAGTACTGAAGGAGTTCCGAAGCGGTTCAAAATAGTTGATTTGAACTTGGCGAGTATTACAGAAGACGTAGTGACTCGTATGGGCACAAGTTCGACCCATTTAGTAAAAAGGTCTTCGAAAACAAGTAAGTACTTATTGCCGGACGAACTACGGGGAAACGGCCCCATAATATCAGCTGATACGGTATTCCAAGGAGTGGTGAGATAACGAGGAAACATCAGACCTCTAGGAGTAGTGTTCGATGGCTTGACACGTTGACAGACGTCACAGTTTCTCACGTAGCGTATGATGTCTCGATACATTCCTGGCCAATAGTATAATCTTCCTACCCGCCAATGTGTTTTTGCAACACCCAAATGTCCGGATTGAGGAACATCATGACATTCTGCAAGAATTTGAGAGCTTAGATTTCGTGGGATGACTAATTTCCAATCCTCACTAGGGTCTTCAAGTTCTCCTTTAAGGAATGACTTACGGTAATAAAAAAAGCTGATTATTTTCTATCTTCCATTCAGGATGATTATCAGGGTTATGTCGAACTCTGTACATTTTCTGATTGTACCAATCATCATTTATTGACCTGGCATCCGAATGAGAAGTGGAAGAATCACCGAGAGATGCGGTAGGTAAAACGGCAGCAACATTAATGGGCGATGGAATCCGAGAGAGAGCGTCTGCGACGGAATTCAACTTCCCTTTCCGATACACAACTTTATAATGATAAGGTTGTAGACGTAACGTCCATCTTGCTAAACGACCAGTTGGATTTTTCAACTCTAGCAGCCATTTGAGACAAGAATGGTCGGTAATAACGGTAAATTCGCTTCCTTCAATATATTGACGATTCTTCTCAATCCCGTAGATCACAGCTAGGCATTCTTTCTCTGTTACGCTATAATTACGTTCAGCAGATGACAATGTCCGAGAACTATAACTGATTACACGCTCATTACCATCATGAAGTTGCACGAGAGCAGCGCCTATTCCATAGTTGCTCGCATCTGTCTGCAATATGAAGGGTAACTCGAAATTTGGCCTGGCCAAAATAGGGGCGGAAGTGAGCGCAGTCTTGAGAGAATCGAATGCAGTGGCTTGTTCTTCCGACCAAGACCAACTTTTGCGTTTGCTCAATAAAGAAGTCAGCGGGGCTACAATTGAAGAAAAATCCGGTATGAACCTTCGATACCATCCCGACATACCAAGAAACCTGCGGAGCTCAGTAACGTTGGTTGGTGTTGGATATGAGGTAACAGCTTCAATCTTCTCTGGGTCGACACTGATCCCCTCAATATTTACCCTGTAACCCAGATAACGGACTTCGTTACAGCCGAACTCGCATTTTTCAGGATTAAGTCGTAGTCCTGATTCTTTGAGGCGACGAAATACTTCCTTCAGAAGAGTACAGTGCTCAGAAAAGTCGGAAGTACATACAAGAATGTCATCCAAAAATACAACGACTTGAGGATATAGATCTAAAAATATAGAGTCTGCTAGCCGTTGAAAGGTACTCGGAGAATTACACAATCCGAACGGCATGGTACGAAAACGAAACAAACCTCGGCCTGGCACCACAAATGAAGTGATGTCACGACTGGTTTCATCAGCGAGAGGCACTTGAAGGAAAGCTTGCTTGAGGTCCAGTTTGGATAGATATGCTGCTTGTCTAAGACTGTCGAGCAAGGTATTGAGATTTGGCATAGGGTACGAATCTTTTTTCGTTATGGAGTTGATTCGGCGAAAATCAATGCAAAATCTTGGTTTAGCATTGTCCTTACGTACCATGACTACAGGAGAACACCAAGGTGCATGACTCGGTTCAACTATTCCAGACTCCAGCATACTATCTAATTCCTTATGCATAACTTCCAAGACTTTAGGGGAATAGTTGTAAGCTCTTTGTTTTATTGGTTCAGCTGAGCCAACATCAATCTTATGAGAAATTCTTGTAGTTATTCCAGGAGAATTCTCTAAATCAGATAATCCTTGCGAAACTAGTTCAGCTAAGGTATCACGTTGAGGATCGGTAAGTTCTTCAATACCACAACAATTCAAGGTGGAAAGTGGATTACTGTTTGAACGGTAGACGCAGGAAGATGCGAATTGAAATTTCTGATGCGGAAACTCGGAGAAATACCATGAATTATGATGAGCATCAGTCACAATTCCATATTTTCTAATAAAATCTAATCCCAAGACCATAGGGAAAGACAAGGTATCCAAATAATAAAATTCAAATTTGATCATCCTTGGACCAAGGTAAAATATCAAAGGATAGGATTTGAAAATTTTTGTCTGAGATCCATTTGCCATCTGAGCTACGATTGGTTTTATTTTAGAAGTATTGTTCATAGCACCATCTTGTTCAGAATTAATTGGTAAAAGACCCAACAATTTTAGACCTTGATCTCCTATAAACGATAAGGAAGAGCCGGTATCATAGAGAGCGGGTACACAAATTGCCTTCGAATCTGATGAAATTCCATTTGCATCTGCCAAATGAAAAATTACTGGAAGTACCCATAAGTCTGAACTCGAAGAATTTGTATTCAAATTCGTTGAATACGACGGTAAACATAATGACTGGTAACTCAGTTGTTCACGAGAGAAATTAGACGATACAGGAGTCGCAGTCTGGGACGAAGGTCTAATCCTGTCGGTAGATACAACACCTGACTGTAGCGGTAAATGACGAGACGGAACGATAGAAAACGGTAAAGTTGGACGAGAATCCACGATAGACGATAATTCGGTAGTTGAAGTAGGGTCGACGAGTTGAATGGGAGACGCACTGACCCTTACGAGCGTGTCCCGATGGTGTTTTCCGGACGACAAGTTGGACAAGAATTAATTGTCACCCCTGCATGTCCACATCGATAACAAAACCTTCTTCTAGGTTCTGGGCAAGAAACGTAAAAATGAGCGGTACTGTCACAATTCCAACAAACAGTCTTGGAACCCCTAGTTACTGAATGAACGGGAGCAGTTGGTTCATCATGAGTAACCGAACCTTTAGGTGAACTGTGACTAACGGGACGTGAATTTTGGGTAACTATTTTCGTTGTTTTCTGGTTGACCTCATCAGTCTTACCGGGAGAATCTTTATGAGAGACTTGATACACACACACTTGACCAGAAGACTTAGAATTTACCGACTTAGGAGATGAACTATTCCTGGGTGGTTGTTCCTTGGAACGGGTTGAGCTAACGGTGACTGGTTTCAACAGTTCCTCTCGGCGACTAAGTTCAACGATAAAATCGATCAAATTCTGGTGAGTGGGGATGGAATTTGAAGTGTATTTTTCTTCAAAAGCCCTCCTTGTTACTGGATCCAAGTGGCTGAGAGCCATATGCAATTTAACGAAATCGAGAAGATCGAAATTTTCGAGTTTTGTAAGAGAAATCCAATTATTTTCATGAACGTTTAAAAATCGTTGATAATCTGCATGAGTTGGGTTGAGAAGAGGCTTGAATTCTAGCACCCTATTCATGAAGTGAGTTGCTAGACGGCGTCTATTCTGGTAGCGAGCGACTAAAGCTGCAAAAGCCAATGGATAGCTTTCCGCATTCAAAGGGAAGCTAGCTATGACGGAGTATGCATCACCTTTCAAACTGGAACGTAAATATTGGAACTTTTTGACATCATTTCCCGCAAGTGAAGGTTCTTCGTGTACCAGAGAAAGAAAAAGAGAATGGTACTCCATCCATTCCTCGATTTTGCCTGAGAAGGTAGGTAGTGAAATACGAGGAAGTTGGGAACTAGGAGAGGTAGGTATACCTGCGGGTTGCGAAGGTACAGGAGGGTCTTCAACAAGGACTTTCTTAGCACTAACATAATTTGAACGTACGATATCTATCATCTCAAGAGCACGACAATAAAACTTAGATATGTCTAATTTCAATTTCTGAGGATCATCAGATAGCTTAATGTTGAAAGATCTGATTTTAGTTACGAGATCGTCTAACTTAGTCTCTATGACACTAGTACGATCATATGAAGCGGAAAAAGCGAAAACATTTTTCTTAGACGTAAGAGTTAGCGATTTGTCGTAAATTAGTTGTAAAGAAGCAAATAGAACTTCGCGTTCATTAAGTAACATAGCTTGTTCATCCTTCCGTGACTCATCACTACAAGCGCCAGGAGGATCAGGCATGATCTCAACTTAAGATTTACGACAATAAATATGTAAAATTTCAAATTGGTGAACAATCAATTAAATTGATTGCAAATAAGATTGTATGTATCAACCTATACTTCAATTCGAGTCAAATATAGGTATATGATGAAAATTTCGGAACAAAATAAATTTAATATTTTTCTAATTAAAATTTTCAAATTTTAATTAGCATAATCATATAGTTAATTACGTTGGGCGCCATTGATTATATCTGTGACAAGGAAAGATAAATATAGAAACTAGAGTGGGGATGAACCCAGAGGAAATATAAAATTTGAAAACTTAAGTTCGATTTCGAAAATCCGTGTAATGAAATCAATATTTCTGATGGTGATATTCACTTCTTCACCCAAAAAAAATTATAGTCAAAAAGAATTATTAAAATTCTTAAAATTTTACGTTACAAAAATCTCAGGGATTGTCACAGGTATATCCGAAAAGGCGGTACTTATCAATTCAATATGTAGCCAAAATCGACTACTCCCTACTTCTCTGATCCTACGGCCGTGGATAGGTAAAGTATTACGAACTAAGTACTTAGCCAAATTGAAAATTGCTCGATGTAGGTAGAAGAGGGTAGGAGAGGAGACGAGGACTACTTCTGGACAGCAATCAGGAATGCTGAACCGACGAGAAACTTGTAGATTTCCAGCCTCCCAACTGGAACTGATTAAAAATATGGACGAATTGTATTATTACTGAATAATACCCATTATGATCCAATTAAGCTGAGGGTGTTGATTATTATGTAGACATACCGGTACGATATTTGTGGAGCAGTAAAATTTTCTCCGACGAAACGTGGAATCTTGTTGAAATGTGAAACGTAGCAGCGAAGACGGATGATATTCAGCGACGGTAATCCACGACGATTTTTCAAAGACGACTTCGAAGTTAACTGCGAAACCGAAGAATATAATATAGTACCAATTTATGATGCCAAAATTGTCGAATCCGTCGAATGATTTTATCCGCAACAAGTGGTAGGTGCTTACCGAGAACAAAGGAAGAGCGCCGTAGACGTAGAACATTCGCCTCGAAAATCCTGTGCTGATCCAATCCAGATTCTCTCGTTTCAAGGGGGAAAAGCGAACTTTTGACGGGAATCCGCGGTACGAAATTGAGCAGATATCTTGAATTAAGACGGTATAAAAAAAGTATTTTCTCGAGAGAACAAAGGGAAGCAACAAGCAGCATTCGTCGTCGAAGGCATGAGAAAAAGGTAAGATGGACGAGAGAGCCTTTCGCCATGTCGAAGCCATCACCATCCGAAATTAATTTTATTTCATCCCATTCACTTCTGGGTTTATAAAATCCAATATTCGTCGAAAATTCCGGAATAATTTTAGGATTATTCGTTCATATATTTTGTTTTCTTTAAAGCTGCAACCTCAGTAACCAATTAGGTACGTTCGGAATAATGGGTTGAGCGGTACCTGGCGTCAACGACGGTAACCTCGCCACTGAAACCGCGCTAATACGATTTGAAGCGGGAACAAAAAAATTCACGCTACACCCTACACAAATATAATGGGGAGGACGCTCAGGACTCACCCAACGCTGGCCCTGGGGATGAGGGAAGATGAGGACGGTGGGGGTGGGAGAGAGGGATAAAGGGAAGTGCCTCTATAGAAAGACCACCAGTTTAAATATGAGCCGAGCAGTACGCATCTGGTGACACCACGGAGTACACCTACTGAGATGCCCAACTCGCGCAACTCCGTGGCACTTTTCCCACACCACACTCCGCGCCACAACAAGGTCGCAGCCACCACCCTGATGTTTTTGGGTTCCACTCCTTTTAGCTCTGACACTGCTTGCCGTAAATCATCTCTATCGTACTTCCACCATAGGCCTTAGTCACCCGCATGAATATTTGACTTCTAGTACAGTAGTTATTGAGAATAATCAAGTAATATGGAGTAACAAAGCCTGGTTCACATGAGCCAGCAAGTCCACAGCTCTGGATGCTAGGAAAACAGTAAAAATGATTTTTTTGTTTGACTTTTTTCTATGTTAATTTATTTACTTTCAACTGCTTGGTTAATTATCCAATCAGACTTTTAAAAGAATCCGCTATTCCAGCATAGCTCTTTCTTGCTGTCCCATCAGAACAGTCAATAGCGGAATTATACAGCACGTACTCAGAAAAGCCAGATTGATGGAGCGTGGATAAATGGGGCATTGTAAAACAGCTTGAGTGACTATCCCCAGGGTGCCCTCAGATCCGACGAACAGCTGCCGAAGATGATACCCAGTGTTGTCTTTTTTCAGTGAGTTCATCATGTTTAGTACAGTTCCATCCGCGAGGACCAAAACATGAAAATTATGGGTACTACTATAAAAAGTAGGTAAATACCTTGAAAAAAACTGAGAGTGAATAAAGTATCTCAACTTACTGCTTCAATCCCAAGAGTGTTCGCCAACATTGAGCCATATCTGAGGAGGCGCAGGCCACCTGCACAAGTGGAGATGTTCCCGCCAACCTGACAAGAACCTCTGGCGCCCAAATCGTAAGGAGCCATTAAGCCTTCAGGTTTCAGAGCTTTTTCAAGCTTCTCCAAAACGACGCCAGCTTGGCAGCTCACAGTCCCTGAGAAAATACAGAATAAATTGATAATAATAACGATTAAAATTGATTCGATGAACTTCAAGGTGAACACGTGAGGTATATACCAACTAGCTGAAAAGCCTACTAAAAGCAGGCAAAAGCAAATCATAGATATGTGAAAAAATTTTGATGTCATGACCTGTAATTGAACCCAGGTCTCTCACATTTGGGCGACGTACACATACCTACCTAAGGTTGGGATTTTATGTGTTAGACATTCATTGGCCAATGATTGAAGCTAGGTAGCTAGGTGGTAACCAGGGGCGTTGGGTGAAAATATTCGTCAGGCAAACAGCTAGGCTGCAAATTATTACACAAAGGTTCTTTTTTTTCTGTATATAATAATATTATATACATCATGTATATACATATACATGATGATATTATCATGTGCCAGCAAAGAACTCAGCTATAAACCAAAAAAGAGACTCTGAATTTAGACCTAATAAGACGTGAAACCTTCATTCTACAATGTTATGCAGTTATTTCCAAGTGTCTAGCAAATAGAAAAACGATTAGGTGCAGAGAAATACAATAAAATCGGGAACGAGACACCAGCCAACGTCAAACAGCTGGTATTTGCGGCGGCGAAAGAACGAACTGCTTTCCTTCCTTGAGATAATGTGATTGGATGGATATGTTATGTCTTGCCATGCATGGGTTAATTAGTATCCATGCTTCTCTGCTTTCAAGGTCACGAAACAGTTTTCCGACTGTTTGCAACAGCTAATAGCGTGGTAGTGGGGGTATAGCAATACTTGACCCTGCGCTGACCCCCCGCCGCCCGCCGATCGTTGCCTCTCACTCTAAACAGTCCCGATAAATTCATTTTTTCGAACTGCTTGCCTTGCATCACAGAGTACTGGAGACAAGCCTTGCATCGCCTTGAACAGTGGGATCGATTCCAACCATCGAAGTGGTCGCTAGAGTTATCACATTTTCTGCTGGCGGTTTTCCGATTGAGGTAAGAAGAGATTTTCATGTACTTTACTTCAATCAAGTACTTGCAGCCATAAAAAACTTCCATTTAGATTGAAAACATTGGTATTTCATCTGATTCCCATGCTGATAACCCCGACATCACTCCTGTTTCCCCGATTTTTTCACTAACGAAAACTCTTCTCATGGTCAAATCAATTCGGTTTCATGAACCTGAAACCTAATACGCGCTTTGGAGTGTTTTTCCAATCGAAATTATGTTCGACTTGGATAATCCGAGCTCCAGCCCCGATACCATGCGACAAGTAGAGGTGGTCGCTGTAGCAACCACCAAGCCTTCAGCGTTTCAACTATGGGTCTCCCAAAATCAGTGGCGGATTTGGGAATTCTGTGCCATACATTCTTGTCATGTAGGTGAGTAGGAGGTAATAGGTACCAGTACCGGTACCGGTCATTATAGAGACCACTAAGCCTTGAGAGCCGTACTTTAATTACAATCAGTGCATTGTCCTGAAAGTTCTGTGGTCGCCATATTGACCACCAGGAAACCTGAATTATAATAAAACAGAAGCTTTCACAAACTGACTGTCATGTTTTTTCAAGTCTTTGTGGTTCTTTGTGCCTTACTAGCAAATTTTTTCTAGTTCCTGATATCTTTTCTGTGATTGAAATAAGCGTCTACGCTTCTAAATAGGCGCATGACCATTGTGATCAGTGCGACTAATTCCCAGAGCTGTGATGTCTATAACTGAATACTGTCAAACATAAATATATGAATAAAAATCTTATTCTGAGGTTCTGCGCATTTATTCCATGACCGCTTATCGCCCCCGATGAAAGTGTGGTCATTATAGAGACCACTAAGCCTTGAGAGCCGTACTTTGTTTACAATCAGTGCATTATCCTGAAATTTCTGTGGTCGCCATATTGACCACCAGGAAACCTGAATTATAACAAAACAGAAGCTTTTACAAACTGACTGTCATGTTTTTTCAAGTCTTGGGGCTATTATGAATGGAATATAAAGCATTTCAGCCTGATTCTCAATGAAAAATGGCTTGCGCTTTCAGGGATCAGATGGGTGGTTACTCTAGCGACCGCCAACACTTAGAGGATAACAGCGGCTGCAAATTTTGGCAGCAAAAACTCTCTATTATCCGCCTTACCATCTGGTGGAACCACACCATTCCACCAGGTAATTGGATACAGAAACAAAGCTTACATTACTACACCTCACCTGAAATTCCATCCACGAAATTGACCTGGTTCATCAGAGAGGTAGAAATCACGACTTCGTCGAAAACCGGCACTGAACCTCCAACCAGCCCCGTGTTCCCACCTTGAGGACAAACTGCTAATCTGTTTTCGCTGCATATTTTCATCACATGGCTCATTTCCTCCGTGTTTTTTGGACGCAGAACCACTTTTCCTTGGCCTTGAAAGGAAAAAACATTCCAGGTATCATTACCATCATTAGATAATAAATATCATAAGACACTTTACCGCTTTCAATGGAATTAGAAACTTTACCACAGACAGTTTTAAACCAATCGATGTTGTAGGGTGCCACATCCTCTCTGCACGTAAGAACTCTGTTAGCACCGAGAATCCGTTCAAATGCAGCCACCTGGAAAACAGAGGGACGAATCGTTGCAGTCAAGTAACTACTGATTAGTTGTTAGTTGGCATATTGGAACAAAAATTATAGTACATTCAATCAGCAATCTACCTGAGCATCACCAAGATTGCCATAAGACCCTCTTCTCACATCGGGGTACCTCTCAGTAGTTAGGAATGGAGCTGAAGAATATCTCCTCACTATCAGTCGATGAGCCATCCTGTAAGTAGGTAATTAATGATGATACTCAACTACCCTCATACAAGCGAATAGTAATAAATAAAACTGGTCCGTTTTAGACCAAAAAAGCTCATTAGATCTGACATATTCAGGATCTGAAGCTATCGAGGCTATTTGCTGTTTAGGGAATTTTTATCATTGGTGGAGAAACTGGTCCAATCCTAGTAGCAGACAGTTTCGGACCAGACTCCCCTGGCAAAATGGAAACTGTTCCTTTATAGACAACAATCTTGATAGTACAAAATGACAATCATTATTCAAATAATACCTGATCCGCAAATTCTGATAGGTAGTTAGTAAGCTGAGGCGAGATAACTCTTAATTATTACTAAATAAGTAGGCACCTAGGTACTTAGATATTCGCCCTTTTGCTCGTGACTACAAAACCTAAATGGAATGAACATGACTCGAATACGGAAAAACGAATGAATAAATGGCAAAGATGAGAAGATAAGATTAGAACATCAGTCATTGAGGGTAATTTATTAGTTGGTGCAGAGTGTTATCAGTGAGTGAGAGTTAATTTGGAAAACAAAGATAGAAGATATCTCTATCTTTATTATATATAACCATATTTACTTTAATGTATATCATTACTACTAACCATGTAAACCATATATAGTAACCATGGTATGTTATTAACCAAATTTATACGTAGTTGACTGAAGTTTGACACAGAAATTCAACAGGCAAGAGAACAGCACTGCTTCCCGCGTCTCTGGAAGATGAAAGATGATTCATGGCAACGATATATCGATATATCGATAGATTACGGTTGATATATCGATGTATTTATATCGATATAGAGAACCGATATTATCGGTCAATATCGATGTATTTACCGATAATATCGTTACTTGTTTTCAACAAGTAAAAATTAATATTAAAATTAATGGATGAGAAGGGACGCCTTTACCTGTGGAAAACATCAAGTAATTTTATCCCAAATTTTGTAGGTACCTACGTGATGGCTTGATTTGAGACTGTTGAGTTGACTTCAGCTCAAACATGTGTACATGAATGGTTTACACTAAGTGTAAACTAAGACTTAGTTATTACTTAGAATATAATTAGTTAAGACTTAGAATTATTTTTTAACGAATTTTGAAAAGTCTTCAAAATTCGTTAAAAAATAATTCGTTAAAAAATCAAAGATTCGTTAAAAAATAATGGAGACGTGTCTAGATTAAAACTACCTACTATACGAAGTGAAGAAGGTTTTCACAACAATATATTAAATATAATATATAATAAATTTAATAAATATAATAAATATATTAAATATAATAAATTTTATTATTTTCAATTTTGAAGGACCCTATGAATCTATAAATCTATGTTGTTACATGTTAAATATATGTTGTTATTATGTGTTGTTAGAACCCCTGAGGATAGTTTTATCTCCAAATTTGTAACCCCAAAAAACCCTGTGCTAAAATGCTCTGAAACCATAACAATTTCGCACTTTTTTCTGGTTTCAAACTATGAATTTCTAGAAGACTTCTATAAATATACTTAGTTATACTTAAAAAATTATACTTAGTATAACTTCTCAAGTAGGTAGGTTAAATACTAACTTCAACCGGATTTTCCAAGTAGATTGATATTCCGATATGTCGATATATTTCTTCCAAAGAGTGTTAGTGACGTTTCAATTCATCTAAGTACCTACTTACTTTGACAAGTTTTTTCAAGTAGATCTTCCGATATGTCGATAAATATCTTTCTAAATGATATTTGTGATTTTCAAAAACGATTTAATTCACCTACCTACTTCAACACGTTTTTCATAGTAGATCTTCCGATATATCGAAATATCGATACATTTTCTCCGATATATCGATGGTACCGATATCTTATTGACGATATATCATTTGATCAATATATCGATATATTTCATTCGATATGCCATCGATGAAACATGAGAGAAGGTCTGTTCGGCTAACGATTCCGAACGGTTCGGGACGGTTCCGACCTCCTTTGGGGCGTTCGGTTAGGCCCAGAACTGGTTCGGAACTGTCTGTCCGCTGTTCGGCTAGGCATCCGGAACCGTCCAGAATCAGTTCTACCAGTTCTGAGATTTTCTCGGGACCAACAGTTCCGCACATGCGCACTGGATATTCCGCTTATCAGATAGTCTTATCGTTTCGCTTATCATCAATTTTTTTGTTTATTTTATCGTAGTCTCCTATGGTCTGTCATCTGGGGGTTTCTGGTAATCCTAATCCTACTCCTTATGACGATTCTCATGAAGTTTCGGAATAGGATGATAAATTAAAATGTTTCTTCTTCTTCGTGACCATCCAAAAAATAAGAACTTTTTAAAGAACACTGTGCCTCTTCTAAATGAAGGTGATCATCGAACACTTCGTAGTGAGCAGGAACAAGGGGCTGATTCCCCAACGGTATAGCTAAGTCCGTTTATAAAAATCCTTTTTTATGAAAATGTTTATGTTTATGAAAATCCGTACCTAATAAACCGTTGTGAAATAATTTGCGTTTGTTATTCGAACGAGACAAAGGCCTAAGAGGCTGAGCATCGTGTTTTGGTAGGTATTTTATATTTGGTGCTGTGGGCATCGGAACAAGGCATCATAAAACCAAAGTTTCGGGAGTTGTACCATCTCAAATTCAGTAGGTAGGTTACCTGGGGGCATGATTTTTTAAAAGTATAATCTTGAAGAGACAGTGACGTTCATCCTTGTTATGATGCCGACCTTGGAGATATTTCTATTGTGGATTTTTTAAAATCGTATCGTATTTCATATTTTTATCCTAATAAACCGTTGTGAAATAATTTGCTTTTGTTATTCCTCCTACCTGAAGTACCTACATAGCGCGCAAATTTGTTGGTCCATAGACGCGCAATTTGTTAATCAATGTGCTTAAACGTTTCCACCTTTGTTGTGAAAATTTCGAAATTCTTGGAAATTACGTTCGGGGTGATTAGTACTTACCTTCGTGACATGGGGCAAAATTTGATTTGTTGACAACAAAAGTGGAGCTTTGAATTACAAGCTTTTTCGAAGGTCTCACTACATTTCATGCATGAAGTAACTCATCGTGAGTCGAACTATGTTTCAAAACATTCGTAACGGTTTTATGGCAAATTTTTAAAATTTTCATTGTTAAATAAAAGAACGTGAGGATAAAAGGATGAGAGATTAATAGGTACAACAATAATTTTGAATCATTCAATTTTAAACTTTAAAAATCCCGTTAAATGTAAATAGAGGCTTCAAGAACTTAAAAAAATACAACATCCTACTTACTGTAAACTTTATTAAACATACCTACCTACTTAGAAAACTGAAAATCAAAATTAGTTCTTTATAAACATTTTCGACAGCTAATGGAGTCGTTGTCCTAAAATGTTCAATAAATTAATGATTTTCTCTCTCTTGACAAAGTTCTTTAGAAACATTGACTTCCCTAATACGAGTACAACTAGAGTTTGTTGAAGAAGAGTTGAAAATGCAGAATAGAGAATACAATATTTATTCTCTATATTGGATAAACGAGAGATTGCTGAACTGCGAATACGGATTAATTAATTAATCATTAATTAATTTCATTTAACGGAAGTAGACAACAACAGGAGATGACAAATGGAAGGAGGTTACAATGCAGGCTATCGATTCCGAACGAGTTCCAAAGGCGTTCGGCTAACAACGATTCCGAACTGATTCTATCCCTTCCACTTTCAGAATCGCGTTCTGTCCGGAACTGGTTCGGAATCGTTAGCCGAACAAACCTAGAGATTGGACATGGATTGGACCTAAAATCGGAAACAGGAATCGATTCCTACCACTAGATAATCGATTGTGATTCCATCCATCGATGTGTACAAAATTTCACTGTTTTCACTTTTCAATTTTAAAAAATGAAATTAGAAAAAATAATATTAGAATTTTCTATTTATAATGAATAATTGTCGTTCTTCAATCGCATAAAATTCTTAATCAGAATTCAACATAAGATTTCAAAATGGATCAATGCCCACCTGAACAACATTGTCCGCCCTGAAACTTCCACCATAAAAACCAAAAGATGACTATCCTACCTCGGTTGTGACCGACTGTTTTCAAGCGAGTTTAGTAAAGTCACGCTGCGAGTTTTCGTGGAGTTTCATTTTAGAATATCGTTTGAAAGAACTTCGCAACAAAGTCGCCATGGTATGTCTTACATAAGTAATACTAGTTATTTAATACCTAGCCGAAGAATCAAAGTACGTTGGTAGGTACGTAATTAGGTAAATAGTACCAAATCGCATTCTGAGCTTCCGCCGTCTAGATTCATTGAACGCCGCATCCTGCTTGGATTTAGGACCTACTTAGTTCCTACATACCTAATGAGCATTATACAATTTTTCCATCAAAATAATTATTGTTGTCGATTGTATAAATAATAGTACTAATTGCTTATGTATTCAAGATCCTCGGTACTTAAGTACTACCTACGATAAAACTAACTCATCCTTCAGCTTTACTTGTCACCTCCTTTGTTAACTCTTGTCATGAATATCCTAGATCTGTCTGTAATGTAGACGTAAGGATAGTACTCCCGGACAATGAATTTAATCGCTTATCAAATTGTTCGATTCATTAGTACTTCAATTCCATTAGCAGCTACGTTCTTCTAACGATTACCAAATTTGAGCTGAAGGATACCAACTTAATACTATAAATGAATTTACTTAAAGGAAATTTAAATAGCAATCAGCCTGAAAAAAGTGCTGTATCATGTACATCATGTACGTTGAATGAATCTTCGAAAAATCGCACCTACTGACAGAGTTATTGCCAATTTTGAATTTATTTTTAGGTATTTATAAGGAATTTTGCTCCGATTCCAAATATACCATGTACTTGATTCGTTTTACATGCGGTTTCCACATAAACAGCTATTTAGACCCCCTTAACACGCTCTAAAAATTCTGGTATTTAGTATTTCTTTTGCAGTTATTATCTTTTTGGAGTTTTACGTCGTTCTATATGTGAGTTATCTTCTGAATGCCCTGTATGATGAAATTACGATTTATGAAAACGTTTCGAAACTGCAGGATTATTGTTAGATTGTTTCAATAATGCAGAGATTTTACTGCCAAAGAGGGACGTCTCAGTGACTGTTCCTGGTAGGAGGAGACTAGTGCGAGCAACAATGATGCTATCCGAAATTGGGCGTGTGGATCCAGTTTAACACGTTCCACGCAGATTGCTTACCAGCAGGCAAAAGTAATTCTTTCACCAGCGCGGATTGCCTACCGGTAGGCAAACAAAATCCCACCCCCTGAGTGGCTGACGTTTCGAGCGCTTTCTATACGTTGTATGAACTACTAATTTCAGGCGAAATTGCAACCAGTTTTGTGCCTGGAACGTAACCTAGTGGAGAATGGGTATTACTAAACGAAATCACACGGAGAAATCCTATTGAAAAAATTACCAACTGGTTCAACTAAGAAGAAACAGACGGCAGTAGAGCGGCGAATAAGTGCCTACCGGTAGGCACCCTGCGCTGTCGGGAAGACCACCCTGTTTGGGATCCGCGTTGGTGATGAACTCGCCGTTTTGGGACCCACGTGGAAAGTGTTGAGGAAGTCGTCAGAAGCTGTAGTTATAAAACTATTATATTTCGGTTAGGTTAGGGATGTGCCTAGTACTGGGAGGCTACTCAAGATGGGTTACGATAGGAAGCAATTTTATCAGCCTTTGTCAGCTTCTGGCTGTGGATCTCAGGCTAGGTAGAGGTTCCACAGGCCTTTTATTAGAGAGTTTTTGGTAACCACTAACGGGCCCGTGGAACCTCTTCACAAAGCTCGGAGTTCGCGGGTGACAATGAATTTGCCTCCCAACAACAGGGGGCGACGATGAAAGGGTGCCCCCAGACAGTCACCTGTTCCTATAGGCCCACCGTCATGAGCCCCTCCCTTCCCCCCCTGTCCATAGTTAACGGGCTTCCTCCTTCAACTGGGTAGCATCCTCTGTTGCTCGCGCTAGTCTCCTCCTAACGGGGCTTGTCAGATTCTGGCACCTAAAACTCTCTATTGGCTTGCAAAAGCTCTTAAGGTCTTCATGAAGAAAATTCTGTTAATGGCGCCCAGAGATCAATAGTCAAATATTGAGTGGAAAGAATCCTTTAGTTGTGGCACGACTCTAACCATCGTTCATTGACCTTTTGTTTTGTACCAGTTCCGGAATCAGTACGACAGCGACGTGACGGTATGGAGTCCTCAGGGCCGCCTCCACCAAGTCGAGTATGCGATGGAAGCCGTCAAACAGGGAGCAGTGACCGTCGGAGTCAAAAACGAAAACCACGCCGTTCTCGTGGCTTTGAAACGAGCAGCATCCGAACTCTCGGCCTATCAGAAGAAAATCATCCCGATCGATGTCCACATGGGCATGAGCATCTCTGGACTCACTGCGGATGCTAGGATTATTGGGTTTGTGTTTACTTTATCTGGAAAGCTTATAAAAGGAATTGGAGGGGAAGAAAGACTGAAATTAAAACCTTCCACAGTTATCAGGAAAGGGGATTGTCCAAATCAACTTCCATGCTCGTAGTTCCTTCTCTATGTTTCTTCATTTTACTTCTTTCTTCTGAACCTGTTTCAGATTTTCATCTTTTCTCTTTTCTTGATCATGTAGTATTGATTCGTCCTGCTCTTGGCGTTCTGGTATTCCAAATCAGTGGTTCGAGCTACCAAAGTTGAATATTTAAATCCATACAAATCCCACATTCAGAGGGCCTAGTTGTTGGATGCTTCAAGCCAATGCACCAAGCAGTTGTTTATACCAGCTCATGTTTATACTCTTAGGGCCGTTTTCACCAACAATCCATTTACTCTGTTCGACGAAAACTGTGTTTAAAGTAAACTGAAATTGATCTCCAGTCAAAATTTGTTTCGGTTTCACCAAGTTGAACGAGTTCTCAGGAATGGCGTTTTCGTTGAACTCTGGTAAACTTCTTCTTCACCATCGATGCATCGAAAATCAGTCGTGAAAATGTGATTTGGTAGGCAGTGAATTGGTGATACGAGAGATAACGAAATTGTTTTGTGACAGTTTTCCCGCAGAATCACTTTTTCGTTAGTTTTGACTTCCTTCAATCCGTCAACTATCCTCTTTCAGCGCTATAATTTGTGTTCTTCAAAAGTTCATTATGATTGTTGGAGTTCAAATTTTCGATTGGACGTCTACCACCTACTTCATCAACGTGAGTACCTTTACCTACTTTTATCTGGTGATTCCCTCTTCCAGGATCTCCGGGTTTTTATACAAACGTGCCTTACTGCATGACTCCTAAACCATATAGGTACCTACTCACCGGTACTTTCAACTACTCTGAGCTAGTAGACATAGCCTAATAATGTGCGGATGCAAATGTTTGTTTCAGATTCCTGATAACAGGCTACGAACTGTGTGTCAATGACGTCTTTTCTGAACAAATATGATGAATTTCATTCTTCATGTCAAGAAAATCCATTATCACTTCAGCATTCATGAAATACTACTACGATCGGTACTTGTGTAAAATTTGATGTACGCATTTTATAAGAATGAATGAATTAAAACGAAATAATTGTATTCAATAAAACGTGATACGTATGAATTGATTTGTTCATCTGCGAACACATTTCTCCAAGTCAATCTTATTTTGCAACACCTCAGTTCTTATTTCTCCTACCTATGCTGATTATGGTGCAAACAAAAGTAAATTCGTAGGTAAATAATAAGAAAAGAATTTGCAGCATAATTATTTGAGATAATGCGTAATCTAATAATAATAATGATTCAATCGAAAGAATATAAACGACGTAGGTAAGCAATCTTTAGCAAACACCTAAAGAGAAAAAAAGAAATATGAAGGGGGGATCTTGTAAAAAAATATGTATTTACCAGAAATAATATACGTATGTAACAATTTTATTTTCATAATGATTAACATCAGCAAAACCAACTACTCACAATCAGTGGCGTCTCCTCCAGGCAAACATAGCAAACACTGTTTGCCTTACTACAAATATGCAAAATAAATAAATACATTTTTGTTGAGATTCTCCTATATTTCCATTTTTTGTAAGTAATACTTAGCTGATTTTGGAAAACTTTTATAATATTTAGGGACTATTTCATTATTATCAAGGTATTTAGATTAAATAAGAGAATGGAATAAGAAAGTACGTATTTTGCCTTGGATACTAGCCCGCAACACACCAGAGACTTGGAGAGGTCGGTAATGTAGATGATTGCGGATGATAAGCGAACTAGCGCGGGGGCTGGTCCTCCTTGCATCGCTGGATGCAAGGCAAGCAGTTCAAAAAAATGAATTTTTCGGGACTGTTTAGAGTGAGAGGCGACGATCGGCGGGATGGCGGGGGGTCAGCGCGGGGTCCAGTATTGCTATACCCCCACTACCACACTCTCAGCTGTTGCAAACAGTAGCAAAACTGTTTCGTGACCTTGAATACTTGGAATATGAGCCATGGATACTAATTAGCTCACGCATGAAGATATAACATATCCATCCACCCACATTATCTCAAAGAAGGAAAGCAGTTCGTTTTTTCGCCGCCACAAATATCAGCAGTATGACGTTGACTGGTGTCCCGTTCCCGCTTTTACTGTATTTCACTGTACCTAATCGTTTTTCTTTTTGATAGACACTAGGAAATAATTGCAAAACATTGTACAATGAAGGTTTCACATCTTATTGGGTCTAAAGTCAGAGTCTCCCTTTTTGGTTAATTATTTTCAAGAAAAAAGTTTGACCACCCTCAAATTTGATGGTTTACGTTTGTGGTAGGTAAGTACGTGTAGATTTTGAAAATCGAATATAAAAAAAAATCCGTCCGTCCGCGGATCTTTCCCTAATTATCATGGACCGATTATGATGAAATTTGGTGTGTGGGCTCCATTTGGGGTCTAGTTGTGCCGCAAAGCTTTTGGTTGATGTAAGTCACTTCTAAGCGGTGAAACGGAAGGGCTGAAACTTCCAAAGGCACCCTCTCTCGAAAACTCTCGATATAAAGGTATTGTTTTATCAGAAATTTAAGATTGTACCATTGAATTTTCGGAATCGAATGAGACTACCCATAGCTTTGTAGGACAAACTGTTCGCTCCCTACGAGAAGTTAGAAAAACGAGTATGAATAGCAAAAGAGGCGTGATCGCCCTTCAAATTTTAGTTAACCAAAATGCTTTTGCCGGTCGTTTCATTGGGATGTACTCGGTTTTGCTTCCTTAGCAACCAGTGATCAAATTTCTAAACGAAGGAATTCTTTATTTCTTCCAGTGGAGTGTGGAGCGTTTAATTCTTCCAAATAAACTTGATTGTGAAGGTAAAACATGGTTGGTAGGTGGTGACAATGACAAAGCTGAGTTCTTTGCGGGCACGTGATCAATACAGAAAAAATGAACCTTTGTGTAATAATTTGCAGCCTAGCTGTTTGCCTGACGAATATTATCACGCGACGCCCCTGCTCACAATAGGTACGTAAAATGCACACAGCAACTGGGAAACGGAAATATCTGAGATGGTAACGAAACTTGTAGGCTGAAATAGCGACGTCCTGCGATGGATTTGTTTGGGAACACGAATAATGAAATGGTTCACAATGGGGAATTTGCCTCAATTTTAGATTCTGGAATTTCAAGGCAAATCCTATTATAGGGCCCTAGAATAACGTTTAACACTAGGAATAACCAACGGAAAAAAATTACCGTAGGAGAAAATGACTAAACAAGTGAACCTCTGTTACAAAACACCGCGAAAATCGAGGAGTATTGTTGACGTCATACGAAAAAAAAAAAAAAAACGACGCGAAAGCAACGACAACAGACAGAGTTCTAGCACGCCACACAAAACGATCCAGTGAAATGGCTACTCGAATAATGTGATTCAAATCTTGAAACTAAATAAGAGAAGATGAAGAATAATAATGCTTGATAAACTAGTAGATAGATTCGTATTGTAAAAAAGTGAGTAATACTGTTTCTTTTGGTCGATTTTGTGTCAGGGTTCTTCCTGCCAGATCGTGGCGCACTCTTGTGCGCACTACTCGGAAGGTAAAAGTTCGTGTATGTGCCGCTTCTGTGGTAAGCGCCACAGAACCTCCTTTGAAGTCAGATTGGTAGAATATCCGTCACGTTTCAAACATGGCTGCCTCTTACACATTGCCACCACATTTAAAATTTCCATCTTCCTTAAATTCTCTAAATTTTTTGGATGCGTTTTCGAGCAGCTCACTATGGTTTTATTCCATAAAAATAAACCCTCATTCGAAAAAAAAAAATAAAAAAATGTGAGGCAAATTCCCCATTTCGTTGTCTTTCTCACTCCCGTATGATATCTACGAGAAGGTGCGCACCAAAGCTCGTGACATGATAAAAACTCTAGCAAAACACGGACGAAAAAATTACAGCTCGGACGGAATAGGAAAAATAACAATGGCGTCCACGTCCATCGCTTTAAACGAAGATCAAACCGATTAACCAGCCAAAATTGAGCGATCAGCGCCAAACGCTGGATGAACCGAGGAAGGCCTTGATCGCCTCTGCTGAAATCCATTTTCTCGGTTCAGTAGTTGAGTCGGCCCTCGAACTCCGATCAAAATGTTGGTGAAAACGGCCCTTAATAGGTACTAGAAGTGGAGAAAATTTCAACTATTCAAGTTGATGTACAACGTTTGTGCCCATTTGTTACCAGTTCATGATATACTGAATTTTTGTGTTCCTAGCCGACATATGAGGAGCGAATGTTTATCGTACACTTACGCCAACGGTGCTCCAATGCCTGTGATCAGATTGCTCAACAAGATCACCCTGATGATGCAACACGCGACACAACGTTACGACAAGCGGCCGTATGGTGTTGGACTCCTAGTTGCTGGTTATGACGTAAGTCCTTCCTTTTCACTGTTTCAGATAATGAAGTTGAAAACACGATAATGAATTTTCTATAGATTTGTTCCCAAGAGCTGTATCCTGGAGATCTTCTGTTCTCGAGATGTATTCCAAACCCCTCCGAACCGTTCAGGACTGCTTCTCCGAACAAAAACTGAGTTCATGAACTTTTTCGCTAAAACAGACCTATTGACCAGACTCGTATCTTATGTCCTGCACCCTAGAAAAATTCGTGTAGTTCTTGTTTTTGTTTCTAGCTAGAGTCAACTTTTAAGTTTGATCAGAGTCTGGTATCAATTCGGGTGTGATGAAATTCTTTTATTTTCCTACGCCATTTAGGTCTGCGGCTCTTCCGCCATGTGACCTCGAGCAGCCCAATATAGCTTCGCGATTTTCACCCAGTGGGTGTCGTCCGGCAAGAAAGAATTTCTAATGCCCTCAAGGTGAGGGCAGTCAAATAGGTGGTCTGTCGTCATTGGGGTAGGGGATTGGCACAGTGTGCATCCTGGGTGGTCCTTTACTCGTATCCTGTGGAGGTGGGCATTCAGGTAATCATGGCCGGTGATGTGCCTGAAATCTGCCACAGCTTCCATTCGCGATAGGTTGGGAGGAACTCGGTCTTTTGGTTCCAACAGGGTGGACCATCTTTTGCCGGTCGCCTTCTGTGTCTGGGACTCCACAATCCTCTCCTTCACGCAGCTCTTGATGCACCCCTTTGCAGCTTGATATGCAACCGGGCTGTTCGGCATCTCCATCCGGGAAATTCATGAAATTCATAGGGGACCATTTACTCTCGAACTCAAAAAATCACTTTTGATTTTACTATGACTTTCTATTTTCAGCACGATGGTCCTCACATAGTCCAAATCTGTCCATCTGCCAACATGTACGAATGTCGCGCAATGGCCATCGGAGCCAGAAGCCAAAGTGCCCGTACTTATCTGGAAAAGAATTTGAACGATATCGGTAAGTTGATAAGATCACTCACGATGACAATCGTAAACAAAAATACTGTAAATAATTTCACTGCAGGTTTTGATGGTGGTTAATTCCGCAGGTGTTTGTCCTGGTGAAACGGAGCTCATCAGACACGCTCTTCGCGCCCTCAGAGATTCCGTCCCCAACGATGTTGAACTCACGAATAAGGTTTGTGTTACTTTTAAGGCGGCTTTGCCTTAATGCAAAGACCAGTAGACACGCGACACTTCCAAATCCAACCCATTGAAATGATTGAGAGCTTTCACACTGATGAGACACGCTCTTCATATCTTCTTCAAACATGAAACAAGTGTCTGAAGAGATCCGGCAGGTTGGAATTCGGGACAGGTCTCATGGCATTGTGGGTTGGTATTATCTGACTTGGCAGGCGTCCCTGGGTTCTAAACGCTTCAAACACGCGTTTGTGTGATTCACATTTTTGCTCCCATAAACAGAGTGTTGTTCCTCGTATCTCGTTTCCTTCATTGTCTCTTTTTTGTGTTTTAACGATGTTGCCGGACACAGAACAAATATTCAATATGACATGATTTGATGATGAAGTTGGCTAACTTGACTAAATACAAAAGCAAGCTCAATACGAAGCAGTCTAACTGACAGAAAGTCGTAACGTGAAAATTTGACCAAATTTAGTTATTGTCACCCGTGGGTTTTGGGGGTCGATTTCTATCGATTTTCGGAGTTTTAGAGTCGTATCTCCCAGAAATTCCTCAAACAAGCCTCCTGATTTTCGCGTTAAGGCGTGTTAACTTGATTCTGCTAAGAAACTATAGGTGTGCCACAGAAACTTTGCATCCCTTTGGCGCATCTTCTGGAGAACATAGAACTACTTATCTCTTATCACCAAGCTAATTCCCGCACGTACAATAATGTTTCGCGAATTTCTCCCCTTAAAAGTGACATGATTCCCCTCCTTCTGCAGATTGAAGTTCGAGCATTTCGGAAATTGAAATTCCGTGGCACTACACGAACATCAAATTTCTCATGGCTCCAATTTCCGTGTAAGGTTTCACCATGGAAGGTTGACTCGATCGTTATAGTTCGCGGATCCGCCACCTAGGGGGCGCCACATGGATGCAAAGTTTCTGTGGTAGACCTATAGTCGTACCAGAGCGATTCAGAAGAAGAAAACTCGTATCTTGACACTGAAACGGGGATCGGCCTTAGTATTTCGACGATACGACTCCTTGCATTCTGAAAACTCAGCATTTAGTGGAGATTTTACGTTTATACTTTACGTGAATAAACGTTTATTTATTGATTCAGCTGATTTTTCTTGCACTCTGAACATATATATGAAATACGATTGACTTTGAGCCAAGAAGGGTGACAAAATAATTAAGGTGAAATGGTTTTTTGATTTAAAGATAATCATCAAGTTTCAGGAATTAAAATGTACTCAGCATTCCGAAGTCTCATGGTTGCGTATTCAGAGCAGAATAGTCGTAACTTCGGGTTTAGGAGAGCATAAACTCGTATCAATCATAGATACGACTTTTAGTGCTAGCAAAATCGAGATACGACTTCAAGGCTTAGTATATCCGGCTTAAATGTAAGTAAGATAGGAATGGAAAAATGTTATGCCATTTTTTGACAATTTACTTTCAAAAATGTTCAATTTTGACTCCAGAAATCGATTCGGCTACTAATTGCCTTTAGGAAAAACCTTTACTTGAGGTAAAAGGAGGAACAATAATCCCGTGCGGTGAGTTATTTCGCCACGAAACCTATTAGGTCGTTTTCCCGAAAGTTGAGTGAAGTCAAGGTACCACTTTCTGGCTTAGCAAGGCAGTAACAGTTACTGGTTATTGATGTTACTGGTCTGATGTATCGTGTCTAACTAGTGTCAAAGCCACCTAACAATGCAATGCTTATTGGAGCCTCAATATTTGGAGTTTGTCCTTCAAAATATGGCGATTTTCTTACCATGCAATGCGAATTTCTTTCCATGCAGAATGTCGGAGTGGCAATTGTCGGAAAAGGAACGCCGCTTAGGGAGCTCGCAGAGATCGAGTTGCAAGCGCACCTGGACGTCGTTCTCCAAGAACAAAGAACTGCTCCAGGTATGAACTCAATCACTTTTTCAATGTAGATATGTAGATGTAAGGTATGTCGGGGTAACTGGGCCATGTTTTCTTTAGTGAAATCTCGATTTGGCAGCTTCGATGCTGTTGAAGAGCAGGATGCATTTATTTTGATGAGCTCATCGTAATTGCAGTTTCTTTACTTGATGTAGCTTGAGTTTATGTACCGATTAACGTTTTCGTTTCTCTCTAATATTAGTAATTTTTTTTTTTTTTTTTTTTCAAAAGTGGTTCCAGTTGCCCCATTAAGCCGGGGTATCCGGACCACCATCCATACATTTCTCAGTGCTTCAACGATTCGATGATTGGAGCACCTGGGCTTCTTTATACACTCATTGAGATACTTTAGCGATAACAACCATTCTGCTTTCTCAATTAGGGAGGATTGCAGAGGGCGTTGTATGAGATGAGCTCTGAAAATTCTGAGCATTGGAACACAAAAACATTTCACGCATTGTTGAAAACAGAGAGTTTATTAAGAAAAAATGGGAGGGGGGGATACTCTTTTTAAAGATGTTATGTTTGGCGTGTCGGCGAGTGAAGGAGCTGACCTTCTCGCTGAGGCGTTTTGACTTTGCTTTAACCCCTACTCAACCTAAGAGAGAAACTGTCCCTATCCTAACATGCAGTACTGTCGCATCGGCGGTTCAGAACCATACCGGCATGCGGAGTACTGGGAGAATCGGGCTAGCCCGTCGACCCCGGCGTTTCAGAGAAACCGACCGGCGGGAAGACGGGATATTTACTTCTTGAGCCTACGACTTCGAGGAGATCCCTTGATGAAGGAGAAGTTGGAGAGCGAAATGAACGAGACGAAAACTGGACTAGATTGGCTTACTCGAGCATCCCTGAGTGAGCTTATAAACTAGTGAGATTGGTTGAGGAAGAGAGAGGTGGAAAGGTGATGTCATGCGGAGTGTACTCCCCGTACCTCGTCCCTCCATTGCGGGTGGTCTCACAGCTTAGTTCAATTTCAATGATAAACATAGTTGATTAATTGTTAGGTATTTGAGCAGTTTTTGTAATGAACTAAATCACCTTAATATCACTAACAAACAGCTTATTTCAATTTTAATGCATAGTTGATTAATTGTTAGGTATTTGAGCAGTTTTTGTAAGGAACTAAATCACCTTAATATCACTAACAAACGTTCAATTTTAAAGATAAACATAATAATAATATTATGTTCATGTTCATCGTTATGTTTATAGGTCACAGTTGCCCCATACCCATGACCCAGAAACCCACATTTTAGTGAATCTCTGGGGCAACTGGGCCATACCGCCTTTAGTCAACAATAATACTACGAGTACACTGGGAACTAGATAAATACCTCAATTAGTTAGTATGCTACGCCTACAAATCAAAACAGTTCAAAGAGACGTCTGCCAAGTGGGTGTGGCACATAGCTTCCTCGTATCCATAACCGGAGATGATCCGATGCACCGTAGTTAATCTCAAAATATCAATCTCTAAGTACCTTTCACTACCCTCATAGGGGACCATCTACACGCTAATCTGAACAATCCAGAGAAATTTCGTCGAAATCGGATGGAAAATGTAGAAGTTATGGCTGTTAGAAGGAATTTACGTTTGCGCAAGCGCAGCAACTACTATTAGTCTGGGGGAGGTGATTTTCATGGGGGACCATCTACACTCCAAGCTGAACAATCCTAGAAAATTTCATCAAATTCCGATGAAAAATGTAAGTGTTATTGCTGTTACAAGGAATTCACGTTCGCGCATGCGCAGAGGCTACTGTGAATTTTAAGGCCTTGATTTTCATGAGGGATTGTCTACAAACTAATCGGCGTAATCCCGGAAAATTCCATCGAAATCGGATGAAAAATGTGGAAGTTTGGCTTTTACAAGGAATTCACATTTGCGCATGCGCAGCTGCTACTATCAGTCCGGGGGTGACTATTTTCATAGGGGACCATCCTCCCGCCTACCCGCGCAATCCCTGAAAATTTCATCGAAATCGGATGAGAATTGTGGAAGTTATGGCTGTGGATTTCATGACAGACAGACACGGAACCAAAATGGTTCACGTAAAACGCCAGTGGAAATTTCGATTTTGGAGAACTTTTTTACAATCTTGAAAAGTGAAAACAAATCAACCGCTATCTTGGTAGGCTCGGAAGCAATATACTCACTGGCTGTCATCACAATGCTATTCCCACGACAATCCTGAGCGTCATACAGCTGAAAAACTCGAAAAAACGTTCATTCCCTCTACAAATCCTGAAATGTGACAGGCGACTATCGATGATTTCGACCTTCTTTTTCGAGTTTTCCTGACATTTGAAGGTAGAAAGAAGGTTTCGAAGTAGTCTTGTCTCTCGAGTGAAACAACGAGTTTGGATGATTTCCACCTTGTTTTCGAGTTTTTAGGTCATTCGAAGGTAGAAAGAAGGTTTCGGAGTACCTAGTCTTGTCTCTCGAGTGAAACTACGAGTTTCGATGATTTCCACCTTCTTTTTCGAGTTTTTCGGTCATTTGAAGGCAGAAACAAGCTTTCGAAGTAGTCTTGTCTCGAGTGAAACTACGAGTTTCGATGATTCGAAACTTCTTTTTCGAGTTTTTCGGTCATTCGAAGGTAGAAAGAAGGTTTTGAAGTAGTCTTGTCTCTCGAGTGAAACTACGAGTTTCGATGATTTCGACCTTCTTTTTCGAGTTTTCCTGACATTTGAAGGTAGAAAGAAGGTTTTGAAGTAGTCTTGTCTCTCGAGTGAAACTACGAGTTTCGATGATTTCGACCTTCTTTTTCGAGTTTTTCGGACATTTGAAGGTAGACAGAAGCTCTCGAAGTAGTCTTGTCTCTCGAGTGAAACTACGAGTTTCGATGATTTCGACCTTCTTTTTCGAGTTTTTCGGACATTTGAAGGTAGAAACAAGCTTTCGAAGTAGTCTTGTCTCGAGTGAAACTACGAGTTTCGATGATTTCCACCTTCTTTTTCGAGTTTTTCGGTCATTTGAAGGCAGAAACAAGCTTTCGAAGTAGTCTTGTCTCGAGTGAAACTACGAGTTTCGATGATTCGAAACTTCTTTTTCGAGTTTTTCGGTCATTCGAAGGTAGAAAGAAGGTTTTGAAGTAGTCTTGTCTCTCGAGTGAAACTACGAGTTTCGATGATTTCGACCTTCTTTTTCGAGTTTTCCTGACATTTGAAGGTAGAAAGAAGGTTTTGAAGTAGTCTTGTCTCTCGAGTGAAACTACGAGTTTCGATGATTTCGACCTTCTTTTTCGAGTTTTTCGGACATTTGAAGGTAGACAGAAGCTCTCGAAGTAGTCTTGTCTCTCGAGTGAAACTACGAGTTTCGATGATTTCGACCTTCTTTTTCGAGTTTTTCGGACATTTGAAGGTAGAAAGAAGCTCTCGAAGTAGTCTTGTCTCTCGAGTAAAACTACGAGTTTCGATGATTTCGACCTTGTTTTTCGAGTTTTTCGGACATTTGAAGGTAGAAAGAAGCTCTCGAAGTAGTCTTGTCTCTCGAGTGAAACTACGAGTTTCGATGATTTCGACCTTCTTTTTCGAGTTTTTCGGACATTTGAAGGTAGAAAGAAGCTCTCGAAGTAGTCTTGTCTCTCGAGTGAAACAACGAGTTTGGATGATTTCCACCTTGTTTTCGAGTTTTTAGGTCATTCGAAGGTAGAAAGAAGGTTTCGGAGTAGGTACCTAGTCTTGTCTCTCGAGTGAAACTACGAGTTTCGATGATTTCCACCTTCTTTTTCGAGTTTTTCGGTCATTTGAAGGTAGAAACAAGCTTTCGAAGTAGTCTTGTCTCGAGTGAAACTACGAGTTTCGATGATTCGAAACTTCTTTTTCGAGTTTTTCGGTCATTCGAAGGTAGAAAGAAGGTTTTGAAGTAGTCTTGTCTCTCGAGTGAAACTACGAGTTTCGATGATTTCGACCTTCTTTTTCGAGTTTTTCGGACATTTGAAGGTAGAAAGAAGCTCTCGAAGTAGTCTTGTCTCTCGAGTGAAACTACGAGTTTCGATGATTTCGACCTTCTTTTTCGAGTTTTTCGGACATTTGAAGGTAGAAAGAAGCTCTCGAAGTAGTCTTGTCTCTCGAGTAAAACTACGAGTTTCGATGATTTCGACCTTGTTTTTCGAGTTTTTCGGACATTTGAAGGTAGAAAGAAGCTCTCGAAGTAGTCTTGTCTCTCGAGTGAAACTACGAGTTTCGATGATTTCGACCTTCTTTTTCGAGTTTTTCGGACATTTGAAGGTAGAAAGAAGCTCTCGAAGTAGTCTTGTCTCTCTCACCTGAGAGAGAGAGAGAGTTGTTTCAATGTTGTTGTATGAATTGTTGTTTCACACAAAAACGAGTTTCTATGATTTCGAGCTTCATTTCTTCTTTAGTGTTGCTTTTTGATGGAGTTACCGCCCTTCTTGTAAATTGTGTTGTGTATCATTGTAATAAGGTCGAAACACGAAAAAAAAACCTTTTTTCGGAAATTAGTTGTAGGTTTGACAGTACTCTGTATACCTCTGACAGTACAGAGGTTTGTTCACTCTGTATGATATGGTTCTTTTTCTACTGGGTTTCATTTTGGTTTATTATTTTCAATAATAAGCCTTTGGAATCGAGCAAGAAAAAAAAATGTTAACCCCCCCTCAAAATTTGATGTTTTACGTTTCAAGGTACGTAGAATACGAAAATCGAATAAAAAAATTTCCGTCCGTCCGCCGTACGCGGCACTTTTCTTAGCAACACTGGACCGATTTGGTTCAAATTTGGTATATGGGCTCCATTTGGGGTCTAGTTGTGCCGCGAAGCTTTTGGTTGATGTAGGTCACTTCTAAGGGGTGAAAATTAAGGGTTGAAATTTTCAAGAGTGCCCTAGCTCGAAAACTCTCGAAATAAAGGTATCGTTTTTTCACCAATTTTAAATAGTATTGAATTTTTAAAAATTTTTGAAACCACCCGGAGCTCTGTAGGACAAACCGTTCGGTCCCTACGAGTACTTGAAGGTTTTCCTTCGATAAAACAGAATCATGAGTGTGAATCGCAAAAGAGGTCTAATCTCCATTCAAATTTTATCGGACTAAAATGCGATCGCTGTTCATTTCTTCGATTTGTATACAGTTTTGCCTTCTGCGTAACCAGTAATCAAATTTTCTAAATGAAGCTTTCTATTTTTCCAATCGAGTGTGAAGCGTTTAGTTCTTTCTAATAAACTTGATTGTGAAGGTGTGAAGCCAGTATGGTGTGGTAGGTAGTACCTAGCTGGTAGGTAAAAAAAAATGTTGGTGGGTAAAAAACGCTGCAAATCATTGCTCAAAGGCTTCTTCACTGAGTGAGCTCCAAAGCCATTTTTACTCCTATTGAATGGAAGTGCTCTTCCAGGCGTCTCCAGCATTCGAGAAGATCTTCTTCACTCTTCAGATCACTGATCAGCTGAGTGAGCTCCAAAACCATTTTTACTCCTATTGAATGGAAGTGCTCTTCCAGGCGTCTCCAGCATTCGAGAAGATCTTCTTCACTCTTCAGATCACTGATCAGCTGAGTGAGCTCCAAAACCATTTTTACTCCTATTGAATGGAAGTGCTCTTCCAGGCGTCTCCAGCATTCGAGGAGATCTTCTACACTCTTCAGATCACTGAGTGAGCTCCAAAACCATTTTTACTCCTATTGAATGGAAGTGCTCTTCCAGGCGTCTCCAGCATTCGAGGAGATCTTCTTCACTCTTCAGATCACTGATCAGCTGAGTGAGCTCCGAAGCCATTTTCAATCCTATTGAACGCAGGAAGCTGTAATTTGAGAGGGAAGGTCAAGGGAGAATACAGATGGTGGTAGGTGCTATTGAAGGAGAACCAGTGATCTATACAGAAGGGTGATCTATACAGAAAATAATAAACCTTTGAGCAATGATTTGCAGCGTCATTTTAAAAAAAAAGTTATATTCAGTTTCTAAATGTTATAAAATGAATTTCCGAATTTTTCCAGCAGCTCCCACAGGAGGGGAAAGTGGCGGCGCTGGCGGCCCCAGTGACAGCGACGCTCCACCACCCGCACCCATGGACACTACCTCGTAACAACTTTCCCCATCATCATTTTTTCCATCTACGTTTCCTTCAGAATAAAGTTTCAATATTTATGGTAATCACCCAAGACTATTTGTTATTTCAATAAAATATTTGCGAACACGGCAAACCTGGTTTTTACTCTGCATTAACCCTAAGATGTTGGTGGTTTCACTGTGACGTCATGGACTATTGAATGCTTTTAAGGCCTTGATTGACCATTCCTGTCGATCCCTAGTTATCTGATCGATAACGTTTAAAAATAACATGTTCTTTATTTAATAGAAAATTGGATTTCTTCTTTTAAATTGAGAAGAGAAGCCAATGAAAATAGATATCTAAGTAGTCTTAAACTAGACACAATCTAAATATAATTGGGAGACTAGGAACTTTGGAACAGTCTTCAAAATTTGAATATTTAATATCAAGAATTCTTACCCAAAGTCTCGAGCTTAGCTACTGTTTTCATGTAAAAAGTATCGAGAAAATGACATTTCCTTACTTTTAGCATATAAGTTATGCAGAAGGACTTGTGGAAAACAGCCCTAATAATAATTTGTTTAATTTTTATTAGTAATAATAATAGTTTTTAACTTTGGCTGCCTTAAATTAGAATAAGGCTTTTGTTTCGAAAGATTAGATAAACACTCATACCTAATAATAAGGTTTTTGTTTCAAAATATTGTATGAGCGACTTCAAGGTGATTGCCGTGAACACAGATTCTCAAGAAACCTACATCATGGTTGGTGTAAAACATGCATGCTTATATCGATGTCCGCCTTGTTGGAATTAGGTGAAGATAGTCACAAGTGAATGGGAGCTTGAATCCCATTGGTCGAGAAAGTGAAAGTCATACACAATCAGATTGAAACAGATGAGTGAAACGAGAATCCTATTGGTTCAGAGGATTGGAGGGACCTGGGAGGATCAAATGCCAATCAAGGCAGACAATGTGGTAGGTAGGTAGTACCTATGGTTTGTAGTAACAATGGCAAAGCCCTGTTCTTTGTAGACGAATGATCTATATAGAAATAATAAACCTTTGTGTAATAATTTGCAGAGGCATAAAAAGTTAGCTCCAACTTTTGGTAATAAATAATTCCAACTTCAGTAATTATTACTGAAGGTGTCGATTTTTTAAAAAGTCTCTTCTAAAAGATCAATTCGATTTAAATCGATTCATTTTGAAGATTCTGCACAAAAACCATCGTGATTCAACTGATTTCGATGTTTGTACTGATCGATGTTAACATCGATATGTGAATAAATAATCTGCGTCAGTTAAATTACTTAAATTCAAGAATGAAGAAGACGAAGAATATGAGGTGAATTAAATTATAAAAGCTAATACCTATCTTAAATATTATTATAAAATTGAAATACTGAGAATACATACAGAATGAGACAAGAAAACATCGATGTTACATAAAATAAAATCGCCGTTCGTTCATATCGATTTTCGAGTAACATCAAACCAAAATCGATGTTCGATTATTTTGTTCTTTCTCTTATCAATTGTTATCAAATTGTTAGTTTTCGTGATTTTGAGGATTTTCTCTCGTGAAGTGATTCCGTGATTTTGAGGATTGTCTCTCGTGAAGTACCTACTTACTTACCTTATCTTGTATTTCAGTGATCTCGTACCGGAACTACGTAAATTTTAAAATCTAGTTAAACCTACCGGGTTGTTCGTTTTTGAGCTCAGTCACGATTCGCAGGATGAAGAAAGTTGAAGCGGTTTTGATCGATTTGAGTGGAACTCTTCACATAGAAAACACAGCTACACCTAATGCCGTGGAAGCTCTGAAAAGGTACAAGAAATTAAGGCCTTAGATTACTTTAGATCTGTAGTTATTTACTGACTAACCTATAAACCCTGACTAAACCTGTATAATGTCGTTTTTCCAGACTAAGGGCTTCCAGAGTGAAAATTAAATTTGTCACCAACACTACCAAAGAATCCAAGACGGTATTATATCAGAGGTTGAAGAAATTGGGTTTCGATATTTCTCAAGAAGAAATTTTCACATCTCTGAGCGCTGCTAATGACCTCATCAAGAAAGACCAGCTTAAACCCATGCTTATCGTCGACGATGCTGCTTTGGAAGATTTTTCAGGTAGACATTTGAAATGACGTATTGGTAGTACCTTCCTAATGAATTTCATAATAGGTAAAAAAAACATTTGTGTAGAGGGGAAATCATCTTAGTAGTTAAATTTGGTGAGTCTACCTTGTAAGATTCGACCCATTTAAACGAGCGTTGTTTGTGAAAGTTGTTTAACGTTCATTATCTGTAATAGGGGTATTCATGGTCTGATTCGATCGTCGAATCGTCCTAAACTCGAGGGTTTCTTGAGGCTCCCACATTTTCCCCCGTCGAATCGTCGAAAATCGAATGAGAAATTTCACCGTATTATGTTTGCATTTTTCCTGAATAGTTAATGGTGTGTAATAGATGAAAATCGGGTTGATTTCGGAAATAAGTCTCCTGACAATCAAAATTTATGATTTCAAAAAATAACCGGGAAAACGGACCTTTTCAATGTGAAGCGGGAACGCTCGCTGAGTGGCTGTTCGGATCGCCATCTCCTCCCAGTGTTGCCTGATGGTACGACGAAATCGTGTTATCTAAGACGAAAATTATCAAACAAAAACAGGGGAAACCTAATTTTCCCCATCTTGCTTTTTCTATTTGTTCTTCTTCAGTTTTTCGATTTCGATCTTTACTGATTTTGTGAAATGTTGCATCTGGGGACTACAGATTTCATGATCTCAGCGCTTCAAGTGGCCGCAAAATGAACTATTCCAGGATGACGTCATCCTCCCAGTTTTTTTAAACGTTCATATTTTCTACTCTGTTTTGTTTATTCGTAAATTAGCAAGTACGGGCTGAAAGTTTGCCTCAGGAGGTTTTTCGAGGTGCAGAATCCGATTTTGGGGTCAAAAATAGGAAATTCCGACATGATGAAATTCCTCATTGTGCGTAGCGCTCCTTGCGGCAATAGATGATAACCAAGTCAGTGCCAAAAGAAGCGCATGTTTATTAATTTTCTTTTAGTTGAAAAATGAGAATACCCCAGAGGTTCCTAATAAAATCCTTTAACAAAGTTCCTAGTACATGAACGAAAAACTCTTCGGCTAGAATTGAAAAAAAGGATCATGCTTCAGACTTCTGAATAGGTATAACGTCGGTTATATCTACCGATGAGGAGTCTTGTGTCAAAGAAAAACCCTTGCTACTTCCGTCACACAATTTTGAACGCATTTTGGTAGTTAGCTCATGGCTGAAACATGTTCGATGCTAGAAAGGGGAATGTGCTAGGCTCGCTTTAATGCCAGCAAGCAACATTTCCACTTCTCCAGCAGACCATCAGATGGTTGCGTTTTTCCTTAGCCGCTTGGGTGACTCATTAAATTTTAATCGAGAAAAAAAACCCTCTTCGAACAGAATAAAAACGAAATAAACGAACGGAAAAACGGAATAAAAAAAAACAAAAAACAAGGTGTTAAAAAAACTCAAAATGAAAGGACGACAAGATCTGTTTGTTGATGATATGATAGCTGCTTCCAACAACTGCCACTAGGATCACATTTTGTAATTCGACGTCGAATCTCGATTTACGTCGCCTTCGGCTCCTGGTAAATCGAATCGTCGAATTAGCCGGAGCACAAGCGCATTGACTCTCGTCGAATCTCCAAATTCGAAGATTCGACGTCGAATCTCCTAGAAAAACTTCTTAAAAATTCAAAGGACCATAATTTGCCAAATAATTTAAGCTACGCCTTACCTAGCCACAGAAAATATAAATAATTATCGATAAATGCTATTCTCCTGCTGTTCCAGATGTCTCTAAATTTGATGGAAAGCCGGACTCAGTGGTCGTTGGTTTGGCTCCTGAGAAATTCAACCGCCCTGTACTCAACGAAGCTCTGAGGTAAAGCAAACCAGTATCCATTCTAAAATCAAAGGTCTAAACTCAAAAAATGCATCCAGATTATTGCAATAGCTAAAATGTAGCAAAATAGGAGAGCTCTCTGTCGGAGGCGCAATGAATCAATTATGCTCAACACGGAACAATTTCTTGCTCTCTGGTTGGTCAATCTCACGTGCCTGTCTCCCTTAAAACACGTCATCCTCCCAAACACACGGAGCAGACAACCGCTGATGCTCCAACTGCTGCTGATTGATCAGGAAAGAGGGAGCTCCCACCTCCGTTTTCCCTTGTAGATTCAACTAGCACAGCACCTATGATCTTGTCTTCTGTCACTAGCCAACTTAATCTTCAAACAAAGGGGAACGAACTTGATTTTTTTAAAAATTGGCTGGAGGTGCACATGCGCCTATGCTCCTATCAGTATCAGCCACTGCTACCAAACCCAAATTGTATCGGTTTTGTGCCACCCTGATCAACACCTAGAATTTTATACCTTGATATAAAAATACATGGCAATGCATATTTCTAGGCGTTTTTCAGGTTGCTGTTAAGTGGTGGCAAACTGGTGGCCATTCATCAAGGGCGATATTACAAAACGTCGTCGGGGCTGTCTCTCGGTCCTGGACCATTCGTCAAGCTTTTGGAGTACGCTGCAGGTGAATTTATGCTATAGTAACGTACGCAGGTTACATACCTGTAGGGATGGCAACGATATATCGATATATTACGTTTGATATATCAATATTGAGAACCGATATTATCGGTCAATATCGATATATTTACCGATATATCGCGACATGTTTTCAAGTAAAAAAAAATTTTTTTTAGGTAAAAATTAAATTTTGAAATGAATGGACGAGAAGGGACGCCTGTATCTGTAAAAACATCAAGTAGTTTTATTCCAAATTTTGTAGGTACCTAGTGATGGGTTGATTTCAGACTGTTGACTTCAGCTCAGACATGATAATGTACATAGTTTACACCTACACTGGCTCTCAAGGCTCAATTACTTCCTTGAATCAAAAGTAAAGGAGGTTCTTCAAGACTTACTACTTCCTATACGAAGTCTAGATTAAGTACCTACTACACGAAGTGAAGCAGGTTTTCACAACAATTATTTTCAATCTTGAAGGATCATGATTGTCTACAGTATACCACCCCTGTCAATTCATAAATGAATTTAACTTTGCAATGGCATATTCGAACTTTTTTCAGTTTTTAAACAATGAATTTCGATCATTCATGCCCAGTAACTTTTGATAGTAGGTTAATACTTATTTCACCAGGTTTTTTCAAATATATCTTCCGATATGTCGAGCATATCGATAATATTTCTTCCAAAATGATGTTAGTAACTTTTCAATTCACCTACCTACTTACTTCTTCAAGTTTTCCAAGTAGATACTCCGATATGTCCATAAATGTCAACCTAAATTATTTTTATATTGTTTTAAACCGATTAAATTCACCTACCTACTTCACACGTTTTTTAAAGTAGATCTTCCGATTTATCAAAATATCGATATATCGAAATATCGATATATTTTCTCCAATATATCGAAGGTATCGATATTTCATTGACGATATATCATTTGATCGATATATCGATACATTTCATTCGATATGCCATCCCTACATATCTGTCTTAACAAAAATACCTTCACAATTATTTCTTATTATGCAGGCGTTGAAGCGGTAACTGTGGGGAAGCCTAACGTCGAGTTTTTCAAAGCTGCCCTCGAAGATTTGGGAGTTGCTGATCCAACTACTGCCTTCATGATTGGTGATGTAAGTTTGCTCTTATGTGATACCTATAAGGTGGTTTGCGCGAGACATAGACTACGTTAGCCCGTTATCCAAGTAGGAATGTTATGTTACTCTGTTGCATGGGAAGGATGATGAGGTCAGGGCTGAAGTCAATAGTGGATTCATCATAGTTATCGAAGTAGGAATGTGCGCACTCTGTTAGTAGGAGTGTACTCTGTTGCTGGGGATGAAGTATTACACGAAAAGTGATCTTTATTCAATATTCCACGTCATTATAACACACTATGTTTTGGTCGCCTGGTAACGAAACTATAAACACTACATCCCTCTCACACTACTTTTTTTTAGTCTTCAACATATCGATTGGGAGGACTTGTAGGGTAGGTGGGGGTAAAAACTACCACGGGGCAAAAGCTACCCGGGCGATTGTTTTGTTGGTAGCCATGCTGTCCCGGTCTCCTAGGTTGTAAGCTTCACACCTAATGTGACCAGTTCGTCAGTGATAACGCATGGAGTTGGGTGATTCACATGAAGAGAAAATTAGGTAAGTTTGTTTTTGGCAATTTGGATGTAATTTTTTCCTTTCTTGAGATTAGTATTGTGACTAACTAGCTTTGAATATGTATATCATCGAAAGTGCAATTATCAATACGTAAGTTGAGCTGTTTTTTCTGCCACTGCTGTTCCCCTCAAAGATGCTCATGGACCAGAGAAACAGGTTGATGTGCCGGCCATCTTTTGGGGGAAAAAAACTACCACTAGTCATGGGGCAAAAACTTCCATCTCGTCAAGATGGGGGGGGGGGGGACTAGTTTTAAGACTGAGTTACCCTATTGCACTTAAGCTTCTTAAGCGTCTGACTTAAGCTTTTCTGTTTCACCAATATTTACACCAATATTTACCGCGATTTCGTGCTCAAAGTATTAATTTTTTTGGCTCTTTCAACATTTGGGGCAAAAACTACCACAGAAATTCATTGGTAGTTTTTTTCCCCATGTCATGGGGCAAAAGCTAACATTTCCACTTTTTCGTAAAAATCTTACTGCTAATAGCACAGTCATCCGTTCGCGCCCAACCTTCCAGCACATGCATCTAGGATCCAGTAGCATCGGATCCTAGCTTTGCCAGATGAATAGCACTCATTCGGGACCCGTGATAGCTTTAAAACTCAGAACTGGTAGTTTTTACCCCCACCTACCCTACATCTTTGGCTTCTTCTTGGTTGGATTCCACCAGTTGTTGCTCCTTGTTCGTCTCCCCTGTGATCATCTGAAGTCCTGGGTTCATCGTCATGTCTGAAGTCGTCTTTCCTGAGTACGAGATGCCATCTATTTCTACGCAGAAGAGTACCATTGTCGGTTTTCACTGTGTAGGAACGAGGGTCAGTGGCTCTTTCAATGACTCCGTTCTGTCTGACATCCCTGACCCAAACTGCATCTCCCTTTTGCAATTCTGGCAATGGTCTGGCTCTCTTCCTCTTGTCGTGATTGAATAGACGATTTCATCAGCACGCATTGGGCATGCGCTGCCACTTATCAGTGATACCACGCGTTATCAATCTTCTGACCAACTCGCCAGTTGAAACCGCTTGTCATACATTCTCGCCTCACATATCTGGTCGTTCACGAGCATTAATACCCTAATTTTCCTACTCGTTTTTTATTTAAATTAAAACAAGTTGTTAACACGTTGAACGCGGATTGCGTCTATGTCACGCAAATCCCGGGGTCTGTGTGGCTGGCTGCGTCTATGTCACGCAAACACCTCTCGCAAAACAGGTTCAAGAATATCTGCTCCTGTTCTTTCGTTCTCAGTTTCCACTGTTTTCTAGCATTTTTTCGTGAGTTGAACGGTTCAATCCGGAGCTGAATCGGTCGAGGTTGAAGGTAATTGAGCAGTTATCAAAGTGACACCTTATCTTTGTGTGCTCCTCCGGTAATTTTTTTATGTTTTCACATTAAATGTCACAAATTTTGTCATCCATTTTTACGGAATAATTCACTCTTTTTAAGGTTGATCGACATTGTTTAATTGTTGGTTGTGTCAATAATCAGCTCAATCCTCTCTTAAGTTTTATACTTTCAGTTCGTTATCGTGAAAAAGACACAGTGGTTCGACTCCGATTTTGTTTGTTTTTCACTCGGTTTTTCTGTTTTGAATCTTTGCCAGAGTACTCTACAAAGCTCCCAAAAAAGAGAAGACTTGTTCTCTTTCCAGGTATGGAATAACTAGGTATTATATTGTCGTACCTGATTGATTCCTACCCATTCTATGCACCATCAACCTATCTCCCTTGCAAAGGCCGCCAGAATTCGCGTCCAGTGGACGGGCGGCCTGAGCCAACCCACTCACATAGGGGTTGATTTCCCATTCAAACTGGAGCAACTTGACACCACCGCTGGCTGCGTCACGTTGACGCCGAGAATAAATTCACAAAATTCTCAACTTTTTTTTTTTGTCAAAATTTTTGGAAAAATTTACTTTTTAATATATGTTGCTGCTATAGCGTTTCGTCGAAAAAAAAATTCTCCGCCACAGGGGACCAACGCGTTTTTTTTTCCCGCGCGCAAGGTGTTAAGTGAAAATGTTGGGAGTAGGAGCATACTTTACCGCTTATTTGAACATAAATAGCGCTATTTGGACGTTAGTCATTCATCACTAGACTGTTTGTGGTCAATCTCTCCTCTTGTAGAATACCTACTTTGATATCGTCTACTTTTTTTAAATTTTTCACCGGGGAGCGTGAGCACACCTCCTCTCTACTCACCTTGGGTATCAACCATTTACGGCCTTTCTCTATGGCAAGCGCTGCTTCACGTGAGAGAGAGCTTGAATTTATTTGTGACGGGGAACGATGTTCATAATGGGGTATTTTGGTGGGTCGGAAATTCAGGTTTTTGACCTCAAATTCGGATTCAGCACCATTGAAAACCTATATACTACAACTTTAAGCCCAATGATACTATAACATGTGGTAGAAAAATTAAATAGAGATCACACGTTTGAAAAAAAGGCGGGCCTCCATGAATGCACACTAGGGATGGGTATCGTTATAAAAGTATCGATACTATATCGTATCCAAGTATCGATATCCCAAGTATCGTTGGGCATGAGTATCGATATTTTAAAATATCGAGTATCGATACTTTAGTGTCACAAACTATCAATATCATCCAATTTTCTCCAGAAAAAAATTTTTTTCAACAACTTTTATTCATTTTTAACTATTAAGAGTCCAAGCAGAGTGATTTTTTTTCCATGATATAAACGTTATTTGTGCAACCAAAGAGTAATGACCCAAAAGCCTCTCTTCTTCATTTTTTAGCCATTATGTTGAATTTTCCGGGAGAACAGTATCGATATTCGATATTTAGAAATATCGGATACAAAGTATCGATATCCAAAAATATCGGATAGCGCAGTATCGATACTAAAATATCGAGTATTGGTACGAAAGTATCGATACTTTGAAATATCGAGCATCAATACCCATCCCTAATGCACACACACTAACAAACGTCTAAATCACACCTACTGCATTAGTTCATATTTCCTCCGCTAGGGATAATAAAGCATTTTTCCCTTGAATCAGCTGCATCACATTATCTCAAGCTTTACCAAAATAGGTAACTGAGCTTATCTGATATGATTCAAAGGAAAAACTCTTTATTATCCCTAGCGGAGGATTTATGAACTAATGAATGTTGTAGGTGTGGTTTAGACGCTTGTCACACACTACGCTGCAGGCGTGTGCGCGTAGTATTTCTAGTATCCAAGGCCACGATGCGTTCGAGACTGCACGGGATTAGTGGAATGTCTCGATCCAAGGTCAGCAAGTTAATACGTCACAACAAGTTACTACGTCACATCATTCAAATCTTAAACTTTCATTAGGTTCCCTAATTTCTTCTGAACATTTTCTCGATGAACAGACCCAATTACCGTTATTCCTGACCCATGCTCTTTCGAAAAAAAAAAAAAATCAAAAAATTGAATGAATTACCCCATTATGGAACTCGAGCCGGGCCTAATAGGGTCAGTTGGGGTATCTGGGCCACCTTCTTTTGAGAAAAACGAGAAAATCAGACTTCAGGCGTAGATATAAATTATAAGAATTTGAAGAGAAAAAAAGAAACGTCTTGCACACATTCAGTATGTGATGCCCTTCAACACTGCAGCACCAAAAAATAAAATTTCTCGTATTTAATATTTTTTGTTGTCACATATTTTTTTTATAGGCGTGATGGCCCAGTTACCCCAGTTGAATGGGGCAACTGGACCGCGCGATCTGTTTCCCACGCTGCGCACCCGTATTCGGAAGTGGGGTATTTTGGCCAACTCACGTACTTATGCTGTTGTTGAAACTGTATGGAATTGTTTTTTCTATTCAAAGGCTTCCGAACGGGCGTTGTAACTACTGTAGTACAAAAGTGTGTGGAGCCGGTGGGTGAAGAAATGTACAAAAAAAATTTTTAAATCCTCCTTTATTTCATATTTATAGTGTTGTTTACTTTTAGCAACTTTTGGTAGGCTTTCAACAGTATTTTAACACAACCACCTTCAAGAACACTAACTGGTAGAATTGCTAGGAATCAAAAAATAATAGTATATCAACTAGAACACATGTTAACAGTCTCGATGTTTTTAAGTGCCTAATAATTGCACTTTCAATTCTAATTATATTACAACCTCTAAATTACCCTGACTCTGAGGGATGAATCACAGCAAAAATTGAACTCTGAATACCTAACTGAACTAAATCTCGTTGAATAAAGAACGCATAGGTACCTACCCAGGTAATTACGAACCTAATAGGACCTACTGTATCAGTCTTAGAAAAGAATCACAGGAAAAAGAAAAGACGTGTGGTTTTATAAAGCAAAAAAAAAAAAAAAAATTAACAATCTCGTTCAACATACCTAGGTACCTACGGCCCAGTTACCCCAGACATATGGTCCAGATACCCCCCAAGACCTTCTTTTGGGGGTAACTGGACCACCCCACCCCTTACTTAGTAGAACAGAATCATTTGAGTTTCACGAGCTATTTTACTTCAATGAGGTCCCTAAAGCTACAGCAAATAGTAAACAAATGAAAAATAATATGATTTGAAGGTTTTGAGTTGAACTAAGAAGCATGGTTCAACACGTTGTACTCACCGTGATATTGACGAGCGAAAAACAGCCCTCCATGACAGACTTACTGCAACTGAGCTTCAAAATGGTCGTTGTTCTAGACACTTCCCATTGTCTGTCAGTGGTACCAACTTTGAAAACTTTAAAAATTCAAACTTGAGGGCGCCAAAACGACCCATGGCCCAGGTACCCCAACTTACCCTATCCCCTCCATTTGTGAGACTGACGAAATATTCTTGAATTTTCAGGACGTGAGAGACGACATCGATGGAGCGCAAAGACTCGGACTGAAAGGGTGCCTCGTTCAAACAGGAAAATATCGAAGCGGAGACGAAACCAAAATCTCACCTCCGCCAGATCTCGTGCTCGGAGATTTTTCCAACGCAGTTGACCAGATATTGTCTCATATCGGTCAGAGTTGAAGACCCCCTACTACAAGGGCCTTTAGTTACGGCGTACTGAGAAGAAATACTTATCTCAACCAATCTGTGATCTTTTACAATAAAATCGTCTTTCACTGCACGTTTGAGGCGCGTAGTTGAAACCCGGCGGTGAGTAGTTTCAATAGTTTGAATCCTACTTGAAAATGTTTCAGGAAACACAAAAAGCCCTTGTCAAGCACTTCATTTTAACCCTATTGATTTGATTCCATTGCTTAAACTGAAGGCCATAAAGTATTTCAACACAAGTTTTGACTTTCAAATTGGTGAATTTGTCAAAATTCAAAATCAGAGTTTGGACTGGGCCGGTTTTGATGAAATTCGAGTAGTTTGACTTAGCTCTTTAGTCATAATACTTAGAGTATCCTTTAAAATTATAATATTTACGTCGCAAATCTCATTCTTTTCAGTATTTAAATGGTAAGAAACTTAAAGCTTGAAAAAAAATTGAAACCTTCATTATGATCAATTTTTTATTGTTTTTGATGGTAACACAAATTGTCTTCCGTTTTAATACGAACTCAATATTGTTAGATAGGCAGTTTAATTTTATCCTTATCGTTCTTATCGCCGCGCTGTCCTGGACTCTGAACTTGTATTCTCGCTTCGCCGCCTCGTTCAAGCCCTTCTCTAATCTCATCAGGCTGCAGGATTTATTGCAACCATCTCGACGTGGTAGGGGGGATCCGACAAGCTGTTGTTCGTCAGTCTCCCATCTGCACGCATAGTGAAAGCCGCTCTTTTGAACATTGCACGATCTACGAGAGGAAATTCCCGGCAATTTGGAGAAAAAGGATTCCTGGGTCGCAGCATCCCAAATCAACCTGTCAGCGGATGAACTCTGGACAGTAAGATGCAGCCGTCTTTGTGAAATTTTTAAATCGACCTTTTTCGCAAGTGGACTCATCTCGCATCTGAAGCTTCAAGGAGACCCAACATACCAACCGGCGGAGTCCCCTGTTGGAGTCCAGGCCAGACATGAAATTTTTTTTTTTAATCAATTTTCGCTTTCAGTTCTATTTTTGATTTAAAGGGCTCTTTTTAGGTAAGAGCAACATTATTTTGCCTATCATTTCTTTCAATAAATTACTTAGTAATGAATTTCTTAAGGAGTAACTTTTTTTTTTCTACCCGCTCTTCTATAGTTTCTCTTTAGCTCATTCAATAGAGAGTTTTCGCCACCTCAGACGTGACGACTTGAGATCGTGACGACTCGAGACAGATGGGGCCAGCAGACGCAGATGCTAACTTTTTTTGGTGGATTTCGAGTCATCACAAAATTAGGTGCGGACTCTGGAAGTGACGCTAAACAGCTACCGACCTGTGAAGTCACTTGAAAATGGCCGATAGCGAACAGCTGATTCAGACTCCGGGGGGTCTCGAAATGACTTTTTCAGATCAAAAATAAAAATGTTTGCCGTATTGAAAAGGCAATAAATTTGTTACTACTTGGATACCTATTTACATCCCTTTCTGACACTACATTGCGATATAAAAACCTACCTACTGATGATTTTGATCCTTTTCACCTTTAGAAAGTAGTGAACTACACTAGCTTTTCCAGAGCTCTTACTGCATTTTTTGGGTCTATAATACCTACTAACTACCGATTTTGCAGTAGCTACCTTTCTACTGGTTCCTTGTTTGTCTTACAACACGTCCGTAACATATCTATAGATAATTTAGAGTAGGTAGGTACTTCGTTTCTACCTACCAGGAAGTACAGACTATTACAAAAACGGAAGTACAGATCTATCATACTAGGATAGATCTACGAACTTATAGACGTAACACCTAAATGCAGACATCCATAATTAACCAAATACCTACTATTGTGTGAAAAGAAGGTATATTTTCAAAGGTAATGAACTTTATGAATGAAAGGTAGGTAATGAACTTTCCAATTTGACATGCAACTTGGACTACCTAGCAAACAGAACTATCAGTTGAAATCTTAAATGGTACCTACTTACGTGAACTGACTCCCGTTGCCTGTTTATTGTAGATCTGTAGTTAGGTATGTTGGTAGATGAATAAATAATATACAACATTGAATGAAAAACAAGGGTGCATTTATTCAGAAATTTCATTGACATTCAAACAGTGTAAAATTCGCACAGAGTCAACAACAGTATACGTTGGATTCACTTGATCTTGATGTGAAGATAACAGAATTCTGGTGACGAATAGTTTGTTTCGAGAGATGAAAAACTTGATAATTCCCGGGAAAAAGAAAACTGTTCGAGAAGTGAAAGCTAAAATCGAGAACCAAAACACGGGAGTCGACCGTCGAACACAACACAAAATCCGGCTACATCCGATCTAAATTGAAATTGGTTATAAAAGTGTGAGGTTATCAAGGGTAGAGTCGTCAAGAAAGCCGTCGTTCTCGACGCCGGCATTTGGCGGCGTCCAAGACGACCGAGCTCGCCATCGGAGTCGTCACGCATGCGCAGTCACCATTTTCGGACGGTTGGATGGATATTACACGCGGACGGTCGTCACAAAAGACGTGGCATAAACTCTCTAATATAACTATCAAAACGAGTGGCTTCTTTTTCCAGTAAAATTCATAATTTTTTCAATCAATGAGGGGTGTTTGGACTTCCCGCCTATTTTAGGCGGGAGACCAAAAGGTAGTGCTGCCAACCCTTACGTACTTAGTACCCTAGTTCTGCCGCTTGGTGGCTGAGTTCGCAATGAGGAATTTCACCATGACGGAATTTCCTATTTTTGACCCATAAATCGGATTCAGCACCTCGAAAAACCCCCTAAGGCAAACTTTCAGCCCGAACTTCCTAATTTACGAATAAACAAAACAGTATAGAAAATACGAATGTTTAAAAAAACCGGGAAAATGACGTCATCCTGGAACAGTTCATGTATGGCCGCTTGAAGCGCTGAGATCGAGAAATCTATAGTCCCCAGATGCAAAATTTCACGAAACAGTAAAGTTCGAAATCGAAAAACTGAAGAAAAAAATAGAAAAAGCAAGATGGGGAAAATTAGGTTTCCTCTGTTTTTGTTTGATAACTTTTCTCTTAGAAAACACGATTTTGTCGTCCCAATGGGCAACACTGGGAGGAGACGGCGATCCAATCAGCGAGCGTTCCCGCTTCACGTCCATTTTCCCAGTTAGTTTTGAAATCAAAAATTTTGATTGTCTCCCAAAAATAACAGGAGACTTATTTTCCGAAATCAGCCCGATTTTCCTCTATCCCACACCATTAACTATTCAAGAAAAATGCAAACAGAATTCGGTGAAATTCCTCATTACATTCATTAGTTCCGATCATGCAACTGTTGATGGTCCCATTTAGTAATAATGAGCCAGAACTAGAACAAAAGGATTAATAATAAGAAATAGATCATGAATCGAACAATCAGGTCTTTTAATGTGCAGAATAGTTCTATGCAGCCGCTGCCATTCAAATCGTTGGGGTAAGCTCCGCTGCCGACGACGCCCACCATGTTGCCTTGTGATCCTATACCGATTAGATCATTATAAAACTTTATCGTATTTCATCCTCTGTAGTTCAATATATTTCGTTGTGAAATCTGAAAATAGTGCTAGTTCATTTGTTCACAATCCCGGATAATAAACAGGGGGTGCGCCTGATTAAAAAAAAAATTAATCGAAAGTAGACATCATCCTGTGAATTTTGACAACAGCCGTTCTTTTTGGATGAGTAGATCTTTTTCTATGATTTTTCAGTTTTTCGAATGTTCATGATGTCACGCGCCCCTCCCGCCTGGGCGGTACCTCCCAGCCCACTGTGACGTCATAAACATTCCAACTCCCAGGCGCTACAGGACGATGTGTGACTTTGGCCTCCCTGACAACCTTTCTCCACTCACCTCGATCACAGGCTTTACTCTTCCAGTTTCGTACTTTCATCTTTAGCAGATCCCTCTCCACATCATCCATCCATCTTGTTCTTGGTCTCCCCTGCCACCTTCTTTTTTCAAGTCTTATCGAAGTATTTGCTTATTTAGATAAGACTGAATTTCTAAAATCGAAATTCGTACATCTTAATTTCCCCCTCTGAACCAGTGAAAAATATTCATTTCGATCTAGATCGTTTAGTGACGTCACATAAGCCCGTCCTTCCAGAAGGACGTCAGTCCTATGTGCACACACTAATAGACGGGTCACAGAATTACAACGAAATTGCCTTTCTTTGCAAAATTTACTTTAGTTTTCAAATAGGAACAGAAAAAATTATATAAAATTACATTTTGATTATTAGGATACCTAATGGACAATTTTGGGAGGATGGAATTTTTTTTTGTATAACCATTTTTATCAAATAACTGATATAATACATTGTATTTCAACTATTTATACATACAAAATGCATGTTGATGACACTTGCATTGTGTTTTTAGAAACAGTTTAAGTATCTATAAATTTTATAAAATAATTTTTTCGTGTGATAATAATAATAATAATGTAAAAAAAAAGAAGACACGTGAAAAGAGATTCTCACACTTCAAACATTTTGTGGTTCCTTTTCTATTGCAATTTCTGCAGAGTAGTTGTTTGCCTTTTCCAGTGTTCTGATCAACTTCGAGTTCGGCAATGTAGTATTCGATTTTATCAAATCTGCTGTCAATCTTCTCAAATTTGGATGGACGGCCTTTAGACGTTACCAATCGTTTATTAGACTCCAACATAGTTGATGAGATCCTTTTGCGAAAATAGATATTATCTAAGTGGATAATATCTAAATTAGATAATATTATTATCTAAGTAGCTGCCAGGCATTTTGTACAGCAACATCAATAACATGATTTATAATTGGAAAGTACCATTTTTTCCATGTGATTGAGGTCTTGTACAGAGATATGTTTTGATCGGCATGATCAATTCTTCCCATGGACCTATTATAATCTGAGACGAGATGAGATTGTTCAATGGAGATCGTTTTATTTAGATAGCGTAAAAATATTGCTGCATTTGTCATTTGCAGAAAATCTTGTCTTTTGTCATTCCAGGACAAAATCATAATGTTTTGAGTCTTATCAACGCAGAAGACATACGTTCCTCTGTCTTTATTCTTTAGAGCATGTCTATCTCGCAGTGGATAAGCCTTGTCAAGTCTATTTCAAGTCTATTGTTCAAGTCTATGTTCTAGTAGCACAAATATTTCTTCCAGATCTCTCAGCAAGTCACAACTCGTAAAAAAGTTGTCCAAATACAGCTTGTAGGGAAAATCCTCAGGCAGCTGATCTGCATAGGTCATGACAACTCCGTATCCCGACCCAAAGAAAGCATATTTTTCTGGCAAGGTTCACACCATGCTAGTAACCAGATGATGAACCTCCACACCAAAATTTATATTTATATTTATTTATAATCCAAGCAATTAGTATAGTACGAAATGATAATCAATATCCGGTAGCAATTCATAAGCATGCGAAAGAAGACCGTAGGAACCGAAGTGAGTACACATATGACTGACGTCCTCCCAGGAGGATCGCCCGTTTCCTGAATCCTTGAAATCTCATAAGCACAGGTAAACGATTATATTGGATATATTAAGTTACTAGAACCTCCTAACAATGAATTTCAGTGGTTTTTGAGAGGTAAAATTGAAGTGGTACTTGCCCATCAACATAAAAATCAGGAGGTTCACTCATCGTGCATGGGTCGGATTTTTTAACCGCAAAAACAGCTGATGAGAATGAAAAACAGGAACCAAATGACCTTTGCTCCCTTAGCTTAGATGTCAACATTGATGAGACTATGCTACTATCTATGAGAATTAACATGAACAACGCCCACGAGTGAAAATATGCGGCAATGGTCATTGTCCTTCCAGAAGGACGTCAGTTCAGACTGGGTTAATAAAATATATTTGAATATTACCTCTTATGACATACCTTAGTGTGAAGATTCGAAGGAATATCAAGTCGTTTTTAAACTGAATTTAATGAAATACTTCGACAGAAAGTTACAGACATGAACCTTATTCTAACAGATTGGTACAAAGACAACCAGTACAAAAATAGCCTGCCAGAGCAAGCTAGTAGTAGTAGTAAGGTGGAGTGTTGTTCCAGTGAAGTCATTATCGTAGGGGAGACGTTATTTTCAACAAGTCTTGATTTCCAAATCATCTTAAGCCGCATCCACACTTGCAACATTCAGCCACTCTGAACCTCACTCTGGCGTGTTTGGGGCGGCAAAACTTCAAAGGAATGAGGATTGGAGCGCAGTCCGATTGCTCCGTTGGCAGTTTTCCATCCTGCATCAAAGAAATGTTCAGAGTGGGGGGTGAGCTTTATATGGGCAGAGCGAGGTTAGGAGCCCTGCGATGTTTGGGGCAGAAGATCGGAGTGGCCGAATGTTGCAAGTGCTTTAGGGAGTCTTTCAATAGGCAAGTGGCTTTAGGGAGTCTTTCAATAGGCATTCTTTCCAGGTGTCCAAGCCACTGAATCCTACTGGCTTTAACACGTTCCGTGCGTATCACGCATACGGTGCGTGAATCCGGTCGGGTCAGCTAGGCGTATCTCACACATGGTGCGTGATGACTTGCTGCTATTTCAAACTTTTCTTGGAAATCGACGACCGGTGCAAAAGTCTTTGTTTTTTTATCCGCCCTGAGCAGTTACTGTGAACAACCGATAGAATGCGCCGTCTGCAGTTTGGAGATGTATTTCACTCGGAAAATACTGTGTTTCACAGACGCCCCAAATCGGAGTTTTGCTTTCGATTGTTGTGCGTTCTGGAGTTCTCGTGTGGCTATTTTTTCTCTCATTCAAGGTAAGATCAATAATACATTAATAATTACTTCATAATGCATGATAACAAACGGGCAGTAATTAAATAAACGTTGTTTTTGGCACCAATATGTAGAGCACCATCCCTGATTTCTGTTCTCTTCCTACCATTTTGCCCAGCATTTTGGTACAGTATGATGCTTATGATTAGTTCTCTTTATCAAGTATTTTTTTATCCACGGTATTATTTGTATTGGTATTTTAGATGTCTGATGACGCACAATCAGAACGAAAAATCCCTCGCTTGGCTAAGGAGAAAAAGAAATATTCAGACGAGGATATAGAAAAACTGCTCCGTGATCTCGGAGATGAATCCGATGATGGCATCGAATTTTGGGACTCTGAAGAAGAATCAGAAAATGATCATGAGGTCGAGGATGAAGGGAACAGTGCATTTCAGCAACCTTGCTCCTCAAAAGTTCCTTTATTGGCATTTGATTGAGATTGATACTTTGAGATTCTTGTTTTCTGTATTACATTCGGTTGATTTATTGTTCCTTTATTGACATTTGATTGTGATTGATATTTGAGATTCATATTTTCTGTATTAATATATTCTTTTGATTTATATTTCCTTTATTGACATTTGATTGTGATTGATGTTTTCTTGTATGTGATTGACATATATTATTGGACTGCTACTTACCATAAATATAGTCATTGATACATATTTTCTTCCGACAAGGTAGGTAAGAGATACCTATGTTATGAGCCATGACGTGTATTTTTGCTGATGGAGTAGATATTTATGGAACCAACCCAATAAAAATGCTGATACCAACATTTCTTGTTTCTATTTCTATGGGTATTTTCCAAACGAATGGGTATTTTCCTATTAGACCCAAGCCGGCGCCGTTCCTCAGAAAATCTGTGATCACTCTCACCAGGCGCACAAAATGCACAAGAATGAGCAAAATTCAATCAAATTCGACTATTAAAATTAATTACGTATAAAATACTAATATTGGAACCATTTCGGTCAGATTTATGAGAAAAAAAACCAATCCGCCTGGTGGGGTGGGTTGGTTTTGTTCATACGCACTTAACGTGTTAATGAAACGTACTATATCTTTATTTTCAAGAATTGCCTCGACTTCCATATTGTTTCGGATTCGCCAATGACTCTTTTCGTATACTGCCCCATAAATTCTTCTCATAACTTTTCTTTCAAAATAATTTTTGAAGGATGATGTATACTTTCAATCGAAAGTATACCTCATCCTTGAAATTTTGAAACCAGCCGTTCTCTTTTTGGATGAGTAGATCTTTTGCTATGAGTTTTCAGTTTCGAATGATTATGACGTCATGCGTCCCACCCGCACGGGCAGGACCCCCCAGCCCACTGTGACGTCATAAACATTCGAAACTTTGAAAAATCATAGAAAAGTCTTCTCACGCTAGAAGGTCGCGGTTGGTGTCAAAATTCTCAGAATGAGGTCTAGTTTAGATTTAAAACAACACCAACAGTTCTTCCAACCCATGCACACACCCCACCCCATTCATAAGATGTTTTCAGGGACACTAGTGACACCATGGTCCCATTAAGTTCACAAGGGACACAGGATAACAAAAAACAACAAAACTCAACATATTTTCGCTTTTATTTCACTAAATTTTTTAAAAAAGTTCTTTGCCAATTCTATTCATCTCCAGAATTATTCCACATTTTTCTTCAATAAAATTCAAACTACACAAAATATATATACAACAGTAAAATTCACGATTGGTTTAGTTGCTATGTTGTTTATAATATGAAGAGAGAAAAAAAATGAAGAACGCTATGCAAAGAGCAATGTTTTCGAACTTAACAAGATGGCAAACGAGTTAATGTTTTAAAAAAATCGAATAAAATGAGAGGTACAGGTAATTTATTGAAAAAAATACAACTCATGAGGACGAAATGGAGATAGGAAGCTATTTTGTGCCGTAACGGAGAGAAAAAAAATATACAATACAAGTTATAGCGAAAACTGTGATGATGTCTACATTCTTATTTCCGACTTTTTGTCCACCTAATCTGATTTTCTTCTAAGATAAAACACTACAATGGTTTCTTTCAAACTACCGAATAAAAACGAATTTGTATTCAATCAGGCAAATAGGTGGTACTTGTTCACCAGAATTCAAATACAGCGAAAGCGTCAACTCAAAAACTGTCGAGAACTCCGTAGGTACCTAATGAAATTGAAGCACATTCCGTTTTCTACGCCTATTTCAACTTCTAAAAAAATAATAAGGAAATGCTCTGTCTAAGAATATTTCATTCAAAAAAATTACACGGGTCCACAATCGCATTTTTACAGAAAAAATTTCATTTTTTTTTTCATCAATCAAGGTAAAATAAAAAATACGATCCATCAAATAAAATTATTTAAGACAATCTACCATTCAGTTAATTAATAATAGTTCATAACTTAACAACTACTGATTTCATTCAAGGGGGTCCTCAGTATCATTTCATTGAGATAAAAAAGCAACTGTTGAATTTGAATGTTTCGAGTTCTCACGTACGGAATTGATAACAAAATACAATGAAATGCGAAAATACGGTATTTTCTCGTGTTTTTGAGAAATGTCCAGTTGAATCGTATTTGTACGTGTTAAGAATTTGCCAGCGAAACGTCAATGAAATAAAACTTGATGGTCGAAAAGAGAAAGAAAGTAAATTAACCATAATTTAATAATATAAAAGTACATATACATAATTATATTTATATATATAATATTAGTCTGATCATCACATGAATACGGTTGTCTACATAGCGGGAGTATGTAGTTCCGGTATTATGTGGCGGGTACCTAACCTGATGAATTTATTTTTTCGTGAACTTAAAAAAAAAGTATGTTCAAGAAGAGGGGAGAGGGGAGGGATTGATGGTGAACTGCGAGTGTAAGGCAGTGATTGAGGGGTACCTGCAACAAAGAAGAGAACACTGATTGTACAGACAGGTGAGAATGGGGAATTTTGCCTCACATTTGTGATTTAACATGGAAAAACGTGCATTTCCAACGAAATCAGCCTGTTAGGATGGGTACACACGTTGAGGATTTCCCGTTGAGGCCACCCTCTCCAGCCAGCTGGAAGGTGTGGACGAGAGGAGCATCTAGGGAGTGGTGGAACGGCCTGAGCGCTGCCTGGCGACGATTAAATGAACCTTCCGGAGCTCAAAACCTACTTTATCTCTCATCGCTCATATCTTTATCTCTCTCGCTGATGTGTTGACAACTCGGAACTCGGTAATTAGGGAAGTACAATCGGTAAGAAAGTATCGATTTTTTGAATCGATTCTCAAAAATTCGTTGTTCCTAAGTATCGATTTTTCCAAAAATCAGTTTTTAACACTCTCCGTGCAGATGATGGTAATAACCATCATGCCGAGTTTCGCGAGTGGCGAGTGACGCTCTAAGCATATCTCCGAGCTGTTCATCGTTCTGCTACCTAGTGGATGACTTAAGAAGCTATTTCGGATTTTTTTCGTGCTTAGTAGGTCCTCTGGTTGCCACCAGAGTGCGCCGTTTTCACTTCGGGGGATTCTGTTATCTTTAAGATTTGCGGGTTTGCACTACCGAATTCCTGACAAAAAGGTCTCCCGCCACAGGCGAAAACGAGTTTTCTGAGTCCGCACGGAGTGTTAATAAATTTCAAATTTTTTTAAAATCAAACTTTGTTATTAATATACGAGTAAGTAGGTGAATAAACGAATCAATAAGTAGGCGATTGTAATAAAATAGATTTTGGTTTAATATTGTAATCTTAGAGGATAGGTTACACTTGTCTTGAAAACACATTTTACACAAACCACAACTCATCTTCGACATCCTGCAAAAATAAAAGTTTTGCCACGAGTTTTCCACCCAGCCTGTTCCTTATACTTAGGAACAACGATTTTTTGAGAATCGATTCTTTGAAGTCGATTCCGAATCGATTCAAAAAATCGATACTTTCCTACCGATTGTACTTCCCTAAAATGGACCCACGCTTTGCTGGACGACGGCTTCATTTTCCCTTCAGTTCAAAACGAATAGTCAACAAAACACCATACAAAAAACAAAACACGAACTGAAACCTTAGTAACCAAAACAACAACGACGCGGTAAACTAGATATTGAAACCTCCCATTGGGTTTCCGCCTCCAACCGATTTTTTGAAAATCTATTCGTCGAAGTCAATTCAGAAAACCGTCCCTCTTTATAAATTGGAGAAAGAAAATGTTTCATGTGTTTCACGGAGAACAATAATATTAAAAATTGGCTACAGCTATAACCCAATTTTTTGAAATTTGAACCCCGATTTTGGAAAAAATTGGGATAAAAGTATCGATTTTCGATGTTATCGGACTAGCAAAGATCGATTCAAAAAATCGATTTTTTCAAGTAAAAAAATCGATTTTCTGAAAAATGGGAAATCGATTGCCCTTCCCTATCGGTAATATCGTCGACACATTTTACCGAGAATTAGAGTAGTTTTGCCTGATTTCGCGAATCCTCCAGTGCGAGAATCTGGACGTAGGGTTCTCTGTATATTACCTCGCTGTGACGAAGTGCTACCCTGAACTTGCTTTCATTTCATTAAATCCAAAATTTGTAAGCTCTGTAGAATTGATACTTGGTGTCGTCATTTTATTGATTTACTTTGTATTCCACTTCAAGTTGTGATTGTTATTTTTTTTTTTTTATTCAGATGTACCAGCCTACAATAAGGCAAACATCAGTCGTAAACACAATACAAAAAATAATATAATGGGACAGAAATAAAAGAACCAAGGAATCAGGCTGGGTTTAAACAACAGGAAGGATGAGAGAAAAATAAAATAAAAAAATAGTAATTCAACCTATGATTGGTGAAAGTTGTCCGTCCAGTGGGTGGAGGCTACGCAAGCGGGCCCCCACCCGCCGGCTGGTCGCCACCCGTCCCCGGTCCACCCACCATGGCGGCTCCCCATACCAGGCACCCAACGGCCACGACGCACAGCACAAATACTGAACGCCACCACCGCCAGATAAACCCTGCACCACGATCTCTGGCAAAGTCTCACCTCACGATCTCTGGTTAAGTAATTTAATTTGTTGTAATGTATCTGAACTTCTCTTTTGGAAGAATTTTCAAACAAGATAAAGAGTGAAGTTTCTGTGGAAAATTTGCTGAAAGGTTGTTCAGTCGAAATACACTCACGGGATAGCCATTCATTTTTTTGATCTCACAGATGATCTAAACCTATTTAATTTTCATTGAATCAGTTTGGTTCATCTCTCGAGACAGCAAAACAATGGTTCAGAAACAATGTTCGGGTGAGATTGAGTCTAACGAGTTGTAAACAACAAGTTCTGGTGAACACCCTACCTCTTGTACTCCAGGATGCCAACTGTATGGTCATCAATTATGCTGATGATACTAACTTTCTTATTAAAGGCTCCACACTGAACGAATGCATATCCATCATGCTGGACAAGTTTTTAGTCCTGAAGAGCTGGCTGGATCAAAATGGTCTCATACTCAATGAAAGCAAGACGAAGTGTATCGTCTTCCATACTGGTCGAGGCAAAGAGACCATCGCCACTTTTTATCTAGGCCAACAGCAAATAGTTTCATGCAGTCAGACTAAATTCTTGGGGGTTGACCTTGACGCAACCTTATCTTTCCACCCACACGTGGCAGAGCTGTTGCATAGGCTCAGCAGCACACTCTTCTGCATCCGAAAGCTTCAGGCCATTATCATCTAGGCGGACCCTACGATCAGTCTACTTTGGACTGTTCCTGTCCAAAGCATCGTACGGGATTTTGTTTTTGGAACAACCCATCCAACATGACTAAGGTCTTCGGAATGCAGAAGCGCGCCTTGCGAATAATTCTGGGTGTGGCACCACGCTCATCCTGCAGAGGAAAATTTCGCCAGGAAGGCTTGCTTACGTTGCCATCGCTGTTTGTTCTGGAAGCATTGCTGTTTATTCACCGGGACCCCGAGCATCGGCGGATGCATGCATTTACGCATGGTTATAGCACCCGAACACCACACTTACTTCAAGTCCCTGACCATCGTCTGGAGTTCTATAAGAGAAGCGTGGAGTTTAGTGCAGTTTGGCTTTGGAACTTCTACGTGTCACGACTGGAATCTTCCGTTTGCACTGTGGACGCCCCAGGGCCTACCTTCAAGAGATCTATTAAGAGGTATCTGGTGGAGAGGGAACTGTACACTGTTGATGAGTTTTTCTCTATGTGATATTTAATTATTATCTGACTTCGACAATTGCCCTACATGCCTGTAATGCTTGTGTTTTTGGCAAATAAAGAAATTATTATTATTATTACAGAAGTTTGTTGTTCCGAAATTTATCAAAGTAGCTCTGTCCGTAAACTCGTTGACATCCGCGAAGCTCACTAAGGAACCTGGCTTTAGGAATCGCCTATATCACATCGGGCGACTTATAAGAGAGATAACGCATGTTTTGAGCTCCGGAAGGTTCATCTAATCGTCGCTTGGCAGCGCTCAGGCCGTTCCACCAAAATCTCTCCCTAGATGCTCCTGTAGAAGAGAATTTTACTTCAGTTGAGGCGGACTGCGCAGGCCGCCAGACCTTTCCAAAATTCGGAAAGGCTGCCTGAACAGTCCACCGGAAGTGAACCCCTTCCTCCTCCATGTGTGGAGGGTGTTGCCTGATACAGCAGTTTTGCCTTGAAGAGTGAACTCTAACTCTACTCTGCCGTGCTAAGCCAGAAAGTCGTAACGTGAAAAATTGGCCAAATTGAGATAATGGTATCCGGGGGTTTTGGGGGTAATTTCTATCGATTTTCGGAGTTGTAGAGTCGTATCTCTATTAGAAATGCATCAAACAAGTCTCCCGACTTACGCGTTAAGGCGTGATAACTTGATTTTGCCAAGAAACTAGTCGTATCAGAGCGATTCAGAAGAAGAAAACTCGTATCTTGACACTGATACCGGAATCTGCCTATTTCGACGATACGACTTCTTGCATCAAATCGGCATGATACGACTTTTTGCCTCAGAAAAATCAACATTTAGTGGTGACTTTACGTTTATATTCTAAGTGAGTAAACGTTTATTTTTATTGATTCAGCAGTTTTTTCTTACACTCTGAACAGAGATACGAAATGCGATTGACTCAGAGCCAAGTAGGATGACAAAATAATCAATGTGAAATGGTTTCTTGAATTAAAATGTTAATTCAAATGAATTAATGTTTCAACAATTAAAATGAACAGAATAGTCGTAACTTCGGGTTTACAAGAGCGTAATCTCGTATCATCGTTTTTTGACAATTTACACTCAAAAATGTTTAATTTTGACTCCAGAAATCGATTCGGCTACTAATTTCTTTTAAGAAAAACCTACACTTGTGGTAAAAGGAGGAAAAATAATCCCGCGGAAGAATTATCTCGCCACGAAACCTATTAGGTCGTTTTCCCGAAAGATGGGTGAAGTCAAGATACGGCTTTCTGGCTTAGCACGGCAGTACTGATAAGCCGTGTGAACTCACCACGTCATTACTTGTCCTCGGCTGGAGCCTCTTCTGCTTTGGGTTTGTCCTCCGCCGGGGGCTCAGCGGCGGAGTTTGCTTTAGCTTTGTCTTCCGCGTCATTCACTTCCTCCGCGTCGCCGTCCTTCTTCTCCTCGTCTTCTTTCGATTCGCTGTTCTCATCTTCTGTCTTCTTCTCATCGTTCTCCTCCTAAAGCAAATACATGTCCAACAGTTAGAAAATTGGCTACTTGGACATTTATGCTCAGGGGGGGGGGGGTTGTCCGTAAGTTCAGGCGTTCAATGCAAAGAGCGATACAATAAGAATTTTTAAAATTATTTTTCAAAAATTGAAATGCTACAAAATGCAGCATCCTGTAAGGCTAGGAGTTGTTTTACGAGTGGACCGAGGAACTTGCATCGCTGCTGTTTAGATGAGAATCAGAGCATTCAACTATTGTAACCACCACATCACCAAATCATTTCATGCAGGTCCTTACGCATGTTTCCCTCTACATGTTCGCCCTAAAATACGCGTTTTTCAAATTAAAATCAGTGATAAATTATTCAGAACAGGACACCCTGGCGGTGTATAATTCAAAATCAACTGTCTAAATCGATATCGGGGAAAAAAACTTGTTGGTTAGTGAAAGTATTGTTCAATGCAGGATCCAACGGAACCATTTGTGGATTGATTCGACGTCGTCTTTGGGTTGAAAATTTAAAAACCAGGACAATATCGTGAAATATTTGCAAAGAAAACTGATTTATTGGTTAGCTGTTGCCAGTAATTGTATGTTTGTTCTTTTACAAATCATTGAAATTTGAAACATTGTTTACGAATCATTAGGTAAACGATGAAATAAAGAAACGCATCATGTGTGTTGGGCCTGACTTCGGTTGAAGTAGGTAGGTTGAGAGGGATATGTAATGCGGCTATGTCCTTATGATTTTTTATTAGCAGTCGAGTGCACTTTCCCTTATACAGGGTGTCTACACTTTCGATGGGCATAACTTCAGGGATCGATTCTACAAGGTATTTCGAACAAAAAATGTCTCAGCAATTTTTTCTTAACCCACTCAAAATGCCTTTTTTCTCACTTCAAAGTTTTTTTTTCGCGTTTTCGACCTTACTTCATTAAAACTGTCATCACTCCTGTTATTTACCAAGTAAATTCAAATTCGAGGATATCGCTGGAAAGAGCGTTAAATTTCCAAGCTACCCAGTGTAAAATCAAAATCTTTTAGCAATAAACCATTTCTAAAAAATCCCCCCAAATAGCAAACTTCAAATGTTTTTCGAAATATGACTCTTTTTACATCGAATTTCCACTATGAATCCCGGCTATTTCGATGGGCGCTCTTCGGGGAAAACATGCTCAGATTGTCAGCTTTTCAACGGTATATCGATTTTTCTTTTCAAAATCCATATTGGAGGAGTAAATCAAGTTCGAATGCAAGAAAACGTGTGTTTTAGAAGAAAATCCAGTGTTTTAGGCGGTGTTTGATCGCAAGATGACTTTACTTGACTTGAATCGCATTTTTGCGTTTTCACCCCACTGTGCGGCGTAAGGTAAAAAAAAAAAAAAAAATGGAAGTGTACAGTGTTTCATCTTCAAACCGTCATTGTCCGTACATCACCTACTCTCAAACGGGTACAAGGTAAGAACATTCATAAAGCGCCATCTTTAACAACTCAAGCCAAATTTTACAGTTTTATCAAAGGCCAAGTGGTGATTGAAATCACTGTACTTCAATTTTTTCCTACAAACAGAATGAGACTGGACACCTGATAAAGTGAAGAATTTTGACGTTTTCCTCAAGTTTTTCACTCTTGTTCGAAACGAACTATGGAAAAACAGTTGTCGACGAGTCAATAAAATTGAAATGGACGCCCAATTATGACCACGAGAGCGGTGAGAACCAAGTCGGGATGAAGTCAGGTGATGATTTCATTGAAATCGAGCGATAGTTTCAACGGGCAAGTTGCTCAATTTGTATGAAGCACTTCTCGACGAGTTTGTTCGAAATACGAGAACTCGAAATGTCAATAATTCACCTAAACAGGTATAGTTATGGCCTAAAAATCTTCATCTTTGAGATGAAGAAAAAAGCCCTGTTTTTTCGGACTTTTGCTTCCGAGCCTACCAAGGTAGCGGAAGATTTGTTGACAACTATACGCCCGATTCATCGAAATTTTCGTTGTAATCATCAAAGATGGCCTTCATTTTAAAAACAATTAAGAAAATATCAAAAAGTTTCCATGTGGGTAGTTGAAGAAAGATTTTTGGATTTCACAACTGCGTGGATATTTAATGTGGATATTGTAACAATTTATGCTAACAATTTTAATTAGTAACAAAATTGGTTACGAAACTTTCAAATCACTTAAACATTAATAGGTTGAATACCAAAAAAAATCTGATTTTTAATATTCTAAAAAATTTAATTAGACCTATTTATGAACATTTTTAAGATCAGAACCACGTCTGTACGACGATTGTGACGTAGTAAAGGGACTAAAATTTTATGGTAGTGTTATAGATAGCGTTATCGACATCAATATCGATAAGATTGCAATGTAAAAGATGCTTTTTGCAAGCGGGAAATTCAATTCACTCGTCAAAGAAATAGATTCAAGGAAGACAACCTGAAGGAGCTGCTCTTCCTCCGTTCTTAAGAGGAAATTTTATGATTTTTTAAAAATTGATATTTTAAAAATCAGAATCATTATCATTTTTCCCGCTTTTCTATACACTTATTTTTTTTATTTCGACTTATCTTCCCCATTTCAGTGATTGTTTCAAGCATGAAGAGTTGCTTCCGAGTCTACCAAGGAAGCGGAAGCTTTTTCACTTTTCAAGGTCGAAAAAAAAGTTCTCCAAAATCGAAATTTCTACTCGCGTTTTACGTTTCAGACCTGTCTGAACAATTTTGGTTTCGTGTCTGTCGGTCTCATGAAATCCTTGAAACGGACAAAACTATACGTCCGATTTCAATGAAATTTTTAGGGATTATGCGTCTAGATGGTCCCCTACGAAAATTATCGCTATATCGCAAATGCGAATTCCTTGTCACAGCCATAATTTCTGAAATTTCTTCCCGAATTCGATGACATTTTCAGAGATTGTGCGGCGGGTTGGCGAGTAGATGGTTCCCTATGAGGGTAGTGGAAGGTACTTGGAGACTGATGTTATGGGATTAACTACTGTGTATCGGATCATCTATATAATCGGGTTATGGATACGAAGAAGCTATGTGCCACACCCACTTGACAGAGCTTTCTGATTTTTCTTTCGATTGAAGTGCCTCCGAATACTGATGTAGGCAAAGAGAAAGTTTCTATGGAAGAGGAACAAATTGGAGATCTCCAGTAGTTAGTAAACGAATAGTTTAAAATTTAAAAAAGTCTGCCAAGTGGGTGTGGCACATAGTTTCCTCGTATCCATAACCCGATTATACAGGGTGTCACCCTAACTCGAGGACCAAACTTCAAGGATCGATTCTACAACTAATTTGCAAACTTTTGTCTCCTGACATTTTTTTTTTAAACGCTTTGAAATTATACTTTTTTCACTTTTAAGATTTTGTTCGTGTTTTCGACCTTGAGCCATTAAAATGGCCATAACTCCCTCAATTTACTAGATAAACTCAAATATGAGTATACCGTTGGAAAGAACGTTAAATTTCCTATCAGTTCATCAGGACACAAAAGCTTTTTAAGCCTTCCGTATAAGTGAATAAATTGGTCAAAGTCAGAAATTTAAAAGTTTCTCGAAAATCACCATTTTTCAGGCTGACTCATCTTATGTAATAAACAGCCGTATCGGCAGGCACTCAACGGAAAAAACTTGCCCAGAATCTCAGCTTTCCAACGGTCTATCAATTTTTCTTTTCAACATTCAAATTAGAAGAGTAAATGAAGTTTGAATGCTCGAAAACGTGTGTTTTACAAGCAAATCCAGTGTTTTAAGCGGTTTCTGGTCCCCCTCGACCTCAAGATGGCTTGACAAATTATGGTATCATTTCCTATGTAATTTTCTACGCTGAATCAAATAGTGATACTTCCGAATGGTTCCGACTGCTAGAAAGTGGATTTTTCGAAGAAAACCTTCGTTTTTCGTACATAAAATACGCATTATTCTTAAATGTGGTAGTGAGCATGATGTAACACCTTTGAACTCAACAAAAACTTCAATCAACTAGAAATTCGGTGTTTTTATTAGCTTAAAACACTGGATTTGCTTGTAAAACACACGTTTTCGGGCATTCAAACTTCATTTACTCTTCTAATTTGAATGTTAAAAAGAAAAATTGATAGACCGTTGGAAAGCTGAGATTCTGGGCAAGTTTTTTCCGTTGAGTGCCCACCGATACGGCTGTTTATTACATAAGATGAGTCAGCCTGAAAAATGGTGATTTTCGAGAAAGTTTTAAATTTCTGACTCTGACCAATTTATTCACTTAGACGGAAGGCTTAAAAAGCTTTTGTGTCCTGATGAACTGATAGGAAATTTAACGTTCTTTCCAACGGTATACTCATATTTGAGTTTATCTAGTAAATTGAGGGAGTTATGGCCATTTTAATGGCTCAAGGTCGAAAACACGAACAAAATCTTAAAAGTGAAAAAAGTATAATTTTAAAGCGTTTAAAAAAAATGTCAGGAGACAAAAAAGTTTGCAAATTAGTTGTAGAATCGATCCTTGAAGTTTGGTCCTCGAGTTAGGGTGACACCCTGTATAGATGATCCGATGCACATGATCCTGAGAAATTTAGTCGAAATCGGATGGAAAATGTAGAAGTTATGTCACTTTTGCGCATGCGCAGCAACTACTATTAGTCTGGGGGAGATGATTTTTATGAAGACCATCCACACTCCAATATGAGCAATCCTAGAAAATTTCATCAAATTCCGATGAAAAATGTGTTATTGCTGTTACAAGGATTTCACGTCCAAAAAGCATTAAAATTCCGTGGCCTGTCAAGAAAAGCCAAGCTGACAATTTACCGAATCATTATAAGACCAGTTGTTACATACGGCAGTGAGACCTGGGTACTAACTCATAGTAGTGAACGGATGCTTAACTGCTGGGAGAGAAAAATACTCCGTAAAATTTTCGGTCCAGTATGTGAAGGTGGAAGATGGAGAATTCGACATAACAGAGAATTGAGGGCATTGTACGGACAGCCAGACCTGGTGGCCTTCATACGGAGAGGAAGGCTTAGGTGGCTCGGCCATGTGCAGCGTACGGAGGAAAATAGACATGCCAAGAAGGCCATGAATGGAACGCCAGGTGGTAGAAGGATTAGAGGTAGACCCCGACTGCGTTGGATAGATGACGTAGAGGGGGATCTAAGCCAGCTCCAGATCCGAGGTTGGAGGCGCAGAGCATTGGATAGAAAGGACTGGAAGGATATAGTTGAGAAGGCCCTGGTCCTCCAAGGACCGTAGTGCCAAGAAAGAAGAAGAAGAAGAAGAAGGATTTCACGTTCGCGCATGCGCAGAGGCTACTGTCGATTTCAAGGCCTTGATTTTCATAAGGGATTATCTACAAACTAATCCGCGTAATCCCGGAAAATTTCATCGAAATCGGATGAAAAATGTGGAAGTTTGGCTTTTACACGGAATTCAAGTTTGCGCATGCGCAGTGACTACTATGAGTCTGACGGTGATGATTTTTTATAGGAAACCATCTACAACCTAATCCACATAATCCCTGAAAATTTCATCGAAATCGGATGAGATAAGTCGAATTTATGGGTGTGGCAAGGATTTTACGTTTGCGCATGCGCAGCGGCTATCAGTCAGGGGGTGATGATTTTCATAGTGGACCATCTATACGCCAACCCGGGCAATTCCTGAAAATGTCATCCAAATTGGGTGAGAAATGTAGAAGTTATGGCTGTGGCAAGGATTTCATGAGACAGACACGGATCCAAAATTGTTCAGGAAGGTCTGAAACGTAAAACGAGAGTGGAAATTTCGATTTTGGAGAACTTTTTTTTTCGACCTTGAAAAGTGAAAACAAAGCTTCCGCTACCTTGGTAGACTCGGAAGCAAAAACAGACAGCCCTGAAGGAACCTTGAAGTACACAATGTGTAACCAACACCGCCCTCTTGCTCGTCTGAGCTGCCATTGTAATAAACTAAAATCCGATCCCTCGAGGTGTCATTTCGCCACAACACCTAGAATGACATTGTCGCACTGTTGGGACGTCAGTTATACTTTCTTTTCCTATCCACATCAGAGATGAAACACGTCGACACATATTTTTCACCCTCAAACACCAAATGAAGCGATTTTAGGGATCTTTTCGGAATAGCACTTCCATACTCGTAGTACAAATTCTCTGAAATCTCGGCTACCCGGAGGTACATCATATCGACACCTTAAAGCACAAAGGCGCTATCTATGTCCATCCATCTTCCAAATTTTCATTTATTTATTTTTTTTTATTTAAAAAAACTCAAATTGAAAAAAGAAAAATTATTAATAAAAATTTTTAAAAATAATAATTTTATTGAAAATTTATGAAGAAATTAAAGATTTCAGTGTAATAAGCCATTATTTTGGAGATTGTGCGCTGGTTTTTTTGAGTTTTTCTCAAAATTCCGTTTTTGGACATAGCGCCTTTGTGCTTTAAGGTATCGATATGAAAATACTTAGAAACATTTTGATCTCCAACGTCAAAATTCCAACAATGGGGTATTTCAGTCAATTTTTTTTTTGTCAAAAGATTAGGCTCAGGAATAACGGTAATCGGGTCTGTTCGTCGAGAAAATATTTTTAAAAAATCAGAGAAGCTAAGGAAAGTTGAAGATTTGAATGGTGTGCCGTAGCTAGCCAAAACTGTCTTTGAAAAAAGTATCCATGCACAGAGAAGAGATTGGAATGTTCTCACTGGTAGCAGGTTCAAATTGAGGCTCCAGAACGTTGATCTTCCTCTTCTTTTCCGTCATATTTAAAACGAAAGAAAGAAAAGAAATCGTGGGCGATACACTAGCTGAAAATTTGAAATGTCGAAACCACAAACGAAGCGAACAGAAAACAACCGATCACAGTTAGCTAACGCTAACGATTGAACCGTAAAGTAACGCTATTCGAAATGAGAATCTCTTGGATACTTCAAAATACTACTCACACACACGCGCGGCGTAGTGTGTGTGCATTTATTTATGCCTTTATTTCAAACGTGTGATCTCTTCAATTAATTTTTCTACCACACGTTATAGTATCATTGGGCTAAAAATTGGAGTACATAGGTTTTCAAGGCTGCTAAATCCAAATTTGAGGTCAAAAACCTGAATTTCCGATCCACCGAAATACCCCATCCCCTCGACAGTTTAAGAAATCTTGATATATGCCAATAATATTCAACAAAGCTAAAGAAAATTCTTTGAAACTTCAATATGAATTCAATCTAGTTAGAGAGTACATAGGACGCAATACCTGTTTTCTGGAATATTTTCCAAAATCGAACTCATGTACACAACAATTTTATAAGGAAGATCCAGCTCGAAACCTCCTTCATTGAAATTTCCCACAGAAATTGAGTAAGAAAAATGTCGAACACATAGAAGTATTGTAACTTCACTCACTTTCTTCGAGTTCTCTTTAGCCTCCGTGGCTTCCTCTTCTTCTTTGCTCTCTTCGTTCACGTGCTCTTCACCGTTCGCTCCAGCTGTGAACAATTAATATATTTTCTTTTCATTTTACTGATACAATTCAAATACAATCTTATAACGCACCGCAGTGGAATCCACTCTTGTTACTTATGGCAATGAACGAATGCGCTCGGAACCTAAGAACACGAGGACTGGCTGACTGACACTTAATCCTCCACCTCAACCCCGAAATATTACATTTTCTTGAAAACAAACGAAAACCTCCTTGGAAGTATTCAACAAAAATTGAAGTCAATAAAACTCAGCGCTTCAGGTCTCGCCAAGACCCCCAGATGCTATCTACTCAAAGCTTACGGCGTTAATTATAAAAACATGGAACATGTTTAAGCCAAATTTAGTGCAGAATCTCAAGTCGTAGGTAGGTATAATTCAAAAGTTATATTATCCCTAGCAACAAATCTAAAATGCATTGATAAAAACTCGGCCCTTCGCGCCTCAAAAACCGGAGTGTCGGAAAAGGCGCGTGACCGTTGCGTGTCCCCCTTTCGCGTAATGTTTTTCAGGTTGTCACCCCAAGGCATTAACATGTTCCTAACTAATTTTCTGTCAATTAACAACACACTATTATCTATTAGATAAATAACAATAGAAACATGACAAAACTGGCACGAGAAGTAAACTATGTATAACAGTGAACGCGGCGAAGGTACGAGGTTAGTACAAGATGCTGCAACATGATACTACTGACATTCATCGTAATAGCGTTATCACGAATTGACGATAACTTTGTTAGCGATTTCATGGTCGTGGGTTCAAATCTCATCGCCGGCAGCGTGCGTTTTTGTGCGTCCGGGGCTAAACAAAGTAAACAACAACCTGAAATGGTTGTTTACTTCACTGTACACTTGAAGAGTGACTCTCAAAAGAGATAAAGTTCTACACTTTACCCAATAGTGTCGGTGTGACTGTAGTTCCCTGTACTGTACTGGTATGAATTGACTATTCAATGGGGTGTGCGCGTAGGTCGGAAAACTGTTTATTGTTATTTTTAATCTAAACTAGACCTCATTCTGAGAATTTTGACACCAACAGCGACCTTCTAGCGTGAGAAGACCTTTTTCCATCATTTTTTCCAAGTTTTAAATGTTTTTGACGTCACAGTGGGCTGGGGGTTTCCACCCAGGCGGGAGGGGCGCGTGACGTCATAAACATTCAAAACCTTGAAAAATCAGAAAAAGATCTACTCATTCAAAAAGTGTGAAAATTATCAGGATGAGGTCTACTTTCGATTACAAATTTTTAAAAAATCAGGCGCACCAATCAATGAGACAAAGTCTAATGCACTTAGATGTTTTTAAGGTGTGATTTTCGAAAATAAATGAACTTTCAATGGACAGAAAAGCTACAGGAAGCTACGAATGCTATTGGAGATAGGACTCAAAATGGCGCCTCAAATTAAACGAAACCAAATCCACTCATGTGAACTTCACAAACAAAAAAATTACAAATATGCCGCTGATATTGAATCAATGCACAGTCCCATATTCCAACTCAGCTAAGTATCTGGTCATGACACTAGATACGAAGCTAAAGTGGAAAGAACACGTCAAAAAGAAAAAGGAACAGCTAACAATCAAATTCAGAAAACTGTATTGGCTCCTGGGCCGACATTCACAGCTTAGCTTACACAACAAAGTGCTGTTATACAAAACAGTACTTATGCCAATTTGGACCAATGGTATACAGCTATGGGGATGCACAGCTAAAAGTAACACGAAAATTATTCAAACGTTCCAAAATAAGATACTGAGGAGTATTGTGAATGCTCCGTGGTACATTCGTAATGATGACCTCCACAAGGACCTCAAAATTGAGACTATTAGCGAGGTAACAAAAAGATACGCGAGAAACTACGAAAAGACGCTTCACGCACACACAAACCCATAAGCCATCCAGCTTCTGGACAACATTCAAGAAATCCGACGTCTAAAAAGGACCAAGCCACTAGACCTAGGATGCTGAAGTGCAACTTTAATGTAGTGAAAGTCATTGGACTAACACTTGCATGAGAAATGCATAATATACAGGGTGTCTACCATTTGGATGGACCAAACTTCAAGGATCGATTCTACAACTAATTTGCAACAAAAAATGTCTCTTAGCAATTTTTTCTTAACCCACTCAAAATTCTTTTTTTTTCACTTCGTATTTTCGACCTTGCAGTCATAACTCCCTTAATTCTCATGCTACTTCGAATCAGAGTACACCGTTGGACAGAGCATTAAATTTCCTATCCATTTAGTGGGAAACCCAGTTTCTTAAAGCCATTTGTTAAAAGCAAAAAAATAAATCTAAGTCAACATTAATTTTTTTTCTCGAAAATCGACATTTTTCAGGCTAACGATTCCCCCGTAAAAAATACCGCTATCGTGGTGCACTCAACGGGAAAACTACCCCAAAATCTCACCTTTCCAACGGTATGTCAGTTTCAAGGTCTAAGAGGGGAGTTTCTTTGAAAAAATTGAGTTTTATGCGAAAAAACGTGTTTCTTTAGGCATATTCCGCTAGAGAGTCGACCAACTATTATTGCCTTCACTTTTCAATGATTGCAATAAAAAGTCCACCAAATTAAATTTCAACTCGTATTTTACGTTTTGGACCTTCCTGAACAATTTTGGTACCGTGTCTGCCCATCTGACAGTCGGTCTGTCTGTCTGAAAGTCCTTGTAGATGGCAAAAGCAATACGAAGCTACCGTCCGATTTCGATTTAATTTTCGGCGATGTTCTCCAAGTAAATCAACGCACTAAATTTTCAAAATCAAATTCAAAAATTTTATTTTTTTTTAGAAATTACCATTGTTTGGTTTATTATTTTCAATAACAAGCCTTTGGAATCGAGCAAGAAAAAAAGTTAACCCCATCTCAAAATTGTTTTATTGTTTGCCCGTAATAAGTAGCGCTATCGCGGAGCCACTCAACGGCCAAAACTACCTCGGGATCACATCTTTTCTACGTTAAGAATCAGTTTTTCGTTTAATTAGAATGACATAATTAAATTGACTTTTTGTAGCAGAAGAATAACGTTTCATGAAGCATGAAGAGTTTCATTGACAATAATACTTTTTTTTACAATACAAATCATTGTACCTACCAACACTTTCTACCATGACAATTTTTTTCTGCTAATTGTTATTTAATTTTATTTTAGTTCCATTTTTAAAATCAAAATGAACAGTTTTTCCGTTGAGTGGCCCACGATAGCCCAACTCATTCTAGGTTAACAATAAACCAAAAATTGGTAATTTCTAAAAAAAATTGAAATTTGTGAATTTGATTTTGAAAATTTAGTGCGTTGACTTTGATTTACGTGGAGAACATCGCCGAAAATTAAATCGAAATCGGACTGTAGCTTCGTATTGCTTTTGCCATCTGCAAGGACTTTCAGACCGACTGTCAGATGGACAGACACGGTACCAAAATTGTTCAGGAAGGTCCAAAACGTAAAATACGAGTGGAAATTTAATTTGGTGGACTTTTTATTGCAATCCTTCAAAAGTGAAGGCAATAATAGTTGGTCGACTCTCTAGCGGAAATACCTAAAGAAACACGTTTTTTCGCATAAAACTCAATTTTTGACGTGATAACGTCTTATAAATTGGTTTACCGGGACACTTCAAGAAACTGCGTTACGCTCCGCTCACGGAGGGGGTGCAGCTCGGCGCTCCCTAAAGGCGGGCGGCCCCTCCCCCTCCCCCGCGCTCACAAAAGCGGGAGCGCCCCGCCCCCCTTCCCAGGCACTCACTCCCCCCCCCCCCACCCATGGGAAATACCTACTACCTACGGGAAATACCTACTCTGTGCAACTTGACAAAGAATTTTATTTTATCCTTCTTCCTACTATACGAATGAATATTAACATTAAAATTATTTTACCACTCAAAGTCGTTGTCACGTAAAACTTTCGCCCGTATACCGACTTTACAGGCAACAACACAGGGTTTTTTTCAAAGAAACTCCCCTCTTAGACCTTGAAACTGACATACCGTTGGAAAGGTGAGATTTTGGGATAGTTTTTCCCGTTGAGTGCACCACGATAGCGGTATTTTTTACGAGGTAATCGTTAGCCTGAAAAATGTCGATTTTCGAAAAAAAATTATAAATGTTGACTTTGATTTATTTTTTGACTTGTACAAATAGCTTTAAGGAACTGGTTTTCCCACTACTGGATAGAAAATTTAACGCTCTGTCCAACGATGTACTCAGATTTGAAGTAGCATGAGAATTTAAGGGAGTTATGACCATTTTAGTGCTGCAAGGTCGAAAATACGAATAAAAACTTTGAAGTGGAAAGAAAAGAATTTTGAGTGGGTTACGAAAAAATTGCTATGAGACATTTTTTGTTGCAAATTAGTTGTAGAATCGATCCTTGAAGTTTGGTCCATCCAAATGGTAGACACCCTGTATATGTGAAGTAAATATCAAGATAGTTACCTGATGTACAATACCTCAAATTTAACTAGTTGATAAATTGACAAATAAACGCTCTTAAAAAAAAACTTTCAATGGATAACAACGTAGGTTTTGGTTACCCACTTATTTTTCATACCTAATAAAGTTATTTTGGTCAATCATTTGATAGATTCTGTACATTCCCAGCTCTCAATCTACGATAGGGAATAAGATTCGCAGAGCAAACCTGGTGCAAACCTTTACCCCACTGATGGGGGCAAAGGGTCGCATAGAGGTGGTGCGGAAAAATGGGAAATTCGGCATCAAATCATTCAAAAGTTTTTTTCTATTAATGGAAGGTGGGAGAGACGCCTGACTACAACAAAAGCCGCTTTTTGTGAAAAAAATCGTCATGGGGGACCACGAAAAATTGAAAATTCAAAACTGCCAACCTTTGCCTCCCACGTGAAAATCGAAAAATTTATATGACTGAAAACCAGCTTCTCTATTCTGTAAGAAAAATAATGAATAATCATCATGTTGTACCGTCGGTTTTGTCTTCGTTCTTCTCTTCCTTCTCTTCTTCGTCATCTTCTTCAACCTTCTTCCTGCCTCGTCCACGTCCTGTAAACGGAACACTAATGAGGCAACGTACAAAATGTGGTAAGCAAATTCAACTGCATCATACTGAAAAGTTTATTTTAACCGCGACAAATTTGATAATTATGCTTGTTTTAGTGGATTACGTCGTCTAAGTTGAGGTATCCAAAGTAGTATTGAAGTAAAATGGGTGAGAAATTACCTTTGGCTGGCGTCTTCTTCTCCTTCTTGACTGGAGGTGGAGTGGCGACCACGGATCCTCTCGTCGAAGATCGTGTCGTGCGCCGCCCTTCAGTCGCGTTTTCCTGCACAATCGAATTCAAAGTTTACAGAAAACTATCACGTATTAATTATCTTACCTTCTTTATATTACCTACATATTACGTAGCATATTCATTACCAAAACATTAATTTACATGCAAGTATAACCCCATTATATTCTTAGAGAAAAAACATTGATTAGTGTAAATTTTTCGAAAATAATCGAAAGCGAAACATAGCATTTATATGGAAATTGGCTCTTATAAATTAGGCTTATGTTGGAAAGAGGTGGTTCTATACATGTTCCAAGTCAGCATAGCTCTTCCTCTATGTACGATTCAAACTCTCTTTTCGTTAACAGCCCTTTCACATACTCGTTCATAGAGAGGGAACAGAGAAATGAAAAGAAGGCTCGGAATAGGAGAAGCGGTGAGGCAGCTAGGCTCTTTTCCTTATGAAAACATCCTCTTGATACAGTCATATAGTACTCTTGCCTTTAGCAACTCAGACTCAATCAGGCAGCAAGAACTCATACTCCTCCCCTCACCTTCAATAAACCACACTATAGAACTCTTCCCCAATAAAGCGAAGGCGATATGGCTCTTCCTTTCACTAAACAACTCTTTCCACTCAGTCTTCAAACCAATCCTAGTCATCAGAGGCAACCTGTGACTTGGAAGAACTAGCTAACAGGCTGAGAGGGAGACACAGTTAGAAAACAAGGCTCTTCCTCTCACTGAAATTCATACACAACCTCCTCAACTCTTCTATGTGCCCAGCTCCCGCTAGGGGCGCTGATGGTAAAAGTAGTTTCTCACAATATGAGAAAGTTTATTCAATCTCTCCGAGGTAATTTTAATCTGAGGACTTTGTTGGACATATTATGTCCAATAATATGAATAAAATTTGAAAAAAAATAAAAATAAAAAATTTAAAAATGTGAATAAAATTTGAAGAAAAAAAATAAAAAAATTAAAAATTTGAATAAAATTTTTACGAGTCCCAACATTTTAATTTTTCATCAGTTGGTGGGTGAAACGACTCTGGGTTTTTTAGGTACTTTTTGTAATAGAAGACATATCATTCCGACTCAACAACATATTAAATTTTGAAAGTTATCAATAACACTGGGATATTACATGCTGTGGTAAGTCATTCACCAGAGCACTCTATTGGACGTACGAGAAACTAATCCACCACCAGCGCCCCTAGTGGGAGTTGGGGCCTCCTCGACGGATACCGCCCTGTCTCCCTCATTCCCTCAACCACTTATCGACATCACAGACTGCATGTTACCTGAAAGCGAGTGAGGAGGCAAGAGTGCTGAGCCAGCGTGGGTGTTTCTCCCACAAAAACTCCTCCTTTCTTCCTGAAACAATTCTTCCACTCACTCTACAAACCGATCTCAGCAATCAGAGGCAACCTGAGACTCGGAAGAACTACCAAGCGAGGGACACACAGAAATAGTGTTGATGTTCTTCAATTTTGAACTTCTTCAACAAGATAGGTAGTAAACTGGTGGCAACTAATGGATTTATGCACTTCAAAGCTTTGAACGACCTCTATGCCGAGGTTGATTCATTGTTTAATATTTAAAGTAAAGAAACCCCCTGCTCCTCCCGATCGGTGGCTACAGCTTTCGTACAAGTACGCAACCACGAGAGACATTTTATGTCTTTGCGCCCTCTTTCCCCTTCGCGTAACGCTCCCCGCGTGACGATTTTTCATTTATGTGCCATAGTAAAGACAAAATGTCAAAACAGCGCGGTTTATGCTCTCACGAGAACCCCTCTTTCATAGTCATATACCCAACACAATACAACTTTAACGCAGTTTCAACCACTCCAAGCAAGATTCCCTGAAACTTATAACCCCCCTCTTTCAATAAACTCTTCCACACTCAAGTGAAGGCAGCATGGCTCTTCCTTTCACTAGCCCTCCTCCCTTCTCCTCAAACCACGCTTCCACTCACATTCTAAATCAGAGGCATCGTGTGACTGGAAAAAACTAGCAGAAAGAACTTTATTACCTTCAGGATATCGGCTTCGTTGACTTTGTTGGAAGACCCTCTCTTTCTCCCTCTCTTGGCGGGTACCTCCTCATTCGTCTCCTGAAAATTACGATAAAATCAGAAAATTTGAATCAACTATGGCCCGTGTGATTCCAGGAGCACATTATAAGAACGAAATAAAATACTGCAGAAATTCGAATGTTGTGATTTAAAAAAAAGTGGAAATCCATTTTTTAAATATTTGTAGTGTTCAGTACCCACTTACACCTTTGAACTATAAAATTCTTGAAAATATCCAATTATATATTGGATTAGGAACTATGTTCTCTTATTGATTTTTTCCCCCTTACGCCGATCAATTTTTTCTTAATGATATAAATTGACCATTGGAGTCATTTTGGGCTTATCAAAGACTGATATTATCATAACATATTCTAAACATGAAACATTAGATATTTATGCAATAAAATGGAAAGTATACAGAAGAAATTGAAAAAACTGCTGTTTTGTTATTATTTTTTTTATTTGTTATTAATTTTGTTATATTATTATTTTGTTATTACGCTGATTTTGAGAAGTCACCTCCAAAAATGTCTTCATAATTCAAAAATATGAGTAAGTACGATATTTTCAAATCACATATCAAAACAGTCGATTTTTAAAAATAATCAACTTTATGTAGTCATAAATGAAATATGCATTCATATAAACAGGTAAATTTTGGGCGGAATAAGGCAATCATTAGGTGAAGGAACCGAATTATAAACCAACTTGAATGATTTGGAATCATCTCCTAATTTGCTACGGATAGGAAATAACTAAGTACGAAGACCCTACAATCGTAACAGGTAGGTTAGGTCCTACCGATGAAATAATTTTCGAATCGTGGAAATCGATCGGATCGCATCGATGTCAAACTATCGATACTTCGGAGCGCGCTGCATGGCCCCATCGAATTTGCCCGTACTCCAAACATGAGGGACTACGCCTCCTACGAGCTACTGCCGGTAGAGAACGCGAGTACCGTGAAATCATACGGTTTCACCGAACATCTTTCCATTACACGTGTTGAAGGATGAAAAAACGCGAAATTAATACGAAGGAACGTCCAGGTAGACGAGTAAAACGGGGGATATTATCGGGAAGTTAATTATCGATTTCAAGAGACATTGGAAGTGCGCGTGATGCAATAAACGATTAAAAATACAAAAATAGCTCGCCAAGGGAGAACATCATGGAACCGTAGGTTGAATGGAGTTCAGAAAATGGACGATTTGAGACGGAGGGAATGACAAAAAACTAAATAAAAGAGTGAAAACCTGAGTTACAAAAAAACGCCGTGAGTGTATGACCTTGCCGCCCAGAGGGGTCGACATTTGGGGAACGGAAATTTTTTGTTCGCGTAGTAAAAATTTATGGGACTCCATGTTGGGCGTGTATCTGCGGGATTGCTGCCGGTGTGAATTTTCGAAGGAAAATTAGGCGTAAGAAGGATATTGTTGGTAAATTGGAAGAGACGGTCTAGAAATGGCAACCAAACGATATTTCCCGCCGGCGGTGGAGTCGCTATGGGAACGAAAAGAGCGTGATTGGGAGGTTTTAGGAGTAACAACGAAATTATTGGAAATTCAGGATATTTAGGAATCGATCGAAAAATGCGGGATTTGAAGTGGTTTGAGATAGGAACGACCGGTGGTTTTCCCGTAGAAAAGGAAGCGCTTGGGTGAGAAACGAAGAAACCAAACATGGCGGCCGGCGGCCACAATATTTACCAGAGAGAAATAGGGGGACTCCCGCCGCACTGTGTTTACATCGAGAAAATCGATCGACATCAATATGAGGTGTAAATTGGAAAATTTCGAAGTCGAAATTTGCGAAAAACGAAGCAGTAAAATGTGAGAACGGAGGACAAACCGGCTGAGCGACTCACCTTGATAGTCTCGACGGAGTTTTCCGTCTTGAGCTCGGCGTTGTTTTCCGACATTTCTCTGCGAAGCGGTGAAGTCGATTCAGGTGAAATGACTGGTTTTCGTCAGGCGGAGAAACACGAGGTGAGAAAACTGAATTTTCTCGGCACAAATCGAACGAAGGAAATCCCCGAGTACAAAAAAAAACTTTCCACACGCGGATTTCGTCGGGGGACAGAAAACGGTTATTTTTTCCCACCACGGAGAGTAAAATGGATGCCGGAGGGACGAGGGAGCTTGGAAGCTTGTGAGGATCACTGAAATGGAGTCTCCCCCACCACGGCGATTTCCGGGTGCTTGGCGGCGTGGACAGGGCTGCCAATAAAACACAATCCACACGGATTGTGAACATGGATACTTCGGTATATTCTTCTTCCATGGCGTTCCATGGTGAAGTTCCGTTCTTCGGTGGGTAGGCTTGGAAGGGCAACTCGGTGTTTGGGAATTCAGTAGTCGATACCATCAGTATTGGAATTCAATCAGCCCCTTACGAAAGCAAATATTGTACGTATATTAAATATACGTTATTAATATATATTTATTCCTATTATTCAACTGAAAAGCCTATTCTGATGGTGGGTTTTGATAATTATTTACTAAATAAAATACTAGTCATTGTCTCATTACTGTGAAAATCTTGTCAATTTATGTTCATTGACTGGAATGTCTACAAATATATAAGTCGTTTCGGGTTTTAAAATTCTGCTGAAATTTAAAAAAAATAGTTTAAGTTAAATATCATTACTCCTTATTGGACCATGGTGTCACTGAAAACATCTTGGGAATCCCACAGCTTTCCCAAGGTGTCACCAGATTAACTAGATATTAATTGCAATTTAAAAATTAATGGACAGAGCTGAATTTTTCGAAACATTTTCCGTTAGTTATTGGAAATCAAAAATTGATGTTATGATAAAAATTTTGAAAATTTTTTCATCGATTTCCTTGGAAATTGTTTTCATAACTCTATTTTGTGACAAAAAATTCTGGTGTCCATAACTCTATTTTGTGACAAAAAATTCTGGAGTCCATTAAATTTAAAGTTGTAATTTAATTTTGGTTACTCTGGTGACATTTAGAGATATCTGTGGAGTTCCTGAGATGTTTTCGGTGACGCTAGTGATACCATGGCCCAACTAGGGTTAACCAGTTGAATACTATTAACTTCAACTATATTTTTTAAAACTTCAGTAAAATTTTAGAACCCAAAAAGACTTATATATTTGTGGATATTCCAGTCAATGAACATGAATTGAGAAGATTTTCACAGCAATGAGACAATGACTAGTATTTCAATTACTTAATAGATAATTATAAAAATTCACCATCAGAATAGGCTTTTCTGTTGAATAAAAGGAATAAAATCATGTCACGTCTTACTTATTACTTAATGATTACGCCGATTTTCTTCAATGAGAAAACATTGACAATTATTTTTGGGTAAGTAGGTACTTTGGTAGGCCTAAGTTCTGCCTCACAGGAACTCTGCGAGAACTTCGTTTCTTCTTTCTTCCTGCAAAGGCACCGATTTTGTTCACGAAAATGAGTTTTGTTCGAAATAAAACACAAAACAGCAATCCACATATAACATAGCTTCACCCTAGCAGCATAGCACATTTGCAGTTCAAACTTATTTATCTTATTTTCTTAACTAATGCCAATGATTTATGATTCTCTTTTCGTTATAAATCAAGATTGGATCTTTATTAAGCATTATTAAAAGGAAAAACCCGTCAGATACTTCAAATTATTGCAATAAACTCAATAAACTTACCTCGCTTCCTGGCATATACGATTTTTACATGTTTTCTGTGCAGATGTGCCTTGTTGTTGGGTGGTTTTAGATATGCTATGCTGACTAAATCGCAAATACTAGCGCTACGAGCGGCCAGATCGAAAAACTGTTTACGCCAATCGCTCGGGCGTGAAATTTTGAATAAGAAACCGTTCTTAACTCGATTTCGCCAAAATGTCAGATGTGCTATGCTGGGCCTCGAACGACAATTTATAGAGCAGTTAAATTTTTACAGAAATTAATTTTCCTTAGACATTAGCTCGCGGAGGGGAGATGAATCGCCCTTTCAACCAATATACCTACACGTGATAAAAGATAAATAAAAGGTTAGTTAATTAGAAGAAAACGTAACTAAATTACAAACAATTTTACCTTGGAATGTAGTGCTAGATTGCTAAATAAATATTTCATTCTCTATGGATATAGTATACAGGGTGTCCAAGTAACTACGCTCCCCCGACTTATTTTCTCCAATACTGTAAGAAAAAAAATCGGATTAACGCTATTCTTCATAATTTTTAGCGTAGAATACAAAATTGACAAAATTACGCAGTGCGCAACCATGCGCAATCATGATCAACTTTGTTTTTTCAAATGAGAACCCCCATTTTTTATTGCAGATTCGGATTCTACGTCAAATTTTATGAACATTTTACTTCGACAACTTTTTTTTTTGGACGCGCGCAGCCCGCTCAGCGAGCGCTCAAAGATGCGCAACCCAGAGATTGCGCCAAAGTTGAGATGAAGGTAGACCTCAAGTGTGGCACATCACTTGGCACTGTTTTTCTACGCTGAATCGCGTGGTGAAATCCCTTTCTTGATTTGATTTCATTTTACCGCATTTACAGCCGAAAAAGTCACTTTTTGAGGAGGAAATCGTCGATTTTCTTACGAAGGGTAATAAATCATCCTAATAAAATGTAAAAAAATTAAATTTTTAAAATTTTAAAATAATGGGAAACTTGCAAACGCTATCGATGAAAAATTTTTGCTCAGAGCAGGGGCGTGCATTTCTGAAGGAGGAGCCCAGTTCGAACAGTTTAATTGTTTCAATCATTGTTCATCCAATCATGTTTTTAGAAGACTGAAAATTATTTTGTAAAATGTTTTGATAATTATGTACAAGTTTCCCTTTATTTTTACAGTTTCAAAAATCTATTTTTTTACATTTTATTAGGATGATTCATTATCCTTCGTAAGAAAATCGATGATTTCCTCCTCAAAAAGTGACTTTTTCGGCTGTAAATGCGGTTAAATGAAATCAAATCAAGAAAGGGATATCACCACGCGATTCAGCGTAGAAAAGCAGTGCTAAGTGATGTGTCACACTTGAGGTCTACCTTCATCTCAACTTTGGCGCAATCTCTGGGTTGCGCATCTTTGAGCGCTCGCTGAGCGGGCTGCGCGCGTCCAAAAAAAAAGTTGTCGAAGTAAAATGTTCATAAAATTTGACGTAGAATTCGAATCTGCAATAAAAAATGATGGTTCTCATTTGAAAAAACAAAGTTGATCATGATTGCGCACTGCGCAACTTCGTCATTTTTGAATTATACGCAAAAAATTATGACGAATGGCGTTAATCCGATTTTTTTTTCTTACACTATTAGAGAAAATAAGTGGAGGGGAGCGTAGTTACTTGGACACCCTGTAGATACAAACCTTGTTTTAATAATGCTTTGATTACTTTTTATAAATTGGGGTAGGTAATCAAAATGCATTAAATGCATTTAATTTTTAAAAAATTACTTTTTAATTAAAACATTCGATTTTTTGGTTCATCATTTTCAATAATGAACCTTTGGAATCGACCATGAAAAAAAGTTACCCCTCCCTCCCCCTCAAAATTGGTTGGTTTACGTATCAAAGTACGTAGAATCCGACAATCGAATAAAAATTTGAACTTTCCTTTTCATAGACCGATTTTGATGAAATTTGATGTATGGGCTCCATTTGGTCTAGTTGTGCCCCGAAGCGTTTGGTTGATGTCAGTCACTTCTAAGGGTTGACATTTTGAAAACGCTCTAGCTCAAAAAAAGGTGATTATAAGATATTGTTTTTCCATCAATTTATTGTAGTATTGAATCTTTAGAATCGAGTAAGACCACCCAGAGCTCTGTAGGACCAACCGTTCGCTCTCTGTGAAAACTTAAAGGATGGGCTTACGATAAATCAGAAACACGAGTGTGAATCGCAAGAGTTCAAATTTTCGCTGACCAAAATGTGATCGCTGTTCGTTTCTTCGAGTTGTACTCAGGTTTGCGTCCTTCGCAACCGTTTCTTTTTAAATTGAGTGTGAAGCGTTTATTTCATCAAATTAAATGAATATAAATGTGAAGCGAAATTGGTAGCTAGTGAAAATGGCAAAGCTGTGCTCTTTGCAGGCGCATGATCTATACAGAAAAATTTATGAACCTTTGTGTAATAATTTGCAGCGTTTTGTTTGGTGTATTAATTTTGCTTCAACATTATACGGCAATTTATTGAAGCGATCTTACCTTGGTTTTTGAACCATAGAACGTGATGGGTCGTACAAGCGCTCTGTCTAGGAGCTTAGATGGAATAGGTTTGCAAGAACTAAGTGGGCATAGCCTGATAGCGGAAAATAATTAATCTCTTTATTTTCCTGCTGACAAGATTTTCACTATTATTGTCTACCCACAAATATTTAGAGTAGTAGTAGGAATCATCTAACAACAGGTAGGTACCTAATTAGAGAAGAACATCAGGGATCGATTCAGAATGTTCTGAAATGGATTTTCATGGAGGTATTTTGTATTCCTTGCTTCATTTGAAATTGAGGAATTTCCTATTTTTGACCCCAAAATCGGATTCAGCAAAAACCCCCTACACCAAACTTTCAGCCCGTACTTCCTAATTTACGAACAAGCAAAAAGTTTAGAAAATATGAACGTTTAAAAAAACTGTGAGGATGACGTCATCCTGGAATAGTTCATTTACGACCGCTTGAAGCGCTAAGATCAAGAAATCTAGTCCCCAGATGCAACATTTCACAAAACCAGTAAAGTTCGAAATCGAAAAACTGAAGAAAAAATAGAAAAAGCAAGATGGGGAAAATTAGGTTTCTCCTGTTTTTGTTTGATAACTTTTCTTAGATAACACGATTTTGTCACACCAATGGGCAACACTGGGAGTAGACGGCGATCCAAACAGCCAATCAGCAAGCGTTCCCGCGTCACACTGAAGAGGTCCGTTTTCCCGGTTATTCTTTGAAATCATAAAATTTATGATTTCAAAAAATAACCGGGACTTATTTTCCGAAATCAACCCGATTTTCATCTATCCCACACCATTAACTATTCAGGAAAAATGCAAACAGAATTCGGTGAAATTCCTCATTGTCTCAACACACAAACAGAAAGAAAATGAATTAAAACGAAATTTCAAACTAAATAAGTTTTAATCACGCTCAACAGGTAAGAACAGAAATCGATACGACATAAATTTCTTCTCACTACAACTGTCGAGTGGGAACCAATTTTGTATTACAGAGAACAATATTTTGGTCACACAGTTTTTTTATCCAGAAAATCGCTACTGGTACATTTTGAAGTAGAAAAGTCAACACAACCTAAGCAAACTTCAAAACGTCCGTTAAGACACGATTATGAACAAATCATTGACGTTTATAAAGAACACAATTAACCCATTAGATAACTAATTGTTCCGATTCGGATTTCGGCAATTAAAGACCCTGCATCAACAACGAGCCAACTTTTTCATTTATGAGATAAAACTCAGGAACTTGCATGTACTACTTGCCCTATCTAGTGATGACGCAAGTAACTTCCAGAACTACCTTCTTGTAGGGAAGTAATTCTGGAAGTTCCACGTTCCACTAGACACGTGAGTGACTCAAAAACGACAATTCTGGAGTCGGCTCATTGTTGCTGCAAGGTAGGACCTTTTCAATTTCATGAATTGGTCAAAACTTTAAATGTACAACGGTACCTACCTTATTTTCATATTCGTGTAAAGATCTATCTAATACGCAGATCAATATAATCGATTTTCAAATGCAGAGGGTTTCACAAAACAAGAGGTTTTCAATAAATCGACAGTGAACTTGCAAAACCATGTAAGTCGTTTTCCAGAAATTTTACAGGAAACGAGAAAAACTTGCTTCAAAGTGGACTTAACACGTCATTGTTGGTTCATATTTGTTGCTTTTGACGCATAGAGAAGAGATAGTCGAGTTTTTGCCAGTTTGGCTCCGTTTGATGGATCAAGAGGGTCTCATTCTATCCAAATAGCTAATGAACTTATTTTCGAAAAAAAATCGGACTTACATGGTTTTGCAAGTTCACTGTCGAAATAACGATCGAAACAATACTTGACACTAGGCACCTAGTTAGAATGAATGATTGATCTTGTACACCGTTAAAACGATCAAGTAGGCGATTTTTCACGAATTGGAACGAAATATCATCAAAGTTTCGACATCCACGCTGAAAAATTCTGCGAGAACAAATTTTTCGGAAAACAAGTGAGTTTTTTTTGTCAATGATGATCTTGTGCACAACCTACTGCCACCAAAATCGGCCAACTGCTGTTCATAACTTCTCTATGACGATTAAAACCTTCTCTATGAAGTTAAGAACCTATTTAAAATGGTAATGGTAGTATTTTCAATGGAATTTGAACTAATTATTCCTTGAAAAAACCTCGTTTCCACTAAAAATGCACAAAACAAAATCTTGTATCAAAAGTACTTGACTGAAACTAACAATGTCAATTGAATCCCAAAACAAACGAAAACAAATCTGAAGACGAAAACTCGACCGAATCAACAAATTTCGAAACATACTTAGTCTTATTTGTACAAGGAAATATAATCCAAAAATCAATACATATAAAAAAAAAATGCATGCTACATCTTCGAATCTATATTAAAAAATCACACGTTTCATTTGAACAACGAAATCCCGTTGATACTAACAGAATATCCGCGTTAATAGGACAATAATTGTATTTCATAAGGGCGACACCACAAGGAATTTTTATTTGATTTTAGAAGAAAAAAAACTAGTCCTTAATAATGAAAAGAAGTTACAAAATATTATCACAAGATGATTTTTGTTACAATACGATACCTACCTCCTGCAAAAGGAGAAAAAAACAAATTATTTTCACTGTGATATTTTTTTTGACCGATGTTGGCAACGAATTTTCAAATTGTTTGGGCTCTAGGCGCGATTAGAGCAAAACTTATGCTAGTAGTTTTTTTTTTTCAATAAGTCGGAATTATATTCTACGAAGTTTTTGGGCTCCGACATTACGCTGGGTGTTTCAAATGGGGTGTTGAATAATTATGTAAGTATTTTTAGTTGTAAGGCGCTAAGTAGCAAAGGTACTAAGTAGTGAAAAGCTATCTACTACTCCGTAAGTGTAGAGGCGTAACCAGCATAATAGGAAGTTTACGTAATTGAACGTCTTCTGAACCGAAACATTGGGCGGTACAAATACATAGACTATCCCTATATGGAGTTACTTAATTCGCGTAAATTAGGCTACTAGAAGAAATGAGGCACTCGTAGCTGGAGTTGGGGCAATTGAGAAGGAAAATGGAGGCTGTTTTAGGGCAAATGGCAGTGTTGAGGCAATACAATGTCTTGAGTGAGGTAAAATGCAAAATGGCGTCCAGAACAATATACGGCTAGAGGTGCTCAGAGTCACATTGTAATGGCACTACACCATCCTAGACTGACAATACAAGAAAACTGCTCTCATAGCCTTTGAAATTCCAGAAAATGTGACTTAGGAACCAATAACTGTTGATATCGACTGATATGGATAAACAGGGTACACATCCATTTGCCTCCACCTCTTGCCCCAAGGTCACAGCTCTTGTTAGCTTCTTCAAATGCTCGTTCCAGCCTAGGATCCTTGGCCTCTCCTCACTCACACTGCTCTGTGTTGAAGCACAGCTAGCTACACGGAAAGACACAAGCCAGCTGTGGTTAAAGCAATGTGACGCCAAAATCATTATGTACACTCTCAACATTGTGTTTCACCTTCAGGGCCTACCAATATCAGTAAACAAGAAACGAAAATCGATGAAAGACACAAACCACTTTCAAAACGTAGCTAAACATTCAAAATACCCAGCAGTAATATCAACTCATCAAGGAAAGTTTCGAGTTACAATAAGGATTTTCTCGACAACTTCACAATATTCGAATACCTACAATCAAAAGAGAAATGGGCTGGTTTGGTTGAGATGAATAGTTTTATCTAATTCAAAGTCCCGTTTTAAATTCGAATAGCAGCGGTGGGGGGTGAATTTTACAAGGGAATAACTTCAGAATGTGTACAACTGATCATCTAATGCTGGCGGCAGTGGTTTGTCGTCATCTTTGACTTTCTTATGGTTGACGGGCTCGTTTTTCTTAAGGTTGTTGACTCTCCATTCGAGGCATTTTTGGAGCTGGTCCATTTCTTTTGGGCTAGCCTGAAATCAAAGAGGAGAATATGGATTTTGTAAGGAAAAGGCAGGATGTTTTATCATAATTTACGTACTTTACGTATTTACGTACGTATGTAATTTACGGGTACGGGGGACAAACTAGAGGTGTGTAAGACAAGATCATTTGGCGGATTCGAATCCCAAACAGTCACTATTTACAGAGACCAGATCTTTTGAATCCATTCACCCATTCATTACGTTCACACACAAGTCACAAAAACGAGCGAGTCGATAAACCGAACGAGTCGGAATAGGTTAGAATGAGTAGGTGATTTGAATGAATCGAATGAGCTAAAAGACAAAAACGAATGAAAGATCGATTCGAATCGTATGAAACAGTGTTTTTAGTCTTTCAGTTTTGTCTTTTTAGTCCACAGTTCATTCGAACGTAATTCTTCAATCAGATTATGGAAAGTTTTGCTTAGAAAACCACCTCCATCTACTTCTTTCCGTTGATACTTCCATGTCACTTTTACACATTCATGATCCATGTACGATTGATGTGCAATTAATTTTGTTGGCCTTCTGCTGTTGTTCTCGGAATTTTTCCGGAAATCTCGATTAAAGGGTTGATGAACGAATGAGTGTGTTCATTTTGACAACCCGTTCAGTTCAGACAAGGTCGTTTTGAAGATAAGGTCTTTTCAATACGTTCACTCCTGACTGACACACCTCTACGACAAACACGTCACTTGACGTCAACCTCCTCCACTCTCCCTTTGCCTTGCTAAAGTAGTATAAAAGGAGGACTCAGGGCTTCACCTTCATGCATTCGTCTACAACAAATCGACTTGAATATTTCTTGCTCTCCCTCGTCATCTCATGGAAGCCCCAAGTTCCTCGGAGGTATTGGTAGGCTCATCGCGCCAGCCTCCCATTTCGCCTAGGAGTTGTCTTCCCCAACTAGGACCTAGGTAAATGTACCGCCACCCTCCGGTTGGTGAGCAATCGCGCTGAGGATCGCGGATGAGCTAAAGTTCTATGTACTCCTGCAGGCGGTAGGCGGAAACTTGAGAGTCTAGCCCCCAGAGATATCAGAAATGGTAGTTCGTTGAAGTGGCGGTAGGTAGCGCTGAAACCCGACAACACTTTCTGGGGGCTAGACTCTCCTGGCGGAAACGCGCCGGGCAGAAAGTGCTACTCCATCCTTCACCTTCGTTGAGTAGGGACCGCTAAAAACCATCAAGAAGACCATCGCCTTCACTCGACAACACGCCAACATAACAAGAATCATAGTGAGAGCTTCCTGATTACCAATGATTTACCAACCACAAAACGAGCTATGAAGCTTCCATACGAATTTTCCATCAGAATTAACCACAATTCTTCAATAACTAACCTTCTAATAGGGTAGTTATGGTACTAGCTAATACCTGCTAAAATGTTCAACGTGCTTTAAACACGAAATAGTGACCAGTTATGCATCATTTTATAGAATTGTTATACTTAAATCCAGCCGAAAACAGGTACCAGATAATTTAGTTTTGGGTTCTGAGATCTATTTGACGTTTCACCTCCCGTTCCAATAATTGGCATTTTTCAAGAATTTCCATGTTGGAGTAGTCGTTACGCAAAACCACGAAAAGTTTAACATATGGGTGATTCTCAGAAAAAGCTCAATCTTCCAGGCTCAAACTTTGAGTAAGTGAACCGTCTCCAAAAAATTCAAAAAAATTCATGAAGTTTCCTGGGAACGTTAAGAAGAATTTGTAATGCAAGACAGAGCTCAATCCACAGTTTTTAGTCTCAAATTTAAATTTTGAAAATTTATAGTGTGGCGGTAATGAGAACTTGATTTTTGTTAAGTCGTTGGTATTGAGAATATCGTATTAGTTTCACAATTCTGTTTAAAACAATTCATTAAGTTTCCTGGGAACTTAAAGAAGAATTTGTAACGCAAGATAGAGCTGAATTCACAGTTTTTAGTATTAAATTTCAATTTTGAAAATTTTTAGTGCGGCGGTAATGAGAACTAATTTTTTTCTAAGTGATGGTAATGAGAAGCGCAGTTGGTATTGAGAATATCTTATTAGTTTCACAATTCTGTTTCTACCTTTCAAGCAATGAGCTTGTCCAGTTGGTTGGATAAGATGATTATATTGAAAAATCTCTATTTCTCTTTTCTATAGATTGATAGGGAGGGAATAAATAAACTAAAATCAATGAAAATCAGAATAGTATCAATGTATTCCAAGTAAGTAAAGAACTGTAAAAAAACTGAAACACTCAGTCAAATGATATTCAAAAAACTCTTATCAGTCTACAACATAATGTATATCAATCTTCAACTCTTTATATTAATTAACTTGACAATTTTGTTAATATTCGTCACGTAACTAACTTAATTACATCACAGATTTGTTTCATTAATATAGTAAGTAGGATAGTAAGTAAGCAAATATTTTTTAAGAAACTCTTGACCATACTCTCTTCTCTGCGCCTTCGACCAGCCTCCCTTTTTTTCATACAAAAATTGTATGAAAATTATTGTTCCGCTGTGTAAAGTGTAGGGTGAGTCATCTCTGAGGGTTACCTAAGGGAACGATAATAATTTTTTTTATTCTAAGGGCTTAGGGCAATATGAAGATAACAATATCAGAATTCAAATACCTAAAATCATTTTTAAAGATTGTGTAATTACCTTCCTAAATTGAGAAGGTATCAAAGATCTAACTAACTAACTAGGTACTTCTATATTGTACGCTACTAAATTCAGAGCAACAAAAATCTCCCTAAAAATCGAAAAATACCGCACTTCAAACTAATTTTTCCAATATTTCTCCTCTAAAACGTGATTTTACGGGTCGGGGACCGCGTCCCATCGACGATTATACGTCAAAAATTGCGTGGGGAAGACTCGCCATAGACCAGTGAACTCAAAAACCTCGAATAACGCTAATTTTTATCCTCATTTTCGTCTATAACTTCCCAGGATGTTAACCTATCGGAATGCCCAGGTAATATGCACAACTAGACTTCAAATGGAGCATCTGTACGAAATTTCTGATTTTTTCGAGCAAATCTAGACCCCAAAGTGGCGAGGACGGGGTACGGCGAACGGACATTTTTTCAACTTTGCATTTTTGAAATCTACTCATCATGAAACGTGTGAATACAAAGTTCGAGCGAAATCGTTTATTATTTTAAGAATTATTAAACCAATAGAACTAGGCTTGCATAAGGTGATTATCTCATTACCGCGGTCATATCATCATTACCACCGAACAAACATAGAATGGTGGTAATGAAAGGTATGGATGTGCGGTAATGAGAATTTGAGGTTAGAGAGCTTGTCATTGCTTATCCTTAATAATTACAGTTTTCACTCAACGCCATTTTTCGTAGGCAAGAACGATTGAAGAAGCACATGTGATTCAAAAAAATTAATTGGAAACATATCAGCAGATCCATAAAAGGGTGGTAATGACAGGAATAAAAATACGTACCTGCCGCGTGGCCTTCTTTTTCACCGTCCTCCGAGTAACTGCGTGGGCGCGCGGGGGGGTATGGTTTCCCGGGTTCGTGAAGTGCTGCCACCACTGTCCATGGCAACAGTTGAGCGAAATTCCCTCTTTTGAGATCAGAGAGGGGTAATTTTGATATCGGCGCGGTAATGATACTTTTTTCAGATACACAGTTCATTATCACTTGTTGAACCCCCAAGTAAACTTAAAAATAGAAAAAAGCTGTTTCTGTGGAGATTTGTTGGTAGGCTTCCAATTTCACTGAATCTTTTCAACATAAGGACATTTCCCAAGGCTTGGGAGAGAACTTTCATCAGTAAAACATAATAGTTACAGGCGGTGGTAATGAGAATTGAGTCTTTCAAGACGCAAAAAAATGCATCCATACCGCAAAAATAAATAGTTTTTTCAGCGAGAATAGCAGGGAGTGGTGAGATGAACACAAGGGGAAAGAAAAAAGCAACCACAGGACTAGTTTGTATGGAGAAAACCTCGAGATACACTAGGTTTGAGCTTTCTGTGAGAATCACCCATATAATCGAATAGGTCCAGTAAGAAAGGAATAATTGGTGCTTTTATCTTTCAATTTTATTCTCATTCTTAGAGAAACGTGACACAACATACTTACCATAATTAAGAAAACTTTAACTACTTCGTTACTATCCATAGCTGTTATCCTCATACTCTTGTTACTCGCTCGGTCAACTGTCATGCCAGACCATATCTGTGAATGAAACACAAGTTACTAGCTTCGAAAAAAATGTTAAGTTAATCGTAATATTGATTACATTTTAATTAGAAGACGTAAAATATACAGTCAAAATGCAAAACGATCTAAGTATGACCGGCTTCAGTAGAAGGTCGTGATAGTAGAGAATGGGGTAGTTGCATGGGTCGGAATTTCGTGTTTTTGACTTCAGATTCAAATTTAGCGCACTTAAAAACGTATATGGACCAGTTTTCAGTTCGAAATTCCATTTAGTTTAGCCGTATTTCAATAAAGAAGTACCATCCTTTTCAGTGTTGGCGGGCCACTCCTCTTACGTCATCCCTAAATGAGAATCTCACGATAGAGTGCGTTGAGATCACTGCACTCGAGGACAATTCGAGTCAGAAACATTAAAATATACTTGCAAAATGATAGTGATAATTAAAAAAACTTTGAAATATATTTTTCAGGTTTTTTATGTTTGAATTTATCGTTTAAATTGAAAATTTTTAAGCATAATTTTGGCTGTTTTTCTTTTTGTTGTGTTGGCGCTAAAACCTCATGTTACTTTTACGGTCATAGTTATCACGTTATCAGTTTTTCGGGTGGCCTTTTCTCGTAGTGCGGTCCGAGTTGTTACCATATTATAGTTTACACCAGTATTTACCATAATTTATTAGTTGTTTGGTTTGGAAAAGATAGTTTCAAGAAGCTTTTAATAAACGCTTGCATACGAGTCTGCAACACATGTCTTCACTTTTTCCCGCTACCTACCCAATCTTGTTTCGAATGTTATTGGTTCTTTTAACTCAGGGGTATATCTCAGTTTCTTCCGTAAGTACAACGGTTTTGGCAGTATATCATTTATGCGTAAATGTAGGGCTTTCCAACAAATGGTGAACGATTTTTCTACGAACGCGAATGACGAAGATAAAGTTTGGTAGGAACGACTTGGCTGTAAGTAGAAATCATCAGAAAAACAACCGTAACTTTTTTTTTCGTTGATGTGCCAAAGTATTGAAATAAAATGTCAATATGCCAAAAAGGAGAGCCATCGACTAGAGTTTCGAGGTAGCTTCCCTGGAAAATATTCCGTACATAAATATTGGCATGTTGTACGATTTTTACGTCAATAACAAGTTCGTCAGCGCCAAAATAAAAGGAGCCAATAATGTGAAGTAAGTTGACACTTTTATAGTAAAAGGTCAGTTGTAACTGTGATTTCTTGTGTGTAGTACTTCTTCATCCAAATGGTTGCTCATTTATTGGAAGTTTCATTGTAGTGTCATTATCCTGTACAATGTAGTACCAATGAATGTTAGTAAATTGTTAAATAAAACGATGTTGGTTATGTCCAACTTAGAAGAATCTAGCAAATTTGTGAGGTTGTGGCTCGAATATCACCAGAACGCCGCGTTTCCTCACAACCATGTACGATTTCAGTTACAGTGGAGGGAATGCCAATAGGAAACAAAATCTTTGATGCAACATGTTTCGATTGCGCAGCTAGCAAAATTCAGTATGAAAGCACCACGAAGTGTGAGTGATTCTCCAATTTTATTGCCACAAACGAAGGTAAACAAACAGAGGGTTGTATCAAAGGACCCCCCAGCACAGTACCCCTAACCTTGCATCAGGGTAACAGTGGTATAGGGGTGTCTTGGCCCCCTTCACACCCGTGACGTAGCCCCCACCCGCAGTGTCCAAGCCGTGTGTAGGTTTTCCCGCCTGAATCCAAAATCCCGTTTTTCGAAAAAATCTCTAAATTTTTAGGAAGCGTTTCCGGGAGTTTTATTTGCAGATACGTATTTCAATAGAGATTCTCTACACAGAAAAAATACAAAAAAATATCATGCAACTACCCCATTGGCAACGTCGCACGTCGTCACACTCTCAATTTACGAAGTTCTCTTCAGTAACTTGGTTGGTTAAGTTTCATAATCTACGAAACATGTCACTTCCAGTTACTATAATATTTCATCAAGTTCAATACTAAATTAGTAATACTTCGATACCTTCCTTCAAACTACTGTAAGTACTAAGTAGGTAATATACCTACACAACAGGTATGCCGAACTGCAGTGGACTCTACGAAAAAGTTCTGATCGAAGTTGCCCTATTACAGTTTTTAACCCGCATAAATTGCAACTTTTTTGGTTTTCAAGATTTTAACATGGAACATGTTATAGCCCTAGAGTAGGTACCTAACTACCCGAAAAACGTTACGCTGGGAGGGGGACGTTACGCTGGAGGCGAGAAGCGCCGAGTTTTTCAATGCATTTTAGATATGTTGCTAGGGATAATATAACTTTTGAATTGTACTAACCTACGATAAAGGTTCTTCACTTAATTTGGCTAAACATATTCCATATGCTGGATATCTTTATAGCATTTTCGGCTAAAACATTTAACACAAAAGAATGGTCGATAGCTAAAATGTAGAGTTTGGCACATCAATGCAAATTTTAAAAAATTTCGAAAAACACAAACTTGAATTACGCAATAAATTACCTATCTTTAATGATGATAAAATCAAAAAATAAAAGTAAAATTTTTGATTTTTTCATCATTAAAGGTAGGTAATTTATTGTGTAATTTAAGTTTGTATTTTTTTAACATTCGGATTGATGTGCCAAACTGTACATTTTAGCTATCGACTATTGTTTTGTCTTAAATGTTTAAGCCTGAAGATTCTGGAGAGATATCCAGCGAAACGGTCGCTATTAAAGAAGTAAAGCCCACGTTTCCTTTTTTTAATTAAGAGGACCAGAACCTGAGTCGAATCGACCAACAATCAATGCTCTCCCGACACCACAAAATACATCAATTCAGATATTTATACGCATTGAGGCGCAGCCAATCAAATGCCCCAACGCGTAACAGCATCGACTGCGCTCGTGTGAACCCAGCTTTATTAATGCGAGTAAAATCAAATCAGAGGATAGCGTTGGAAAGAGCGGTAAATTTCCTTTCATGTCTACATAGTCAAATACATGCCTGACCTTTCTTTAAAATTTAGGTTCATACCACAAAAAAACTCCCTGAAAAGCTAATTTTACCAAATTTGGGAATTCTTAATTTTGACGTGATAACGTCTTATAAATTGGTTTACCGGGAGACACTTCAAGAAACTGCGTTACGCTCCGCTCACGGAGGGGATGCAGCTCGGCGCTCCCTAAAGGCGGGCGGCCCCTCCCCTTCCCCGGCGCTCACAAAAGCGGGAGCGCCCCGCCCCCCTTCCCTGGTACTCACTCCCCCCCCCCCACCCATGGGAAATACCTACTACCTACGGGAAATACCAACTCTGTGCAACTTGACAAAGAATTTTATTTTATCCTTCTTCCTACTATACGATTGAATATTAACATTAAAATTATTTTACCACTCAAAGTCGTTGTCACGTAAAACTTTCGCCCGTATACCGACTTTACAGGCAACAACACAGGGTTTTTTTTTTAGACGGGAATAGAACCGCGTGAAAAAATTATTTTCAAATATGCAATAACGGTAAAAAGGGCGCCAAGACCTTTCCAACGGTATACTCAACACATTTTTACAATCTACGAGTAATTTAGAGGAAAAATGTGTGTTTGAACGCGAAAAAACGTATTTTCTTCAGCGAAATCATCTTTCCAGCATGAGGAAATGGTGAAGGAATTTAGAGCTGTCAGGCCAATGGTTCTCCCTTTATGCACCCCGGCTGAACTCGTGGACCATTTTCGTCTTTTGCTGAACCCACCAAATCGACAGCCCCACTGCAAAACCCTGTATGTTCAATACCAAAAAGTTTCCAGGAGACGAAAAAAACTGTGACATTTTTAACATGTGAACCTGGCTGTTGTGAGCATTTCACCACAGGAAAGAAATGAGAAGACATAGCCCGATTTTGGCGACACTATAATGTGTGCAAGAGATCTATCGGAAAAAATTGGAACTTACAGGGTTTTGCAGTGGGGCTGTCGAAATGTTGCCCAACCCATATCATATGCGGTCCCCAATTTCACTGATCAAGGTCTGGATCGGGAAATTACCTTAGAAGATCTCAAAAGAGTTCTAGCCAAAGCGAAGAATGGGGTATTTCAGTCAATTTTTTGCTTCCGAGTCTACCAAGGTAGCGGAAGCTTTGTTTTCACTTTTCAAGGATGAAAAAAAAAAGTTCTCCAAAATCAAAATTTTCACTCGCGTTTTGCGTTTTAGAACTTTCTGAACAATTTTGGTTCCGTGTCTGTGTGTCTGTCTGTCTGTCATGGATTCCTTGTAACGCGCATAACTATACGAAGTTATTGTCCGATTTCGATGAAATTTACAGGGATTGTGCGGGTTGGTGTGTAGACGGTCCCCTACGAAAATCATCATCCCCGGACTGATAGAAGCGACTGCGCATGCGCAAACGTGAATTCCTTGTAACGGCCATAACTTCAACATTTTCCATCCGATTTCGATGAAATTTTCAGGGATTATGTGGATTAGGTTGTAGATAGTCCCCTATGAATATCATCATCCCCGGACTGATAGAAGCGACTGCGCATGCGCAAACGTGAATTACTTGTAACAGCCGTAACTTCAACTGTTCCCCAGGGGTCGCGGGTTCGAATCCCAGCCAAGGCTAAGTATTTTTTTGATCCAATCACATACATCTACTCACTTAATTTTTCATCCGAATTTGATGAAATTTTCTAGGATTGTCCAGATTAGCGTGTAGATGGTCCCCTATGAGGTACTTAGAAATTGGTGTTTTGAGATTAACTACTATGCATGGGATCATCTATACAATCGGGTTATGAGTACGAGGAAGCTATGTGCCACACCCACTTGGCAGACTTTTTTTTTTTTTTTTAAAGAGTAAGGCTCAGGAATAACGGTAATCGGGTCTGTTCGTCGAGAAATGTTTTTAAAAAATCAGAGAAGCTAAAGAAAGTTGAAGATTTGAATGGTGTGACGTAGCTAGCCAATCGTGAAGTAGCTAGCCAACTGTCTTTGAAAAAAGTATCCATGCACAGAAACCCTTGGAGGACGTCTTGGATACTACAAAATATTACTCACACACGCGCGCGGCGTAGTCCTTGCCTAGTGTGTGTGCATTTATAGCGGCCCGCCTTTTTCAAACGTGTGATCTACTTAATTAATTTTTCTACCACATGTTGTAGTATCATTGGGCTTAAAGTTGTAGTATATAGGTTTTCAAGGGTGCTGAATCCAAATTTGAGGTCAAAAACCTGAATTTCCGACCCACCGAAATACCCCATTCCAAGGCGCCGGGTCTCGACTGGGTTCCTTTTGAATTTTACAAAAATGCCCCCTGCAGCTTTTTAAAGCATTTGGTAACGGTATTCAACAGAATATTTGAACTCAGGAGCCCACCGGATAGTTTTAGAAAATCATAGTTACTAATTTGAAGGTTCTTTAAGAATAGGCAGTGTCTTCTGGTGCCTTCATTACATTTTTCTACAAAGCTTTTGTGATTCAAGATTCTTTTATAACAAATCAGTTATTTTATAGATGTTTTATTGAGATGTTATAAATAAAATGTACCAACCTATTATTCAAGAATGCTCTTTCATATCTCTGATATTTTAAAAGAAAAGAACACGACCATTGAGAGCCGCAAAAATCAATCTCACCAAAAATTCAAATTATTTGTTTCATAATTTTTCCGCGGAACTAATTTAACCCTCCGATACGCGTGGTATCAAATTGATACAAAATTCAGTTTTGAAAGGTTGATATCCCCCCCCCCTCGTGAGGATTTGAAAGTAACCTTCTCGTTACCGTCCTAACTTCAAATCCTCTTCACATAATAGGTTGGCCTGTCAGAGGAGCCACCTGTTGCGCCATCTTCTACCAACCCCAGAACCTCACGAAGGGACGATGATTTCCTTAAGGTATCCTCAGATTTAATATTAGGTATTAAAAAAAATATGGGGATTATGGCCGTTTTAGATTCATAAGGATGAGACCACGAACAATCTTGGAAGCAAATAAGTGGCATTTCATGCTGGTAAAAAAAAAAAAAAAAAAAAAACTATAAAAGGACTGCTTTGATAAGAAATTAGTTGAGGAATGAGGAATTTCACCATGTCGGAATTTCCTATTTTTGACCCCAAAATCGGATTCAGCACCTCGAAAAACCCCCTAAGGCAAACTTTCAGCCCGAACTTCCTAATTTACGAATAAACAAAACAGTGTAGAAAATACGAATGTTTAAAAAAAGCGGGAAAATGACGTCATCCCGGAATAGTTCATTTATGGCCGCTTGAAGCGCTGAGATCGAGAAATCTATAGTCCCCAGAAGCAAAATTTCACGAAAACGTAAAGTTCGAAATCAAAAACTGAAGAAAAAATAGAAAAAGCAAGATGGGGAAAATTAGGTTTCCTCTGTTCTTGTTTGATAACTTTTCTCTTAGAAAACACGATTTTGTCGTCCCAATGGGCAACACTGGGAGGAGACGGCGATCCAAACAGCCCAATCAGCGAGCGTTCCCGCTGCACGTCCGTTTTCCTGGTTAGTTTTGAAATCAAAAATTTTGATTGTCTCCCAAAAATAACAGGAGACTTATTTTCCTAAACCAGCCCAATTTTTATCTATACCATTAACTATTCAGGAAAAATGCAAACAGAATTCGGTGAAATTCCTCGTTGAACCTTCAAGTTTGGCATACCTGTTGTGTGCACACCCTGCACAGCTCATCGCATCACAAGTTCCTTCCACTGAAGCCAGCCGTGATCGAACATTTTGGGAAAAACGTGGTTTTCCACTTCACTCGATAAACATGTACAATTAATATGTTGGGTTGAATTACATTGGTATTGAGGACTACTCTAAGGCTTCCAGCACTCCTAATGATGAGCCTGTGGTGGGTGGTGTTAGAAGGGAAGTCGTTGACTCTCAGGGTTCCCCGACCTCGCTCCACCCACGTCGAACTGCTCCACGAGAACAACTTGCAATTAATCTGCGAAAAAATAATCGTCGATTATAAAAGGACATACTCGTACAGCATTAAACAATACACAATAATAAAACGTCTACTTCCTTCTCACTGGTTCAGAACGAACGAGGGGAAAGTAGTACAAAGTTATCATTTGAACCAGCGGATCCTCTGAAGATCATTCGCTCAGATAAGTGGTGAAAATGGTTCAAACGTAGCGGCAAATCGGATTGGATCAGAATCTTAAGAGCTGGTAGGGAGGACTGATCAAATATCCATTTGAAAAACATTACTTTTGATGAATTTTGTCAACAGAACGGCAAAATACATTTGTGTTTACATAAAAATGTCATTACTTGTAAAACGTTTGATTCTTCCTCTTCACCAGTGATGACTTGAACCTCTTCGAATTTCCTTTTGACTGCTCGTGCTTCCTCGTACTCTCTAGCCGCTTCACTTAACGTTTTCCCTCCACTATCCTGAAATTGAACGAACGGGTAAGATTATGAGCACTGAGTATAACTAGAGCGGCCTTCCTGGCTGCCTGCTCCAGGCGCGCGCATGCTCACCCCCCCCTACTCATTGGTTAGCTAGCCCGTCTGGCTACCACTTCACTGAAGCGTTCTAAAACTGGATTCACATGGGACGGAAGAGGGCAGAAACGGAAAAGACGGAAAGACGAGAAAACCAGTGGAGGGGGTAGCCGGAGTCAGCGGAAGGTTCATATGGATGATGGACAGAAAGGATGGAATGATAACCTTCCTCCTGGAAGCCTCTGAAATGATAACCTCTCTCTGATCTGTAACCTCTGTTGACTGTGTTTTGACGTTCAATTCCTCGTTGAAATTAATTTTGTATTAAAAAAGAAGAAAAAAAAGAGCAAGAAAAGGACAGCACAACAAACAAATGAAGCTCGAGCGTGGAACCTGAGGGTGCCCAATTGTTGATTGCAACAATCGATTGTTTTTTCGAACAATAGATAGTTTCGATGGTTTTTTCCAAAAATCGATAGTTTCGACGGTTTTTTCCAACAATCGATAGTTTCGATGGTTTTTTCCAACAATCGATAGTTTCGATGGTTTTTTTTTTTTCAACAAAGGCGTAATATTGCTCTTGGAATTTTCAATTTGCCCACATGCTCATTTATTTTTACGAATGCTTCTAGAAAATTCACATTTGGGATTCTGCAATAATTCTGGGAATACACAACTGCTAAATGCATCAATCCCGTCGATTGTATCAAAACAATCGATTGTTGGCCACCCCTAGTGCAACCTCCACTCGTGGTTATCATTCCTAACCACTGCACAGGCGCACGGAAAGGGCAGAAGATGGACAATGGTATAAAAATTCCTTTTGCCAACGGGTTCCGTCAAGATGGTAGCCACCATTCTCAACCGGGGAAAATCAGCCTATCAGATTGTGATATTTCTTTCCATCTTTTCCGTTTCCGCCCTCTTCTGTCCCATGTGAATCCAGCTTAAAGGACGGAACAACGGAAAGATATAACGCAATCTGATTGGCTGATTTTCCCCTGTGGAGAATGGTGGCCGCCATCTTGACGGAACAAAGGGAAGTCCAAACGGAAGACATTTTTATACTGTCTTCCACTCATAACCACAAGTATAGGTTGCACTAGACTCGCACTCTGCAATTAAGAACCTCCATAAGAAGTGTAGGATATTACAAAGATAATGATATTATACGATGAAAAAGGAAGAATAAATTATAATTACCGCTGCCTTTTCCGCTTTATCTGCTTCTTTCTTGGCATGAGCGGAGAACAACATTTCTGACGCAGTTGTCCCGTTGGTTGTGACCTCTTTGGGAACCTAAGAAAACAAAAGCAATAATCACTCCACAGTTAGAAAATATAAAGTCTCCATAAACACCACTCTCCTAATTTTTCTCACTTCTGTTGTTCTAATTTTGAAGCGTTACACCATACAACTATTTCCCAAATCTTCCCAGTGGAATTCCATGTTATTCATAAATTGAGTTCTAATGAATCCATTGTTTGCGAAGAAGGAATATTGAACGTACCTCTTCCGAGCTGCTACTTTCACTGACTGTACTAGAAGCTGCTTCTGCAGGTGTGGTTGCTTCCTGTAACATTTCATCCAGTTCATCAAGGGTATACAGAAAATTGCGTAAATAATAACACTTAGTGATACGAATGCTAACCAAAGGTAATTCTAAAGAGCTTATAAGTCGTATTGTTCCACTGATTAGGAGATTAGGTTCAACAAGATTGTTATTTTCGTCCATATATACCAATCAAAGCGAGTATTCTAGAGTTTCAGAATTCTGCATTTTCGACCCTGAATTTTTTATTTTCAACACAGTTGTTAATTTTAAATACAATAGTAGAATCATTGATCTTGGTAATACCAGCATCTAGTATAACCTTCCGACTTGAAATGCAGTCTTGAATTGCCTAGAAATGGAACATCCAGCAAGATAATAGGAACATGAACATTAAGGGGGTCTCAGTCGATAGAGCGTTCCGGGTCAGTTTTTCCCGAAATTACCGGCGCTCAAACTTTAAGTTGTACTTAAATTTGAAATTTTCAAGGATTTTTGAAATTCATTAGTGCATCAGCCTAGGGAATTGAAAAACTAAAATATAAATAATTAATCGAACAATAATTAAAAAATAGGAAAAACCGTTTATTCAGTTAGATTTTTTTCCATTTTTCTCTGGTAATTATTGTTCAATTTCAATGAGCGGCAATATTTTAGTTTTTAAATTCCCTAGGCTGATGCACTAATGAATTTCGAAAATCCTTGAAAATTTCAAATTTAGGGACAACTTTTAAAGTTTGAGGGCCAGTAATTTAACGAAACACTAACCTGGAACGAACGGCGACCGACTGAGACCCCCTCAAGGTGTTCAATCACTTGCTGGACCCTACTCGCTCACTCAGTTCCCTTACTAATCAGTCCCATCTCAGTCGCCATAGCTGCCACTTCTTATACAATCGTTAAAACCGCTTCTGTATAGAAACCCCGCACAATAACAACTTTCAGTTTTAGTGAGTGTGGTTAAATTGTCCCACTACTAACACTAATACACTTGTTAACTTCTTATAACTAGATGAAACACTTACCACAACTTTTTCGTGAATGTTCTGTCCAAAGACGAATCCAAAGGAAGGATTCGTGTTCGATGATGCCTGTGACAGAGAGGTAGGTGCAGGCGCTGACGGTTCGCCTCCCAGAGGTACGAACGATACGGCGGACCTGGGTGTCGAGCTTACCACGGCTTCCTGTCGAACAGAACAAATATCAATTAAAAGTCGATTTGGAGCACTTGTGACAAGTAGAAACAAGCAGCTAGAGTGAGACCTTCCTACAAAGTTTTCATCCTTATCATTCCACAGTTTTGTTTGTTTTCATTGACAAAAATAACACGTCATGAGGACGAATGAGTGCTAAGCATCACTGAAAAGGACAAAAGTTAGAGTATTTTTAGCATGGAACATGCATTAGCCTTGATCTAACTGGCAAAAAGTGTTACGTTTTTTGGGAACAGTAACTAGGAACGGTATCGAGTCACGAAATTTTGCTTAATCGTTGATACGGAACTAAGGATCGTGTAACCTATGCAATACTTCCATGTTATAGGGAAATCAAATAATGTTGTAATCTCTATACAATGGGGAATTTGCCTCACATTTTTTTTTATTTCGAATGAGAGTTTATTGATATGGAAGAAAACCATGGTGAGCCGCTCGAAAACGCATCCAAAAAATTTAGAGAATTCAAGGAAGATGGAAATTTTATATGTGGTGGCAATGTGTAAGAGGCAGCCATGTTTGAAACATAACGGATATTCTACCAATCTGACTTCAAAGGAGGTTCTGTGCCGCTTACCATAGAAGCAGAACATACACGAACCTTTAGCTTTCAAGGATTAACACAAGAGTGCGTGAACTAGGAAGGAGGGCAGAATGCAGAACTCAAATACACGAAAGTGACCAAAAGAAACAATATTACTCACTCTATTTACAATACCATTCTACCTACTAGTTTATCAAGCATTATTAGTCTTCATCTTCTCTTATTTAGTTTTTATATTAGTTAGTTTCGTGATTTGAATCACATAATTTGAGTGGCCATTTGACTGGATCGTTTTGTGTGGCTGCGCTTAGAACTCTGTCTGTTGTCGTTCAGCGGTACTAGAGAGTTTTGGGTGCCAAAATCTGACAGGCCCCGTTAGGAGGAGACTAGCGCGAGCAACAGAGGATGCTACCCAGTTGAAGGAGGAAGCCTGTTAACTATGGACAGGAGGGAAGGGAGGGGCTTGTGACGGTGGGCCTCTAGGAACAGGTAACTGTCTGGGGGAACCCTTTCATCGTCGCTCGCTGTTGTCAGGAGGCAAATTCATCGTCACCCGCGAACTCCGAGCTTTGTGAAGAGGTTCCACGGGCCCGTTAGTGGTTGCCAAAAACTCTCTATTATCTCGTAGTTGTTTTCGCGTCTTTTTTTTTCGTATGTCGTCAGCAATATTTCTCGATTTTTGTGGTGTTTTGTAACAGAGGCTCCACTTGTTTAGACATTTTCTCCCACGGTAGGATTTGACTTGAAATTCCAGAATCTAAAGTTCTACGGGCCCGTTAGTGGTTGCCAAAAACTCTCTATTATCTCGTAGTTGTTTTCGCATCTTTTTTTTTCGTATGTCGTCAGCAATATTTCTTGATGTTTGTGGTGTTTTGTAACAGAGGCTTCACTTATTTAGACATTTTCTCCCACAGTAGGATTTGACTTGAAATTCCAGAATCTAAAATTGAGGCAAATTCCCCATTATAAAATACCTTCCTATCTGAAGAATGATTTTTTAAACGGCTATTGAAATAGCAGAATAGGTTTGATCGCATTCTTCCAAATAAAAAAATTAAATTAAACAGAATAAGAAAGCGCGGCTAAAGCATGTTCCATGTTCCTTGAATTTTAGCTATAGGCTCCAAATGAAAAGCATCTGGGGGTCCAGGGGGCACTAGAGCAAGCATGTTACGATGCTAACCTTTCATTGCGTTTTGTCATTCGGCTCATCTTTCATTCGTTATTTCTACTTGAAAAAAAAGAACACGCCATGAAGGGACAATGAGCACACAGCATTGCAGTATTTTTAAACTTTCCATATTTCTCTTTTGGTTCTTCTGATAAGTACAAAGTGTTTTCAGGGTAGAGAACCTCCTTTTCTTTTATCGTGAAGAATCTTTCATAGAAGAAAAACGAATGCTCCGCTCTCATTAGTCCATGATGATGAGTTCATTTCATCAACGGAAAACAAGAGAGGAACCAAAAGACGAAATTCCGTGGAAAGGTTAAAATCGGTTCTTGCTCGCTCTAGTCACCCATTCCTACGTTTACATAAAGATAAAAACGAGAAAAACAAAAACACTATTATCAACTTCCAGACAACGAAAAGATCTACACAGAAAATGACAAAACAGTCTTCTCTTACTTCTGTATCCGTACTGTAAGTTTTTTTTTTTTTGAAAAATACGAAACATCCTAATAAGTAGGAATCCAAATTTGAATTATTATTTTGTGACAATTTTCCATTAACTACTAATTTTCCACGAAAAACGCAGATTTTCGAGAAAAAAATGATCAATAATTGATTATTATCAATAATAAATTATTTACGCCAGACAATGAATATTACAGAGTCTATTACAGCTGTAAGGTCTACTGTATTAAAATTCATACATTTCTCTCATTATTCTCAACACTTCATCATTATTAGAATGTTTCATAAGTTACAGGAGGATAAGACTCATTATTAGGGACTAAACAGTAGGTATTAATTTTCATCAATATTTCATCATATTTATGTAGTATTCTTTCTTTTGTCTCCAAATATTCTTATCTATTGCATTACAGACCTCGGCTTTGGTAGGCGTAGATGTGACTTCCGACTTCTTTTCTTCAATTTTAGCTTCTGTTCGCTCATCATCAGCCCCTTAAAAAAGTATGAGAGGGCAAAATTAGTATTACAAATGCATGTAATATGAGTTGCATTCAATTTTTGTTCAATATAATCCAAAAACGAAGAAAAAGTATAGCAATACGGCATTACAATTTCCTCAGCTCTAATATAAGTTGAAATGAAGTAATATGGGTTCTTCTAACTTACCAAGTTTGGCGAAAGGATTCGACAGCCTTGGAGGGTTCAAAACAAATCCTTTACTTTTAGCCTGAAACAAAAAGTTACTTTTGTTAACAGATGTAGGTTAACATTTACCACGGATTTTCAATAAACTTAAAACGAATTGATGCATATTTGTGGATTCAGTTAGACATGAAAAAGCAGCATTACCGGATTAGTTTGCAAGACTGGTGGTCTAATAATCGCATTTTGGAGCGAACAGGCCAGTTTTCGCGAAATCTTAATTTCACGCATCAGTATGCGGAATTTAGACTGGAGTACAACTTGTTTTGAGATATCCACGATCAAAATCTCCCTAATTTGGTAGAGTAGTCGCTTTTCTAGTCCTGTTTAAGGAAATTTTCGAATGTTGAAGTGACGTCGAGGAATCCAGAGTGAAGGTTATTAGAAATACACAAATTAACGAGCAGTTACGTCCCGTTCTTGTCAATTTGCTGACGATGGGTAAATAACTGTTTTGCACATCATTCAAGTTCTTCAATCGGTTGACCGTACTTCTGCCGCTTTTGGTTTATTATTTTTCATAATAAACCTTAGGAATCGACCACGAAAAAACAATTTAACCCCGCCTCCCCAATCAAAACGTAGAATCCAAAAATCTAATTACCGATTTTGATGAAATTTGGTTTATGGGCTTCACTCGGGGTCTAGTTGTGCCCCGAAGCTTTTGTTTGATGTTAGTCACTTCCAAGGGTTGAAATTTTGAAAACGCCCTAGCTCAAAATATTTTGATATAAAGGCATTGTTTTTCCATCAATTTAAGATAGCATTGAACTTTTAGAATCGAATGAGACCAGCCAGAGCTCTGTAGGACCAACCGTTCGCTCCATTTGGAAATTTAACCTTAATTGGACCGCGATTTCACTAGTGTCACCAAAACATCTTAGGAATTCCACAGCTGTCACAAGATTTACTAGATTTAAATTAAATTTCAAAAAATAATGAACAGAGCGGAATTTTTTAACCTTTTCGTAAGTTGTCAAAGTCAAAACATGAGGTTTTGACAACAATTTTTGACAAATTTTTTAATCGATTTCTTTGAAAATGTTTGTCATAATTTCGAGACTTCATCACAAAAAATTCTGCTGTCCATTAAATTTAAAATTGCAATTTAATTTTGGTTTCTCCGGTGATACTTTGGGACAGCTGTTTTTTGGTGACACTAGTGATATCATGGTCCAATTAGGGTTGAGGGTTGTCAGAAACACGAAGGTGAATCGTAAAAGAAGCTTAATCTCCGTTCAAATTTTAGCTGACCGAGTTGTACTCAGTTCTGTGACCTAAGCAACCATTAATGAAAATTTCCTAATGAAGGCACCCACAACCCCTAATTTCTTCGATTTGAGCGTGATGAGTTTATTTCGTCAAAATAAACTTGTTTGTGAAGCAAATATATGGTTTGTAGGTAGTGGAAATGGCGAGTGATCTACACAGAAAACGCTGCAAATTATTACACAATGGTTTATTATTTTTTTATTTTTCTATATAGATCACTCGTCTGCAAAGCCACCAACCATCCAATATGAAGAAAAACATCGATCGCATTTCGGTCAGCTTTAATTTGAACGGAGATTAGGCCTCTTTTGCGATTCACGCTCGTGTTTCTGATTTATCGTACGTCCAAACTTTAAATTCTCGTAGTGAGCGAACGGTTTGTCCTACAGAGCTCCGGGTGGTCTCAAAAAATTCTGAAAATTCTATAGAATCTTAAATTGAAGGAAAAACAATACCTTTATATCAAAGTTTTTTTGAGTTAGAGCGTTTTCAAAATTCATGTTTGAACCCTTAGAAGTGACCTACATCAACAAAAATCTTCGGGGCACAACTAGACCCCAAATGGAGCCTACATACCAAATTTCATCAAAATCGGTCAATGCTAAGTGGCAAAAGTGCCGCGTACGGCGTACGGACGGCCAAATTTTTATTCGATTTTTGGATTCTACGTACCTTGAAACGTAAACCATCAATCAAATTTTGAGGGGGTGTTAAAATTTTTTTTTTTTGGTCGATTCCAAAGGTTTATTATTGAAAACAATAAACCAAAATGATAAACCATTGTGTAATAATTGGCAGCGTTTTAAATCTCAGTTTTCTCCTATCTTGCTCATTGTGATATTTAGTCAGCCCATTTTATATGACTACACCAACTGGTCCACCAACCTCTGCTTTGCTGGGAGTGGATGAAACTTCAGATTGTTTGGATTCATCAGCCGTGGATTCATCGTCACTGTCTGGAATAAAGAGATGGAATTCATTCATTCATATTCACGCAAAAAGTGACATAATATGATGGATATTATCATTGTGCATCACATGATGTGAAAAAAAATCAATAAAACTGAGCTGATCAAAATATAATAGTGGATAAATATTAATTAAAAGGAGACAAATCGTTACCCATTTTGAGGGGGTTTGATGACAGTCTTGGAGGGTTTAGTAGGAATCCTCTACTTGGAGTGCCTTTACCTGGAAACCACAGAAACATTGAATACAAAACATCCATTTAGGCGGTTGGAATTGAAATTTAATAGTTCATTACGCGCTTAATTCTATTGACACAAAGATCTACCCTAATAATGAACGAAACTGAAGTTGATCAAATTTGGTCCAACTTAGATTTTAGGACCCATCCGAAACGTTCACGTTCGTTTTTTCTGAACTGAGAATAAAACTGAAGAGTTTTCTGTACTGAACGTTGGGGTAAACTACTCAAAATTGAGGAAGGACCCTAAAATATGATTGATTGATGAAATGCTTTATCAAAAAATAACAGACATGTAACAACAAACATCCAATAAGCATAATACAGCTGAAGCACAAGGCTATGAGCCGGAGTTTCGGATTATTATACAGGGTGTCTACACTTTCGATGGGCATAACTTCAGGGTTCTACAAGGTATTTCCAACATAAAATGTCTCCTAGCAATTTTCTTTTAACCCACTCAAAATTCTATTTTTTTCACTTTAAAGTTTTTTTTTCGCGTTTTCGACCTCACGGCACTGATATGGTCATAACTTCCCTTATATCTCCTGAAAATTCAAATCTGACTACACCGTTAGAAAGAGCGTTAAATTACAAAGCTACCTGAAGCAAAATCATAATTTTTTAGCAATAAAATAGTATAAAAAAATCAAGTCAAAAAGCGAACTTTAGAATTTTTTTTGAAACTTGACTTTCTTCGACCAACGTTTTCACTCTAAATCCCTGCCCATTTCGATGGGCGCTCTTCTGAGAAAACATGCTCAACTTGTCAGCTCTCCAAACAGTAGATGAAGTTTGAATGTCAAAAAACGTGTGTTTTACAAGCAAATCCAGTGTTTCAAGCACCGGCTGTTGTTGACCATAAACCGTTATGGTCCCCCTCGATCTCAAAATGGCTTGACGATTTTGGTATCATTTTCTATGTAATTATTTACGCTGAATCCAATAGTGATACTTCCGAATGGTTCCGACTGCAAGAAAGTGGATTTTTCGAAGAAAACCTTCAGTTTTCGTACATAAAATACGCATTATTCTTAGATATGGAAGATATCATAAAGTGATACCTTTCTACTCAACAAAAACTTCAATCAGCTAGAAATTCGGTGTTTTTATTGAGTAGAAAGGTGTTACTTTATGTACAATGCGAATTTTATGTACGAAAAACGAAGTTTTTCTTCGAAAAATCCACTTTTTAGTCGTCGGAATCATTCGGAAGTATCACTATTGGATTCAGCGTAAATAATGACATAGAAAATCATACCAAAATCGTCAAGCCATTTTGAGATCGAGGGGGGACCATAAACCGGCTTGAAACACTGGATTTGCTTGTAAAACACACGTTTTTTGACATTCAAACTTCATTAACTCTTTCTTTTTGAATGTTGAACAGAAAAATTGATAGACCGTGGGAAAGCTGACAATTTGAGCATGTTTTCTCAGAAGAGCGCCCATCGAAATGGGCAGGGATTTAGAGTGAAAACGTTGTTCGAAGAAAGTCAAGTTTCAAAAAAAATTCTAAAGTTCGCTTTTTGACATGATTTTTTGATACTATTTCATTTCTAAAAAATTATGATTTTGCTTCAGGTAGCTTTGTAATTTAACGCTCTTTCTAACGGTGTAGTCAGATTTGAATTTTCAGGAGATATAAGGGAAGTTATGACCATATCAGTGCCGTGAGGTCGAAAACGCAAAAAAAAACTTTAAAGTGAAAAAAATAGAATTTTGAGTGGGTTAAAAGAAAATTATATGCGGTATATGCGTCAGCAAAATCTGTCCAAAAACCGAATTTTGATGGAGTAAAAGAAGGAAACTTGGAAAAACCCTCGGTGGGATATTAGGATCTGGTATTTCCCATAAAGTACAGAACTAAGGGATAAGGCGGAGAAGATTTACTTCATAAAGGAATCTGTGCTGCCTTTTCTGAGAAAACCCAATTAATAGCCTACAAGGTGAGAAATGAGGGTAGAAGGTATCTCAAAGGCCCTCTTACAGTTTGTCAACTCTTTTAATTAATGTTATTATTACATTTTTTTACACAAATTTTCTTACTCCATAGTTGGAGTATTAAGATAGCTAACGGCTAACTTTTTTTGTTCAAAAATTGATAAACTGTTGCAGGTAAATATCGGACTTCTAGAAAGATACCTCAGGATATTGAGGGTTAAGCACTCAGAATATAATCAATGTAACACAACATTAGGAATTAAATTACTCAACAACCAACCACCCGATAAACTACAAAATTGCTCAGTTACAAAACAACAACAATAGTAGAAAACGATCAAATGGCACCTACAGCATTAGTTCATATTTCCTCCGCTAGGGATTGTAAAGCATTTTCCCCTTGAATCATCTGCATCGCATTATCTCAAGCTTTACCAAAATGGGTAACTAAGCTTATATCATATTATGAAGCATGGTTCACATAGGTGCGTAATGTCCATAATCCGTAGTGCGTAATTGGATGCTATTGGCTGGAGCCAATTGATCGGGCAGGACTGATTACGCACTTATGTGAACCCAGCTTGACTCAGAGGAAAAACGCTTTATTATCCCTAGCGGAGGATACATGAACTAATGCTGTAGGTGGTGTTTTAACGTTCGTTACAAAACGCCAAACTCAAACAACCTCTACTCTTCAATAGTTAAACTCTTCAACCAAACACTTCCTATAACTTGATAACTTCCTATAATTTACCACCCAAGTGCTGACCAGTTTTTCCGTTTAAATATACCAGCGCTTCCTCATTGGTCAGATAAAGGGTTCTGAATTGGTTTTGACGAATACTCCTTCAGGGAGTCTCAGTCGGTCACCGTTCATTCCTTGTTACGGGTAATTTTTTCAAGAAATTGAAGGGGCAAAAACTTGAAAAGTTGTCCCTAAATTTGAAATTGTGAAGGATTATAGAAATTCATTAGTGCACGGTCCTAGGAAATTGAAAAACTGAAATATTGCCGCTGGAATGATCATAATCGAACAAAAATTGCTAGAGAAAAATGGGAAAACCGTTAATTCAGTTATGTTTTCCCCATAAAATGAAGCTAAATTAGAAATTTTCAAGGATTTTAGAAATGTATAAGTGCATAGGGCCTAGGGAATTGAAAAACTGAATGATTGCCGCCGGAATCATCAAAATCAAACAATAATTGCTAGAAAAAATGGGGAAAAAAAACGTTACTTCAGTTATGTTTTTCCCATAAAATGTAGCTAAATTTGAAATTTTCGAGAATTTTAGAAATTTATTAGTGCATGGACTTGTTCGACTGTGATGATTCCAGCAGCAACATTTTAATTTTTCAATTCCTTAGGGCTGCGTACTAATGAACACAACTTTTCAAGTTTTTGCCCCTTCAATTTCGCGAAATACTGACCCGGAACGAGGCACGAACAGCGACCGACTGAAACCCCCTTAAAATATGACAATGCGCCAAAAAATGAAAAACAGTTTCATCTTCCCCACTATTACATAATGAACAGGTAAAAAGTCGATCCCTAACCCGAGGCTACCTAAAATAAATATCAAAGTTACCGCTCTCTTAGGAAAAAGTTAAAAATTTTACTTGAGCTGGAAGAAGCGTCGTTGCTCCCCATAGCGTTGGCTCGGTGAGGGAAGAATAGGCTGGGTTTCACAGAAGTCGATGACGTCACAATTATTCGTTTGGCTTCATTCCCTGAAAGGAAAAACAAAAACAGTCAACAAACCTTCATTAGGGAAGTACATAAATTAGAGATTGATTGTTGGAGGTCGTTATAGACCATAATTTTGTTCGCATTTGAGTACTTTCAGAGATGAAATGGTTGATGTATAATTTCTCAAACATCAATAATTTCGAAAACTTTTGACTAGGTGGCTCTTTGATACTTGGCTCACATCGCCATGTAGTAACTACCACGTATCCATGTCATTACATTTCAGCTGACAACTAAAATAAGGGATGTTTCTTCACACTCCCATGAAGTGGATGATAACTGTGTGCACACGGAACATCTATAACTTCAACCATGGATTCTTTGTGAATAAGGAGAGAAAGAGTCACTGGGGGATCTGTGCTCACTTTGACAGTGGCGCCACCTCTGGGAGCGTAATGGAACTCAGCCTACAATGATATACTATATAATAGAATGCTGGAGAGCATGAAAAAATTGTTCAAAATGAGCGAATTTTTTAAGAATTTTTTTTTTTTTGTATTTTGAACAAGAATTTTTTCAATTTTGCATATAATTTATTTTTGAATACTGGTTGATGCATACATTAGGTCAGTGTATCTTGAGTACAAAGTGACAATCTTAGGAGAATAAGAATAGAAGTAATTTGCCGAGTTTGAATTTAAAGCCTTTAAATAATTTGGATTTGTTGACTCGCAATGCACCTTAAGAATTGGACTGTGGCAAGTCAAAAATGACAACTTCAAGGAAAACCCACTCAGTTTCGAGTTCTGAAAATTGCTTAAAATATCATCAACAGTTTTAATTTCAAAAGGCTTGCGCACACTTATTTCCAAGGGCCACCTTCTTCACCAAAAATAAACTTAGGAAAGTTCTGGTATGATATTAAAATAAAATAATTGAGGGGTTTCCTACAAGAACAAGATTAAGTCCAAAGTTTGAAAAAACCCGGTTAAGGCGCCTTTTTTATTCCTGAATGTGTGCGATATCTAGTAACAAGTTCATTTCGGCAAGAACCGAACAGGTCCAAGTCTTCGGGAGGCTTCAAAATGTGCGCATTTTGCAGGAGAATTCTAGTCCTCTCTATTTCCGCAAGAACAAAATAAGTCCGCGCGTGCGTGGCAACACTGCGCCTGAAGGTCAGGGCATCGCATTCCCAGCTGTTTGTTTCCCATGTTTCTTTTTTCCCTAATAAAGGTTTTTGATGAAACGACTGCTTGTCTACTTATCTATTCATTCATTTTTCAAACCCTTAAGATAGTAGGAACTATTATTTTCTCCTTCATGTTACTGATGGTGAAACAAAGAAAACATGGGAATTGAACCAGCAACATAGGCATCTAAAAAAACATTTTAAATGTTCTAGTTGTCAGTTTTTAAACACAGTTCGGAAATAGCTTCATTATTATTATAAAAACAGAAAATTTGATTACCTTCATAAACATGCAAAACGTGTTCACGTCATAAACATGCAGTACTTGGGCTTCAATGAAAATTCAGCAAGAACCAAACAAGTCACGTTTTGCTACAGGAGGGGGGAAATTCAGGAAAAGGCCTTTCACAAAATTCAGCAGGTTTAGAATTTTCGATTTCGGACTTATCTTGTTCTTGTAGGAAACCCCTCAATTGATTTCCACCATCACTCAGCATAATAATCTTGTCTTGTTGTCTCATTACTGTTTCTGTTAACAGTGGGGCTTGGGTTCAAATCTTCAATAAGATGTAAAGTTTTTCCAAAGGTCATGTGGTGTATCTCCAACAACTCTATCTGTTACACTTTGCTGAACTAGTTCTTATTTTCTTCACCAGAGTACAGCAGTGGTAGAAGGTGGATCCAGCCCTCTTTATCCTTTCCCTCTTTGTTCTGATATTACCTTCCTATTGTAAATAAGGGCAAGAAATAAGGACATAATCACCATGATCGGAGCCTTGAGAGTCGCCATTGGTCGTGCCGGGTTCTGGTTCGCAAATTGTGGGAGGCCCATCGGACGAACTGACTTCATCGATTTGACTCGAACTCCCTGAAAATTGCCATAAAAGCTAGGAGTTCAATAAATTAAAATATCGTGAGGGGCAAGCCTTCAAACTAAACAGTTAAGTCTTAAGATTTATAAAACATCAAAATCTTCAGTGCAGTAAGTAGGTGAAATGTTGATACCCGATATTTCAAAATATCGATATTTTGATATCTCTACTGCAACATTTAATATAGAATTTGGACATCGATAATTTGAAATATTGGATTTCTGTACAATTCTCTTGGAGAATTCAACGTAATGGCTAAAAATGGTAAAAATGATTAGATGAATCGCTCAGGTCGCTACTCCCTACAAATCTCCCCAGTTGTAATGTTGGCTTCCCTGGTGTAGTGAGCTGCTGGGGAGATTTGTAGGGTGTAGCGACCTGAGTAGGGACGGCACGATACTCCAAAGTATCGATACTCCTTTCGATACGATATTTCTTAGGAAGTATCGATACCCGATATCTTTTCGATACCGATATTATAAAATATCGATACTTCGATAATATCAGCTCGAGGTATCGATACCAACGATATTTCAAATCAACCCACCGATGATTTTCCACTCCCAATAAAAACCCTATTAATTGAGAAAAGGCGATTTATTTTCTAAAAAACAACAATTTAAAATGTAATAAAAGTCAATGGCAATTAAAATGTAATAAAAGCTAATAATTTGAAATTTAATAAAAATGAATACTCGTTCCAATTTAGTTCACTACCAATTCTTATTTGCAAGAAATCTCTGTTCAATGAAATAATGTTTTTCTACTACTAGAAATTGAAAGGATCATATAATTAATCAGTTACAATACAGTTAATACTATTTATTATTCGAAAAAAGCCGTTCGCATGTGACTGATGTCGCCATCCCGATTAATATTATGCATGCCTCCCACTTCTTGTAAGTTCGGGAAAACGGGTTTAAATTCCTTCCAAACTTACACTGGATATTGATACTATTTTGGCGATATATCGTTTCAATTTATACTATTCTGAGCCTATTTTGAGTATTATTCTGTAGCAGACTATATAAGGTACTATTTTCTAGTTACTTATTTGGTATTTTTTTTACCAATTTACTTTGGCAAAATTTTCGATAATATCGTCAAGAAAGTATCGATACCTCCGATATTTTAGGCAAAAGTATCGATACTAATATATTGGCTTGAGTTTTGCATAGAAAGTATCGATACAAATATCGGTATCGATACCAAAAAAGTATCGATACTCCGATATATCGGAGGTAATGTGCCGTCCCTAGACCTGAGCGATTCATCTAATCATTTTTCAGCCATTACGTTGAATTTTCCACGAGAATTGTGTAGAAATCCAATATTTCAAATTATTGACGTCCAAATTCTATATTAAATGGTGAAAATAGTCATGAAAACGGGAATTTTCAATAGCAGGCAGAGTAGTTACTGTGCGCCCATAAAATTCCGTCGAGAAGAACAAAAAAAAGTTGCACATCTCAGAATGCAAAAATTTGGGCAGGGATTTCCAAGTTTAATAAAAACAGCGAAGTTTTTTTCATCTCAAGTGTAGAATATAGCCGTACTTTACTAGTTACTTACAGTTGCATATTTCATTGGTTTTTACTGCATGTTTTTCTACATACTTGGGGCATATATGCTGCATAAAAATCCGGTCTCTATTCATGACTTAACGCGTTTTTTGTTCGGAAGTTCTGTCAAACGATGTCTATCATAACGAGATGAACCTACTTTCATACGAGATGCCTCAACAAATCAGAAGAGTAATCCATTCAACAAATTAAGTTCTGAGGTTAAAAGCAGAAAATTTCACCTTGAGTTGGTTCTCTGTGTACCAGACTTGGGGTGCATGTACATAGGGTAAAGGCACCAATCATTGGCCACCCACCAGTCATTGGCCACCTAGTTTTTCAAGTTAGTTTCTTTCCACACAATTCTCTCTTGGACCATTTTGAATGTTTTCCTCATTTTAAGTGTGTATTCTAGAAGGTAGTGGGATCTTGAAGGATACAGTGAAGCCCTATATAAACCTCTTAAACTCATTTTAAGTGGCGAAGGTCCAAGAACTATGATCATCACACCTGTTTCTTATGAAAACGATAAGCCGACCACAACTCGTTCTTAAGAGTTTGGTGTGGTTATTTTCAAATTTGGTGTAGTTTTTCTTGTGTTTGCATGGTCACTAGTAAATTATTAGTTTATTTCTGCCACCAGGACATGGAATTTTCACAAATTGTAGAAAACATATGGCCGGCTAATAACTGGATGATAGCAAGGGTGATTTTCCAGTCATTGGCCGGGTGGCTAATGACTGGAATGATGCGAATTTTTCCTACCCCAATCATTGGCCAGATGGTTTTAACTACGAATAATGCTTATATAAATGGTTCATTTAATCATTCAGAACTATCACGGATAATATTTAGTCAAGAAGCTATTATTTCTGGCACTGAAATGATTCCAGGGACTCCAGTGGTGCCTTACTTTCTGCAAGAAAATACGTTTGATTGGTTCCATTCTTCTTAGATTTTGGAATGGTAAATAGATTTGAGTGAATTCATTTACCTTGGAATGGTAAATGAATTCTCTCCAGTGCACAGCCTTAGCCAAAAAGTGCCTTCGTACTCTATATTATAGTTTGTCGTTCTGTGCTTTTCAGTTCTCAATTGAGTTTGTAAGCAGTCCTTCGTTTCATTACGTATAAATTCCACGTTTAGTTCTGGTCAACCGACCTTCTAGTTCATTAAATAAGTGAAAACATTTGAGCACTGACATAGGAGACGGTCTAGGACACAGCCTAAAGTAATGAGTTAAACGGTTCCAGGCTGAGCTTTCAACGTGGGAGAAAAGGAGGTGTTTTTTAGTGGGGGATCCCACATAAGCTTGGAAACGCAGACCCTTCAAGGTATCTTACGAGATCCACCTCCATCTGTGGGTCTTTAAGACTTTCTCACCTGCCTGCTGGAAAAAAATTGTAAATTTTTCCGACACAGTGGAGCAGAAAACCATGAATATAGGGTGGCCAATGACTGGTGACAAAGTGGCCAATATTAGTAACTCCCGGCCAATGACTGGTGACAAGGTGGCCAATATTAGGAACTCCCGGCCAATGACTGGTGGAAAACGGATTTTAATAGACTAATTGAAAAAAATATTTACTAGATCTTTTGTTTGTTTGAAATTGTTATTGCATCGTAATGTTATTGCAGCCTTCCAGAATAAAATGGAATATTACAGATTGATACGTACGAGAGGTAAACATTGATGTACTGTAGGTATAGTTCCAGCCATTACGTATTTATGGATAAATCGATTCTAATACAAGAAAGATTCAAGGAAGTAGTTTCTCATGGGAACCCCACGAACTTTTCAAGCTTGACAAAAAATGTAAGTTCAACATGGTGAGTCGAACAACGCCCGAGTTTCCGATTTGGATATTCCTGAGCGTTCGAGAATACGAAATTTCGGCAGAAACGTCGCTACGTACCAAACTACGTCAAACGAAAAGTTCAGTAAAACCCATACAAAAAATAATAAGAAGGGAAATATCGTTAGGAAGGTAAAATCCTTGCAAACAGCTTCTATGATCAGCGTTTGTCGGATGTTGCACACCTAGAAATCGGTTCGGAGAAATCCCGTAAAGTTTCCAAAGGTTTTAAACTGTAATGGTATATTCAATTGTCTCCGGGATATCTAGAAAAAGACGATTTCGAGGAAAATAATTCTTAAAACTAAAAAGATACACTTTTTACCTTTGGTAACGTCAGCCATTTTCGTAGTTTACTAATAAAAACTCAATTAAGGCAACACTGAGGGCAACAGGCGTGTGAAACAATGAACAAGAAGTATTTTTTGAAGAAAAAAGTCGATAATACGATGTACAACAAAACTGAAATGTAAATATTAATAAATTTGATGTGAAAATTGTTATTTTTATCAAAGTGCGAACAGAAAACGAACAAATCAACTCAAATACTTGTGGCTTGTACCAACAAAATACAACAAAAAAATGCTTCCATAAAAGTTCCATGTTATGTCATCCACTTCCATAATTCGGTTTAAAAATGAGAAATATATTCAAATTAATATTTGGATTATCACTTTTAGAATTATAATTGAAAATTAACATTAATATTTCGAAAATGTTTTTTATTATCTCAGGGAAAATGACGCTATTTTGAAAATAAGCGGTAAATTGGGAACTTGAACTTGGAACGTGGCGCTGTCGGAATGTAGCGGATGACAGTTCGACTACTACGAAATCAGTTATTCCATAACCGCTGTTTGTTGATTTTGCTTATTTTCGGTTTTGCGCGAGTTTGACTGGTATTCAGAGCGGATTCGAGCTGTTCAAGGGATCTTGTCGAATATTTATAGTCAGCATAATTCCGAGGTAAGTCGAACTTGGCGATTCGTCCTGTAAAATTATTATTTTCAGTTCGAAACTTGAAGACTGGTAGGACCGACACGACTAACATGTGACGGTGTTTTTGCTCTTTTATGTCTATTTTAGAAATATCAGAGCTGAGAAATGATTTGAATAATGGAAACTATCACCTGCTGCTGTCGTTTAGTTCAATAATCAAAAGGAAGAAGCATTGAAAGACATGAATTCGATCTTGATAAGGGTATTGTTTACAATCTTGAGAGGTTATATTTTATTTCGCAAAGGTGGTGAATTTCAAACAAGACGCAGAGCCTTGCAGTCCCTTTTATGCAAATTTCTGATACTGAGGTGTTCCAATTTTCCTATAGAAATCTTTATATCTCCGAATAATGTTATGAAATTATCAGTGGCCAATGGTTTGGTATGTCGACTGTTTGGATATGCTTGCTTTGATAAGAGTATTGTTGACAACCTTGAAGCCTAGGTGTGTATTCATTTATAAACGTACTGTGGTGTTCATGATTCATAACACACCGCAGATCTGTTAACACGTTAACAAAGCAACCTCATCTAAATAGTTTAATACAAAGTGAAACTCGAAAGACAAGAGAGGTAGGTAGATCTAGATATCAGGGAGGTTTGAGTTTGAGTTCCTTTTCGATTCCATTAGTCGACTCATACAATTTTAAATTCCGTTTTATTCCAATTGTAGATTTAACCGGTTTGCAGTTGTTTCAATTACGACAAGACGGTCAAGGAGACACGAAAGAATCATCTCAATTCAACGAAATTTGTGATCGTTCTCTTTCAGCTAGTTGGGCATTCCACTTCGGCTCTTCCCTTTTCGTGAGTCAGTAATAGTGATGCGACATCGACATCGATGTTTTTCAATAAACATCGATGTTTTTAACATCGATGTTAGGATGGCGATGTTTTCACAACATCGATGTTTCTTACCGATGTTTCAATCAATGTCGTAATTTTCCCCATTTGTTGTTCCCATTGGTTTTCTCAATAGTTTACACATTAAAATAATGAATGAAACAAGCGTTGAAATACCAATCGCGATGAATTATTACATACTTGTCTCTTGGAGGAATAAATAATAGCTAATTTTTCGACCGATTCAGTTTTCAACCGGTGCAATAAATAAGAAGTACTGAGGAGAAAACATGTAAAATGGAAAACCCTGAACCTGAATGAATGTTTGAGATTTGGAAATATTATGTACCATGTGTTTTTGTTCATGTGTCGTTCTACTTTTTGAAAATACTTTAATAAACAAGGTTTATCTTTAATTTGCAATTCCTTCCTTTCAATGCTTTCCTATTAAAAAAAAAAAAAAAAAAACACCTGGCAAGTGCTATGAAAATAATGAACAATACATAATTTTGTTATTCACTGACGTATTTACTTAATTTATTAGAGGTGTAACTGCTTTAAATATTCATTTGGAAAATGTACTAGGGTAGAAATTGAGTAGGTACCTACAGCCAAACGTTATCTTATATTTATTACCTATTATGTAACTATATATAGATCGGGCACATCGATGTTTTTGGTCGATGTTTCTACTCGACATCGATGGAGGATTTGAAAAACATCGATGTTGAGAAACATCGATGTTTTCCATCGATGTCGCATCACTAGTCAGTAACGTCTGGAACAATCAGTGTTGCCAAATTGGGGGTTTCCCCCCCAAATTTGGGGTTTTTTTTCTAGACGGTGGAATTTTGGGGGGAGAAATCTTTTGGGGGTTTTTACCGACGAGTCGGGGGGATTTGGGGAGAATAAAAATGAATCAGCAATTAAAATATCAGCAGGTAATATATGTATTCAATGGAGTGAAAAACTTCACCGAATTTACCAATCTACCAATTTACCAAGTCTATCGTGGGCTCAATGGGACTATAATTTTGGAGTTTTGGAGGACAAACTTTGTCTCTACTCTTTTTCGATCTTTGATCTTTCGCAAGCACACACACTGATAAATTCTTAAAGTTTATTCGTCCGTTCGCGCTCGTTACTATTAGCAAACTTGAAGTTATGAAGAAATTGAGAAGATTTTAAAGATGGGGGTCGAATGCAACCTCACTGTTTGACATTTTGATTTTTTGTACAAAAAAGTACCCTACCTGAAGAAACTAGTTTATTTTTTAAAATGTTTTTAATGTTTTTTTTTAACTTTTATGACCTGAAACATATATCGCTAATACAATTATTGCATTGTCTTCAAGATCCACTCCGCCCTCAAATCATTAATAAATTACAATCTACTTCTAAAAAAAAAAGAAAAATTGCATTGTATTCATTGGTATTTTTATTTCATCCTTAACTTTTAGGGTTTTTCTTTTTTGGGGGGATTTGGGGGTTTTTCGAGGTTGGCTCAGGGGGTTTTGGTAGCCGCTTGTTGGCAACACTGGGAACAATCTCCATTATGGGTCGAACTCCTTGATAGATGAATGGGGAATTTGCCTCACATTTTTTTTTTTTTTTTTTCGAATGAGGGTTTATTTTTATGGAATAAAACCATAGTGAGCTGCTCGAAAACGCATCCAAAAAATTTAGAGAATTTAAGGAAGATGGAAATTTTAAATGTGGTGGCAATGTGTAAGAGGCAGCCATGTTTGAAACGTGACGGATATTCCACCAATCTGACTTCAAAGGAGGTTCTGTGGCGCTTACCACAGAAGCGGAACATACGCGAACGTTCACCTTCCGAGTAGTGCGCACAAGAGTGCGCCACGAACTGGCAGGAAGAACACAGATACCAAATTGACCAAAAGAAACAGTATTACTCACTTTTTTACAATACGAATCTATCTACTAGTTCATCAAGCATTATTATTCTTCATCTTCTCTTATTTAGTTTCAAGATTTGAATCACATTATTCGAGTAGCCATTTCACTGGATCGTTTTGTGTGGCGTGCTAGAACTCTGTCTGTTGTTGCTTTCGCGTCGTTTTTTTTCTTTTTTTTTTCGTATGACGTCAACAATACTCCCCGATTTTCGCGGTGTTTTGTAACAGAGGTTCACTTGTTTAGTCATTTTCTCCTACGGTAATTTTTTTCCGTTGGTTATTCCTAGTGTTAAACGTTATTCTAGGGCCCTATAATAGGATTTGCCTTGAAATTCCAGAATCTAAAATTGAGGCAAATTCCCCATTATGGTTCGAACTCTTTGATGGATGGATTGTAGTTCAAACTCCTTTAAGGATGGATTATGGTTCGAACTGACTTGTGAAAGTATCAGCGAATTATGTTATTTTTTCTTTCCTCCACCTCTATTTTCAGTTTCTATAGGTTGTATGAGTGGGGATTGATTTGTCATCAACCACATCGTCGATTTCACCGATTTCCATCCTTTTTTTGTTGATCATCAGAATATCCTTCAAGGAAACTGTTCTCAAGTACTTCCCATCGTAGGACACCTGTGATGCCACATTTGAGGGGGCAGCACTAATAATCCCTGAGGAGCTCCTGATAGGAGGTCTTCCAATCTTTGTAAGTTTTATAGACCTGAAATTGTCTTTTGTCTCGTCTCTCTTGGCAGCGTGTTCCTTCTTTTTCATTCTACTCCAGGTTCTCGTTAGTCTGTTGGCTATAAAATCTAGCTGTAACGCTATACTCGAACGAGTGGTTTTCTCTCCTCCTCTCTATCATCTTTGTAACACACAGATTTTCCAACTCCAACAAAAAAAGTATCAAGTATCTACTTAACTAAAGTAGTACATGTTTGAAGTACATTACATGCTTAGTAGTGCTATGTAATAGTAGTACCTAAATTTTGGAAAAATTACAAGTCCCAATTTTAAGCTTCAACAATTTTTTTAAATTAAAAGCATCGAGTGGACATGAATTTAATTCAATTTGGAATTGAATCATACGGGAACAATTCCCTGTGAATTACACTACATCCTTGTAAATCACGAATAAATCAAATTGAATGAGGGGTAAGGAAAGTGAAGTAGTAGGAACTCTGAAGGGAATGGCGTTGTTCTGCTCTTTGAGAGTTGTGTGGGTCCATGGGAGTTGCCTTTGACTGGGGAAATGATCGAAGTGAGGAACAACTCCCCTCTTTTTCACTCATGACATTTCCCCTATTCAAGATATCCCTTCCTTTCAGTGTCCCCTTCTAAACATTCTCCCCCACTCTTGGTCATTTCTACTTCCCCCTTCACACTACTAATTCCCCTTCGCCTAAACCTCCTTTTCACCTCTCTTCTCTCAGAAGTTCTTTACCCACAGTCGTGGTGGGTGTAATGTACAGCCGAACGTCAAAACATATAAATGATGTAAATGAATGATCACTTCAACACATTTAAACTCCCTCCATCTCACCTAAAAGACGTGAATAGGGAAGTAATATAATGGGCGAATCGGTCAAACGCCACCCTAGAATGTGATTGACCAACGAAAACAGCACCTGACGACGTGAAACAATAGTCGAGAGTAAATAGTTTTTTATTTGAATTTTATTTTGGTGAAATCGGTTGGAAATTGAAGCCTGGACAGAGTTTACAAGATTACGCCTGCAAACGAACGTTTTTTAAGCATTAACCCCCCTTTCCCCCCTTAAAAGGCAAAATTCAAAATTCCGGCGCCGTAGTGCACAACTAGATAGTTTTTCGCGTCGATGAAAAAAAGAACCACAAAAATCGGTTGAGAACTAAGGCCTGGACAGACGACACAAGATTATGCCCAAAAACGCACGTTTTTTGAGCATTAACCCCCCCTTTCCCACCCTTAAAAGGCAAAATTCGAAATTCCGGCGACGTAGTGCACAACTAGATAGTTTTCCGCGTCGAACAAAAAAAGAACCAGGAAAATCGGTTGAGTACTAAGGCCTGTGCAGACGACACAAGATTTTGACACACACACACACAGACATACACCTATGGTTTTTTTCGCGGATTTGGATTCAGAATGGTCTAAAACGGATTACTGTGTTGTTATTTTTTTTCTGTTGAGTGTTGTCCAACTTCACCCCAGATCGATCGCATAAGGACGCCCAAGTCTTACTGTGGGACGTCCTAAAAAAGTCTGCCAAGTGGGTGTGGCACATAGCTTCCTCATATCTATTACCCGATTGCATAAATGATCCGATGCATAGTAGTTATTAGTTAATCTCAAAACATTAATTGCACTATCGTTTTAGGGGACCGCCTATACGTCAACCATCTTTGAACATTTTTCGGAATCGGATGGAAAATGCAGAAGTTACGGCTGTTAAAAGGAAATTAACGTTAGCGTATGCGCAGTGGCTACCAACAGTCCGGAGATGGTGATTTTCATAGGGGACCGTCAATACGCCAACCCGCACAATCCCTGAAAATTTCATAGAAATCGTATAGGTGCCCGTTACAAGGATTTCATGACAGACAGACAGACATGAAACCAGAATCGCATGTTAGTCGTGTCGGTCCTACCAGTCTTCAAGTTTCGAACTGATATACCATCAGTCTTTTCAACGTCATTAAAATGAAGAAAAAAAAATCCACGAAGGCATTAGTATCGATTGAAGGTCGTAAACTCAGTAGGATCTGAAAACATTCCTTTCACGAAGGCTTGAGACGTCACCTCTAGGAAAGCGATGGGATCCAATCCAAGGAAAGATCGCAAACTTTGAGAAACATTTCAAATCGTATTGGTTTATTATTTTCAATAATGAACCTTTGGAATCGACCAAGAAAAAAATTGTTTAAGACCCCCACAAAATTTGTTGGTTTACGTTTCAAGGTATGGAGAATCCAAAAATCGAATAAAAATTTGGCCGTCCGTCCGCCGTAGGTACGCGGCACTTTCCCCACTTAGCATTGACCGATTTTCATTAAATTTGGTATGTAGGCTCCATTTGGGGTCTAGTTGTGCCCCGAAGATTTTGGTTGATGTACTTAGGCCACTTCTAAGGGTCAAAAAATAAATTTTGAAAACGCCCTAACTCAAAAAAATTTGATATAAAGGTGTTGTTTTTCCATCAATTTAAGATTCTATAGAATTTTTAGAGACCACCCGGAGCTCTGTAGGACAAATTCGCTCCCTACGAGATTTTAAGGGTTGAACGTACGATAAATCAGAAACACGAGTGTGAATCGCAAAAGAGGCCTAATCTCCGTTCAAATTCTAGCTGACCGAAATGCGATCGATGTTTTTCTTCATGTTGGATGGTTGGTGGCTTTGCAGACGAGTGATCTATATAGAAAAACGTTGGAATGTACAAGAAGAAATGCTGATGTCACAATGTATCAGCTGAAGCGTTGATGCATCCGCAATAGTGAATAACCACACAAATGATTGTTCATCGACGAAAGTTGGCCTAATCTCCGTTGAAAATTAAGTTTTTTGAAAAATCGCATTCTTCAAGTTTCTTAGTGATTTAAACGTTAGTAGCTCTGAAACTTGAAGTGAAAGCGAAAATTTTGAATTTGGAGGACTTGATGAGTGTATACAAAGTTTTGCGGTACCTATTCAATAGTGAGGAAAAGAGGTAAAATCTGTTTGGTGATGGAGGAATGGGCTTCGGGGTAGAGATTATGAGTTCTGATGGTTTTTTTACCTGCGCCTTGGATTTCTTGGGATTATTTGTTGGTAGTTGTGCGCTGGTGTGGGGGGGGGGGGGGGGGTCAGATCTTCTCGTTCATTCCGGTTCTAGGAAGTCTTCAGGAAACATTGAGTGTACTTATTGTTCTCGGAAAATAAGACCGAACGGGTTCAGCATTGTGACTGGAGGGGGGAAACTGTCCAGGAAATGGGTGGACCTTGGAAGGGATTATTAATTTCAGGCCAACTCTCTCTCTTTCCGAGAACAGTCTAGTTTGGACTGATAGGCCCTTGTTGTTGGTAGGGTCTGATATTTTGTTCTCGGAAAATTCACAAAATGACACGTGTCACCTCATCCCCATTATACCTATTGGAGCCGCGGAAGGAAGGTTGTGAAACTGGCCTGCAAAATCATACTGTTTATTATGGAAATTGCTTTATAGTCCTGGAGCCGAGGCCGAAAATAGCACTTCATTTAGGGATACAATTTTACGACAAATTAGGGAAATCTTGTCCATTCTGAGAGAGAAAATTCAAGTCTGCCATTCCAAAACGGTTGCTTTAAAAAATGGCGGCCTTGGGAAATGTTCAAAAATTGCGAAGATGGATGAAAACTCCGTGAATGATAGATCAAGTCCAATCATGGATGTTTTCATCAGTCCGCCTCTCTTCAACAGCTGTCAACCCTCGGCAGACTCAATTTTAAAAATTGTTCACTTGTTGTGCAAAAATCCACAATTGCAATGGGTTACTGAAGGCAGACCACGCTGCTTTAATTTCAATAAAGTAGTACAGTATTGAGCAAAAATTTGGAGTATCCCAAAATCAAAAAATTTTAATCAATACATTGACAATTTTTTAATTTGATTCTGCCACTAGAAGGCAGCGGGCTATCCAAGGCAGACCATACTATGTTGTTCACATACCACTCATAGTGTTGAAATGTGAATCATCCCAAAATTGTCTGAATTTTGAATCAAATTTGACAATTTTTCAATTTAACTCTTCCAGGACTTTACAGCTGCTTAGGATTGGCAGACAAGTCTCAAACCCGTAAGTAGACTTATAAAATCCAGCTGTAAAAATTCGGGACGTCCCTAACATTGTGGATTTTTGCACAAAAAGTGTACAATTTTTTTTAATTGAGTCTGCCGAGGGTTAACAGCCGTTGAAGAGAGGCAGACTGATGAAAACATCCATGATTGGACTTAATCTATCATTCACGGAGTTTTCATCCATCCCGGAGATACGATGATTTTTCGCGATTTTTGAACATTCCTCAAGGCTGCCTTAAAGCAACCGTTTTGGAATGGCAGACTTGAATTTTCTATCTGGGTAATTCTCAGAAAAAGCTCAATCTTCCATGCTCAAACTTTGAGTAAGTGAACCTTTACCAAAAAATTCAAAAAAATTCATGAAGTTTCCTGGGAACATAAAGAAGAATTTGTAATGCAAGACAGAGCTCAATTCACAGTTTTTAGTCTCAAATTTCAATTTTGAAAATTTATAGTGCGGCGGTAATGAGAACTTGATTTTTTTTTAAGTCGTTGGTATTGAGAATATCGTATTAGTTTCACAATTCTGTTTAAAGAAATTCATGAAGTATCCTGGGAACATAAAGAAGAATTTGTAATGCAAGATAGAGCTGAATTCACAGTTTTTAGTCTCAAATTTCAATTTTGAAAATTTATAGTGCGGCGGTAATGAGAACTAATTTTTTTAAAGTGATGGTAATGAGAAGCGCAGTTGGTATTGAGAATATCGTATTAGTTTCACAATTCTGTTTCTACCTTTCAAGCAATTAGCTTGTTCAGTTGGTTGGATAAGATGATTATATTGAAAAATCTCCATTTCTCTTTTCTATGGATTGATAGGGAGGGAATAAATAAACTGAAATCAATGAAAATCACAGTAGTATCAATGTATTCCAAGTAGGTAAAGAACTGTAAAAAAAAAAAATAAAACACTCAGTTAAATGACATTCAAAAAACTCTTATCAGTCTACAACATAATATATATCAATCTTCATCTCGTTATATTATTTAACTTGACAATTTTGTTAATATTCGTCACATAATTAACTTAATTACCTACATCACAGATTTGTTTCATTAACTTGATAGTAAGTAGGCAAATATTTTTTAAGAAACTCTTGACCATACTCTCTTCTCGTCGATCAGCCTCCCTTTTTTGTTCGCACAACTTTTCAGCTGCGTAAAATGTAGGGCAAGTCATCTGTGAGGGTTACCTAAGGGAAGGATAAGAATTTTTTCATTCTAAGAGCTTAGGGAAATATGGAGATAATAATATCAGAATTAGAAAACCTAATATCGTTTTATTTTTAAAAATTGTCAATTGATACCTAACGTAGAAAGTAATATTTATACTTCATCTTTAAAATACTCAACTAACAACATTTTCTCGTTACCACACGCCTATTATCATTACCACCGAACTTTATTAAGTTAGTGGTAATGAGATGGTTTGATGTGTGGTAATGAGAATTCCAAATTTGAGAGCTTGCCATTATCGTTCTGTACATACCATATTCCTCATTCTACGCCGTTTGAGAAGGCAATTAGTGGGCTACAAAAAAATGGGATCTAAAAAAATTAGTCACCAACATTGAAAGAGAATCATTGAACTGTGGTAATGATAACAATAAATATACGCACCTGACACGTGACCTTTAACAACCGCCCCTGCTTGGCGGGGCCCCCCTAAATGGCGGTGGCGAGTTCCCTGGCGCTCTGTAGTATTGCCAATACGATTCTCGTCGAAAGTTTGCCAAAATGCCCTGTTGGTCGCTATGGGAGGGGAAATCTTGATTCTTGTGCGGTAATGAGATTTTTTTCAGATACACAGTTCATTATCACTTGTTGAACCCCCAAGTAAACTTAAAAATAGAAAAAAGCTGTTTCTGTGGAGATTTGTTGGTAGGCTTCTAATTTCACTGAATCTTTTCAACATAAGGACATTTCCCAAGGCTTGGGAGAGAACTTTCATCAGTAAAACAAAATAGTTACAGGCGGTGGTAATGAGAATTGAGTCTTTCAAGACCCAAAAAAATGCATCCGTACCGCAAAAATAAATAGTTTTTTCAGCGAGAAGCGCAGGTAGTGGTGAGATGAACACAAGGGGAAAGAAAAAAGCAACCATAGGACTAGTTTGTATGGAGAAAACCTCGAGATACACTAGGCTTGAGCTTTCTGTGAGAATCACCCATCTCAGAATGGACAAGATTTCCATAATTTGTCGTCAAATCGTATCCCTAAATGAAGTGCTATTTTCGGCCTCGGCTCCAGGACTATTAATACATTCCATTCGAATTAGATGAAATTTCCGGGGATTGTGCGAGTTAGCGTTTGGTTACCCAATAAGGTTAGTGCAAGATACCTTCGTAAATATTGATGTTTTGAGATTATCTTCGATGCATCGGCACATATACGAGTAAACAATATGATTATTTATTCGAGGAAGCTATGTGCCACACCCATTTAGCAAACGTTTCTCCGTTTTTAATCTTCGCCAATGTTGTTCTCGTCATGAGATCTGCTCCTCCCTTTCTCGTTAGTTCTTTGTAGCTTCCAAGTTGTGGTTTGCCTCTTGTATAAATCCCCATCTTTCATTCAAAATTTGACCCTCGAAACACAGGGGTGCTTGAAATAGTAGGTACGTTTCTTATTATATCTTGCATGTTGTAGGATTTCTTACTGAGTCAAATTGACCCACAATGCACCCAGTAGATAGAAATTAGATTTATTCTATTAATTAATTAATGTTCTACAAATAACGTATTTGTTCGGTCACAAAGGCATTATTAGTGACGCCATATTGACTGTAAAAAATTAATGAAAATTATGGAATTACACGAACTTTTTGACCGACTTCAAAGCTCCAGGTAATCAGTTCGTTGTCACGATTTTTTTTTCTTTTTTTTTCGTTCGTACCCCTTGAATGTACATTTTCTTATTTTTGTACCAATCTGCCTGATTCTTTATAATTACGAAAGGAAAGCCTCATTCGCGATTCACGTGCACATCTCGCAGATTTCAAATTTGTCTTTATATCTAGTTAATGTTTTTGACATTTTGAAGGGGACAAATCGATTCAACTGGTTAGTTTTGCAAGAATATTATAAGAGCTTACTGAAAGATTTTGGATCCTTGGTGTGGCACATTACATCTATTCCATGTTAATTTATTATTTCGGGCATATAAAACAACGTTAGACAACATAACGGTCCGATTTTTAAGGCAATTTTCAAAGTAAATGTAAGTAAGTCCCTAGATGGTTCTCAAAATTAATTTCTCACGATTTAAAGGAGACTTGGTGTAGAGAGGCAGTGGTGTAGGTTATCAATCAAACATTTTTATTGTTAACCCAAATTGTCAACAGATAATTACAAAAAAGAAAAATTTGGAATACCAACAGAACACGACACTTTATCAACAAACGACTCTTTAACAAAATTTTTCGTCGGCACAACAATTAGGTACCTTTTAATCATGGATATCAAACTATCTAAAAAACCAGTTGGAAAAAGTAACTTATTTCCCAAAGTTCTGCGTTAATTAATAACAATTTTCAAAGGTTCAGTTCAAAGTTCAAAGGACTTGCCAGTGAGGAAGCGTAGAAAATCTGGCAAAAAAGCGCTGCAAGTTATTACACAATGGTTTATTATTTTTCTATATAGATCACTCGTATGCAAAGCCACCAACCATCCAACATAAAGAAAAACATCGAAACTCTGAATACATTAAAAGGCCCAGATAGTTTGACTTGAAAATGATGTCTTGAGCACGTCTATGACTGATAACGTTACCTTTCTGGCCTTTCACATTAGACAGTGAATATCGATGAAATTTGGAGTGTAATTTGATGGCATCAATTGCTGATTTCTGCAAAAACCTATCACGAGCTCCCAGGTCAAAGGGCACTTGAAAATCTGCTCGTATTCTCAAGAGATCCACCAAAGTGATTTTCTGTTGCAATAAGCGTTTCAGAGCTGTATATTACTAAAAAATAGTATTTGTGGTCATCGTCCTGGGAAAAACAAAACGAAATAACTGAACGATTTTAATGACACTTTCAGGGGTTTGTCTCAGGATGAATATCATCGCTTTCAGACGTACAGTCACATCTGCGCACGCAGGAACGTGGTTTTCCTTGATCTTTACTTTCTCGATCAATTGATCGATGATTGACCACTTCTATCGGTTTCTCTCTCTCTCTGTGTTTATTACCTAGTTAAACGTATTTTCTCCGACATTTTGATGAAATCCTGCTAGAACAGACCGCCTCGACTGACAATCAATGATAACTTCACAGGGATCTTCCCGTATTTATTTAAAACAAGTTCATATTTATGTCGTCACAAGAAAGAGTATTTTTCGATTCATTCACCATTTTTGATTTTTGGTTTATTATTTTCAATAATAAACCTTTGGAATCGACCAAGAAAAAAAAAATTTTAACACCCCCTCAAAAATTGATGGTTTACGTTACAAGGTACGTAGAATCCAAAAATCGAATAAAAATTTGGCCATCCGTACGCCGTACGCGGCACTTTTGCCACTTAGCATAGACCGATTTTGATGAAATTTGGTATGTAGGCTCCATTTGTTGAGGTCAGTTCTAAGGGTTCCAAAATCAATTTTGAAATTTTGAAAACGCCCTTACTCAAAAAATTTTGATATAAAGGTATTGTTTTTCCTTCAATTTAAGATTCTATAGAATTTTTAGAATTTTTTGAGACCACGCGGAGCTCTGTAGGATAAACTGTTCGCTCACTACGAGAATTTATTGTTTGGACGTACGATAAATCAGAAACACGAGTGTGAATCGCAAAAGAGGCCTAATCTCCATTCAAATTAAAGCTGACCGAAATGCGATCGATATTTTTCTTCATGTTGGATGGTTGGTGGCTTTGCAGACGAGTGATCTATATAGAAAAATAAAAGATAATAAACCATTGTGTAATAATTTGCTGCGTTTTTAGAACGGGTTTCGGCCATGATTGACCATTCTCTGTGTATTAGTTAACCGTATTCTAGTTAACCGTATTTCAGTTGTTTATCTCCGATATTGAATGGGAAAATTGTACAATCATCGTGTTAATATCGCTGTTTTAAGCTCACAAATTTCCATTTGTCCGTCAAATACTATCAATTTGCTTCAAATTATCGATTATACTGGCTTCCCTCGAGTGTCTACCACGTTTGACCACTTCTCTCGGTGTGTTCAGAGGCCTACTAAACGTATTTTCTCCGACATTTTGATGAAATCCTGCTAGTCTACTCACAGTCAATTTTTCGATTAATTTATAAGCATTTTTGATTGTTTTAGGGTGAGTTTCGGTCATGATTGGCTACTTTTCTCTTTGTATTCAATGCGTAGTTAACCGTGTTGTATTTTTTATCCGATATTGGATGCGAAAATTGTAATTATGGTGTTAACCCATATTTGGCCAATGTTGCGTATACGCCACGTTATCTTTGAGGATTTCTCATCTCTTACTTCATAAATAAATTACCTTTTTTTCAATTTCAATCTATTATTAAATAATTATAGATAAATAAATTAATTAAATCTAATAAATTTAATAATTAATCTAATAATTACCTAAATAATAATAGATTGCTTCTAAATTTTAGAAGCAGAACTAACTTCGAAAATATCCTAACAAAGCCCGTTGAGACTTTTGCCCAACTAGGAAAATTCTGAAGTTAGTCAATTTCTATCGCTCCAAATTCAGCTATTTCAGTTCCTGTTATAGTCCACTTGCTGCTCATCAGGATCCATAATGCCCCCATACCTTAGTCGTTCGAGATCTCCAGATTATGAGGACACTTCGATAATTGTCATATTTTACTTCAGAAAATGGGAAGATTCAAAAACGCGGTAACGTTGCATGAGCGCAACGTTGGCTGAAAGTGAGGTCAGGCCTCTTGGGCTGCAGCCCGAGGTGGAAGGCAGGAGTGCTAATGTTTTGATGCATGTTCGGACAGAAATCATTTCGCTAGGCATTTGGGCCAAATCTTCAGGGAGAGGGGATATTTTCAGGTCGGTTTCCGCAAGTTTTTTTTAGTTCTTGCTTTGTTTTCTTCGGGGCCAGAGTGATGAGTACTTCAAAGAAAAAAATCTCCGCGTGGACACTGGCGGAAATCCAGGAAATATTTCTAAATGACATTCCTGAAGAAGAAGCGAATGAAGTTGATGCCCCCTTTTCTCTCACCTGAACGGCAAATTTTTGCAATTTGTGATATTCGCTGCTCATCTATCAATCCACGAAGAAATGGTCCCTTATTTCGGACGTCATACGGCCAAACATTTCATCCGAGGCAAGCCTGTAAGGTTTGGCTTCGAATTATGGTGTTTGTGCTCCTCAGATGGGTATTTGTTCCAATTTTTGCCATACGCTGTGAGTTCGCCTACTTCAGCATTTCGTGGACTTACATGACAATGGCATCGCTAACTATAGAATTCGAATCAGAGGAAAAAAATGTTGGTGGCTTGTTCATAAATGCCGTGGACAGCTGATTGGTAAACACATGGAAAACCCACCGAATTGTGAAGGACAAAAAAATCTCGCAGATCGAGTTTCGCTCAGCAGTCACCATTTAACTTATAAAATTCACGGAAGAAGCCTCAGGAGGTGTAGATTCAGACTCAGAGGAAGGATTTCAGCAGAGGGGCCGCGGTGCCAGCAAATTTATGGATCATTTTACAAAATCTAATGACAAAGGCCGCCTCATAATTCGAAGCAACCCAACTGTATGGAAAAGATGTCGAAACTGCAATAATCCAAACACTTATAAGTGTGAACACACATTGCGTAAACGCAACAATTGCTATTTTCTAATTGAAGTACATGACAATTATTTTGCTGCCTTTAATATGTTCTAAACATTCAATTAAAGAGTTTTTTTCAGAAAAAAATCAAATTTTTATGTTTTCTCTACCAATGGCCGAAAACTGGTTAATATCGCTCTATTAAGCTCACAAATTCCCATTTGTGAACTTCGGAGACTATCACTACGCTTCAAATTATCGATTATACTGGGTTCCCTCGAGTGTCTGCCATGATTGACCACTTCTCTCGGTGTGTTCATTGCCTAGTAAACGTATTTTCTTCGTCGTATTGATGAAATCCTGCTAGAACTGACAATGGTAACTTCACAGGGATCTCCCCGTATTTATTTTAAATAACGTCGTGTCCACAGCAACACCGCGTAACTCATTTTTTTTTCCTTTTCGAGATATCGATATTGACGGATTCAGCGAAAAATTCCGAATTGAATGGTATCGAAGAAGTACAGAAATTTGTCACTATAAACGCTAAAATCGCCAATAATCTAGTTGAGCGTATCTCATTCTGTCCACCAACACAGCGTATCACAGGAGGTTTGCATCTGAACTTCAAGAGGGAATGCACTCGTCCATTTGGTGAGTTGAATTGTAGTATGTTTTTGGTATATTTCGACCATAATTTTCGTTTGAATGGTTGCATTAGAGTATTATTGGGTCATTGGGCGTTCAGTTATACCCACACAAAGCCAGCTACAAGGGAAAAACTTGAGATTTTGTTGACCACCAGGACCATTTTTGGCGATGGACTCCTTCCCACGACTCCACAATAATCGGCTGCAAATAATGTTAGACAAGTGGAATGACCTTCAAGATTTGAAGCCTTCTATTCCAGCTGACTGCCACTATTTCTACGATAATCTACCTAATAATGCAGCTAGTCAAAGAGCTATCAAGATCCAAAAAGAAAAACGATTACCTAATTAATAAGACTGAACTACCTACTCATAATTTACTATGTTTCTAATATTCTTTGGGATAAGTTTTTCTTCTCGTCGTGGCAGTGCTCTTCTTTTTGAGCAATTTCTTCCAAAACAATACTGGAACTATTTTCTCAAACAAGAGTTGTACAATGTGTAAGAGTAGTTCTACCCTCATTGGAAATAATATTATCCTTTGTTCGAGTTCATTCTAGTTTCATTTTTCTTCGTTCTGATTTTTAAATTCGAGGATTTTGTTGGAAACAGCATTAAATTTCCTATCGGATAGATGCCTGACCTTTTCTCAAGTGAGAGGCCTATTTTTTGGTTTATTATTTTCAATAAAAAGCCTTTGGAATCGAGCAAAAAAAAACATTTTAACCGCCCCTCAAAATTTGTTGTTTTTTGTTTCAAGGTACGTAGAATCCGAAAATCGAATAAAAATGAGGAAGTTAGTTTTCCCTAGGAACGATTGGTTGTACGTGAAAATCATCAGAAAATTTCCGCGTGACGCTCCCCTCGTTACAATGCCCGCGTGACGATTTTTCATTTATGTGCCATAGTAAAGACATAAACGCTTGCATACAAGTCTGCAACGCATTAGGACATTTCATGTCTTTCCCCTCCCTCCTTCTTCCCTTCCATCTTCTAGCAATCTTGTCTTCCTCTGTGAATTACATTGGGACATTTTCTTCTGTGTATTCGAGCCAGACTACATCACCTACTCTAGTAGCGTTGTTGTTCATGTCCTAACGAGACAAATTTCAGCTTCCTACGGTTGATAGGAAAGAAGTTAGCTTCAGTAGCTACTCAGCTGATCAAGACCCTGTACAACTTATTGTTCACGTCCTAAGGAGGCTACCAGCCAAATTTCAACTATCCTCAGTTGATAGGAAAGAAGTTAGCTTCAGGAGCCACTCAGTTGATCAAAACCCTCTGCACCTTATTGTTCACGTCCTAAGGAGGCTACCAGCCAAATTTCAGTTTCCTACGGTTGATAGGAAAGAAGTTAGCTTCAAGAGCCACTCAGCTGATCAAAACCTTGTGCACCATATTGTTCACGGTTTTTAGCACCAATTGGAGGCTACCAGCCAAATTTCAACTATCCTCAGTTGATAGGAAAGAAGTTAGCTTCAGTAGCTACTCAGCTGATCAAGACCCTGTACACCTTATTGTTCACGTCCTAAGGAGGCTACCAGCCAAATTTCAGTTTCCTACGGTTGATAGGAAAGAAGTTAGCTTCAAGAGCCACTCAGCTGATCAAAACCTTGTGCACCATATTGTTCACGGTTTTTAGCACCAATTGGAGGCTACCAGCCAAATTTCAGCTTCCTAGGGTTGATAGGAAAGAAGTTAGCTTCAGGAGCCACTCAGCTGATCAAAACCCTGTGCACCTTATTGTTCACGTCCTAAGGAGTCTACCAGCCAAATCATAATAATCATATAGCCAAATTTCAGCTATAATCATATAGGTACCTACCTACCTCACTTCTACGAATCATAATAATCATTGAGCATATTTCGTCTCGCAACGTTACGTGACATAACGAAAATTTGGTTGTGTGCCATAGCAAAGACATGAAATGTCAAAATTGTTACTCAAGAGTTCGGTTAATTTTTTGTAACTTGTTTGCATAAATTACAAGTGCCTACGAAAACTGTTGTTTATCGTTATGTTGTAGGTTCCTACGGCACGAAGAGAGTTTATGTAGGTAGTTACCAATTTTGGTCAATCATTTTGAAGACTGTTCAAGTGCAATTTAAATGTGAGAATTATTAATATTGCTCTGCAAGAGTTGTATTTTTTATTCGTATTTCCTATTTAGCAGCCGAAAGGTGTTATCCAACATCGATTCTTCGGAAAATTATAATAAATTGTCCGAAAAAATGCGATAACATTATCGAGAAAAAACCTTGGTACCATAACAGAATTACAAGTAACAGCACGTATCTACAGCCACTCTGGACGAAACCCAACGTATCAACCACAGTTTCTCTAAATTTGGATGTTTTTGCGTAACCAAGCCCTGATTCCGGTAGAGAGCCTCTCATTTCCATGAAATCCAATGGCTTATGAAGTCCGACCCCTGGAGTTGGGGGAAAAATCATTTAAAACACGTTTTTTGGCTCTCCTGAAAAGTTGCAGAAAGTGAGTTACGCGGTGTTGCTGTGGACGCTGTATTAGTACCTTTTTAGGTCGTCACAAGAAAGAGTTTAGTAGTTTGCGAAGAAAGATAAAGATGAAATCCTTTGAACGTACGAAGACTAACATCTAATGGAGAGTGTTCAACGATGGACGCGTATCAGAGCTTATCACTTCTCGGTTCGATATGCATAATAATCGATTATCAACGTCACGACAAAACCGCCGATTACGCGCATCTCTACTATCGGCTCGATGTTGTTATTGTTGTTAGCAACTTCGACGAAGGTGTCATTTTGTGTTGAAATCCCTCCCCCCCTCCGCCATCCGTCCCTCTAACAAACCTCTACTAGAAAGAAGAATCGGACATTTTGGGGTGGCGGGGCTACCGCGCCGGTGAGCATGCCTGTTTGATCCGACGTTATTAATAGGACGGGCGGTCTCGATGACGTCACCTCCGCGCTCGGAAGGCCTTCCCCGCCCGCGCGCATGCGCCGTGCAGCCCACAACCGGATTGGTGGCCTCCGGGCGGTGGGGCGGGTCTCCTCCACCCCTCCTCCACCCTTCAACCTCGATATAATGTTATTTATCTGACATCAAATCGTAATTACATTTTACTTTCCTCGACACACCTTGAAGATGAAAAGGGAAGTATTGCAATTGACTGTATACCGATTTCATAATAAACCTCTTTGTAATGGTCCTGATTTCTGATCAAAGCACTGATGTCAACGTCTTCGTTTTTCGCATTTTCTCATCAAATTGTCAGCTATTTTTGATCAAATTTGTGGCAATTTTATCGTTTTTTGATTCTCCAAAGGCATCAGGTATTGTCATTTTAAAATTCCAAAATTTTCGGTTTTATTGCTTGGTTAAGAGAGGGGGGATTTGCCCGATCCTTGGGTAAAAAACGCTGCAAATTATTACAGAATGGTTTATTATTTTTTATTTTTCTATATAGATCACTCGTCTGCAAAGCCACCAACCATCCAACATGAAGAAAAGTATCGATCGCATTTCGGTCAGCTTTGAATTGAACGGAGATTAGGCCTCTTTTGCGATTCACACTCGTGTTTCTGATTTATCGTTCGTCCAAACTTTAAATTCTGGATTACGTCCTCGCTGCTTACGATGAAAATCTTTATCCTGGAGTCGTTCTAGCAATTGATAAAGACGACGTGAAGTTATCCTGCTTGGAAAAAGTTGGGAAATACTGGAAGTGGCCCACTCCACCTGATGAGCTGTGGTATACAAGGGATAAGATTATTCGAAAAATTGGAAAGCCCAAACAAATTTCGTCTAAACGGGAAATATATCTAGTTGATTTGAAACATTGATGTGATAATTCAATTACGAAGCATTTAGAATTAAGGAAAAAGACAAACTGGTAATTTGAGACTGACAGCTGTGATTTTAGAGAAATAAAGAGTTAAATTTGCTGTAATTGTTTATTAATAAAAAATTTTTGGCGTTCTGATGGTCTATTTTTTATTTCCAGTCAACCTTCGTTGGGTAGGAATGATAACAGTTTAGCTTCGTGTAGTTTCTAAGTGGAAAATTGCTATGTTCTCATTTCACCCCACTTGATGGGTTGCAATGAATACAACTAAAAACTTGAATAACTTTTTTCGTAATAGTGCTACATTTTTGGTTCATATCGCATTCGATAGAGGAGACCCAAAAACATAAAACCCTATGCGACTCTGTAATTGAAAAAAAAATTTTAGGCCCCTACGTACGTAATAACGTAGATCTGTGCTCATTACACCCCAGTCTACGGTACTAAAAACTTTAAGTTGTTCCAATGTCCAAGTCTAACATGCAGAGAATACAAGAGTCAAATGAAATAGATCCTGTAATGCTTTCACTTAAAGACAACATACTTACCGGCTGGACACAAAAAAGAAGTGAACTTGACACAACGATGCAGAAATATCACTCATTTAGAGAGGAATTAGGAATTGTCGAAGGAATAATATTCAAAGGAAGCAGAATAATAATTCCCAAAGTGATGAGAAAACGTATAATTCAAGACCTTCATCGTTCTCACAAGAGCGTCGAATCTTGTCTACAGCTCGCTAGAGAGTGTGTCTACTGGCCAAACATGAGCCAGCACATCGAAGAATTCTGTCGAAAGTGTTCAGCCTGCCAGAAGTTTCATAACGACAAACCTCAAGAGACTCTGAAGTTGGAAGAAACCCCTACTAGACCATGGATGTTCGTTTCAAGCGACATTTTCACATTCAAATCTAGAGACTATCTACTAATAGCTGACGCTTACTCCGGATTTTTTGATTTTGAGAAAAGTTTTTCTTTGGCTAAAAATATGATTTTTATTCACTCACAAGAGTATGATTAAAATCATGTGGAAATGTGTGATTAATCACAGGAAATGTATGATTATTGACAGAAATCTAATTTCGATAATATTTTCAGGAATTATGCGAGTTGGAATGAAGATGGTCCCCTATGGAAATCCCCCAAATGGCCCCCAAATCGAATGTATTTTGTGCGCATGCGCAAACATGTAATCCTTGTAACAGCAATAACTTCTACATTTTCCAACAATGTAGTGGAAGTTACTCAGAGAGTGATGTTTTGAGATTAACTTCAAGGCATTGGATCATCTATACAATCGGGTTATGAATACGAGGAAGCTATGTGCCACACCCACTTGGCAGACGTTTCAAAATTTTTGATCAAAACAAAAGGTTTAAAAGCACCAATAATTGGTGTGGTCAATGTCAACAATTATTGTTGACACTATAAAAAAAAAAAAATCATTCAATCCTACGTTCTACAAAAGTGTTCAAGAAAATGGAATTTATAAGTACCTTATTTATGAGTTGCTTGGGATCATTTTGCACGTATTTGACTTACCAAAATATTTTGTTAATGTTATCACAAACGAATTTTTTGCCCCGAATGTTTTGTCCTCTAGAATTCCATAATTATGTTGACATCAGCAGTTCCTAATGTTGACACCCATTTAGATATTGAAAAAGGTGATGTCAATATTGGGAACCGAATGTCAACACTGGGATCAGACGGTGTCAACTTAGGGTTCCTGGTTGATATCGATACCTTAAGGCTAAAGGGGACGACAGTTGTGCGAGTGAGAGGGTGAATACCAAACTTATATCTAGCTAATCTCTACAACCGGTCGACCGATTTTCATTTTTCAATACATTTTGGATTTGTCTCAACAAAACTAAACCAGCTGTCATGCAAAAATTTCAAAAAAATCCACCAAAAAAAAGTTGTCTTCTTATTTTGCCTATAAATATACTTTTGAGCGATTTTTCCCGCAAAAACGATTACAGCCGCCATTCTCAAAGATGTCAAGTAGCTCTCAAAATATCCCTCATAAATAAATATGGTAACAATCCGCCCGAAATAGAAAAATTTACAGTAACTATGTAGCGCAAATTTGAGGTTGAGGAGAGAGAGAGAGAAAAGGGTCGGCGGGTGACCAGGCTATGGCGAGGGGAGGTCTGCTCGTCCGGGGGGGTCAGTCACCAAGAGGTGTTTCCATGGTTACTGAAACGCGTCTCCCACCACTTCACTGCCCGAGACATTTCCACGGACTCCGTTTGATTGACTTCCCGACTTGATTCCCAGCAGGAGCATAAAAAAGGCTCAAAAAAATTTGTTAGGGAGTTTGTAACTCAATAAAGAATGAAGGTACCTCATGTATTTCCATTCCATAATTAGGTACCTAAATCGTTCATGAAGATTTGCAACTTTTTTTTTTTTTGAAAATTCACATGAAATAAAATAGGTTTTCAGTAGATTAGTACCTACCTTCCTAGTTTTTATTAGTGTTCAGAAGGGCTCAATAATTTTCGCACCGACAGATTCCATTCGTGTTCATGATATTCTTTGTGATGCAACCGTAAAACTTTATTTTTGTAGCCCGTCTTTCTGAATGAAAATTTTTATTATAGGTAGACTTTGTAGCGGTCCGAATTTGGGAAATATGAAGGATCTTGCAAGTCGAGTTGTACATGAGAATATGTAAAAAATTATCAAAGCACAAAGAATATGTTAGGTAGGTCATTAATTCCTGTTTAGTTATTGCTTATGCAGGAGCATAAAAAAGGCTCAAAAAAATTTGTCAGAGAGTTTGTGACTCAATAAAGAATGTAGGTAACTCACGTATTTCCATTCCATAATTAGGTAGGTACCTAAATTGTTTTTGAAGATCTGCAACTCTTTCTTTTTTAAATTCACATGAAATAAAATGTAGGGTTTTAGTAGATTAGTAGGTACCTTTTTAGTTTTTATTAGTGTTCAGAAGGACTCAATAATTTTCGCACCGACAGATTCCATTTATGGTCATGATATTCGTTGTGATGCAACCGTAAATCTTATTTTTGTAGTCCGACAATCTGAGTGAAAATGTTACTGTACGTAGAATTTGGGAAATATGAAGGATCTTGTAGGTCGAGTTTTACATACGAATATGTAAAATTGTCTTAGCACAAACAATATTTTAGGTACCTAGGTCTGTTTAGTAATTGCTTCCTAGTCTACCAAGGTAGCGGAAGCTTTGATTTCACTTTTGAAGGTTGGAAAAACAGTTCTTTTAATTTAATTTAAATTTCCACTCGCTTTTCAGACCTTTCTGAACGATTTTGGTTCCGTGTCTGTCTGTCTGTCATGAAATCCTTGTCACAGCCATAACTTCAACAATTTTCACCCGATTTCGATGCAATTTTCAGGAATTGTGCGGGTTGGAGTGTAGATGGTCCCCTACGAAAATCATCATCCCCTGACTGTGGTAGCCACTGCGCATGCGCAATCGTATATTTCCTTGTTACAGTCATAACTTTCACATTTTTCATCTGATTTCAATGAAATTTTCAGGGATTGTGCGGGTTGTTGTGTAGACGGTCCCCTATGAAAATAATCATCCCCGGACTGATAGAAGCGACTTCGCATGCGCAAACGTGAATTTTCTTGTAACGGCCATAACTTCCACATTTTCTACCCGATTTCGATGAAATTTTCAGGGATTATGCGGATCAGGTTGTAGATGGTCCTCGATGAGGGTAGTGAAAGGTAGTACTTAGAGATTGATGTTTTGAGATTAACTGCTATGCATCGGACCATCTATACAATCGGGTTATGGATACGAGGAAGCTATGTGCCATACCCTTCAGACTTTTTTTCTTTTGTTTTTTTTTGTGCTTGTAATTGTTGAATCCCATTTGTGAAGTGAAGTGTAGTTATGTGGGATAAGTACCGAGTTTTCGAATGTTCAGTATCTATCTAGATTACTACTTACTATTTCCCTAATATTTGTAAATCCGGCTGCAGTGATGGGCATTGAGCACTACTAATCCGATTTTCTCTTTCTGTTTACATCCGTTTGACGTAAAAAGGCACAAGGCCTTCTCCGAAAACATGAGGTGGGGGTTTCATTGTATTGGTTACAATGCTAAATGAAAATTTACATTTTGGAGAACATTTTTTCAGCCTTGAAAAGTGTAAAAAAATGTCTGCCAAGTGAGTGTGGCACATAGCTTCCCCGTATCCGTTTCCCGATTGTATAGATGATCCGATGCATAGTAGTTATTCTCAAAACATCAATCTCTAAGTAACTTGCACTACTCTCATAGGAGACCATCTTCACGCCAACCCGCACAAGCCTTGAAAATTTCATCGAAATCGGATGAGAAATGCCTAGAAGTTATAGCTGTGGCAAGGATTTCATGACTGACACCCGGACTAACAGACACGCAAGACTATCTTGGTAGACTCTGAAGCATAAGTCCAAGAATCGGGTTGGCAGTTTACAAGAAACTAAAAAAGTGGATGAATTTTTGTTTTTCAGTAAAGTAGTGATAATGAATAATTCGAGTTTTATATTCGGTAGATACCTACTAGGGAAGCGAGAAATCTACATAAATAGGAGCGAATTCACAATCGTATTTATGTTTGCCAATTCAGAAAATATCAAAACGAAAGTGTTGATCTAGCTTGTGTTCCTGGTGATAAAATTTATCAAAATACTAAAAACTAGGGAAGGCACAATACAACCTCCTGTTATATTGTCATTCAAAATATATATAGCCTATCTACGGGTATAGGAATCATTGAAGAGCGAGCAACGTAATAGAGAAGCTGAGATGAATGGTCGCTCGAAGTTCACTAGTGTCTGCGCGGTGGTTGGGCGGGCGGGCGGGATTAGCTCCTAGAAAATGTGGGGTTGCCCTACAAATTCCATCTAGTCTTGCCGGGCCACGTTTTAACACAGAATGTGTTTTTGCGATGACCTACCGAAAAAAAATCGTCACGAAAAAGCGACAGAAAAAACATCTGGTGATATGTTTATTGGTTGTCATGTTAATGTCAACTCCACATTTATTATTGTTGTTTTTTATTTAACGGATGACTAGCATCGCAAAAACACATTCTGTGTTCCTATGATTTCATACAGAGTATGGAAAAAGAAATAAACCGGGGGGTGCAGGGGGGCGGAGCCCCCCGCCGAGGCGCAAAGCGCCGAGTTTTAGTCCAATTTTTCGCTTTCGGCCTCTAATTTTCACGCAAATTGTTTTGTGATAATTCCAACATATAGTAAGATAGTTTCCAAACACCGGATGTATTCAAATTTTTGAATTAAAAACATACTTCAATTATCAAATGAAACTTTGAAAAAATATTTTAAAAAAATTTTTTTGTTGGTAATATGTTAGATGATGGCTTGTAAGATTTTCTTGTTCTGATAACATTCATATGGTTAGATTTGAAAATAACGATTTTTCAAGCTTGGATAAACTGGATGAAAGTATGGGGCGACACTAGTGCCATCTCTCATTTCAGAATCATACTAGACCCCCGTCCCCTTTAGCCTTAAAGCACAAAGGTGCTATGTCCAAAAATGGAGTTTTGAGAAAAACGCAAAATAAGTTATCACCAGAGCAAAATTCCTAATATAATGAATTATTCCACTTAACTCTTTAATTTCTTTAGGACATTTTCAAGCTATAATAGTCAAGAAACTCAATAATAGTTTTGTTGAATTTTAGTGTTTCTGAAATTAAAAAACAATAAAAAATTTGGAAGATGAATGGACATAGCGCCTTTGTGCTTTAAGGTATCGATATGATGATGCTAAACTTATTATTGACTTTTAATTATTAGTTTGACTAGATTTGCAAAATAAATAACTGGTGGTATGGGGAATGGGTTCCCATCACCCACCCATTACTCTTCCTGTGATGGGTAATTGGAAGGACCCATTACTTTTCCAACTACGAGTAATGGGAAATTGGAAAAACTATTACCATTACAAGGAAGTGGGAAAAGTAATTGAAAACATCCATACAGGATTACCATTCCCATTACAGGAATGGGTAATGGTAATGGCAATTACTTTGGATTAAAGTGTCACTTAAAACCCCAGTTATTGGTGTTATGTGTACATCACTCATTTCATTGCTAATAAGAAAAGTATTTTGAAAAGTAATCATTACTCAAAGTAATCATTACTTTACAACTCTGCTCCGAGAGGAGTAGCTTCCGCGTCGTTGAAACGTCCCCCGGCCGGAAAGGGGGTGGTGAGCGGGACAGCGGACGAATGATGTTCGCGTAGGGACGAACCTCCGAGGGGGCGGCCCGGAGGGGCCTCCACGCAGGGGCACTCGACTTCGTCGGGAAGAAAATGAAAAGGGGAGGCGGCGTCGGAGGGCGATATCATACCAGGGCCGGCCTTTCAAGTCGCAGGTGGCGGCTCGCGGAGGCCTCTGCCGGTCGTTACTCCACCGGAGTATCGATACTCGTTACACCACCTAACAAAATGTTGGCAGTAAGTTTTCCTCCGACAAAACGCGGCTATAAATTTTCATTATTTATATCGATATCTTAAAGCATATATGCTTCCTATACAGGGTGTAACGGTTAAGGTCGTACCACCGGCCAGGGTTCGATTCTACAACTAATTTGTGACTTATTTTGTCTCTTGACTTTTTTTTCTTAACCCCCTTAAAATCGGACTTTTTCCACTTTTAAGATTTTTTTCGTGTTTTCGACATTACGCCATTAAAACAGCCATAACTCCCTTGTTTTCCAGTCAAAATTCAAATGTAATTATACCGTCGGAAAGAGCGTTAAATTTTCTATCTCCCTAGTGTTAAATAAAACTTTTTAAAGAAGAGTGAAATGTTGAAAAATGAGCACAAATAGTAAAATCTCGAAAATCTCGGAAATTTTTCGTTTTTTCAAACGTATGTAACACTAACTGAAACTGCCGGTTAAGTTCTCACTGTAACCCTAAAAGTTGACCCAAAATCTAAGCTTTCCAACGGTATGGTCATAAAATTGTTTACTGTGGACTAATCGTGTGAAATCCTCGTTCCCGTGCCAAAAACCGTGGATCTTCCAGTGAAAATCGACGTTTTTCGCGAAAATCGACATTTTCCCCCTAAAATGAGTTAGGCAACCATCTTTTCGTACTTTGTCTCACTGAGTCAAATGATGACACAAGACTTATCGAAAAAGCAGTCACTGATATCTTGTCCAACTAACTTTTCGAAAATTGTCTTAATTACTCCTGAGACACCACAACTACGTAAAAACCGATTTATTCGCCCATTGAGCCTATTGTAGACGTAAAATTCGGCTGTTTAGCAGTTTTCATATTAAATTTGGATAATCCGTGGTAGGCTTAATGGATCAACAAAGTGGTTGTCACCTGGCTGGAGAGGCTGGGACTTCTCACCCGTAAGACCAAAGGTGATTTGGGGAAATTGACGAAAAAATGAAATAATACTGTATTTTTTACTTTTATGAAGATCCAGAAAACACATGATTTTTTTCTAGGCTTTTTAATTATTTATAACTACCTATTTTACATATAAATAGTTACTTACTCAATACAGTATTATTTCATTTTTTCGTCAATTTCCCCAAATCACCTTTGGTCTTACGGGTGAGAAGTCCTAGCCTCTCCAGCCAGGTGACAACCACTTTGTTGATCCATTAAGCCTACCACGGATTATCCAAATTTAATATGAAAACTGCTAAACAGCCGAATTTTACGTCTACAATAGGCTTAATGGGCGAATAAATCGGTTTTTACGTAGTTGTGGTGTCTCAGGAGTAATTAAGACAATTTTCGAAAAGTTAGTTGGACAAGATATCAGTGACTGCTTTTTCGATAAGTCTTGTGTCATCATTTGACTCAGTGAGACAAAGTACGAAAAGATGGTTGCCTAACTCATTTTAGGGGGAAAATGTCGATTTTCGCGAAAAACGTCGATTTTCACTGGAAGATCCACGGTTTTTGGCACGGGAACGAGGATTTCACACGATTAGTCCACAGTAAACAATTTTATGACCATACCGTTGGAAAGCTTAGATTTTGGGTCAACTTTTAGGGTTACAGTGAGAACTTAACCGGCAGTTTCAGTTAGTGTTACATACGTTTGAAAAAACGAAAAATTTCCGAGATTTTCGAGATTTTACTATTTGCGCTCATTTTTCAACATTTCACTCTTCTTTAAAAAGTTTTATTTAACACTAGGGAGATAGAAAATTTAACGCTCTTTCCGACGGTATAATTACATTTGAATTTTGACTGGAAAACAAGGGAGTTATGGCTGTTTTAATGGCGTAAGGTCGAAAACACGAAAAAAATCTTAAAAGTGGAAAAAGTCCGATTTTAAGGGGGTTTAGAAAAAAAAGTCAAGAGACAAAAAAAGTCACAAATTAGTTGTAGAATCGAACCCTGGCCGGTGGTACGACCTTAACCGTTACACCCTGTATATAGGAACTATGTCCAATAACAGAGTTTTGATTAAAACGCAAAAGAAGTTTTCACCAGTGCACAATTCCTAAAATATTTAATTTCTTCAATAAATTTTCAAGCTATAAACATCAAGAAAGTCAATAATAGTTTTGTTGAATAAGAGTTTTTCTGACATTAAAAAATGTGGAAGATGGATGGACATAGCTCCTTTGTGCTTCAAGACTTACAGCATTCGCACTTTGAGTTAAAACTTTCGCGAATTGAATTAAACTTTCCGCAAATTGAATTAGACTTTTCTCAAATTGAATTGAACTTTTCGCAAAATGAATTAAACTTTTCACCAAATGAATTAGACCTTAGGCAAACCTGTTGTTTTAGTAAAGTTTTCCTCGATACCGTGGCTCAATACCGTTCCTAGTTACTGTTCCCGAAAAACGTAGCACTTTTTGCCAGTTAGGTCAAGGCTAAAGCATGTTCCATGCTGAAAAATTAGAATTAAGGGAAAGTGCCCTATCATGAGACATTTTTTTTAGCAGGCGCTAACGACCAATCAAATGCAAACAAAAAATTCAATTTTTAGTAACTGGGTTCATTAGCATTCCCTTTACAAAATTATATATTCAAATTCGAGTCAACTCTCATGAAAAAGCTCAAATAAATCAAGCTACCAAAAATACCATTATGATGCTGTCTCATATTAGGTCACCTTCAGTAAAACCTCAAAAAAGGACATTTGAACCAAATTTTTTTTTTTTTAAATATTGGCAACACAAAAATACTTTTCAGGCTTAGGTATACAATAGTCAGTGCCAATGAGGCTTCATAAAAATTACAGAAAAAGTAATCTTATCATCAAAATTAAAGTTTTCTTCTCAAAAAAGACTCCTTATCTCTAAACTCAATATTCTTCTCAAAAAGTTTCATCGTCGCTTGTACTTTCTATCACCAAAAGTTTGGCATTGACCAGAAAGAACAAAGAAAAAAGAAGTCAGTGACTGAACTAAAGTTCGTGAATAAATATTGAAACAAAAATAGCACAAAAACACGGAATCGTTTATTTTTCCGCGATCTTCGTGATACCAGCGACGGCATTGACGACATTTCGCTCATTTCTCCCCGTGATTGTTTTAAGAAAATGTTGAGCGGCACAACATGCATTCCTCATCATCTTCGTAATCCACATCGTCATCACTGTCCATCACTGTCGCATGTGTCTTCATCAGATGATTCAAATGATGTTTTTTCTCATTTTTGTTTTCACTGGTGTCGTTTTGTTTTTTCATTGTTTTTCTTCATTTTCTTTTTAGCTTTTCTCCAAGTTTTTTTTTTTTAAGTTTCTGGTTCTTTACCTTTTCTTTTTTCTCAAGCATTCCTAATATGAGATACCTCATATTAGGTTGTTTCTAGTACCTCTATATAGGCTGTTTGCTCATCAACGATAAGATCGATGGCAAAATCATAAAAAGTGTAAATTAAGGAAAACTTAAATAACGACCATAAACTACATTTCATAACAAAAAACGCTGCAAATCATTGCTCAAAGGTTTATTATTTTCTGTATAGATCACCCTTCTGTATAGATGACTGGTTCTCCATTCTGTATAGAGCACTTTCATTCAATAGGATTGAAAATGGCTTCGGAGCTCACTCAGCTGATCAGTGATCTGAAGAATGAAGAAGCTTTTGAGCAATGATTTGCAGCGTTTTTTACCCACCAACATTTTTTTTACCTACCAACTTTTTTTTACCTACCAGCTAGGTACTACCTTCCACACCATACTGGCTTCACACCTTCACAGTCAAGTTTATTAGAAAGAACTAAACGCTTCACACTCGATTGGAAAAATAGAAAGCTTCATATTGAAATTTGATTACTGGTTACGCAGAAGGCAAAACTGTATACAAATCGAAGAAATGAACAGCGATCGCATTTTAGTCAGATAAAATTTGAATGGAGATTAGACCTCTTTTGCGATTCACACTCATGATTCTGTTTTATCGAAGGAAAACCTTCAAGTACTCGTAGGGACCGAACGGTTTGTCCTACAGAGCTCCGGGTGGTCTCAAAAATTTTTAAAAATTCAATACTATTTAAAATTGGTGAAAAAACGATACCTTTATTTCGAGAGTTTTCGAGCTAGGGCACTCTTGAAAATTCCAACCCTTAATTTTCACCCCTTAGAAGTGACCTACATCAACCAAAAGCTTCGCGGCACAACTAGACCCCAAATGGAGCCCATATACCAAATTTGAACCAAATCGGTCCAGTGTTGCTAAGAAAAGTGCCGCGGACGAGGGACGGCGGACGGACATTGCAAATTTGGATTCTACGCACCTTGAAACGTAAAGTGACAAAGTTTGAGGGGGGGGGGTTATAAAAATTTTTTGCGATACGATCACATAGGCTTATTATTAGATAAGCCTATTAGCTAATTATTACACAATGGTTTATTATTTTTTATTTTTCTATATAGATCACTCGTCTGCAAAGCCACCAACCATCCAACATGAAGAAAAACATCGAATGCATTTCGGTCAGCTTTAATTTGAACGGAGATTAGGCGATTCACACTCGTGTTTCTGATTTATCGTACGTCCAAACTTTAAATTCTCGTAGTGAGCGAACGGTTTGTCCTACAGAGCTCCGGGTGGTCTAAAAAATTCTATAGACTCTTAAATTGAAGGAAAAACAATACCTTCATATCAAAATTTTTTGAGTTGGGGCGTTTTCAAAATTTCAAAATTGAGTTTGGAACCCTTAGAAGTGACCTACCTCAACCAAAATCTTCGGGGCACAACTAGACCCCAGAAGGAGCCTACATACCAAATTTCATCAAAATCGGTCAATGCTAAGTGGCAAAAGTGCTGCGGACGGCGGACGAACGGCCAAATTTTTATTCGATTTTTGGATTCTACGTACCTTGAAACGTAAACCATCAAATTTTGAGGGGGTGTTAAATTTTTTTTTCTTGGTCGATTCCAAAGGTTCATTATTGAAAATAATAAACCAAAAAAAAAGTTCTTCCCTAATCCCAAAAAAAAAAACTTTTGGTCAGCAGGTGGCGGCCATATTGCGGTCCTGACCAGCCACAGGTTGTTGTGGTTTAGTGCTGCCCTCTCCATTCAATCAAGGACATCTCTAGTAATAAGTTTATGACACATCCGCTCGATAGCAGCTAGATACAGAAGCAATTATGGGGGTCTCATATTAGGAATCTCATATTAGGCCCCTGGGGGACCGGTTTTATAAGTAAAGTAAGTGCTGAGGCTTTCATCGATAAAACAGATGTTGTATTTTTCAATATAAGTATCGATATTTGCTTTAAAAAATCCGCAAGATTCGACAATTGCTTTTATCCGTGTGACGTCACACAGAATGGATGTATCGATTCTTCGACTAATCGAACGGTCATTCGAATCTCGCTGAAAGGCGGCCATGTTGACTCCGTTGAAAACAAAGATTGGATGGACGGTTTTTCATTATGCCAATTTATGCGGTTATTAGTTGCTCTTCTCGTCCCAGAAGCGGTATTAATTTTTTTGGTTTTCCAAAAGTGATTAGGTAGAAACAGTGTGGAAAGACAAGAGAACTTTCCAAAAATATAAGAATATCAGCCTTTTGGCGTCACTGATTACCAACGTTCCAGAAAACCATGTTTGATGAACTGACTGAATTCCCATCGTTGTAAACAACGATTTTTTCATTAGGCATGCCGATTTGTGCGGTGTTTGGCTGCTCTTCCCGTCACGGGAGCAGTATTTCGTTATTTGGTTTGCCAAAAGTCATTAAAAGCCAGTGTGAGAAGACAAGAGACCTATCAGAAAAAAAGAGCAAGGAGCTCGAATCAATCGCAATTTGAGAGGGTGACAACTAAACTCCAAACAAATACTAGTTTGTTCTCGGGATTTCATCACCGGTAAGAATAAAAATACATCACATTTGAATGTGCTTCAGTCATCAGTAGTTAGGTTGTAATAATAGAATACCTACCCTCATTGGACGAGCTTCACGAAATGTTTTTGTTTGTGTCCAAGTGATTTGATTTGTACGAAGTTCCCAGGAAGATAATTTCGAACCAATTTGCGTGATTGTTTTGAAGTTCAATTAGTAAATGATCGATGTAAATATGCACTTCATCTCCTGAATTTCAAAATTCATGTGCAGGGAGAGGAAGTAGGAAAGTGAGGAACGTGATGTTTTCGGAAAAATGTGTAGTTAAGTTGCCTCAACAAATTCTGTTGACTGGTTTATTCGTTTAGTTAATTACCTTCTTAAGTGGGCATTTAAGTAGGAAGTTAATACTAATTACTTGATTTTAAGTAATGAGGAATTTCACCGATTTCTGTTTGCATTTTTCCTGAATAGTTAATGGTGTGGGATAGATGAAAATCGGGCTGATTTCGGAAAATAAGTCTCCTGTTATTTATGGGAGACAATCAAAATTTTTGATTTCAAAACTAACCGGGAAAACGACGTGAAGCGGGAACGCTCGCTGATTGGGCTGTTTGGATTGCCGTTTCCTCCCAGTGTTGCCCATTGGGACGACAAAATCGTGTTTTCTAAGAGAAAAGTTATCAAACAAAAACAGAGGAAACCTAATTTTCCCCATCTTGCTTTTTCTATTTTTTTTCTTCAGTTTTTCGATTTCGAACTTTACTGTTTCATGAAATTTTGCATCTGGGGACTATGGATTTCTCGATCTCAGCACTTCAAACGGCCATAATTGAACTATTCCAGCATGACGTCATTTTCCCGGTTTTTTTAAACATTTGTATTTTCTACACTGTTTTGTTTATTCGTAAATTAGCAAGTTCGGGCTGAAAGTTTGCCTTAGGGGGTTTTTAGAGGTGCTGAATCCGATTTTGGGGTCAAAAATAGGAAATTCCGACATGGTGAAATTCCTCATTTCTGAATGATTCCAAAGTTAACTTTGGCGGAGGATGTTAGTAGGAGTTACAGCTGAACGAAGTCGTTTACCTACCTACCTACATACTGATTCCACCATTCAATAGCACTGGGCTAAAATCACGTATTATTAAGTATTTTTGAGTTAAAGGAAAGTTAATACTATCAGCATGTTCGACTATAGTGTTACTTGGGTACGAAATAATGAGTTGTGAATTACAGGAAAACCATCATATTTATTTGAGTGAACACACATGCTGAGTATGGAATTTCTTGTCAGACATCTAACCCACAAGGGAGACATAATAATAACGACTACATAATTGCTTTTAAAGATCACCATCGTTCTGTTTACATACCAAGAAATTTGGTATGTAAACAGAATAACCTTGCTGGATAGGAGCGCAAATGGCGCCCCTTCACGACCAGCTAATCGGGTCAGAGAAGATTATGTTGAGAAGGTTATGTTTGATATCGAAAATAATCGATTATTGAGTCTCGAGGATAAAACGAATAATTGTCGAATCTTGCGGATTTTTTAAAGCAAATATCGATACTTATATCGAAAAATACAACATCTGTTTTATCGATGAAAGCCTCAGCACTTACTTTACTTATAAAACCGGTCCCAATTATTGTGGTAGCAATTATTGCTACTACATAACTACGTTACTCATTAGGATTGACGTTATAATTTTGCTAATAGAGTTGAATTCTCTCACGTATACGCGAGAGTCTTCATAGTATACTATGAATGTCTTTCCTCTTTATAATATTTTTGATTCTATACCTATAATTAGCCAGTAAATGTCAAATGATACCTCAATATCATTATACTATTAGTAACCCAAACTAACGGTAAATCTGTAACAAGTACAGAACCAAAGTTGGATCAACCAGCTCCAAAACACAGTCAATTTTTAGAACCACAGTTTTTTTTCACATGTTGCACCAGTACACAACAATTGTCCATTCTGAGAATCAAAAAATATTTGAAATTTAGTTAAAATGTTTGTATTTAAAATGTATACAAAATAATTAATTAATGTAATGAAATTTAGTTGTAATTGTTTGACGGATTTTGATGCGAAGATAGATTTTACTGGAAAATATTTAGACAATTTTCATCGATAATATCGATGGTGTATTTTTCTCAAAGTATAGATGTCCGATAGTGGACTCGAATTATCGATGTTTCTTACCGATATTCAGCGACAAACCACTCAATGGTCTACAGACGTGTTCCCCTTCAGAAAACAGCACCAATCAACTCTCCTCGACGTCAGTGCAAGACAGGATATAATGGCGCAGGCATTAGACACGGTTCTGGCGCCATTTGGCGTTTGAAAGGTCCCCTTCATTATTATTCACACCCTAACGAGGGGGAGGAGACTTCCATTCAAACGTAATGGAATGAGAAAAAAATCTCTAGAAAGGAAGTGAGTAGGTGAAGCCATTGCTGCACGTTCTGAGGTCCACAATGGGCGGTCGTGGGATTTCGTAATTAGCAGTATTGGGCGCTGAAAAATCAATTCAACTATCATGTTGATCTCAATATGACGGTTCATTCAAAAGAGAAGGGAAGAGCGACTTGTACAGCGAATGTACAGGGTAAGAGGCTGTATAGTAGGCGTCCTTGGCTTCAGTTGGCTTCCTTCTTCGGCTTCAGTAAGGTTCCTGAGACTGGTTCCTTGGCTTCAGTAAGTTTCCTGAGGGTTCCTTTGCTTCTGTTGGCTTCCTTCACCGGCTTCAGTAAGTATCCTGAGGGTTCCTTGGCTTGAGTAGGCTTCCCGAGGCTGCTTCCTGGCTTCTGTAGGGTGCCTGAGGCATGTTCCTGGCTTCAGTAAGTTTCCTGAGGGTTCCTTTGCTTCTGTTGGCTTCCTTCTTCGGCTTCAGTAAGGTTCCTGAGACTGGTTCCTTGGCTTCAGTAAGTTTCCTGACGGATTCCTTTGCTTCTGTTGGCTTCCTTCACCGGCTTCAGTAAGTATCCTGAGGGTTCCTTGGCTTGAGTAGGCTTCCCGAGGCTGCTTCCTGGCTTCTGTAGGGTGCCTGAGGCATGTTCCTGGCTTCAGTAAGTTTCCTGAGGGTTCCTTTGCTTCTGTTGGCTTCCTTCTTCGGCTTCAGTAAGGTTCCTGAGACTGGTTCCTTGGCTTCAGTAAGTTTCCTGACGGATTCCTTTGCTTCTGTTGGCTTCCTTCACCGGCTTCAGTAAGTATCCTGAGGGTTCCTTGGCTTTAGTAGGCTTCCTGAGGCTGCTTCCTGTAGGGCTTCTGTAGGGTGCCTGAGGCATGTTCCTGGCTTCAGTAGGCTTCCTGAGACTGGTTCTTTGGCTTCAGTAAGTTTCCTCAGGATGGTTCCTTGGCTTCAGTAGGCTTCCTGAGTCTGGTTCTTTGGTTTCAGTAAGTTTCCTCAGGATAGTTCCTTGGCTTCGTTACGGTTCCTGAGGCTGGTTCCTGGTTTCAGTTGGCTTCCTTCCTTGGCTTCAGTAGGCTTCTTGAATCGGGTCCCCCTTGCCTTCAGTGGTCTTCCTGAGGCTGGTTCCTTGCCTTCAGAGTCTTCCTGAAGCTGGTTCTTTGGCTTCAGTAGGCTTCCAGAGACTGGTTCATTGGCTTCAGTAAGTTTCCTGAGTCTGATTCCCTGGCTTCAGTAGGCTTCCTGAGACTGGTTCTTTGGCTTCAGTAAGTTTCCTAGGGATGGTTCCTTGGCTTCGGTACGGTTCCTGAGGCTGGTTCCTGGCTTCAGTTGGCTTCCTTCCTTGGCTTCAGTAGGCTTCCATGAGACTGGTTTCTTGGATTCAGTAGGCTTCCTGAATCTAACCCCCCTTGCCTTCAGAGTCTTCCTGAAGCTGGTTCTTTGGCTTCATTAGGCTTCCTGAGGCTGGTTTCTTGGTTTCAGTGGTATCCTAAGGCTGGTACTGTCTGGACGCTGAGTTGTATTGTTCTTTTCGTACCGTTTGTGAAGCGAAGAAGAAGTCGTAGTAGTGATGAGTTGAATTTTTGCAATATTTTCATGTGGTAAACTGAATGAATTCCTTCTTAATATTCTTCCATTTTTGTTCAGGACAGCAAAGAATCTTTGCACAAATCTTTGATTTTAGCTTCTTTCCATTCAACGTTTTTTAATTTCAGATAGTAGGTTGATCCTTGGTGAATGATCTTGATTTGATGTTCTCCATTCGCTGTCCTATTTCTTCATCCATAAATTTTGGATTCAGCAATTCGGTGGCGACTGGAGCTTCAGTGCGAAGTAGTTTTCTCACCAATAATTGACTTTGGGAATAATCAAGTCCGGTGATTGATTGTGTAACTCGGTATTCCAGAAAAGCTTGAGTAGTTCGCCCCTTAACTACAATGGGGATGATTGTTATTTTTAATCTAAACTAGACTTTATTCTTATAATTTTGACACCAACCGCGACCTTCTAGCGTGAGAAGACCTTTTTCTATGATTTTTCAAAGTTTCGCATGTTTATGACGTCACAGTTGGCTGGGGGGAGCGCGTGACGTCATAAACATTCGAAACTTTGAAAAATCATAGAAAAAGATCTACTCATCCAAAAATAGAACGGCTGGTGTCAAAATTCTCAGCATAAGGTCTACTTTCGATTAAAATTTTTTTTTTAAATCAGGCGCTCATTGGAAAATTAAATGGTTTTCTTTGCGATTCCAACATGCTCAGGAAGGCTTTTTGATGGTGTAGAATTATTCTATTATAGAAGCCTTTTTTGGCTCTTAGGCTTCATTATCAGATCAGATCAGTAAGAGCCGTACGTTTGGAGTTGCCAAAAAATTTTTGATGATTTAATCATTTAAATTTTAATGATTTAACATTTAAATTTTTGATGATTTAATCATCATCATAGTCGTGAAAATCAGTATTCACGTCGAGGAATTTATCAGCAGTACTGCTCTGTAATACCACCATTAATTATTTGTACTCCGACCATTCCCTTGGTATTTATATTGTTCCACGTGAGAAAGTTATATAAATGTTTTTTCATTTTTTTCAAATCATACCCTTTTCACTACGGTCCTAAAGGAAGATGACCTCTCGAGTTATCTAGATCGCTATAAACTGTCCTCTAGCACCCTGGCTTAAGGGTTCCCCTTCGCAATATTGCATGTGGATTAGGTCGGAAGAAAAATACGACCCGACTTTTAACGTGAGACTGGACGTCTTCAGACAAATGTCTCGAAGAGACGGCGTTAAAGAGGGGTGCGTAAGACAAATGTGTTAATATAGCCCGCCCGAAGGGACGATCATTGGTAACGATACGTTCTGAGGGTTAAGATGAGGTCTGGGGGAGACTCGGTTTATTATTTTCCGTGATGAACAGATCGAGTTCAATGGGATCGTAAATTGTAGAAATTAAGGAGTCTCAGAAGCCAATCGATGTTCAGCGTCCAATTCATCCAGGTTTGCGTGTGAAAATAACGTGAATATTTGAATGATGAACATAAGAGAGACCATAATTTGGTATAAAGTTCAAGTTCACGATGATTACCCATTCAAATTCCATCTATTTTTTGGCGAAACTGATCGAGGAGGCTGTGGATGTGACGTCACGAGACTTCTTATAGTCATCTGGTGTTTAGATTTGATATCATATGTAGAACTTGTGTTGATATATGTAGAACTCATTTTGGTTCATAATGAAGCATTGGAATTGAGCGAGAATTTTCTTTTAACCTCCCCTGTAAATTTTGATGGTTTAATTTTCAAAGAGCGTAGAAAAAAATGAATAAAAAGTTCTCTGTCGAATACAAAAATTTTTTTCGACCAAAAACTTTCGATGTGAAGTATTGTTTTCTCATTATTTTAAGATGGAATCGTATTTTTAAAATCGAATGAGACCACCCAGATCACTGTAGGACTTGATAGTTGATTTTGAAATTAATCAAAAAACTAGTGGTTCATTCACTTAGTGGTCATATGAAGAAGATTCATCATTGGATTTGTTTGGTTTCTAGTTTACACTGCTCTCGCTGGAGTGCAGTATTTATAACTAGGTCAACTCTCCATTCAAGAAACTTTTATGATCAAATGATTTGCTTGCGAGTCTTCCAAGGTAGCAGAAGCATTGTTGTTACTTTTCAAGTTAATGTCCGATCTTGATGGCATTTTAAGGGATTGTACGGGTTTGCGTGTAGATGGTCCCCTATGAAAAACATTGCCTTTGGATTGGGGATGAGCATCGTTTGGAAACTATTGAATGCCACCATTGAGTAAACTATCAAACTTAACCATTTATTGTGGAAACCATCGGTACTTCGATATTATCGATACTTCTTTGATTAAGTGAGGTAATCCAAGTATTGAATAGGTGCCCAGGATCAAGTATCTTTCTTTGCAATTTGCATGAGACAAATATGAGTGAAACCACTGGTCAACCAAAACATGAAAAAATGCTATTACATTTTTTTCATTTGAAAATACGCGAAAAATGGGATTCAATTGGATATAGAAATGTTGTGTTTGGCGTGTCGGCGAGTGAAGGAGACGACCTTCTCGCTGCGGCGTTTTGACTTTACTTTAACCCCTACTCAACCTAAGAGAGACTGTCCCTATCCTATCATGCAGTACTGTCGCATCGGCGGGTCAGACCCATACCAGCATGCGGAGTACTGGGAGAATCGGGCTAGCCCGTCGACCCCGGCGTTTCAGGGAAACCTACCGGCGGGAAGACGGGATATTTACTTGGTTGAGCCTACAACTTCGAGGAGATACCTTGATGAAGGAGAAGTTGGAGAGCGAAATGAACAAGACGAGAACTGGACTAGATTGGCATACTCGAGCATCCCTGAGTGAGCTTATATACTAGTGTAATTGGTTGAGGGAGAGAGGTGGAAGGGTGACGTCATGCGGCGTTTACTCCCCGTACCTCGTCCCTCCCGTGCAGGTGGTGGCTCACTCAGGGATCCTCTCGTACTTCTTTTTAAGAACTAATACTTAGTTAAATGTGGGTCATAACAAGAAATATCTTGTACTTAAGTTTCCCTCATCTGAATTACTTGAATGGTTGAAGATTTGTCCCATTACAGCTCAGTGTACGGTTAAACAGAACAGATCGCCATTTAACGAACAGAGAAAGACAACCAAACAACTGAATATTTGAATTTGATACTGATACCGAGTGATAACGAATTTTATACTTTAAATTTTAGGGGATTGTGCGGATTGGCGTTCAGGTGGTTCATCTACATCTTCATCGTGTTCTTCAAGTTTCCATTAGATTTTGTTAGAGTTTCAAAGGAGACTCAGGATGGTTCCCTCTAAATATCACCAGTTTTGATAACCTACAATGCACCGTATCATTTGTTCAATCATAATGAATTTGAGGAAACTATGTGTCACACCCACTTTTTTCTTATGGCGAATTTTCAAGTTTTTCAAATTGGGATTATTGGTTTTCTTGGTTCCAAGTTGAGCTTCCTGAGTAACGAAGAACCTTTTTTTAATCGAATGAGACTACACAGAACAATAAAAACCTCTTGATTTGACCATTAGAATCGTATAAAAATCACTGGTTGATGAAGAAATTGAAGAAAATTTCAGAATGGAAGCCATTCAATGAAAATAGAAGCGTTTGGCTGTATACATTTGAATGAGAGATAACACCAATATGAAGCCAATAGAGGGGAAAGAACCGCACAACGAAGCTCATCGGCAACTGTAGAAGGCGAGGGAGGTTCAATTAATCCCGCAGAAGGCTTATCGGAGCAATTAGTCTGAAATCGAGGGGTCGAAAGGGTGAGTTCGGGAAGTTTGAAGGGACCTTTTGTCTCTTGGAAGTGAAACAAGGCACTGAAAACAAGAGGATTATCGTTTGAAACGGAGGGGAGAATATTCGTTTTAGGAATCGCTTTCCAGAGATTTGGTTACCGCGTTGGATTTCACGATGCGAAAACGTGGAATTCCCTTCAGGTGTGTGGAGATGAAAAGGCTATACTAAATGGAAGCTAACCGGGCTGTAAATGGAGAAATCCCTGAAATTTCATCCAGATATACCTAGGTATGCTTGTCTCTGCGGTTTGGTTACCTGGAGTACAGTTGTAGCCAGGTTTGTTTGTTTTGTTACGCCACCATACTACTGAGGCATAGGTGACCATGGGTCTGACAATCACTATATGACCAGGTGGTAACTTTGGGCGTCAAACCCCATGTTTTCCTGAACATTCTGTGACAAGCTCGTAGTACTCAAGCTCCAATGTTCAAATGGATTCTAGGTGCTTCCTTCTTATGAATTTATGCTCCTACAGAACCCAAATATCAAATTTAATTGGAGAACGAGGTCCATATTCGACTTCCATACTCATATTCTTGCTCTTTTTATCTTTTATTCTTGAAAAATCGTTTGTGCTGCTGAACTCAGCTGGTTAGGGTGGCTCAAGGTACATCCATTAGAATACTCACTACACTCCATGATTGAACCTTAGTCAGTTTGGAAGTATTTCTACCATTCCATCAGACATGCTCGCAAAACAATTGGATATTGCTGCCTTCATATCTTGATTGATTCAGACCAACAATAGTCGAATCACAATTAGTCTGGGAAATCAGAAGATAACTTTTAGATTCATAAGCGCCACGGAACATGAAAATTGTGGCGGTTCTTGACTGATGCATTGATTCAGTCTTCATTATGTTCCTTGAGGGCCATCATATTTTGGTGTGTACTTACCTGAATAGATTGATGTAAACCGTCTCGTGTTATGGTCTTTTCTGGGTTGACGTGAAGCCCTTGGTCAGAGCACCAATTTTTGGAAGATATTTAGGGCACCTTGCATTCGCAGTGGATAAATTTTAATTTTCCATGGAATGGATGTTTGTTTTGTTACGCCACCATACTGCTGAGGCATAGGTGACCATGGGCCTGACAATCACTATATGACCAGGTGGTAACTTTGGGCGTCAAACTCCATGTTTTCCTGAACATTCTGTGACAAGCCCGTAGTATTTAGGCCCCATTGTTCTAATGGATTCTAGGTGCTTCCTCCATTTATGCTCCAACACAACCCTCAAACATTTAACTCATTAGAGAACGAAATCCTCACCTCATGAAGTTTGAGCGTTACTTACATTATTAGTAATTTTCCTTCTATTTGTGAAGAAAAAATGATGGTCTTTTCCGGGTTGACGTGAAGCCCTTGGTCAGAGCACCATTTTTGGAAGATATTTAGGACACCTTGCATTCGCAGTGGATAAATTTTAATTTTCCATGGAATGGATGTTTGTTTTGTTACGCCACCATACTGCTGAGGCATAGGTGACCATGGGCCTGACAATCACTATATGACCAGGTGGTAACTTTGGGCGTCAAACTCCATGTTTTCCTGAACATTCTGTGACAAGCCCGTAGTATTTAGGCCCCATTGTTCTAATGGATTCTAGGTGCTTCCTCCATTTATGCTCCAACACAACCCTCAAACATCTAACTCATTAGAGAACGAAATCCTCACCTCATGAAGTTTGAGCGTTACTTACATTATTAGTAATTTTCCTTCTATTTGTGAAGAAAAAATGATGGTCTTTTCTGGGTTGACGTGAAGCCCTTGGTCAGAGCACCAATTTTGGAAGATATTTAGGGCACCTTGCATTCGCAGTGGATAAATTTTAATTTTCCATGGAATGGATGTTTGTTTTGTTACGCCACCATACTGCTGAGGCATAGGTGACCATGGGCCTGACAATCACTATATGACCAGGTGGTAACTTTGGGCGTCAAACTCCATGTTTTCCTGAACATTCAGTGACAAGCCCGTAGTATTTAGGCCCCATTGTTCTAATGGATTCTAGGTGCTTCCTCCATTTATGCTCCAACACAACCCTCAAACATCTAACTCATTAGAGAACGAAATCCTCACCTCATGAAGTTTGAGCGTTACTTACATTATTAGTAATTTTCCTTCTATTTGTGAAGAAAAAATGATGGTCTTTTCTGGGTTGACGTGAAGCCCTTGGTCAGAGCACCAATTTTTGGAAGATATTTAGGGCACCTTGCATTCGCAGTGGATAAATTTTAATTTTCCATGGAATGGATGTTTGTTTTGTTACGCCACCATACTGCTGAGGCATAGGTGACCATGGGCCTGACAATCACTATATGACCAGGTGGTAACTTTGGGCGTCAAACTCCATGTTTTCCTGAACATTCAGTGACAAGCCCGTAGTATTTAGGCCCCATTGTTCTAATGGATTCTAGGTGCTTCCTCCATTTATGCTCCAACACAACCCTCAAACATCTAACTCATTAGAGAACGAAATCCTCACCTCATGAAGTTTGAGCGTTACTTACATTATTAGTAATTTTCCTTCTATTTGTGAAGAAAAAATGATGGTCTTTTCCGGGTTGACGTGAAGCCCTTGGTCAGAGCACCATTTTTGGAAGATATTTAGGACACCTTGCATTCGCAGTGAACAACTTTTCATTTTTCTCGTCGAACCTCCTGGCTACCATGGAATGGATGACTAGGAAGACCTTACGGAAGACATCGCCGTAGGGAACCGAAGACGGCAAGGAGGAAAGAATCGGTCGACAGAAGGCCTCGGAAGAGCGCGAGTTATCGATTTTAAGAGGGTGATAGAGAGAAAGACAGGGTGAGAGAGGACGACCGGTTGGCTGCCTGTTACGCCCTCACCGCCTCTCTAGCGATATGAAGATTTCTGTGTTTACGCTCCGATTTCAAGATTAAAGATAACTTTTTTCATAAGAACCTAAAGAAATTTTAGGTTTTAACCAGAAAACATCTCCAAAGTATGAATGACATCGATGTATCAGTATTAAATATGTAGGTTTCTGGAAAAGCTGTTCTGGTTTTCATGTGTTTCTGGTGTCAGAATGAAATACAATACGTCTTTCAACGCTTTATTTCGTCGGATATGACGATATCAAACTATTACTCCTTGAACTAAGCTATTAGGTTTGAACAAAAAGTGGACTGTATTTTTAGGGTGTTATTCTTTAATGTTATTCCCTTAATTGCAGGAGCTGAAACTTTAAAATTTTCACCTAATCCTTGAAAGGATTTTCGAAATTCATTAGTGCATCAGTCTAGAGAATTGAAAAACTAAAAGATTACCGCTGGAATCATCAAAATCGAACAATAATTGTCTTTATGGGAAAAACCAAACTGAATCAACAGTTTTTCCCGTATTTCTCTGATCGATTTTGATAATTCTAGCGGCAATCTTTTATTTTTTCAATTCCCTAGACTGATGCACCAATGAATTTCGAAAATCATTGAACATTTCAAATTTAGGTACAAATTGTAAAGTTTGAGCCACTGCAATTTAGGGAAATACTGACCCGGAACGAGGAACGAATGGCGACCGACTGAGATCCCCTTAACCTCAACTGCATGCAGGTGGGGTGTCCTTTTCTTGTGGTGAATCCAACAACTTGTGAGCTATTGTATTTAATCATTGGTATAAACTTGGGAATCCACTTCAGGTACGCTTGATGATTTTGGATAACTTTTGGTGAAAGCAAGATCGATGGTAAATGTGCCAAAGATGGCTGACTGGTAATGAATGCAAAATGCAGAATGTTAAAAAGGCTCCAGTGATGGGAAACCAGCTTTTGAGGTTGCAATTTTCTCACAAACACTCACATATAGTTTGACGCTGATTAAATATATAATTAAATTAAGAAAACAATTGTTTATGAGGGTTGTGATAAATTAAATTAACAATTATGACTCAATTGAATGGCAGCATGGATGAAAACAGCATGGAAGTTGAAGACATGGAAGAACAGAATGGAAGTAAAATTATGGAAGTGGCAAAGGTGGATGATGTGAGAGATGAATAAGAAGTAGGAAGATAAGGAGATTTACGTTTTGTTGATATACAACAAGTGATAGTGAAGGTATAGAAAAGGATTTCGGTATCGAACCTAACAATAGGTTTTTGCTTCCGAGTCTACCAGGGTAGTGGAAGCTTTGTTTTCACTTTTCAAGGATGGAAAAAAAAGTTCTCCTAAATCAAAATTTTCACTCGCGTTTTGCTTTTTAGACATTTCTGAACAATTTTGGTTCCGTGTCTGAGTGTCTGTCATGAATTCCTTGTAACGCGCATAACTATACGAAGTTATTGTCCGATTTCTATGAAATTTTCAGGGATTGTGCGGGTTGGTGTGTAGACGGTCCCCTATGAAAATCATCACCCTCGGACTGATAGTAGCCGATGCGCATGCGCGAACGTGAATTACTTGTCACAGCAATAACTTCCACATTTTCTACACGATTTCGATGACATTTTCAGTGATTACGCGGAGTAGCTTGTAGATGGTCCCCAATGAAAATCAAGGCCTTAAAATTTACAGTAGCCTCTGTGCATGCGCAAACGTAAAATCCTCGTAACAGTCGCCCTCCCCGTCATTTCCCCGCTTAATTTCACTATGTGACGTGAGAATCTCAAATCCTATTCATTATCAGGGCCCAATAGTTCAGAGGTAACGCATTGGACTCCCACCCAGGAGTCCCGAGTTCGACTCCCAGCCAAGCCAAGAATTTTTCTGATCCAATCACATCTTTAACCTTTGACACTGTGCTCATCAAACCCTCAGATTCTTACTACTCACTTACATTTTTCATCTGAATTTGATTAAATTTTCAAGGATTGACCAGATTAGCGTGTAGATGGTCCCCTATGAGGGTAGTGAAAGGTACTTAGAGATTGGTGTTTTGAGAATAACTACTACGCATCGGATCGTCTGTACAGGGTGTAAGCCTAACTGGTCTGCAATACGGTACCAGTCGATTCTACAACTAATTTGCAACAAAAAAATGTCTCTTAGCGATTTATTTTTAAACCCTTTGTTTTTGAGTTATTTTAACTTTAAACTTTTTTTTCGTGATTTTGACCTTATATCATTAAATCGGTCATAACTCCGTTGATTAGCTGTGTAAATTACAATTTGAGGATACCGTTGGAAAGAGCATTAAAATTACTATCGGATAGATGCCTTAACTTTTTTTTGAGTCAATGTTTGAGACATGACAACGTCCTCTAAAAAGAAAATTTTACGTAATTTTGGAAACCTTGCATTTTTCAATCGCAAATTGAACTACGAGGATCAACATTTTTTTGAAATGCAAGAACAGTAAAAACTGCGCCAGAATCTCAGCTTTCCAATGGTATAATCAAAACATATTTTACAACCGAATTTAGGGGAGAATTTCGTGTTTGAACGCAGAAAAACGTGCATTTGTTCATCGAAATCGGCGCTCCGTCTAGTCGATCTGAGGGAGAACAGGAGGCCAGAGGCTCTGATTTCGTTTAAAAAATGCACTTTTTTCCGCGTTCAAACACGAATTTCTACCCTAAATTCGGTTGTAGAATATGTTTTGATTATACCATTGGAAAGCTGAGATTCTGGCGCAGTTTTCACTGTTCTTGCATCTTGAAAAAGTATGGGTTCTCGTAGTTCAATTTGAGATTGAAAAAATGCGAGGTTTCCAAAATTACGTAAAATTCTCTTTTTAGAGGACGTTTTCATGTCTCAAACATTGACTCAAAACAAAGTTAAGGCATCTATCCGATAGGAAATTTAATGCTCTTTCCAACGGTATCCTCAAATTGTAATTTACACAGCTAATTAACGGAGTTTCGACCAATTTAATGACATGAGGTCAAAATCACGAAAAAAAAGTTTAAAGTTAAAATAACTCAAAAACAAAGGGTTTTAAAAAAAATTTCTAGGAGACATTATTTGCTGCAATTTAGTTGTAGAATCGACTGGAATCGTATGGCAGACCAGTTAGGCTTACATCCTGTATAATCGGGTTATGGATACGAGGAAGCGATGTGCCACACCCACTTGGCAGACGTTTTAGGTTTAGGATATGGTGAGATGCAGTTTTGGTACGGGGATGATGGAGTGTGCTATGGCAGAGAGCGATAGTGATAGCAGGAATTGAGGTAAGCTGCTGATTGACGTTTTCCTAACATCTTCCTTACGCGTGGACTATAAAAACAACTACTAGATTACAAATTACTAGAGGTGTTTTCCCATGAACGCCGTTTCATATTTACTAACATTTACTTCATCTCCCAAAGATGTCCAAAATGAACTCGTGTTTCGTTTGTTATGAACAATTTGGCAAAAAGCCGGCAAATTTGCCGTGCTAAAAATTTTGAGTTTATTACAATAATAGGTTCATTATCTTCGAAAATTTGGTTGTAGGACTGTAAGATTGGTTTCTATTGGCGGAGGCCACATCGGACCGTGTTTAGTTTTTATTGTATCCGTGAAAACTTCGTTCTTTCACTCTCCTGCCGCCTGATTGTTATTGAGAGTTATTTTGGTTTCCACCAGCTTTCTCCTCGTTACGACGTCCTCGTCGAAGCTAAAAGGAATTGCGCAAAGAGGGTCCGAGTCTGATTTCTGTCCAATCGGACTCGGTCACGTGCGGCGCAAAGGGATTTTCCAAGGGCTCCAGTGGATTTTCGAAAACCGTGGCGATTGTAATGACTGCAAATCTGGCTGTTACTTAAATGGATACCTCGAATAAACTTAGTGAATTCAATACTGATAAAAAGTTGACTTGATTTCCTAGCATCTACTGAAGTGAAGAGGATTCTGAAGTAATTTAATTCTCAAAATTCACAGTCATCACTCAAGGCTGAGGAAATCCTCAAATAGGCGATGAGGAACGCACCATGCTCAGCGCTATGTCGAGGAAATCCTTGAGGAAATGCTCAGCGTGGTACTCACATCCCAACACGACGTCTTGACCTCGACTCAAAAGTAGCAGAATGCCGAGGAACGGAAAAGGTCCCTTGAGCATTTCCACAAAACTTTTTTTAACAATCGGGTTGAGTCTACTTTTTCCAGTTTTCCGTAGTCAGAATCCGTACATAATGTCTCGAGGACATTGGAAGGTTGGTAACTATTACGTGATTATTATTAATACCAAATTTGTTGTTGACTTCGAAGTGGAACTGAATCAGCAGCAACCTCTTACGAAAAGCCGATGATAATTAACGAGACAAATTTTGATGATATCAAGCCGGCCCGAAACTATGTAACAGAATGAATAACGTGAATATACACAATGAAACTGAGGATCTGCGGCACTTTATCCTCCTCTCGCCATAAATCTTGTCTTTTTAGGACATCCCACAGTGGGCGTCCTTATGCGATTGATCTGGGTTGGAGGAGGACAACACTCAACAGAAAAATAAAAAAAATAACCACACACTAATCCATTTTAGACCATTCTGAATCCGAATCCGCGAATAAAACAATAGGTGAATGTCTGTGTGTGTGTGTGTGTGTGCGTGACAAAATCTTGTGTATTCTGCCCAGGCCTCAGTTCTCAACCGATTTTCGTGATAATTTTTTTATTCGGCGTGGAAATGTATCTAGATGTGCACTACGTCGCCAGAATTTCGAATTTTACGTTTTAAAGGGGAGGGTTAATACTCAAAAAACGTGCGTTTTTGGGCATAATCTTGTGTAACTACTCTGCCGAGGCCTCAATTTTCAACCGATTTTAGTGGTAGAAAGAGAATTTATTTATTCAGATTCGGAGATTTCATGGTAGAAAGAGAATTTATTCATCCAGATTAAGAGATGTTTGGTAGAAAGAGAATTTATTCATTCAGATTCAGAGATTTCATAGTAGAAAGAGAATTTATTCATTCAGATTCAGAGATTTCATGGTAGAAAGAGAATTTATTCATTCAGATTCAGAGATTTCATGTTAGAAAGAGAATTTATTCATTCAGATTCAGAGATTTTTGGTAGAAAGAGAATTTATTCATTCAGATTCAGAGATTTAATGGTAGAAATAGAATTTATTCATTAAGATTCAGAGATTTCATGGTAGAAAGATAATTTATTTATTCAGATTCAGAGATTTCATGGTAGAAAGATAATTTATTCATTCAGATACAGAAATTTTTGGTAGAAAGAGAATTTATTCATTCAGATTCAGAGATTTCATGGTAGAAAGAGAACTTATTTATTCAGATTCAGAGATTTCATGTTAGAAAGAGAATTTATTCATTCAGACTCAGAGATTTTTGGTAGAAAGAGAATTTATTCATTCAGATTCAGAGATTTAATGGTAGAAATAGAATTTATTCATTCAGATTCAGAGATTTCATGGTAGAAAGATAATTTATTCATTCAGATTCAGAGATTTCATGGTAGAAAGAGAATTTATTCATTCAGATTCAGAGATTTCATGGTAGAAAGAGAATTTATTCATTCAGATTCAGAGATTTTATGGTAGAAAGAGAATTTATTCATTCAGATTCAGAGATTTCATGGTAGAAAGAGAATTTATTCATTCAGATTCAGAGATTTCATGGTAGAAAGAGAATTTATTCATTCAGATTCAGAGATTTCATGGTAGAAAGAGAATTTATTCATTCAGATTCAGAGATTTCATGGTAGAAAGATAATTTATTCATTCAGATTCAGAGATTTCATGGTAGAAAGAGAATTTATTCATTCAGATTCAGATATTTCATGGTAGAAAGAGAATTTATTCATTCAGATTCAGAGATTTCATGGTAGAAAGAGAATTTATTCATTCAGATTCAGAGATTTCATGGTATAAAGAGAATTTATTCATTCAGATTCAGAGATTTCATGGTAGAAAGAGAATTTATTCATTCAGATTCAGAGATTTTTGGTAGACAGAGAATTTATTAATTCAGATTCAGGAATTTTTTGGTGGTAAGAGAATTCATTTATTCAGATTCAGAGATTCCATGGTAGAAAGAGAATTTATTCATTCAGATTCAAAGATTTTTGGTAGACAGAAAATTTATTAATTCAGATTCAGAAATTTTTTGGTAGAAAGAGAATTCATTTATTCAGATTCAGAGATTTCATGGTAGAAAGAGAATTTATTCATTCAGATTCAGAGATTTTTTGGTAGAAAGAGAATTCATTTATTCAGATTCGGAGATTTCATGGTAGAAAGAGAATTTATTCGTTCAGATTCAGAGATTTCATGGTAGAAAGAGAATTTACTCATTCAGATTCAGAGATTTCGTGGTAGAAAAAGAGAATTTATTTATTCAGATTCAGAGAGTTTTGAAAGAAAGAGAATTTATTTATTCACATTCAGAGATTTCATGGTAGAAAGACAATTTATTCATTCAGATTCAGAGATTTTGTGGTAGAAAGAGAATTCATTTATTCAGATTCGGAGATTTCATGGTAGAATGAGAATTTATTCGTTCAGATTCAGAGATTTCATGGTAGAAAGAGAATTTATTCATTCAGATTCAGAGATTTCGTGGTAGAAAAAGAGAATTTATTTATTCAGATTCAGAGAGTTTTGAAAGAAAGAGAATTTATTTATTCACATTCAGAGATTTCATGGTAGAAAGACAATTTATTCATTCAGATTCAGAGATTTTTGGTAGAAATTTATGGTTGAACTTTGAATTCACCTAGAATTCATTCTACCACGCTCACATAATATTTAGGTGCCCTTTCAATTTGACATGAATAAGAAGGTGGAAAATTTGAAAAAAAAAATGTGTAATAATTATACCTATTATTATATTATAGGTATATAATAAATATACAACTTGAAATTTATTATGAAATATGACATTGGTTGAAAAAATTAATGAATTTTACTGGAAGAAGGTGTAGGAGTTGAGTGAAGGGACGGGTTGTCTCTGAGCAACGTGCTCAGAATTGGTGGCAATCACCGTAATTAACCTCAGCTGTTCGAATCCCCTTTCGTAACTCCCTTTGAGGCTCGTGGTGATAAAAAGAGGCCACCTCTCCAGGAGCGCCGTAACGTAGAGAATGGAGGGGGGGGGGGGTCCATTCAAAAAACGCTCCCGCGCCGCATTCGGCGGCAAAGAGGTCACAACAACAACAATGCCGCGCCGAAATCCCCTCCCCGAAATGGACAATGCGGTGCCGCGAACAACGGTGACGGGGGGTCCTCGCAGCTTTCGCGGCACGTAGGGGGGGAGGACGGCCGGGACTTGTCTGCGCGGCACGTGTTGCTTTTGTTCGAGTAGACCGTCCCCTCTCTTCTCGTTTACCCCTCTTTGTCGCTCATTATATCACCTCATCACTCATTACGCCTCTTCTCTATAACTTGTCAAGTGGGTGTGGCACATGGCTCTCTCGTATTCATAACACTCGTACCATCCAATGCACAATGAAAACGTCTGCCAAGTGGGTGTGGCACATAGCTTCCTCGTATCCATAACCCGAATGCATAGTAGTTAATCTCAAAACATCAATCTCTAAGTACCTTCCTCTACCCTCACAGGGGACCATCTACACGCTAATCTGAACAATCGTGAGAAATTTCGTCGAAATCGGATGGACAATGTAGAAGTTATGGCTGTTACAAGAGATTCACGTTTGCGCATGCTCAGCAACTACTATTCGTCTGTATAGATCCCTCCCTACCAACCGTAGGTACCTACTACCTACTAGGGCATATTTGGGAATTTCAACCCTTCATTTCTATTTTTTTTTTTTTTAATATATTTATTTCCATATTTAAGTAGGTACAAAGTAAAATAGACAATTCAATCAAATACAGATTCAGTGGTAGGTATAAAATAAAAATAAAAATTTCTGGAAATTAATCCCCAATATGGACGTTGGTGTCCGTGCTAGGGGATGAATCTGTTACCTAGTCAAAAATATTTGTTTTTTATCGTATTTTTTTATCTTGTGAATGAGTTTTTACAACGAAATTTGCTAGTGACCTAACAAACAGATGAGAAGAAGCTGAAAATACGTATCTAATGAGCTAAGGACATTTCTCTTCTTAGAACTTCCTGAAACTTTTTTTTTCTGAGCTGCAGAGGACTTCCTACAGTAAGCTTAGGTAAAATTTATTTAGTTCTTTATTCTCTTTTTTTGAACTAGCTGAAACTAATTTTTTTTTAGATCGGTTGGTAATCTATTGAAAGATAATATGCCTCTGTAAACATAATTGTTTTGCGCGAGGGTCGTTCTTAGTTTAGGCATCTTTAAATTGAGAAGGTTTTTGGATCTGGTATCTGCTGCATGTTGCGGAATCAAGAACGATCCATCTCTTATGAGCTGCTTGATCCTTAGCACTTCAGCTATTTTGAGGAATGGTAGTACTTGAATCTCTTTGAATAATGGTGCTGTATGATCAAGAAATTGTGCATTACATATTTTCCTCACTAGTGCTTTTTGGACAACAATCAATTGATCAAATGCGGTCAAATAAGCACCACTCCAAGCGGGGAGACAGTAGATGAGGACGGATTCTACTAATGCAACATACGTAATTTTTATCAATTTTTTGCTAAGGATATTTTTGAGCTTGGAGAAAACATAGAGCAATTTTCGCAGTTTTTTCGTAGTTTTGACAATTTGCCTATGCCATTTCAAATGCTGATCGAAATAAACCCCTAAGTATTTGGCTTCCTTGACTCTAGTTAATTCATCACAAGACGAGCATTGTGAACCGTCACAGGATGCCTTATGAACATTTAGCCTCAAGTTTTCAGGAATTATTCGTGCATCAACTCCAAATGGCACAAAGATTATTTAATTGGTTTATAATTAATAAGATAAATAATAAATAGTTAAATAATTAATAGATAAATAATTAATTTATTATAAGATATTTAATTGGGTTCAACCCAATTGGGTTCAACCCAATGGGTTGAAATTTCCAAAAATGCCCTAGTAGGTACCTACGGTTGGTAGGGAGGGATCTATACAGGAGGGTGATCTATACAGAAAATAATAAACCTTTGGGCAATGATTTGCAGCTTTTTTATTATCTACCAACTTTTTTTTACCTTTTTTTTACCTACCAACTTTTTGCTTCCGAGTCTACCAAGGTAGAGGAAGCTTTGTTTTCACTTTTCAAGGACGAAAAAAAAAAGTTCTCCAAAATCAAAATTTCCACTCGCGTTTTGCGTTTTAGACCTTTCTGAACAATTTTGGTTCCGTGTCTGTGTGTCTGTCTGTCTGTCTGTCATGAATTCCTTGTAACGCGCATAACTATACGAAGTTATTGTCCGATTTCTATGAAATTTTCAGGGATTGTGCGGGTTGGTGTGTAGACGGTCCCCTATGAAAATCATCATCCTCGGACTGATAGAAGCGACTGCGCAGGCGCAAACGTGAATTCCTTGTAACGGCCATAACTTCTACATTTTCCATCCGATTTCAATGAAATTTTCAGGGATGTTACAAATTAGTATTTAGATGGTCCCCTATGAAAATCATCACCTTCCGACTGATAGTAGCCACTGCGCATGCGCAAACGTGAATTTTCTTGTAACGGCCATAACTTCCACATTTCCTACCTGATTTCGATGAAATTTTCAGGGATGTTACAGATTAGTATTTAGATGGTCCCCTATGAAAATCGCCACCTTCGGACTGATAGTAGCCGCTGCGCATGCGCAAACGTGAATTCCTTGTAACAGCCATAACTCCACATTTTCCGTTCGATTTCAATGAAATTTTCAGGGATGTTACAGATTAGTATTTAGATGGTCCTCTATGAAAATCACCACCTTCGGATTGACAGTAGCCACTGTGCATGCGCAAACGTGAATTCCTCGTAACAGCCATAACTTCCACATTTTCTACCCGATTTCGTTGACATTTTTAGGGATTACGCGGATTAGGTTGTAGATGGTCCCCACTGAAAATCAAGGCCTTAAAATTTACAGAATCCTCTGCGCATGCGCATACGTAAAATCCTTGTAACAGCCATAACATTTACATTTTTCATCCGAATTTGATGACATTTTCTAGGATTGACCAGATTAGCGTGTAGATGGTCCCCTGTGAGGGTAGTGAAAGGTACTTTAAGATTGGTGTTTTGAGATTAACTACTATGCATCGGATCATCTATATAATCGGGTTATGGATACGAGGAAGCTATGTGCCACACCCACTTGGCAGACGTTTTTTTTACTTTCCAACTTTGTTTACCTACCAACTTTTTTTACCTACCAAATTTTTTTTACTTACCAAATTTTTCAACACGTCTACAAAATTTTTCAATCTTCATTGATATTCTAGGGACCAAAACTTGGTTGGCCTTACAAAGTAATCACATACCTCGTGTAATGTTCCACATTTTTAATGAGATCCATTAAAACCCCGCAATACACTCTTTGTCTTCAAAGTCTGCCAACCACCCATTTTTGCAATTTCGGATTTGATGAGATCCACTGAAGCCCCGGTGTCAAACAATGCTACCACCTTCATCCCATTTAACAATATTGGTTTCGTTATAAGCTGCGAAAAATTGATATTCCCACAGTAGTACGAAAAACTGTTGAGATCAAGAAATGAGGCGCATGCGCAATCTGTGGTTTCTTTTTCGTTGATGTCTGCATCATTTCCCTGACTTTCCTTTTTCAGCTTAGGACTGAGTTTCTGAAGAGCGGTACGAAGTTGTTCTTCTGAGGTGATATCGACCATGGATAACTCATCCTGCATTGATTCAGGAAGGCCCAGAACCAACATTATGCCCATAGCTCTACATGAAATCTTACCATAAGCCAGATTCAATAAGATTTTCTTATCATAGTAGTATTCCATAAGGGAACCACCCGTGTATCGTTTTTCATTGGCAATTTTGGCCAAATAGACAAAATTTTGATTGAAAGCATTCAAAAAAGCTTCCTTCTAAGAGAGCCATTTCCTTTCAGGGCCCTCCGATAGAAAACTGAAAAACCATTTTTCAGCAACACTATTCGGTTCGAAGTTTGAAACCAAATTTACGATCTTCAAGTTGTCTTAATTCCACTTATTAATAACACTCACCCTCTCGTACAAGGACATCCAAATAGTAGGGTCGTAATTAGTACCGCTGAATATAGGTATTTTCATTTCCGTTGATGGAGCACAGAGCTCACTTGGAGCATCACTGACCGACGAAGTTACATTCCGCATTATTTGCTGGAAAAATCCATCGAATTATCGAAACCCGTAACCTGTCCCGGAGTGATTAAACATATACGATACATACAGATACCGACTGCGCCAAAATGTAATATCCAACAGAATTAATAAGAATATAACTTGAATTGTATTTTCTGTAATAAGAACACGGACACATTTCAAGGTAGAAAATTAATCTGTCTTTATTCTCTTCAAACAAACACTTATCATAACACATGAATTTATCATCGGTTGTTATGGGATTAGAGAGTCAATGATGTTGGGTCTCATTACACCTCGCTACACCTTTACAATTTTTTAAAAGCAAGGAAGCAATAATACGTAGCTTTTCAAATTCGAGGCTCCCATGCCGCTAGAAATGTTATGGCAGAGGGGGGGAGGGGGGCACTGTTTCTTACTTAAAATACTGAACAAATTAGGCACATTGAGTGAAACTCAACTCGCTTACCTATTGGTTAAAATTGACCTAATGCTTCAGGGGACGTCCCCTGGAATGCATGCAATACTTAATAATTAATACAAAATGTGTTTTAAAATTATTGTCTCTTTTGAAACGATGTTGCCAATCTACTCACTGAGCTGTGAGTAACATACACAAACCTTCGAAAGCCCAAGGAGACCAGACTAATTGAATAGGATCTCCCAGACACACACCCTCTCACAACCAGACGTCGGCTAATCAAGGTGATAGCCTTAGAAAAGTACGGGCGTAAGGGGGACTTCTCCCCTCTCAAAATGGGTATTCCGGGTAATTGCTTCCTCGAGTGGAGGAGGGCGTCCTTTAAGGGTCTTTCCTTAATGTAAGGATGGGGTTGTAACTAAGGTGAGACAACTGGAGTTCGGAACTAGACTTCCAGTAAATTCTGGCCGAAGGGGAATTAGTTTCTGACTCTGACTTGAGGCATCAAGGACTTCTGAATCTATTAAGGTTGTGTCCCCGATTTGAATATTATTTTGCTTGATAGCGGGAAGTATTCCAATATATCAACAAGCACTGGAGCGTAAAAAGATAAGAATGAGGAAGGCAGAGGCAATATCCATAGTAATATCCTCTCAATGCGCTGAATGGTATTTCAGTCAATTTTTTTATTTATTTTTTTTTTTCAAAAGAGTATGTCTCAGGAATAACGGTAATCGGGCCTGTTCGTCGAGAAAATGTTTTTAAAAAATCAGAGAAGCTAAGGAAAGTTGAAGATTTGAATGGTGTGACGTAGCTAGCCAATCGTGACGTAGCTAGCCAACTGTCTTTGAAAAAAGTATCCATGCACAGAAACCCTTGGAGGACCTCTTAGATACTACAAAATATTACTCACACACGCGCGTGGCGTAGTCCGCGGCATAGTCCTTGCCTAGTGTGTGTGCATTTATAGCAGCCCGCCTTTTTCAAACGTGTGATCTCTTTAATTAATTTTTCTACCACATGTTATAGTATCATTGGGCTTAAAGTTGTAGTATACAGGTTTTCAAGGGTGCTGAATTCAAATTTGAGGTCAAAAACCTGAATTTCTGACCCACCGAAATACCCCATTGTAAACTAGCCTGAACGCTTTGGCACTACATCCGGGGCGCCTCGCAGCCGACCTTCCAGAGAAGTGCTTGAATTTTCTATCCACAAACCTCGGCGTCTGGACCCAGACCTACCGGTGGGAGGTGGAACATTTACCTAGTGAAGCCTACTGTTCTGGAGAGGTCCCTAAGGGGAGCTAAAGGCTCGGCGCCTGGGGCAAACCGTTACCTCGGAGGAACTGGGCTGTAGGTAAGACAAGAAATGATAAGTCAGATAGACGAGGTGAGGGGAGAGTGGAAAAGAGGTGACGACAGATGACGTGTTCTTTCCCTTCCTCACCTCATCAGTGTTGGTGATGACTCATGCCACTCTGGGATTTCCTACACGTCACTTTATTGGAGAACTAACAAACATAGATGTATGACATTACATAGACCATCCGTAGGTGGGAAGCAGACCTTGTCTGTGAAACTCGTGGAAGGTGGACAGCCCTCATAATGGGGTATTTCGGTGGATCGGAAATTCAGGTTTTGGTTTATTATTTTCAATAATGAACCTTTGGGATAGACCAAGAAAAAGAAATTTTTAACACCCCCTCAAAATTTGATGGTTTACGTTTCAAGGTACGTAGAATCCAAAAATCGAATAAAAATTTGGCCGTCTGTCCGCCGTACACCATCCGCCGTCCGCCGTACGCGGCACTTTTGCCACTTAGCATTGACTGATTTTGATGAAATTTGGTATGTAGGGTCCTTCTGGGGTCTGGTTGTGCCCCGAAGATTTTGGTTGAGGTAGGTCACTTCTAAGGGTTTCAAAATCAATTTTGAAATTTTGAAAACGCCCTAACTCAAAAAATTTTGATATAAAGGTATTGTTTTTCCTTCAATTTAAGATTCTATAGAGTTTTTAGAATTTTTTGAGACCACCCGGAGCTCTATAGGACAAACCGTTCGCTCACTACGAGAATTTAAAGTTTGAACGTACGATAAATCAGATACACGAGTGTGAATCGCAAAAGAGGCCTAATCTCCGTTCAAATTAAAGCTGACCGAAATGCGATCGATGTTTTTCTTCATGTTGGATGGTTGGTGGCTTTACAGACGAATGATCTATATAGAAAAATAAAAAAAATAATAAACCATTGTGTAATAATTTGCAGCGTTTTTGACCTAAAATTTGGTCTACCTCAGATTAAAAATAACAATAAACAGTTTTTCCTACCTAGGCGCACACCCTATTCCTTACGACTACAAAAACGTTAGATAGGTACAGAATTTAAGCTCGACAGATAGGTACTACCTTTTCTATTAGGTACCTATTTATAATATTATTTTTAAAATAACTTACTTAAAAGCTCTTTTCTTCTTATTCTTGCTGAGTCAGTCATTTGGCATGAAGATCGGTTTAGAGGGGTGTTCAAACATCGATGTGGCACCACTTCAGGTTTGAGCTTCAATCTTGTAGTGCTTGTATAAGCACGGTAATCGGAGGTATTCCTAAACCTACCCAAATTATTAGAGACTCAATGGTTCACCTACCAACTAAGTTCCATTAGCAGGTGTTGGGAAGGAATCGCCAGTTTCCGTTCCCGATAATGGAAAGATACATTGAGAATAATAAATATAACTCGTAAATTAAGTACCAACCTCGAAATGATCTTCGCAAACGTACATTGTAGACGACATCGATAAATTCACTCGGGCGATGGCGAACCAAGCTTCCCGTTTTTGGGTTCCTTGGGCACGGATACCATTACTTTTCCGTCTGCATCACATGATGCACATTTTGGAAAAATACACTTTTTCATTCTTCACCACTTTTTGAACACTAACAACAAGTTTTACACAAGCACGATGAATAATGTTAGAATTGGATTGGCGAATGGATGGATTAGATAGGCGGGATGAGATTTGCGCCAAAATTTCATCAAAATCGGTCAATGCTAAGTGGCAAAAGTGCCGCGTACGGCGGACGGATGGCCAAAATTGTATTCGATTTTTGGATTCTACGTACCTTGAAAAAGCCATCAAATCATCTTGTAAAAATCTTGAAAATCATCTTGAAAAATCATCATCTTGAAAAAACCATCAAATTTTGAGGAAGTGTTGAAAAAATCTTAAAAATCATCTTGAAAAATCATCATCTTGAAAAAACCATCAAATTTTGAGGGGGCGTAGAAAAAATTTTTGAGGGGGTTGAAAAATCATCATCTTGAAAAAACCATCAAATTTTGAGGGGGTGTTGAAAAAATCTTAAAAATCATCTTGAAAAATCATCATCTTGAAAAAACCATCAAATTTTGAGGAAGTGTTGAAAAAATCTTAAAAATCATCTTGAAAAATCATCATCTTGAAAAAACCATCAAATTTTGAGGGGGGGTAGAAAAAAGTTTTGAGGGGGTTGAAAGATCATCATCTTGAAAAAACCATCAAATTTTGAGGGGGTGTTGAAAAAATCTTAAAAATCATCTTGAAAAATCATCATCTTGAAAAAAACCATCAAATTTTGAGGGGGTGTTGAAAAAAAATTTTCTTGGTCGATTCCAAAGGTTCATTATTGAAAATAATGAACCAAAATTGGCTTTGATGGTGCTTCCCCATTCTAACTTAATCCAGAGTTATCTATAGGTATCGCGTTACAATGTTCACTGTGATTAATTTCCACTGACCCCCATCCCAAATTATTACCCTCATTAAAGTACAGAAACAAGTTCGTTTTGTGACTTAATCCAACTATTTTTTTTTCTCGTTAATCTCAAGACTGGTTCACCCCTTTCAAAATACGAAATCCTTAAGTAAGACACGCAATAAAGTCGGAAGCAAATGGTAGGAAAGTCATTACGTCGAGTCTCAACCCCGAGGTGTAATAGCACGGTTTACTGAGCAAATTACAAAGTCATCCAATAAGACGGTTCCCCTCTCCCTTCATTTTCTCGGAGTTATTACTCGGTTTTCTCAACGAATTGAGTCGTTTCCTGAAGAATTCGTAGATGCCACGGTCGATATTACGTCGATTATGTCGATATTACGGAGCCAAAACCACGTGGTTTTCAATTTTCAAACTTCAGTAGTTTACATGATAATGCCACATGGGTTTGGTTAATTTTGAATCCACTCAGAGTCAATAATATTCAGTTCTATTGCTTTAAATAATTGGGTTGAAATAGAAGAAATATAATACGATTATTTACCAGTAAAGTGTTGATTCTTGCTTGGTTCTGTAGGGATGTAACAACAAACTGTCTCATAGTATGAAAACTTCGATAAAAAATACTAGAAAAAGGCTGATTCGATGCTTATAAGGCAGGAATGGAAATTATTTCAAACTTGGGCTGAACAGCTGTCGGATTTTGATATTCAAGGTAAAATTCAGCTTCCAAAAACTGGGTTTAAAGGTGGTTATGAAGAATCCTTACTGATTTGTCTGTTGTTAATATCGTTATTTATTAATTTTCAGGTATCTTCACTGAGGCAATTGGCATAAGACTGATCTGGCGGTAAGCCTAGTTTTTATTCTGTTAGTTTCTGTACACCATAGGGCTACCACTCAGAGCGATAATGGTCAACCAGTTGGGAATAATATTAGGATGTACAATCTCTGATACAATCCCATCATGCCTACGTAACACTACAAAATACTACCTTACAGTTGCTAGTGGTCCCACTTAGTTTCAGGAAAGTGATGTAACTGAGGTATTTGAGAACATCACATCCTTTTGAAAGATGGTGTTTTGGTCCGGTCATTTGTAGATCCATTAAACTTATCCAACAAAATATATTAATACATCTATTGATACTGACAACTGCTTGGAGACAGATTGGAGGTTGTTGGGATAAGATTTCAAAACCTCATTCAGCTTCCATGAAAACTCATAGACCCGAATTATTCGTCAAGAAGATTCATAAATAATCACAAAATTCATTCATATTTGTATAACTGGATTTGACAAACTACCCATGTGTAGTTAAAATTTCATCCCTTGTAGACTGCTTGGAAGCAGAACAAATAGAATGGAAAATGTTGGGATAAGATTTCCAAACCTCAATCAGCTCCTGTAAAAACCCGAAATAATCATCAAAAATTGTCCTAAATAATCACAAAATTCATTCATATTTGTGTAAGTGGACTACTATTTTGTTGAAATTTAAACTCCTACAACAGTTTTCATTTCTTGGAGGATGTTAATTAAAAAGCTCATAAGAAACGTTGAGCTCGTGGAGTATTCACCAAAACATTGGGAATTCATTTATGGTAGTCCTTTTTATAAACATTGCATTCAAATTTGAACTTTTCAAATCATGATGATGTCTTCTGATTGTTCATGCAGTTCAAGTAGTTTTGTTTGGTTGTGATTTCCATCAAATCCAATGTAATGTTTTGAGAAGTAGGTACATAAAACTACTGAAGAATGACCACTCCAAACTTATCGATCTTGATTTCCACACGACCCATAATGGGATATGAGCCCCCTTGGAAGGGCTGTTCCTGACTGAAAGGGAGGTAGCAATATGAACAGCGATGGTGGGTCTTTCTGCTTGTGACGTCACCCGATGTCCATCAGGATCCCTACCAAAGACCTGATCACGATGAATTTGTTGGGGACTGTCCTTCAGGTCAGCCCCTAACTACCCACAAAGTTCGTATTGTCAGGGCCTAAGGATATCTTCTTCATTTCAATTGACTCAAATATCCTGAGTTACATTTGATGCAAAAACAAAGACTTCGAGAACTTCATTTTTAAAATAATCATGGTGATTGTCGGCCATAGTTTTAAAACGATATCCTATATGAGGAGGATTCCGGTAGCTGGTTAAATATCCCTTGCAATCGCTGTAGAATTCTCTGACTTTGGTTGACTGGTTTATTTATCAATCTGCCCATACATTAGGGCCATTTGGCCCTCTCTACCATGATGACAGAAAACTAAATTACAAAACTTAATCAAAAAATAATCTTTCCTTCTTCTCAGTTAGTGACAAAACTAGTAAAAATGATAAAGTGAGCTAGCCTTAAACTTTTTTTTTAAACATGTGATAAAGTATATGCAATGTATATGTATATGTAATACAATTTCAACAATTACTTTTTAATTTTTTTCTTAAAACTCTTTACACTCGATGCTTGCTTAAATATTTCACTAAAATCGTTGAACGACCGTACGGCCTGTACATAAAATGATTTCTCATAAAATTTTGTTTTATGAAATGGTACTATGAGACGGTTTTCTCTAGTCTCATACTTATTCACCTCCCAATTATATGTAAATTGTTCTCTTAAATACAAGGAGTTATCAAATTTCAATATTTTGCACAATGTTACTCCCAGTCTATATAAACGCCACTCTTTAATCTTGAGCCATCCTATTCTTTTATAATATTCGGTTACGTGGTCCTACTTATTAATTTTTGTAAATAAACCGAATACATGCATTTTGTGCACGCTGAAGCCTTTCTATTTTTTGGCCCGACATGTCTATGTACGCCAAACTGGCGTAGTCCATGAGAGGGAGAAACAAAGATTTGGTCAGCCATAAGGGAATTCTTAGTCGTCTCACTGGCTACGTGTATTTTCTGGTTTTCAGGAGTGACTGTTGTATGTTGTATGCCGTTTATCTTATATGTTTGATTGTTATTGTCTAAGATTTTGACTAGATCCCCATCACCTATCACAACATACCGACATCCTAAGTCGCATTGCTCGGCTCTGAGTGGGCGTTGCCTATGACGTCATCAATCTTTCGTCCGTACAATGCACAAAAGGAAGGGGAGAGATGAAAGGAATGGGGAGACCGTACGGTAGAAACAGGGGGAGGGAACGGAGGGTGCGAAAAAGGCATTAGATTGGACGAGTATTGACGAACGAGGTCCAAAATAGGGGAGCGAAATGGAGAATTAAAGCGTCGAAGAGGGGTTTGGGGAAAGAGGTAGTGTCGAAGGGAGAAGAGAGGAGAGATGGGTGGGAGGAAAAAAGACGGGTTGGACGAAGAAGAAGGAATTGGGGGGATGAGATAGCGCAGGAACATCTGTTTAACATGTAAATAAATCGAGGGGGGGGGGGGTTCCTGGTGGAAGGGAAACGTTAACACTCTATTCTGACTTGGTGTTGTTCCGAACGAATTTACTAAAATTGGACTGACTTTAATTTACTTGCAATTTACTCTGACGAAAAAAAGTGAGTTGAGGAGTTGGTTCGTCACCTGCGGCTTAAAAAAAAAACGTTGAAACGACAGAGGTGAGGGCAATCACTGTAGCACGAAACCAATAATTGTTAATATTGAATGTGGTAATCAATAAGTAAATTGAGTAGAGTTGTATACCAGACTGGTTCTGGTTCTGACCTCTAGAGGGCCTTATATACGAGACTAGGCTATACAACGGAGATATAGGTAGGCGAAACGAAGTGAAGTTGGCGCCAGCCATCTCAACTTACAGCTCTTCCAGTCTAGGTCTAGGATCTGAACAAGACAACTTTGGTTTTTGATTCGTTCAGACGCAGGTCGTTACTCGCAATTCATCGATGCAAATTATGGAACTTCGACTGCAGTCTGTTCTGGCAATCCTCCAACGAGCGACCTCTTACCAAAAAGTTGGTGTCATCGGCAAATTTGACGACCATCGATTCATCACCTCCAAGCAGCCGTGGCAAATCATTCACAAGAATGAGAAAGAGAGTGGGACCAAAAACACTCCCTTGAGGGACTGAACGCGAAATACTATGTTCAGTAGATAGTCTTTGCCCGTCCTCACACTCAATCCTCACCCGCCAGAGCCTGTGCGAGAGGTACCACCAATTCTTTCCAGCTTCGACAGCAGCACCACGTGAGAAGCAAGGTCAAAGGCTTTAGCAAGATCAACGAAGCATCCAACAACAAATGTCGGTATAATTTGACGAAGTGTGTGCTGAGCTGGTTGAGCGTTGTTTGCTCCATGAAGCAGAAGACCTCAGCTGAAGGAGCTGCTGTGATGGTGATCGAAGATCACATGGTCTTAAGGAAGAGGTCTCTGAGGGAACAGATTTGACCAATATTGGTGAGGTCCAGATAGAAGAGATACCGTACTGAGTCGATATGAGGCAGAGTTTTAAAACTAGACTGGTTAGTGTTTAAACTCGTGAGGGCCTTATATAATTCTGAAATACTGGGCTTGACTTGGGAGAAACAGGCGAAACCAAGGGAACTTGTCGTCAACCATCTCAACCTGCCAGCTCTCGATAGGACGCACATCTGGTGGTTTATTGTGAAATATGCTTATTAGGAGGAGGTAACGACAGGATACTTCCATAGTTTTCTTCCAAAGTACGAAAATAATTTTGAAAAATATCCCCAAAATCAAAATTTCCACTGGCATTTCACGTTTTAGACCTTTCTGAAAAATTTTGGTCTGTGTGTGTGTGTGTGTGTGTGGTACTATCAGTCGGTTTGGGTGCTAAAACTGCACGAAGTTACAGTCGGATTTCAAAGACATCAGGGATTGTAAATGGTACGGATGGTCCCCTATGAACGCCATTGCCTCCGGATTGAAAGCAGGCTTTGAGCAGGCTCGTAAAATCCTTGTAAAAGGCATAACCTCCACGAATTCACTCCAATTTAGACTGGCCATTGACTGAATAATAAGGAAAGGATCGTGGGAGGAGTTGTGGTTACCCTCTGGTATCTGATTGCGGTTGTGGTCGTCTTTGTCCCAAGTTTAAATTGGTTGTCAAGTGAGAAAGCTCCAATAAAGCCTTGTCTCACCCCACATCGATTATCTGATAATTGTATACATAAAACGACGATATCCTATCTTAGTATGCGTTTTCGTTTTTGGCGTCTTTACCGTCGAAGAAGGACAAAATAATTTGGGTCTTCCAAAATCAAACTTTCTACTTTCATGTAGGGTTTTAGAGCTTTCTGTACAACTTTGGTCCCTTGCCTGTCTGTCGTTCTCCTGTCAATCCTTGGGGGTCTCTTATGAGTTTAACACGAATACAGGGTGTCCGAGGAAGATAAGGCCAAACTTCAGTGGTCGATTCTACAAGGTATTTCCAACAAAAGTGTCATTGTCAAAATGTAAATAAAGATTTTTTCGTATATTGAACCTTGTCTGACTAAAATGAGTATAGCTCCCTTATTTTACGTGGAAATTCAAATCTGATTACACCGTTGAAAAGAGCTTTAAACTTCCCACCAGATGAGCTACATCACACATTTTTAATGTCACATCTAGTTAGACTTTTTCTAGTCCAAAGTAAAAACTTTGCAATTTTCGAGATTTTTTGACGAAATTCTCAAGAGATTTTCACCCAATTTCTGTAGAGAAAATTCAATGCGGTTTTCAGCAAAAACAAAAAAAAAACTCAAAATCTCAAGTTTCCAACGGTGTAATCAAAAAATATTTTACAACCGAATTCAGGGGAGAAATCTGTGTTTGAACGCGGAAAAACGTGGATTTTAAGAGTTAAAAGAAAATTGCTAAGAGACATTTTTTGTTGGAAATACCTTGTAAAATCGACCACTAAAGTTTGGCCGTATCTTTCTCGGACTCCCTGTATATTTAAGGAAATTAATGAATCACAAAACTGTTTAATATATGGTTCCACACTTAACATAGTATAAGCATAATAAATATGGAATTACAGTCACTACACTGTTCAATGGCTAAGCGTAGCCATTAGTGATGGTCTTCTTTATGGCGACGGCTACTTATTTGGCTGTCTGAAATAACATTCTTCATCCTCATCTACATCAGAAGATGCACCAGACGAACCCGGATCCAAACAAAGGCTGTTCGTCCATCCACTCCATTAAAAATTAAGGAAATCCGAGTTTCTTGTGTGCCACACTCTCTTCCTACTCACTATATTCGGCACAACCTGAATGGATTGCATTGGTTCATTCGTCAATATCGACCCAGAATAATACAGAATGGTGACATTCATGAACACATTCAGAACCAGAGTAGATAGCACGATAACTTCTTCTCCTTTCCTCAAGGTGTTTCCTCAATTAGATCCGGTCTATGAGCTCATCTACCTCCTGATATATGAGATTGGACCCCTTTCTCCGAGCATAGCTCTCAAAGTTGCCATTGAATTGTTCTAATATTCTCCATCTTCTGAAAGAGTTCCGTTCCTGTCTGTCATTCTCTAGTCAATCCTTGGAGGTCCCGTATGAGTTGTATCAATATTAAACGTACAGCAAGGTGTGCGCACGCGAAAAAACTAAAAACCTAAACATTCTCACGGTTTAGATTTGCCTGGATTAGGGAATGGAATGGACCACAAAATAATGTTCCTTTTGTTAGGTTCAAGGAATTCATCATATCTGTTCTCTTTGCCCGGTACCACAACTTGTTATGGAACCAAATCTGTTGTGGTAGCTGTGAAACTTAAAATTCTAGAGAAATTTCCCAATTTGGAGAGCCATCGATGGCGAAGAACTCGGAACGAACTTCGGTTGTATCGAAGGGAAAAAAAAGTTTTTCGTGAATGAATCGGGAGGGTTGGCTCTGCGATCAATAACGTCCTTAGTGTAGTATAGAGGGGGGCAGTGACCCCCTCATCAATGAATCCAACAGGTGTTCCCCCCAGACCTCCTCTCCGCCATCAACTCGCCCTCGATTACCTCCACCTACTCTTTTCCGGTTTTCGAAGGGAATCCACTAGGTAATATTCTAGCTACGATATCCTTGAATTTGTCTACGTTCACATATTTTCAGTCTTAGTGTTTTATGCCCTGAACAATTTTTTGAATTATTAATATTTTAATAACTTCGACAACAAGAGGCTTTCTTTGTTTGTAAAGTAATCTACTAGAGAGTGAATGGGGTATTTCAGTCAATTTTTTGATCAAGAGAGTATGGCTCAGAAATAACGGTAATCGGATCTGTTCGTCGAAAAAATGTTTAGAAGAAATTAGGGAAGCTAGTTAGTGTGACGTAGCAAGTTGCTCGCCTTGGAAAAACTACATTTGAATAAGTGCACTGAGAAGAGATAAAACCCTTTCCTGAGAATCTCTTGGATTCTACAAAATACTACACTCACACTCGCCCGCGGCGTGTGTGCGCTTTCAGGGAGGCCCGCCTTTTTTTCAAACGTGTGATCTCTAATTAATCTTTAATTAATTAAATGTAATTAATTATAATTAATAATCTAAATTATTTATCTTCAATTAATTTTTTCACCAAATGTTATTGTAACATGGGGCAAAAATTTGAAGTATATAGGTTTTCAATGGTGCTAAATCCAAATTTGAGGTACGAAGCCTGAATTTCCGGCCCACCAAAATACCTCATTGTGGGAACACATATTAAAGGTACGCTTAGTCACATAGAACGTTCAAAAAAGTGATCCATTTCTTTGAAATGTGATAATTCCTTGGGTTTCTTAACAACTAGAAACTAATTGGTTACTCTCTAGGAGAAAGAGCTGTGTAGTAGTAGAGGAAGTCGCTTAACCCCCCCCCCCCTCCCATAGGAAAATTAAGAAATAAGGATAACCTAAATTATAGAATTGAGCCTCAAGGGTAATGGAAGGAGCAACTGTTTGTTCGCTTTGCCTGAAAAACTGTCATTGAGTTCATTTGGGGAACTTGACTTAGGTTTAGTTTCCAAACCGGCCACCACGTAACGTGATTATTTACTTATGACAGGAAACTCGAATTTGGAATCCGTATACGCCGATCTATAGGTTTTGATACTAGTTCAAATGTGGTTAATTACATTTGGAAATTTTGGAGCCATTTTGACTTTTTATGTCTTTACGTTCGACGCTTTTTCGTGACGTTTTTTCGTTCATGTGCCAAAATAAAAACGGAAAATGTCAAAAAGCGTCACAAAATTGGTCTCTCAAAATCGGTCACGAAAAACGTTACAGTTAGTTTTTTAATGATTTCTTTATCTTATTGATAGTTTCTTTATCTTCGTCATTCGTTTTCGTCAAAAAATCGTTCACCGTACGTTGGAAGCCCTAAATTTATGCATAAATTATATAAAAGACTTAAAATGTCCCTATGTGTTGCAAACTCGTATGTAAGCGTTTTTTTAAATATTAGTTTTGAGTAACATTAGTCGAAATAAACAGGGTTCTAGGCAGAATATGAGGAGAACCCTCAAATGGGTATCTGATGGAGGGTAAGACAATCATGATTTGCTCATCAGAAGGTGAAAATGGCGACCTGGATATGGATAGGTCTCTTGAGGAAACGGAGTAGCGTTTTCTCGTTAATTAAAACTAAAGTTGATCAGACTGTAATTTTGGTTTATTATTTTCAATAATAAGCCTTTGGAATCGAGCAAGAAAAAAAAAATTTTAACCCCCCCCTCAAAATTCGATGTTTTACGTTTCAAGGTACGTAGAATACGAAAATCGAATAAAAAAATTTCCGTCCGTCCGCCGTACGCCGTACGCTGTACGCGGCACTTTTCTTAGCAACACTGGACCGATTTGGTTCAAATTTGGTATATGGGCTCCATTTGGGGTCTAGTTGTGCCGCGAAGCTTTTGGTTGATGTAGGTCACTTCTAAGGGGTGAAAATTAAGGGTTGAAAATTTCAAGAGTGCCCTAGCTCGAAAACTCTCGAAATAAAGGTATCGTTTTTTCACCAATTTTAAATAGTATTGAATTTTTAAAAATTTTTGAGACCACCCGGAGCTCTGTAGGACAAACCGTTCGGTCCCTACGAGTACTTGAAGGTTTTCCTTCGATAAAACAGAATCATGAGTGTGAATCGCAAAAGGGGTCTAATCTCCATTCAAATTTTATCGGACTAAAATGCGATCGCTGTTCATTTCTTCGAATTGTATACAGTTTTGCCTTCTGCGTAACCAGTAATCAAATTTCCATATGAAGCTTTCTATTTTTCCAATCGAGTGTGAAGCGTTTAGTTCTTTCTAATAAACTTGATTGTGAAGGTGTGAAGCCAGTATGGTGTGGTAGGTAGTACCTAGCTGGTAGGTAAAAAAAAGTTGGTAGGTAAAAAACGCTGCAAATCATTGCTCAAAGGCTTCATCACTCTTCAGATCACTGATCAGCTGAGTGAGCTCCGAAGCCATTTTCAATCCTATTGAATGGAAGTGCTCTTCCAGGCGTCTCCAGCATTCGAGAAGATCTTCTTCACTCCTCAGATCACTGATCAGCTGAGTGAGCTCCAAAGCCATTTTTACTCCTATTGAATGGAAGTGCTCTTCCAGGCGTCTCCAGCATTCGAGAAGATCTTCTTCACTCTTCAGATCACTGATCAGCTGAGAGAGCTCCAAAGCCATTTCTACTCCTATTGAATGGAAGTGCTCTCCCAGGCGTCTCCAGGATTCGAGGAGATCTTCTTCACTCTTCAGATCACTGATCAGCTGAGTGAGCTCCAAAGCCATTTCTACTCCTATTGAATGGAAGTGCTCTTCCAGGCGTCTCCAGCATTCGAGGAGATCTTCTTCACTCTTCAGATCACTGATCAGCTGAGTGAGCTCCAAAGCCATTTTTACTCCTATTGAATGGAAGTGCTCTTCCAGGCGTCTCCAGCATTCGAGCTTTTCAATCCTATTGAACTCATGAAGCTGAAATTTGAGAGGGAAGGTCAAGGGAGAATACAGATGGTGGTAGGTGCTATTGATGGAGAACCAGTGATCTATACAGAAGGGTGATCTATACAGAAAATAATAAACCTTTGAGCAATGATTTGCAGCGTTTTTAATTTTAAATTCTGATGAGTGAATTATATTTCCAACATTTTGGATTGTACCCGGTTGATTTGAATTTATTCAAAATGTATGAAAATTTTGTCAAACGTAATTCAAACAGAATTTTCGTTATTTTACCCTGTCCATTTAATTTTTCAACTTTATTGTTACATCCAGAAGTTCGTGAAGAAGTGATGAGTTTTTTTGAAACCAGATTGACTATAATATTTAATTTCTTATTTTATCTATTGAGTTTTAATTTACTGTATTATATTATCAAGGCTGTGGGGAGAAATCTGATACCAAAATAAATAAGGGAAAAAATAGTTTCCAAAAATTCTGTTAGGAAACGTGCCTTTGGAATTGCACTTTTTATTCGGTCAGTATGGGTTAGTAGAACCTGTTTAGGACGAATTGAGCGATTAGCACAACTAGACATCATCAAGTGTCTTTTATAGACTGCAGGTGGGCCGTATCATTAGAAACCGACGGTATCCCCTTTTACAACCCTTGAAAAACTCTCTCCCGAACCACAAAAAAAGAAAAACTTATAAAACCCCTTCAAAGTTTTATTGCTTCGACGAAGAACCGTAAAAACCGCCCTTCGAGGACCTGCAGTGCCCTACACACACACAGCCGCAACTTTGAGGCAAACCATATATCCCCTCCTCCCCATTCTCCTCCTTTTTCTCGCATCGCTTAGGAAAAAATTTTTTTTTTTTCTGTATAGGAGAGTAGAAAAAATCGTGATAGGCCTGGGCTGAGAGAGGACACCTGTTGAGTTCCGTGGAATTCTACTTCGAAGGCGAGATCGACTGAAAGACCTCTTGGATGAGGTCCCTTATCTGTGGATGTTCCTTGATACGAAAAAACCAGGGTTCCCACCTACTTTCAGAGAAAGGTTTATTTCGTTTAATTCCGTCTAATGGCGTCTTTGTAATAAGTTTGGTGCAGAAAGTGAAATATTTATTATTTCACAATGAAGCCGACTGGAACCGAGATCTCGTGGACAGCAGATCCTCCTCACATGCCCTTCTACAACAATCACTCAAGTAAGGTCTCCAATGCTGGAAGGAAGTTCGTAAGATTAGCCCTCTTAGGTTTTCCTCCAGTTACCAACTGTTCAGTTTACGAACAACAGCTGGAAAGTAATTTTTGTTGAAAAGAAGGGAAACAAATTTTTTGATCAATCTTGAAACTAGAACTTAAGCTAAATTGATTTCAATCAGAAATGTAAAAATTCTATGGTTATTCCTCTAAAAACCTCCTAAACTTGAGCACTTCCACAGCAATTTCTATCCTACGTGCCCTTGCTCAACGGTTATACAAGGTACGCCTTTATTATTTTATACTCAACTTTATTCAATAAAATTTTCATTTCAATAAATTTCGTTACTATATTGATATAACATACTTTACAAAACGCTGCAAATTAATATACAATAGTTTATTATTTTTGTATATTGATCACTCGTCTGCAAAGCCACCAACATGAAGAAAAACATCGATTGCATTTCGGTTAGATAAAATTTGAACGGAGATTCGACCTCTTTTGCGATTCATACTCGTGTTTCTGATTTATCGTACGTCCAACCCTTAAATTCTCGTAGGGAGCGATCGGTTTGTCCTACAGAGCTCTGCGTGGTCTCAAGCTCTGCTAATAATTCTATAGAATCTTAAATTGATGGAAAACAACATCTTTATATTAACATTTTTTGAGCGATTATAGTTAACAGTTTTTGAGCGATTTCAAAATTTCAAAATTCATTTTTTGACCCTTAGAAGTGACCTACATCAACCAAAATCTTCGGGGCTCAACTAGACCCCAAATGGAGCCTACATAAAAATTTCATCCAAATCGGTCAATGCTAAGTGGGGAAAGTGCCGCGTACGGCGGACGGATGGCCAAATTTTCATTCGATTTTTGGATTCTACGTACCTTGAAACGTAAACCAACAAATTTTGAGGGGGTGTTAAAAAAAATTTTTTTTGGTCGATTCCAAAGGTTCATTATTGAAAATAATAAACCAAAAATACAATCCAGGTTCAATATTGAGGACCTTCTTCACCATGAATTTGTAACATCGTCTGAAATTGTTGAAGGTTGTGGAAAGCTTTCCACAAAAGAGGAACATCTTGCCTTTGCCTACCCTCGAACATTCGTCGACGTTTTTTCTAAGACACCTCTCGGTATTATCGTAACTCCACAAAACTGTTTAGTTGTAAATTTTTATCAAAATTCGATTTCCGGATTCTACGCAAGTATACCTTGAAATGTAGGTTTTTTCCTTTTATAATTTAACATTTTTCAGGGTTTAAAAGAACTTGAAACGAGTTTTAGTGACTAATAAACTGCCACAACTCACAAAAAGTGAAAAGAGAGGAAAATGGCTTAAGGAATATTTTACGACTCAAAAAATATGAGAGGTAACGTGTCTACTACTAGTGTCTTTGCCCTAAACCATACAATTTCGAAGGAGGGTTGCATTTTTTTTCTTGCTCGATTCTAAATGTTTAATGTTGAAAATAATCAGCCAAAATTGTCCCCAGCACCCAAAAGTAAACCTAATAGAGCAATCGACTATAAGTTTATGTAATCATCGTATTGTTACTATTTCGAACGAAATTATGCAATTTTGATTATTTTTTACGATGGATCTGGGTTTTTAAATGGGAAATAGTGTTTCTACCAGAAATTAAAGAGCCTGAATCGTGTTCTGGATACGAGGAGGCTGTCAATCTTATTTTGCGGATGTTTTTAGGACATCTACACAGTGCCTAAGACTTGGGCGAACGTATGTGATTAATCGAGGGTGAGGGAGGACATCACTTAACGGTGGAAAAAATACCGATTTTTCAATATTACTTTCCCTATTACGGCTTACTAATGGAACCCAAGCTTATAAATTCAGGGAACATGATCAATAAATATACCTCTGAATTTTCGTGAACTAGGTATTCTTTATGGATTTTTGGGGTTTTACCTGAAATACTGATGTACTCCCTATCAACAGAGGAACGTTCAATGTTACGACCTATTACCAATGTGCCAGGCCGGCACCAGGAGATGAGGAGGAGGGGAGGGGACTTGAATTCGCATGTTGGGTGTCGCAGATCATGGATTTTAAAATCCTGTTTAAATTCGGGGCTCTAAAGTCAGTAGAAGTGTTCATGTGGCTAAAAGTAAGGGTAGGAGGGATATACAAGTTGAGAACCTTTTTATCGACGATTTCGGATTTCAAAATATCCAGTTTTGTGTTATAATACTAAAAATGAAACGTTGCTTAGCTTACTAACTAAATTACGTAGGATAAAACTGTTTTGTGGAGTTTGAGTGTAGTAGTTTTGAAAATCGTGTTATCGTTCACCAATTGGTGGAACTTCCCCTGGAATGCATGCACTACTAAACAATGTGTTTCAGTTCGACACTCATTCTTGTCCCCAACAGCTTCAAAGTGCTCATCTCCGAACCAGAGGAGACTTCAGACTACTGAAATGTCTTCTGGACTTCGGAAACACTCGGCTCAGCTCGGTCGACCACCCCTCCCTCCTCTTCCTGTACTTCCCCTTCTTCCACGGTTAGGCCCGTTCTTCGGTTTGGACCCCCGACTGCGCCGATGCGGCATTTTTTTCCTTTCGAGAAACGTCGAGGGGGCTGGCAGGTCCTCTGAGCCCCAGGTAGTCTCTCATGAACTCGTAAACGATCTGAAATCCTCATAACTTTTCGGCAAATAGGTACTCGTATATCGGCAAATAGGTAGTATTGTGGAGAACTGAGAGATCGATGTTTGGGTCTAATTGCTGCAATTTATTACACGAAGATTTATCATATTTCCGGGTACCTACTGCTTAGATCACCTGTCTACAAAGTACCTACCACTAGGAAGGTTCTTCCATTGTCACTGGTGCCTACTACCTACTGATTTTTAATTTTGCTTCCGAGTCTACCAAGGTAGCGGAAGCTTTGTTTTCACTTTTCAAGGACGAAAAAAAAAAATTTCTCCAAAATCAAAATTTCCACTCGCGTTTTGCGTTTTAGACCTTTCTGAACAATTTTGGTTCCGTGTCTGTGTGTCTGTCTGTCTGTGTGTCTGTCTGTCTGTGTGTCTGTCCGTCTGTCATGATTTCCTTGTAACGCGCATAACTATACGAAGTTATTGTCCGATTTCTATGAAATTTTCAGGGATTGTGCGGGTTGGTGTGTAGACGGTCCCCTATGAAAATCATCACCCCCGGACTGATAGAAGCGACTGCGCATGCGCAAACGTGAATTCCTTGTAACGGCCATAACTTCTACATTTTCCATCCGATTTCAATGAAATTTTCAGGGATTATGTGGATTAGGTTGTAGATGGTCCCCTATGAAAATCATCGTCCCCGGACTGATAGAAGGCACTGCGCATGCGCAAACGTGAATTTCCTTGTAACGGCCATAACTTCCACATTTTCCACTCGATTTCGATGAAATTTTCAGGGATTATGTGGATTAGGGTGTAGGTGGTCCCCTATGAAAATCATTGCCCCCGGACTGATAGAAGCGACTGCGCATGCGCAAACGTGAATTCCTTGTAACGGCCATAACTTCCACATTTCCAATCCAATTTCAATGAAGTTTTCAGGGATGTTACAGAGTAGTGTTCAGATGGTCCCCTATGAAAATCATCACCTTCGAACTGATAGTAGCCATTGCGCATGCGCAAACGTGAATTTCCTTGTAACGGCCATAATTTCTACATTTTCCATCCGATTTCAATGAAATTTTCAGGGATGTTACAGAGTAGTGTTTAGATGGTCCCCTATGAAAATCACAGAGAATTGTTTTTCATAGAGGGATTCTTTCATAGAGCAATGGTGTCCTGTGAGAATCTCAAATCCCATCAATTGCAGGTCATCGGTAGCTCAGAGGATAGAGTATTGATTAGAGTTCCTAAGGTCGCGGGTTCAAAACCCAGCCGAGGCTATGTATTTTTTGATCCAATCACATACACCTACTCACTTAATTTTTCATCCGAATTTGATGAAATTTTCTAGGATTGTCTAGATTAGCGTGTAGATGGTCCCCTATGAGGGTAGTGAAAGGTACTTGGAGATTGGTGTTTTGAGATTAACTACTATGCATCGGATCATCTATACAATCGGGTTATGGATACGAGGAAGCTATGTGCCACACCCACTTGGCAGACGTTTTTTTATTGTTGCCGATTAATTAATTTGAGACTCCTAAGACTTCTCCTCTGGTTCTGGATCAGAACCCTCACGTTCAAGAGCTGAATTGCAACAGTAGCAATCATCATTTTATGATGATGGGGTTCTGACCCGAAACTGGTCTCCAATAAAGAGAATTTTTATTTAGCAGAGGAGTCTCAAATTAAGTTTTCTCCATGGTCCCTACCTACCATATTACTGTCTAATCCTTCATAAAGGGGGGGGGGGGCATAACTAAGGAAGTGCAACATTCATTAATTAGGTTATTATTTATCCTCATAGCAAGCAAACGGTTGGTCCTACAGAGTTCCGGCTGGCGTTTTGAAATGAGGAATTTCACCGATTTCTGTTTGCATTTTTCCTGAATAGTTAATGGTGTGGGATAGATGAAAATCGGGCTGATTTCGGAAAATAAGTCTCCTGTTATTTTTGGGAGACAATCAAAATTTTTAATTTCAAAACTAACCGGGAAAACAGACGTCCAGCGGGAACGCTCGCTGATTGGGCTGTTCGGATCGCCGTCTCCTCCCAGTGTTGCCCATTGGGACGACGAAATCGTGTTTTCTAAGAGAAAAGTTATCAAACAAAAACAGAGAAAACCTAATTTTCCCCATCTCGCTTTTTCTATTTTTTTCTTCAGTTTTTCGATTTCGAACTTTACTGTTTCATGAAATTTTGCATCTGGGGACTATGGATTTCTCGATCTCAGCGCTTCAAGCGGCCATAAATGAACTATTCCAGCATGACGTCATTTTCCCGGTTTTTTTAAACATTCGTATTTTCTACACTGTTTTGTTTATTCGTAAATTAGGAAGTTCGGGCTGAAAGTTTGCCTTAGGGGGTTTTTAGAGGTGCTGAATCCGATTTTGGGGTCAAAAATAGGAAATTCCGACATGGTGAAATTCCTCATTGTCATTTCCCCACTTTTCAGACCGTTGAAGTTAATAATTACTAAGTTAATAATAATTACTAATAGCTTCGGGGCACAACTTTCATTAAATTTTATCCGTAGGAACATCTTTTTATTTGATTTTTGTATTTGACGTTATAGGTACCTTAAAACGTTGGTAAACTATTCAAAAAATCATTTTTTTGGGTGGGGGGGGGGTTGAAATTTTATTGCCTTCCTCGGTTCCCAAGTTCTGTTATTGAAAAAATCATACTCAATAATATTCCATTTTGCCAATTGAACTAAAATTAAATTTTAATCGCACTAATTGCGGTTGTATTTATATTTTAAACGGGTCAATAAAAACACCATTGAATCGAAGGGATCAGTCGAGGGGGCACCCTCCACCGTCCGACAACAAGCGGCTGATTATCCCATCACGCTCGTGCTGTCACAAAACAACAAAAGACGAACCAACTGGAGGGAAGAACAGCCACCTGGACAGTTGGAGGACGTCCCTCTCCCGCTCCTGGTGCGTGGAGGTAGGGATGGCAAAACATTATCGATTCTTTAAAAATTCGATTTTAAAACAAAACTATCGATATTAGTGGATTATTTTTTTCCCCTGGAGAATCGGAGAATCCCTAAATGAAATTTCTTTCTTCCCCAACATGAAATTTCTTCTTTTTTTCAACGCTGATTCCCGTAATGAATCATGATTTCTACTTTCATCAACATTTCGCGATGTGACTTGATTTCCATGTGAAAATTCTGACATCAGTAGGTGATAAATAAGGATCGGATTCATATGTGTTTACATATGTGTGTTTACATATGTGTGTTTACATAAAGAATATTATTCTTTTCTAGGCAATATATTGATGTTCGTCAAGAAGTGTTCAAATAAGCAATTTTTGAACCAGTTAGTCTTACTTTTATTTTACATATTTACAATAAGGGTTGAAATTTTGAAAACGCCCTAACTCAAAAAATTTTGATGTAAAGGTATTGTTTTTCCATCAATTTAAGATTCTATAGAAATTTTAGAATTTTTTGAGACCACAGGGAGCCCTGAAGGACAAATTGTTTGCTCACTACGAGAATGAGGAATTTCACCATGTCGGAATTTCCCATTTTTGGCCCCAAAATCGGATTCAGCACCTCTAAAAAACCCCCTAAGGCAAACTTTCAGCCCGAACTTCCTAATTTACGAATAAACAAAACAGTGTAGAAAATACGAATGTTTAAAAAAAACCGGGTAAATGACGTCATGCTGGAATAGTTCATTTATGGCCGCTTGAAGCGCTGAGATCGAGAAATCCATAGTCCCCAGATGCAAAATTTCATGAAACATGTTCTTGAAATAGGGGGAATTTGAGGCAAATTCCCTAACTACATTCAAAGGTGAGGTGAGCAAGCATGATAATGAGCATTAGTGACAATTTTAGTTTCTAGTTGACTTTCTTTACCTTGATGGAAGAATGCCTCCTCAGTGTAGTGCACAACAATGGAGAATGTCCTGTTTTCACTGGAATAATGTTCACTTGACTGGACACAAACTGAACTGACTCTGAATTTGTTTAAAAGTGGCCACTTATTATACTAGTAACTTGAACTGGGTTGCTGGTTGGAGCTCTCACTGATGACTGAAGACTGGTAGATTCCTGGCAGCTTGAGAGAGGGGAATGTGTCCCTTGAGTGGCCCAAAGTTCACCACTTTGCCCCTGAATGTGAGAGATTACAATCATGCTTGCTCATTATCTAGGTATCTACCTAAAGCTGGGTTTTTAGAGAAACAAATCCAATGAAGCAGGCACCTACCTAACACCTTTGTAGTTATTATTTAGTTGTAGCAATAATTAGTAGTAGTAATTTATAAGTGAATTAGTTATAGTTTTTAGTTATAAGTTAACTAGATAGGTTTATAGTTATTTAGGTTAAATAAATATTTTATAAGTTAATTGTAATAAATAGTACAAAACATTCCGCCTACCAAAATTATAATTAATTTTCATGCTCTTCATAAGCTGGTTGCTTGATAGGCAGTAGTGGCACTACCTGGACAACGGGTCTGGTTAAGGTGGTATGTGGTGTACGCATGGAGATGACTCTTACAGTGCCGTCAGTCCCTGGGTGTACTTCGGTAACCCTGCAGAGCAACCAATCAAGGGGCGGTGCTGACGAGTCTTTCAGAAGTACCAAATCATCAATTTTCAGATTTTCCTTGGGCTCTGTCCATTTGGACCGTTGTTGAAGGGTACACAAATATTCTTGTCTCCAACGTCTCCAGAAATATTCAGACATGCGCTGCACAAGCTGCCATCTGGAAAGGCGAGATTCACTGACGTCCAGAAGTGACGGTTCCGGCGGTCTTCGGAGGTGGTCACCAATAAGAAAGTGCGCTGGCGACAAAAAATCAACTTCATCAGGGCTCGATGATAATGGGCATAGCGGCCTCGAGTTCAACACGGCTTCTACTTGTGCAAATAGAGTAGATAACTCTTCAAAAGTGAGCTTTGCATCACCAAGTGACTTATTGATGAGTTGTTTCGATGCCTTCACATTGGCCTCCCACAAACCTCCAAAATGGGGTGCTCCTGGAGGGTTAAAATTCCAACTGACATTGTGGACAGTGCTGTAAGAGACAATAGCTTGTCGCGTAGCTTTATCATTGAACCAGGCTGCAAATTCCCTGAGCTTGTTTGACGCACCTACAAAGTTTGTCCCACAATCACTGTACATCTGTTCTGGGAGCCCACGTCTTGAAAGGAATCGCATGAAGCAAGCCAAAAACGACTCAGTTGAAAGGCTGGTCACTGCTTCGAGATGTACTGCCTTTGTGACCATACAAATGAAGAGGCACAGGTAGACCTTTGATACAGAGGCTTTGCGCTGGAGTGAGAAACGCATGAAATATGGCCCAGCGAAGTCTACTCCCACATGAAGGAATGCGCGACCACCCGCCAGTCGATATTCTGGAAGATCTCCCATTTGAGGGGCTGCTTCATGAGCTTTAGCCTTTGCAGTGAAACACAGGACGCACAGGAATGTTCTCTTCCGCACAAGAGTACGTAGTGAAGGAACCCAATATTCTAGTTGAATAAGAGCTTGGAGCAAACCAGGCCCTGGATGAAGATGAACACGGTGGTAATGGTCTACCAAAAGTTCTGTGAAATGGCAATATGGCAACAATATTGGGTGCTTTTGGCTATATGGAATCCCTTTAGCTTTATGGATCCTGCCGCCTACCCTGAAAACTCCATGGGAGTCCTTGAAGGGCTTCAAATTGCCAAACCTCTGATGCACAAGCTTATCTGCTATGTCATCTTTGAACTCATAGAAGAAATGTCTCTGCAAATATCTAGCACACACCAACTTTGTGCGATGCAGCTCGACAGGTAGAATAGGTCCAGTTGCTATCGGTAAGTTCTCCTTTCGAGATGTGATCCACCTCCTGATCCACGAGAAGAAACGGAGAAGCTTCATGAATGAAGAGAAGGTGCTCATCCAGCGAAGAAACGGCGAAAGAACCGAAGTTGTAGCAAGGACTTGAGGAGGGAGTTTCTGTGGAACCTTCAGCTCCGTTGTATCCTCTTCCTGACCCGCAGGTAATTCGTTTGGCCACCGTTCATAGGGGTCCATTAGCCAAGATGGTCCGTTCCACCAAAGGTGGCAACTCTCTAGCTGATCAGGAAGTAATCCTCTCGAGTTTATGTCACTCGGGTTATCCTGTGAGCGGATATGATGCCATCTGTTGGCTGGGGCTACATCAACTATCTTGGTAACTCGATTTGCCACAAACGTTTTCAGGGTATAGCTCGGTTTTGAAAGCCAACCCAGAACAACGGTTGAATCCGTGAAGAGGATGGGTTCTCGAGTCTTTGCAGGCAATGAAGTCAAAAAGGGTGAAATGGATTGGAGAACGTCCGTCAATAATAAGGCTCCACAAAGTTCCAACCTAGGAACTGAGATAGTTTTGACTGGAGCGAGCTTCGTCTTAGCAATAAGTAAATGGACCTGGACTCCAGCGTCATTTGAAACTCGCAAGTAGATGGATGAGCTATAGGCCTTCTCGGATGCATCACAAAATCCAACCACCATAATCTCCGGATCTCCAGGGGTAAAAACAAATCGAGGAATCCTGATTGTAGCGAGTGAAGGTAATCGATTCACAAAGTGTTGCCACTCTTCCGCAATGTCCGCTGGTATAGGCTCATCCCAATCCTTTTCACATTTCCACAAGCCTTGCAAAAGGCATTTAGCAGTCACCACAACTGGTGATATCAGACCCAAAGGGTCATAAATCTTTGCAATAGCAGATGCAATGGAACGCTTTGTAGCTACAATAGCTGGTGGCTGTATCCTATATGAAAAACAATCTTCAGATGGGTTCCATTGAAGTCCCAAGATCTTGATGGTATGGTCATCATTCGTGGATAGATCAATAGGCTGATCGTTGGTTTGAGCGACAGTATCCAACAGTTCCTGCTTATTACTGGACCATTTGCTTAGCTGGAAGGTGCCTTTTCCCAAGAGGCCGATAATCTGCCGCTGAAGGTCTAAAGCTTCCTCTATAGAACCTGCACCAGATGCAATGTCATCTATGTACATGTCTCTCAGTACAACCTCAACAGCCTTAGGGAATTGATGACCCTCATCTTCGCAGAGCTGCTTCATCACAGAAAGAGCCAGAAAGGGCGCAGGTGAGAGACCATAAGTTAGAGTAGAGAGCTCAAACTTCTGTAGGGAATCTGCTTGATCGAAACGCCACAGCACATGTTGATATGGACGATCTCGGGAATCCAGAAGGATAAATCGATACATCTTCACCACATCTGTAGTGAAAACGACAGGGAACCGCCTGAAGTTCATGAGAATACATGAGATGTCCTTCTGCAGCTTCGGTCCTGTGAGAAGGTGGTCATTAAGTGAACCAAATTGAGTTTTAGAGGAGGCGTCAAACACCACTCTTAATTTGATTTGGGATCTATCCTCTTTCAGGACAGAATGGTGAGGTATTATATATCTGGATACTTCAGTGGTGGGCGTCATGTGCTGCATATCTAAGTATTCCTGCATGAATCTCTGGTACTGGTCTCGAAGTTGAATATTCTTTAGAAACCTATCTTCCAAGTTGTGGAACCTTCTTTTTGCAGCAGCATACGAATCCCCCAAATCGGGAGGGTTTCCTTTAAAAGGAAGACGTACAACGTACTGTCCAGTGGAAGTGCGAAAATGAGTGTCACGAAAATGAGCCACACACTGTTCCTCCTCCTTGCTAAAGTGTGGACTGACAGAACCAGGCTCCTCCAACTCCCAGAATCTGCGGAGCTCATCTTGAATCGTAGGAGATGCAGCAACAGCTGAGAGCAAGGTTACACTAGCAGCCATTCTCTCCATAGGCAGCTTACCAGCAACAACGAACCCAAAAATCGAAGGGAAGAGTTTAGGCCAGCCCTCCTTCAAAGATACAATGCCATCTTTACACACATCAGGATATAGATCACAACCCAAAAGGAAGTCTATAGGTTTGCATTCCCAAAATTTGGGATCTGCCAGTTGATAACCTGTATAGTTCTCCACAACGTTATCAGGTAAAGGGAAGTTGGGCAAATCGCATACAATTTCATTAAGAACAATGGCAGAGGTTTTCAAGACAGGAGAAGGTTGGTCAAGAGGCCTGATGGAACACCATACTCTCCCTCGAGCACCCTCAAAAATGGTGCGACCAATAGCACCAACTCCCTTGGTGGTGCCTAAAACATCCAGACCCAACCGTCGAGCAAACCGTTTCGTTATAAATGAAAACTGACTACCACTATCAATGACTAGTCGTATCCTGTGGAGCACACCTCGTTTATCCTCAATTTCAGCCAGAGCGGTCCCAAGTAAGACATCTGGATCCTCTGCACGAGTAGCATTGCAACAGACGGCCGACTTGTCAATGACCTTAGCTGAAGGATTCGTTGTAGGAGCTACGGAAGGAACGGATACCGCAGGAGAGGCACGGTCTGAATCAGATCTTCCAAGATGCAGCATGGCATGGTGTCGCTCAGGACAAAACCGACAGTGCCATTTGGACTTGCACTCCTTGGTGACATGAAGGCCGGACAAGCAGTTCCTGCATCCTTTCCAACGTTTAAGCATGTCAAAACGCTGTTTTGGGGAAGATTCAGAAAACTTCAAGCAATTCAATATGCTATGAGAATCGCCACAGACAAAGCATGGCACAGAAGTAGACTTATATTCACTCCTTTTCTGTTTATTGGGATTGGAAGAATTCTGGTTAACCAACAAACTGGTTTTGCGATTGGCACCCAGAGAAGATCCACCTGGCTTGGAGACTCTAGTATGAACGGTAGTTTGTTTAGATGAAGCCACTAAGGACGTAGGATCTGCCAACTGTAGCGCTCGAACGCGATCTCTGATGAAGGTAGACAGTTCTTCAAATGAAGGGAAAGGTGTATCCTTGAAATAAATTTCCAAAAGTTCACGGGTATAGGTATCTAATAATCTGGAGGCTAAGTAAAACAGTATATAGTCAGCTTCTCTCTCGATCTTGAGGTGTTTGAACGCTGCGACATTCTCAGACACAATGGAAAGGAAGGATGTAAGACTTTCCACAGTTGCCTTACACGTGAGGCGAGGGAAATTAACAACCTCATTCAAGTAGGTAGTTGCCAGCAGTCTCTTATTGTCATACTGACCACACAGAGCCTGCCAAGCCAAGGGATAGTTCTCTGTGGTGACAGGCAATGTCTGAATCACCGCTAAGGCCGGTCCTTTTAAAGAAGAAACCAAATAGTGAAACTTCTTTACTGGGACAACTGTTTCATCATCGTGGATGAGAGACACAAATATATCCTTGAATTTTGGCCAACTCAATAGATTCCCATCAAAATCAGGGATATTGATCTTAGGAAGGTGAGCAGATGAAGCAACTCGAATTGATGATTCATTGAGAGGCACAGTAGAGCTAAGACGACGATCTCCTGACAAAGCGGTACTCATTTCAGATAAAGCAATGTATGTGGAATTTGCTTCATTGAAGTACCTCTCCATGGTCTTAATATTTGCAGCATCTGTAGGTGTAGGAAAATCAGAAGGATTACCCTCAGCCTCACATAAATCTGTCAGCTCATCCACAAGAGACTCATACTTTTCATAGAGTTTTTCCAAGGATCTAAACTGGCCCTTGAAATTGTTGATCTTACTTGAATCAGTAAGAGCCAACCGCCCCATTTCATTGCATGACTTGATTTTGGAAATCACGGTAGCTAATTTCCTTTTTAATGAGGAAACTGATAATGCATAAGACATAATAGTGATAATAGGAACAAAAGGTCAATCTGAACAACAATCACAGAAATGGTTCAACAATTCACACTAAATATTGTATATATCACAGATGGACTATCACAAGAGTGAACTAGGTACTTATGAGAACAAGAATGGTAGATACTAGAGCAAAATATGCCCACAACAATATGAGATTTCCCAAACAGGGATAGGATATAAAAATCCAAAAAAGGTACTCAGCAAAAATATGCACACCAAAAGATTAAATTTTCCAACCAGAAAAATATACAAAAATGAGGTAGGTGATGAACTGAAATAAGTTCACCAAAAAATGTATAATAACTAAGTAGAAAATGTCAACACACTTGTAGAACAATAACACTGCATCAATAACGCAGTTAAATGAGAGAAAAAATTAGATAATGTGCATGAAAGCAGTGTGGTGCACTAAAACAAGAAAATTGGTAGGTACCAAAAGAAAAAAAATGTCATTCAGTGTTGTGAAAGAGATCTCCTAAACAAACAACCCAGCTTGACAGAACAACAATGATTGATAAATAGCTGTCAAAAAGATAAGCGCTTTAAAGATAATAATTGGGACAGCAGCTATCTCTTAAGAGGATTAGATGAGATAAGATAAGAGGCAAGTGAAGTGCCACCTCTAACAGGAATAGATCTGTGGACTGTATTAACTTGAAAGGTTCACACCAACTGAGATAAATCAGGGGTTACAGATAATGACTAAATATAATGGACTGTGAACTCCTGGGCTTTATCTGGCTCCAGCAGGACCAAAATGTTCTTGAAATAGGGGGAATTTGAGGCAAATTCCCTAACTACATTCAAAGGTGAGGTGAGCAAGCATGATAATGAGCATTAGTGACAATTTTAGTTTCTAGTTGACTTTCTTTACCTTGATGGAAGAATGCCTCCTCAGTGTAGTGCACAACAATGGAGAATGTCCTGTTTTCACTGGAATAATGTTCACTTGACTGGACACAAACTGAACTGACTCTGAATTTGTTTAAAAGTGGCCACTTATTATACTAGTAACTTGAACTGGGTTGCTGGTTGGAGCTCTCACTGATGACTGAAGACTGGTAGATTCCTGGCAGCTTGAGAGAGGGGAATGTGTCCCTTGAGTGGCCCAAAGTTCACCACTTTGCCCCTGAATGTGAGAGATTACAATCATGCTTGCTCATTATCTAGGTATCTACCTAAAGCTGGGTTTTTAGAGAAACAAATCCAATGAAGCAGGCACCTACCTAACACCTTTGTAGTTATTATTTAGTTGTAGCAATAATTAGTAGTAGTAATTTATAAGTGAATTAGTTATAGTTTTTAGTTATAAGTTAACTAGATAGGTTTATAGTTATTTAGGTTAAATAAATATTTTATAAGTTAATTGTAATAAATAGTACAAAACAAAACAGTAAAGTTCGAAATCCAAAAACTGAAGAAAAAAAATAGAAAAAGCGAGATGGGGAAAATTAGGTTTCCTCTGTTTTTGTTTGATAACTTTTCTCTTAGAAAACACGATTTCGTCGTCCCAATGGGCAACACTGGGAGGAGACGGCGATCCGAACAGCCCAATCAGCGAGCGCTCCCGCATCACGTCTGTTTTCCCGGTTAGTTTTGAAATTAAAAATTTTGACTGTCTCCCAAAAATAACAGGAGACTTATTTTCCGAAATCAGCCCGATTTTCATCTATCCCACACCATTAACTATTCAGGAAAAATGCAAACAGAAATCGGTGAAATTCCTCATTAAAGGGTTGGACGTACGATAAATCAGAAACACGAGTGTGAATCGCAAAAGAGGCCTAATCTCCGTTCAAATTTTAGCTGACCGAAATGCGATCGATGTTTTTCTTCATGTCTTCATGGAGCCCATGTACCAAATTTGAACCAAATCGGTCCAGGGTTGCTAAGAAAAGTGCCGCGCACGGCGGACGGACGGAAAATTTTTTATTCGATTTTCGGATTCTACGTACCTTGAAACGTAAAACATCAAATTTCGAGGAAATGAAAATAATAAACCAAAAATTGTAAGTTGTATTGAATTTTTGGAACTTTTAGAGACCACGCGGAGGCCTGTAGGACAAACCGTTCGCTCCCTTCGAGAACTTAAGAGTTGGACTCACAATGAATCAGAAACACGATTGTGAATCGCAAAATAGGCCTAATCCCAGTTCAAATTTTAGCAGACCGAAATGCGATCGATGTTTTTCTACATGTTGGTTGGTGGTAACAATGGCAAAGCCGTGTTCTCTGCAGACGAGTGATCTATATAGAAAAATAATAAACCTTTGTTTAATAATTTGCAGCGTTTTTCTTCTTTAAAACAAAAAAATCTTTTCATAAATATATATATTTAATATATATCTTTTTTATATTTTTCTTGAATATGAATATTTTGCATGTTTAAATAAATAAAAATCCGATCTCTAGTGATAAACAAGCTACCAAATCCCACGATTAGACCTCGTACCTGATGTGATCATAATTAGTCGGTATCTCGACGTATGAATGAAGTGCGATGAATCTGACGCCGAAACCCGTTAACTCACGGAAAACACCGTGAGGCGGATGCAAAACCTTAGGTGTTCTAATTTAATTCGGAAGAGAACCTCGTCTTTTTTTTCTCTCCGTAAAAAGATGTTTATCTTTTCCCACTCGATTTGAATTGTTAATGACGAGGGAGAGCCTTTGCGCCCTCGTAATGAACCAATTGAGACGAGAATTCACGCAGAACTGGCCGAGCGAAAGGCTTTTCGGTTGGAAGCGGAACGTTTGATTTATTAGTAGGTCACTAATATTCATAATAACAATTAGATGGAGTCGAATGTACACTTGCGGTGTTGGCTCTCTATTCGGGCAAGTTGAAGAAGGCACCTATTCCCTTATCACTGAATAACCTACTTTCATAACTGTGTAAAAACTCGAAAAAAACCTTTAAATTTGAAACGTCCCATTCTTGCAGAAAAAATCCTTTAAAAACGTCCCGTTCTTGCAGCATGAGTAAATGAGCAAATTTTCGAAGTATTTTATAACCGATTTCAGCCATTTTTGCACCATGATTTTTGTGTATTTATGCAGTAAATTCAAGTTGTCCAGCGACCTGGAATACCTACCTACCCTACCCCTCGGTGCTACAGCCCATGTCGGGCCTTGACCTGCACAAGTAGCCGTCTCCATTCCGTCCTGTTCCGGGCGACCACCTTCCAGTTACGGACGCCGATTCGCCGGCAGTCCTCCTCGACACCATCCAGCCAACGGAGACCCGGTCTTCCTCTTGGGCGTCTTCCTCCTGGACATCCTCGCAGGACACTGTGAGGTGTTTCTGTTTCGGGCATCCGAGCCACATGGCCGGCCCATCTGAGCCTCCCACATTTGATAAATCCAATTATCCGTTGGTCATCAAAGAGCTGATATATTTCGTCATTGTACCTGGCCCGCCACCCATCAACATCCCTCACCGGCCCAAATATTCGCCGCAGGATTTTGCGTTCAAATACCTCAATAGCTCTTGTTGTTGCTGCAGATAGCGTCCATGTCTCCGAGCCGAATGTTAGGACTGGCCGCACTAGCGTCTTGTACAAGAGTATTTTGGTGGTTCTAGAAACATTCCTAGACTTGAAGTGCCGCACAAGGCCAAAATAACATCTGTTGGCTGCAGCTAGCCTGGCCGAGATTTCTGGGGTCATGTCATTGCTGGAGGTGACGACTGAACCCAGGTATGTGAACGAGTCCACACTCTGGAACACGTACTCCCCAACAGTAAGGTCATCAGTCTGTCTCAGCCCTCTTCCCGATATCATATACTTGGTCTTTCGTTCGTTTACTTCAAGGCCTAGCTTCCTTGCCTCGCGGTTCAGTGCCAAGAAGGCTTCCTTCACATCTCGCTGACTCCTGCCAATAATATCAATGTCGTCAGCATATGCAAGGAGCTGGACAGACCGGCTGAATATGGATCCTCTGCGATCCATACCAGCATCCTTGACGCACCTATCAAGTGCCACATTAAACAGTATGCAGGCCAATGCATCGCCCTGTCTGAGTCCCTTGGTCGATTGGAAAGAATCAGACAATTCGCCCTGCACTCTTACTTGGCAGTTGACATCCCTCATTGTCACTTCGACCATTCTGATGAGCTTTTCTGGGATGTCAATGCGTCTCATAGCCATGTACAGCTCACCTCTACATATGCTGTCATAGGCCGCACGGAAGTCCACAAAGAGATGGTGTGTGGCAATGTTAAATTCTCTTGTTTTTTCTAGTATCATTCGCAGGCTAAAGATTTGGTCGGTAGTTGATTTATTTTGCCGAAATCCGCATTGATACCCGGCTATGGTGGGCTCGACATATGGTAACAGCCTCTCGCAAATTATGTTGGAGAGGATTTTGTAGGCCACTGGGAGCAGCGAAATGCCTCTAAAGTTACAGCAGTCCAGCCGGTCGCCTTTTTTGTGGATGGGACATAGTAGTAGGAACCTGGAATACCTACTCAGGGAATTTTACTCTACTGGAAAACTCTGGAAATTTTACTCTAGTGGAAAACTCAGGAAATTTCATTTTTCTCTCGAAAAACCCTGGGAAAAGCCTGAACAACGAACATTTTTGTTGGAAATTCCGGCATCAGAGGGAGAAATGTTTTAGTAGTATTTTTCTTTTATAGATGGCCCAAACACAGAACATTTTCTCAACTTTAATGTTTCAAATATAGATTTCTATAAAATTAAAACTTTTTTGTTAATAAAATGTTCAATGCCCTTTATAATTTTGCTTTATTTTGTTTTAATATTTTAAATAATGAACCTTTGGAATCGACCAAAATTTGATGGTTTACGTTTAAATGTACGTAAAATTCAAAAATCGAATAAAGATGTGGTCGTTCGTCCGTCGAACGCGGCGCTTTCCCCACTTAGCTTTGACCGATTTTGATGAAATTTGGTGTGTAGGCTCCATTTGGGGTCTAGTTGTGCCTAAATTATTTTGGTTGTTGTAGGTCACTTCTAAGGGTTTTACATCCATGGACCAGTGGGTGATGGTGGTCTTGGAGTCATGGAACTACCTACTCAGTCAAATACCAGCCATAAGAGCTAATAGGGTGGGGGCGGCAAACAACGTTTTGAAGGAGGAACGAGTCTCCAACAACAAAATGGGACTTCAAGACTCGACCGTCGAATGGGGTATTTCAGTGGGTCGGAAATTCAGGTTTTTGACCTCAAATTTGGATTCAGCACCCTTGAAAACCTATTTACTCCAACTTTAAGCCCAATGATACTAAAACATGTGGTTGAAAAATTAATTAAAGAGATCACACGTTTGAAAAAAAGGCGGGCCATGTTTTTCTTCCTGTTGGTTGCTGTTAACAATGGCAAAGCCGTGTTCTTTGCAGATGAGTGATCTATATAGAAAAATGATAAACCATTGTGTCAGCGTTTTCAATACACAGCGGGAAGGGGACCAAATTAATCCTATAGTTCAAAGATGGTATTTTTCGCCAATGTTTCAAATCGTCTATTTACCCCAAGTTGATATAACAAAATTTCCTTGGTCAAAGTTTTATATTACAATATTATTAGAATTATTATTTTTGACAGATTAGCACACTTGTCGATTGCTTGATGAGAACAGAACATTTTATTGTTTACAACATTTGTAATACATTAGATACGAAATATAATTTACTAACTATTGTAGTCGACAATTTGCAACCCGACACTTCCCCTCAAATTGGGCGACTTCTATTTAGCAAGGCATCTATTCCAAGTTCCTTGGTAAATGTTTGGTGCTTCACCCGAGGCAAACCGTTTGTCAAGACATCAGCTGGCATGTAAATTACATTCACCATGTTTTATGCGGCGCAATTTCTTATAAAATGATGTCTCACGTCGATGTGTTTTGTTCGTGAATGGATTATACAGTTTTTCGCAAGTTGTTGGGCACCTCGATCATTGTATATTACTGTTGCAGATTTTGGTTGAGACAGTTTCAGTTTACTCAGCATTTGGCGAATGTGAAGTGCTTCTTTTGTTGCTTCGCATAGGGCTAGGTTTTCTGCCTCAACACTTGATAGGGCGATTGTGCGTTGCTTTCGAGCTTTCCAAGCTATCGCAGCACCTCCCAGAGTGAAACAATACCCTGAATACGACCTTCGGTCAACCCCGCAGCTAGCCCAGTCAGCATCGGCATAACCTTGAAGAGGCTTTCCTGTCTTCTGGAGCAATATTCCATGTTCGGATGTACCTTTTAGGTATCTTTCAGGTTTACAACATTTGTAATACATTAGATAAAAAATATAATTTTCTAACTATTGTAGTCGACAATTTGCAACCCGACAAATATTATTGACAAAATTTTAAAAAAAATTGAGGTGAATGGTTGAGTAGAACCTGAGATTTAGGGACATGAAGGTTACGGGATTTTGTCACTCCCGAAATATTGCCAACAAATTGCCTACAATTTATTTTTTTTTGATGAAACTTTTTAGTTGATTTCATTAACAAATGATAAAAGCTTATTTTTGCAAAAAAAAAAAAAAAAAAAAATTTTGATGAAACTTTTTAGTTGATTTCATTAACAAATGATAAAAGCTTATTTTTGCAAAAAAAAAAAAAAAAAATTTCTCCAATTTTATTTTTTTGTTAACATGAAATAGTTCGCGATTTTCGGGGACGTCGTCGTCGCAGCGCGGAGGTCTCGCCCGCTGTGATAGCGAAGCGGGAAGGTCGGCCGACGAACCCCCCCTAAAATCAATGTGGGACCCTCTCGGAGGGGAGTCCCGGGGACTCCGAAAAAAAGGGGGAAACCCAACTCCGGGACGCCTCCTCCCTTCGAAGGGGAGATTCCTGGGACCCTCCCTCTCTCTTTGAGGGGCCACCTGTTGCTTCCTTGTTTGCTAATTTCGTAAAATAACTCACCCCCCCTCCCCCCAAAACTCCCTCTCGATTGGTACGCTAAAAGGCTCAGTGGTGCCACATCTCCCAATTCTCCCTTCAAAATGTCGAAAATTCCCTTTTTTCCCACAATTTTTTTGAACCACCCACTAAAAGAAAAAACAAAAAACAATCCTACTTGGCCCTTACTGGCATAATAAATTTGTTGGCATCTCGAATTAATTGAAAATAAGGAAGACCATAATTTGTTCATATTTTGAGCAAAATTGTAAAAGCCATTTCTTTTTTTCTTAAAATGCTATTTTTCCTCTTAATAATCAATAATCAAACATACATGGCACATACTCGGTTGAATAAAAATTTGTAGGCTGCTAAGTAAAAAATTAACGAATAAAAACATGAAAAATCGATATTTTCATATTTTGAGCAACATTTCGATATTAATGAAAATTACTGTTATCAGCCTAACCATCTAACACGTTCATGTCGGAAACCCATGCCTTTGATGGACTTTTATTGTGTGATTAAATTCATAATTATCAAGATACAGTTATTACAGAACAATATCCGATTCTAGTTGAATGAGAATCGAAGGGAGCGTTCTTTAGTAAAATGTTTGGTAATAATGTAATAAGTGGGGGTTACATAGGCAGTATCAGTTCAGTGTATTCTTAATCACAGCTAAATCAAATTTCCATTTTGGGAATTTTTTTCTTTTAGCCTTTGAAAAGTTCCCGCGATGAAGGGAAAATTCCCTCGATGTGGCGACACTGGAGGGGCTCGTGCGAGAGATCGCGGGATGAAACGGGAGCGTCGTTGGGGGGGGGGGGGGGAAACAATGTTTTAGGATGATGCTGGAGGCACCTACCTGCTGTAATTACCTTCATCATCCCCCCGCATTATCACCCTCTCTGAAGATCCCCCCCCCCTCGCGTCACATCTATTATCGCCGAGGGTCCAAACTCTCCCCTCCAGCGAAGTAATTATCCCGGTTAATGTTTTTGGCGACCGAGATTGAAAATTCCAGGGCTTCACACTTCTCATCCCCCTGGAGAGAATATCTCTGTATTTTACTTTCCTTCCTCGCCTGGAGGGGTGAATAAAAAAGTAAGAAAAGCATTTCAAATTAAAATTCATGAGGAAAAACGCACAAATTGATACACAACGGTTAATTTTGGTTTAATATTATCAATAATAAACCTTTGGAATCGACCAAGAAAAATTTTTTTTAACACCCCCTCAAAATTTGATGGTTGAATTTGATGGTTTCAAGGTACGTAGAATCCAAAAATCGAATAAAACGCTGCAAATTATTACACAATGGTTTATTATTTTTCTATATAGATCACTCGTCTACAAAATCACCAACCATCCAATATGAAAAAAAAAAAAAAAAAAAAATGAAAAAACATTCAAATCACCAACCATCAATCGCATTTCGGTCAGCTCTAATTTGAACGCCTCTTTGAACGGCCTCTTTTGCGATTCACACTCGTGTTTTGATTTATATATATATATATATATTTCAATTTAAACCCTTAAATTTTTGTAGGGAGCAAACGGTTTGTCCTACAGAGCTCCGCGTGGTCTCAAAAAATTCTAAAAATTCTATAGAATCTTAAATTGAAGGAAAAACAATACCTTTATATCAAAATGTTTTGAGTTAGGGCGTTTTCAAAATTTCAAAATTGATTTTGGAACCCTTAGAAGTGACCTACATCAACCAAAAGCTTCGGGGCACAACTAGACCCCAAATGGAGCCTACATACCAAATTTCATCAAAATCGGTCAATGCTAAGTGGCAAAAGTGCCGCGTACGGCGGACGGACGGCCAAATTTTTATTCGATTTTTGGATTCTACGTACCTTGAAACGTAAACCATCAAATTTGGAGGGGGTGTTAAATTTTTTTTTTTCTTGGTCGATTCCAAAGGTTCATTATTGAAAATAATAAACCGAAATCGAATAAAAATGTGGCCGTCCGTCCGCCGTACGCGGCACTTTTGCCACTTAGCATTGACCGATTTTGATGAAATTTGGTATGTTTGGTATATTTGGGGTCTAGTTGTGCCCCGAAGATTTTGGTTGATGTAGGTCACTTCTAAGGGTAGAAAAATGAATTTTCAAAACGCCCTAACTCAAAAAATTTTGATGTAAATGTATTGTTTTTCCATCAATTTAAGATTCTATAGAATTTTTTGAGACCACGCGGAGCCCTGTAGGACAAATTGTTCGCTCCCTACGAGAATTTGAGGGTTGGACGTACGATAAATCAGAAACACGAGTGTGAATTGCAAAAGAGGCCTAATCTCCGTTCAAATTTTAGTTGACAGAAATGCGATCGATGTTTTTCTTCATATCTTCATGGAGCCCATATACCAAATTTGAACCAAATCGGTCCAGGGTTGCCAAGAAAAGTGCCGCCTACGGCGGACGGACGGAAAATTTTTTATTCAAATTTTGGATTCTACGTACCTTGAAACGTAAAACATTAAATTTCGAGGGGGGTTTGTTTCTTGCTCGATTCCATAGGCTTATTAATGAAAATAATAAACCAAATCAAGTGTTTGTGAAATCCGCACAGTTTAGAGTAGATCAATAAATTTGTGTGCTCCAATACAAATTTTCTAAAATTTAGAAATTCGGAAATTTTTGAAGTTTAGAATGCGAATTTGGGAAAGTCAAGTTTCCTTTTAATTGTTTTTTGTATTTGCTGTACGAACAATAGTTGAGTAAATATGGTGAATTTTATTCAACAAATAACGTTTTTTGCATAAAAATACAAATTTTGCATGTTTTTCCTTACACTTGACAATCGGACATGTTCGAGGAACTGTTTTGTTGCATTTGAGTGTTTAGCAATCACAACACTCCTAGCGTGTAGACATCAACAGTCATACTGAACAAGAGAAAGCTTTTCAGAATGTTCCAGAACGGATTTCCATGAAATTTTCAATCTTGAAAATTTGAGGTTATCGCAGTAGCTTCATTTTTTGGAAAATTCGCTAAAATTCGTAATCTAAAGATGGTTAATTATTTGTTTCATCGCACCAAGAAGAGAAACTAAGGTCTTTTCGAACGGCTTCATTTGAAATTCGAGTTGGCCGGAATAATGAAATTCCCGTAGGGCTTCTGCTGCGGAGGGCCTCTCCTGATTGTGTTTGTGTTACGAATTAGCGCCCCTCTTGTAACAATAACGCTTCACATGGCCGCAATATAATCATTACTTGATTCCGTTACCTCGTAATTTCTTCATTACCTTTAATTAGTGTAATTATTGTGGAACGTGCCGATATTTTTTGGGGTCACGGCAATCCTATCAGCACGTACAGAATTATGGTGTACCTCGGAAGATCGTGTTTTTCGTATTTTGTAGTATTATACTATTTTATTAACCCTAGAATGGAAACATGCCTCTCAAGGCTTTCAATGGAAACATTGGGTAATTTTCACTCCCACGTAGTAAACCTTCTTTTTCCTCGCATTTTTTCTTTGAATGGTAATAGATTTAGGCGAATAACATTTATAAACAATGTGAGCAACTCATTCTGTATTGAAAAATATAAATGAACAAAAATTAGAGTGTCAAATCATAGCAACATTGGTATAAAAAAAAACTTGGAGGTACCTAGCTTCCTAACTATTTCTCAGACAGGTGTCTGCTGTTTTCTAAGCAGGTTGGTAGGTAACTAAATAACACGTTCGGACTTCTTTCTTATAGCAAAATAATGAAATAAATAGCTTGAGAATGTTATCACTTACCATCACAAACATTGGCAATTCAGTCTTATTCCCAATTACTGAAATCGATTTTAGCCCTTTATCACAGTAGCAAGTAAAAGAAAATAGTGAACTAGGGGAAAACTCAAATATCGGTGAAAAGGCAAAACAGGATCAATCCCAAAGCCAAAAACGCTGCAAATTATTACACAATGGTTTATTATTTTTTATTTTTCAATATAGATCACTCGTCTGCAAAGCCACCAACCATCCAACATGAAGAAAAATATCGATCGCATTTCGGTCAGCTTTAATTTGAACGGAGATTAGGCCTCTTTTGCGATTCACACTCGTGTTTCTGATTTATCGTACGTCCAAACTTTAAATTCTCGTAGTGAGCGAACGGTTTGTCCTACAGAGCTCCGGGTGGTCTCAAAAAATTCTATAGAATCTTAAATTGAAGGAAAAACAATACCTTTATGTCGAAATTTTTTGAGTTAGGGCGTTTTGAAAATTTCAAAATTGATTTTGGAACCCTTAGAAGTGACCTACCTCAACCAAAATCTTCGGGGCACAACTAGACCCCGAATGGAGCCTACATACCAAATTTCATCCAAATCGGTCAATGCTAAGTGGCAAAAGTGCCGCTTACGGCGGACGGACGGCCACATTTCATTCGATTTTTGGATTCTACGTACCTTGAAACGTAAACCATCAAATTTTGAGGGAGTGTTAAATTTTTTTTTTCTTGGTCGATTCCAAAGGTTTATTATTGAAAATAATAAACCAAAAGTTAACACAGCCAAGTTCGAATAGAAAGAAAAAAACGTCTGCCAAGTTGGGTGGGCAGTATAGCTTCCTCACTCATTGTAACATGGACGTATAGAATCAGTTGGCGAAAAAATTATGATTCAAAGAGTTATTGAATACCAAAATATTGGCGATAATATGCGGGATAGGGTTGCAGGTATGAATGTTTATAATAGTGTTGTAAATAATTGTGGTATATAAACCACTGAAATAAAAGAACGAAAGAGTGTAGGTATAAAATAAAACTACGAAGTTATGACGATAATGATTATTATTATTCAATACTAAAACTATAATAGGTGTACGTATTAGGATTATGGGTATTAATTTGTTATATACTCGTAATTTGAGTTTTGTTTAAAATGGTTGTGGTATATAAACCACTGAAATAATTGAACAAAAGTGTGTGAGTATACAACGAAAATCACAAAATTACAATTTGAATTAATTACGAGTTTTTAGGCATTACTAGGCATAGTTTTTTGTATTTTTTGTATTTTCAACGTAGAATTTTATTTAGCGGCCCACCGTCTAGGACCTAACCCACACAATCCCTGTAAATTTCATCGAAATTGGTTGAATAGTTGCGGAGTTTTGGTTGTAACAATAAATTTAAAGTTCGCGCATGCGCAGCGGCTATTGCTTGACCAATTTGATTGAAACTTATAGGGTGTCTCTTAGAAGTTAGTCCCTAACTAACCTCCAAATTTGAGCAAAATCGGTTCATTAGAAACCGAGAAACCGAGGTTCCAGGAAATTCACGTTTGCGCATGCGCACTCGCTCCTATTGGTCCGAAGGTGCTGAAATTGATAGGGGACCGTCTAGGACCTAACCCGCATAATCCCTGAAAATTTCATCAAAATCGGACCACAGGTTAGTATAGTTTTGCCCGGGACAAGGATTGACCACAGACAGACCGACAGACAGACACGGAACCAAAATTGTTCGGGAAGCTCTACATACCAAATTTCATCAAAATCGGTCAATGCTAAGTGGCAAAAGTGCCGCGTTCGGTGGATGGACGGCCAAATTTTTATCAGATTTTTGGATTCCACGTACCTTGAAACGTAAACCATAAAATTTTGAGGGGGTGTTAAAAAAATTTTCTTGGTCGATTCCAAAGGTTCATTATTGAAAATAATAAACCAACAAAATTTCTGCCTAAGTTGTAACAATTGTTGGAAAATTTTTCTATTGACACAGGTAAACAACATGGATAAGAAGAAGGAGTACCCTAACCCAAATGGAGCCCTTATACTAAATTTCATCAAAATCGGTCCATGGTAATCAAGAAAAGTGCCGGGGACAGAAGGACGGAGAAATTTTTCATTTATGTGCCATAGTAAAAACATAAAATGTCAAAAACTTGATAAAACACCCAGGAAGAATTTTTTTTTACGAAAATGTTTCGTTTTTCATGTTTTGCCAAGGAAAATTGTTTACCAAGGTAGGTAGCAGAAAGTTTAGGGACACTGGAATGGGAGCGTCAAATGAGGGGTCTCTAAACTTTCTGGAAGCACTGTATACTACCCTTTCAATGTTCAGGACGTACCAGATGGAACCTTGTCCAACTGAGGTCGTAGGAGGAATAACCCCGCACCTGCCACCTCGATTCCTGCAGTTTCCACCGTAGAAAAGACCCCTATCGTCCGCAGGGGGTTCTTCATCCTGAAGAGAAGCTTCCCCCGTCCTCCGCCCATCAACTGCACCCCAAGTCCTGTAAAGTGCTCCCTTTGTTAGCCCCCTCGATATTCATCTCTGGGGTTTTGAATTGTTAATGGAAGACCCCCATAAGTTTCTTTGAAATCCCGAGTCCCCGTGACCTCGTCTACGTCGAGTGATTTGATTCTTGACGATTTAATGCTCAGCTGATTTTCATTTAAGCTTCATGGCCAAAGTTGACTTCATGAAATTTTTAACGAATTTTTTAAGAACGATAATCCCTTGACGTAGACAATAATGATGTTTTTGACATTTTATGTCTTTAATTTAACACATACACGAAAAACGCTGCAAATTATTACACAAAGGTTTATTTTCTTTTACCTACTTTTATTATGACCAAAGTTGACTTCTTTTTTTTCAAACAAAATGAACTTTATTGTTAGAGAAATCAACATTACAGTTTTGATAACAATGAGGAATTTCACCATGTCGGAATTTCCTATTTTTGACCCCAAAATCGGATTCAGCACCTCTAAAAACCCCCTAAGGCCAACTTTCAGCCCGAACTTCCTAATTTACGAATAAACAAAACAGTGTAGAAAATACGAATGTTTAAAAAAACCGGGAAAATGACGTCATGCTGGAATAGTTCATTTATGGCCGCTTGAAGCGCTGAGATCGAGAAATCCATAGTCCCCAGATGCAAAATTTCATGAAACAGTAAACTGAAGAAAAAAATAGAAAAAGCGAGATGGGGAAAATTAGGTTTCCTCTGTTTTTGTTTGATAACTTTTCTCTTAGAAAACACGATTTCGTCGTCCCAATGGGCAACACTGGGAGGAGACGGCGATCCGAACAGCCCAATCAGCGAGCGTTCCCACTGGACGTCTGTTTTCCCAGTTAGTTTTGAAATTGAAAATTTTGACTGTCTCCCAAAAATAACAGGAGACTTATTTTCCGAAATCAGCCCGATTTTCATCTATCCCACACCATTAACTATTCAGGAAAAATGCAAACGGAAATCGGTGAAATTCCTCATTGAATATAGTAGATTTAGTATCTAATTAACATGAAACATGAATTTCAGGTACAACCCTGTGGTTGTCCTGTCCTAGTCTTTAGCACAATATTGGTGCTTGGGCTTCTGTGGAGAGAGCATGTTGTGGTCATGGAGGCCATGGAGCTAGTCTCCATGCCTACTACTAGTTCCATGCCCAAGGCTGTCTCCACGGTCAGCATGGACTTAAAATCCTGTGGTCAGTATCCAGTCTAATTTTTGATTTTTTCCTATGACGATAGGATTTTAATTAAACGTTTAGGAAGGGATAAACCTGTACTCAATATTGCCCAATCAGTAAATAAAGGGAAAAATTTGTTGGCACCAGAAAATTCCGTATTGATGTGTATGACAACGCTGAGTGGCTCACAGGATGTCCCTTCTTCTTCTTCCTCCCCAGGAATGCATTCTTCTGTTTTCGTTGCTTGCTTATGGGTGGGGAGTACACATGGACGTTTAAAGGCATCACAGACTTAAAACATTTGTCTGAGAAAATAAAAGGTCACGAAATGAATAAACTTCATTTAAAAAATAGCACAGATTTAGCTCTACTAAGAATTTTGGTTTATTATTTTCAATAATGAACCTTTGGAATCGACCTAGAAAATTTTTTTTAACACCCCCTCAAAATTTGATGGTTTACGTTTCAAGGTACGTAGAATCCAAAAATCGAATAAAAATTTGGCCGTCCGTCCGCCGTACGCGGCACTTTTGCCACTTAGCATTGACCGATACAGTATATTATAACCTGCTAAGAACTGCGAAAGATTAAAATCCACTCATTTCTTGTCAGAGGACTTCATGTGTAATGCTCGACTATCACTGCAGGAAGTCACACTGGGGTGGAAATCGACCCGAAACCTAATTTTAGTGTACCTATATCTCCGTATACATTTTTGATTAAAATGTATCCCTGAATATTCTATTAACTAGAGTGTTTGGGGTGTCTTTGCACCCCAGCGTGTCCTCCGTGTGATTCAAAAGTATGTGTGACTTCCTAGGGTCAAGTTCGCTCATTTTCCGGTTTGGTGCCCCACCACTTTCAGTCGTACAGCGACTGCCGTGTCACTACATTGACAAGTTTCACTCTTCACGAATTTACTTGAAATTCTAATTTCGCTTTTGTAATAAATTGGTCTTAGTGGTATCGCAATAAATTATATTGCTGATGTACTAGTTTTAATTACTCCTGCCAGTGTTGCCAACAAGCGGCTACCAAAACCCCCTGAGCCAACCTCGAAAAACCCCCAAATCCCCCCAAAAAAAGAAAAATCCTAAAACTTAAGGATGAAATAACAATATCAATGAATACAATGCAATTTTGGTTTATTATTTTCAATAATGAACCTTTAGAATCGACCAAGAAAAAAAAATTTTAACACCCCCTCAAAATTTGATGGTTTACGTTTCAAGGTACGTAGAATCCAAAAATCGAATAAAAATTTGGCCGTCCGTCCGCCGAACGCGGCACTTTTGCCACTTAGCATTGACCGATTTTGATGAAATTTGGTATGTAGGCTCCATTTGGGGTCTAGTTGTGCCCCAAAGCTTTTGGTTGATGTAGGTCACTTCTAAGGGTTCCAAAATCAATTTTGAAATTTTGAAAACGCCCTAACTCAAAAAATTTTGATATAAAGGTATTGTTTTTCCTTCAATTTAGGATTCTATAGAATTTTTAGAATTTTTTGAGACCACGCGGAGCTCTGTAGGACAAACCGTTCGCTCCCTACGAAAATTTAAGGGTTTACATTGAAATATATAAATCAAAACACGAGTGTGAATCGCAAAAGAGGCCTAATCTCCGTTCAAATTAGAGCTGACCGAAATGCGATCAATGGTTGGTGATTTGGATTCTTTTAAATTTTTTAATTTTTTTTCGATTTTTTATTTTTTTTTTTTTTTATTATTCTTTTTTTATTATTTTTTTTTTATTTTTTTAAATTTTTATATTGGATGGATGGTGATTTTGTAGACGAGTGATCTATATAGAAAATAATAAACCATTGTGTAATAATTTGCAGCTTTTTTTTAGTAGTAGATTGTAATTCATTAATGATTTGAGGGCGGAGTGGATCTTGAAGACAATGCAATTATTGCATTAGCGATATACGTTTCAGGTCATACAGGTTTTGAAAAAAACATTAAAAACATTTTTAAAAATAAACTAGTTTTTTCAGGTAGGGTACTTTTTTGTACAAAAAATCAAACAGTGAGGTCGCATTCGACCCCCATCTCCAAAACCTTTTCAATTTCTTCAAAACTTCAAGTTTGCTAATAGTAACGAGCGTGAACGGACGAATAAACTTCAAGAATTTATCAAAGTGTGTGCTTGCGAAAGATCAAAGATCGAAAAAAGTTTTTCCTCCAAAACTCCAAAATTATAGTCCCATTGAGCCCACGATAGACATTGGTAAATTCGGTGATGTTTTCCACTCCATTGAATATATATATTACCTGCTGCTATTTTAATTGCTGATTCATTTTTATTCTGCCCAAATCCCCCCGACTCGTCGGTAAAAACCCCCAAAAGATTTCTCCCCCCAAAATCCCCCCGTCAAGAAAAAAAAACCCAAATTTGGGGGGGAAACCCCCAACTTGGCAACACTGACTCCTGCGCAAATTAGGTACAGTGGACTTACTTAGTGATATACTGTTATTGACGACCTAAATATTTTCATTTAACCTACCTACCTATTCCTATTATCATAACTTATCATTATAAATTACTAATAAATACCTAATTAATTTGCGCTGTTGGGCAGATGCAGAATTTTGCAAGATTGGCAAGTTGGAGGTGCCTACTTGCAATCTTGGCCGACCGACGTATTTGTACTGTTAATTATTCAAAGGAGCAAACAAGTTTCCTCCGTTATGAATTTTGATGTTATTTTCGTGAAAAAAAAACAACAACGCCGTTGTTTCCGGACATGAAAGTCTATTAACATAAATTTGGAGTCCCTTGTAATTTCATTCGAGGTCGAGGGTTGGTTTTCCCTTTGAAGAGGGTCTCTGGAGCAACGCACGGGCGACGTACAGCGCCGGTCCCTCTGTTTACTTTCATGTTCCCAGATTGTCCCTCGGGAAGGGGGTGGGCGCCGCTGGTTGTCACCCTGCGTCACCACGCTCCACCCTGCGTCACCCCGCTCCACCCTGCGTCACCCTTCCCTAACGCAGTTATTCATCTTCCTTCATTCCTCTCAGCAACCTCCCCTCAATTAGACTTTTTTTGAGGTAATTTAATGAATAATTACTCACTGTCCGGCGAGATTGCGGTCAGGGTAGTTATTTGAGGTATACAATTAATGGTATAATGAATATGAAGAGTTATGATTCATATCATAGATTTGATTACTGCTCATTCGATAATTTTCAAAATAAAAAAAATTTTTAAAAATACTCTACAGAAAATAGGAAATTCCGACATGGTGAAATTCCTCATTGGGCCGAACTCATCATGACCTCTGAGCCCAAACACTTCGACACGGACCTTTCGCTTCGCATTGGTCCAAAATTTGGACTCCAAACCCATTACTTCCCATTTTAATATACCACTTTCTCTTTTACAGATCCTTTTCACAGATTAGTACTTCCACGTCAGATCTGGTTCACGATGTATTTAATTATATCACTTTCATTGTTTGCACTACAGACAATAAATTTAAATAATACACTACACACAATAAATAACAATAATTCACTACAGACAATAAAATTTAAATTTTACCAATTTCATTGTTTTCACTACAGACAATACTCACGGTTGATAATACGTACAATGCAATACTAGTGTGTTTGATTATAGGTGGCTTTGACCTTGTTCAAAGGGACACTACAGCACAATCATCGGGTTGTGAACACAATCAGTTCGGATATCAAGGCAAACACTCGACAAGGCGTTCTATAATTGGAGTTACAACACAATTCAAGTTCCCGAGCACCCTGTTTGGATGGGTAACATTGTGTTATCAACAATAACAGAGCATATGTTATGAAACAACATCTCTGCCCGGATTCAAATGAGATCCAAAATCATTTCTAATCTCGAAGTAAATAATCATTTGCCTCGTGAAATACTATATCATTCGTGATTACAGTCTGAAAACAATCTGATACTTGAAAGACATTTGCAAACAATACTTTCTTATAATTTTCCAAATTTTTTTCAAGTTAAAAACTAGGTAATAGGTAAATGTTCCAAAAATGTCAAAATTTTCTTAAAATTTCAATTTTGGTTTATTATTTTCAATAATAAGCCTTTAGAATCGAGCAAGAAAAAAAATTTTAACCCCCCCTCAAAATTTAATGTTTTACGTTTCAAGGTACGTAGAATCCGAAAATCGAAACGCTGCAAATCATTGCTCAAAGGTTTATTATTTTCTGTATAGATCATCCTTCTGTATAGATCACTGGTTCTCCATCAATAGCACCTACCACCATCTGTATTCTCCCTTGACCTTCCCTCTCAAATTTCAGCTCCTGCGTTCAATAGGATTGAAAATGGCTTCGGAGCTCACTCAGCTGATCAGTGATCTGAAGAGTGAAGAAGATCTCCTCGAATGCTGGAGACGCCTGGAAGAGCACTTCCATTCAATAGGATTGAAAATGGCTTTGGAGCTCACTCAGCTGATCAGTGATGTGAGGAGTGAAGAAGATCTCCTCGAATGCTGGAGACGCCTGGAAGAGCACCTCCATTCAATAGGATTGAAAATGGCTTTGGAGCTCACTCAGCTGATCAGTGATGTGAGGAGTGAAGAAGATATCCTCGAATGCTGGAGAGGCCTGGAAGACCACTTCCATTCAATAGCATTGAAAATGGCTTCGGAGCTCACTCAGCTGATCAGTGATCTGATGAGTGAGCAATGATTTGCAGCGTTTTTTACCTACAAACATTGTTTTACCTACCAACTTTTTTTTACCTACCAACTATTGGTAGGTACTACCTACCACACTATAATGGCTTCACACCTTCACAATCAAGTTTATTAGAAAGAACTAAACGCTTCACACTCGATTCGAAAAATAGAAAGCTACATATGGAAATTTGATTACTGGTTACGCAGAAGGCAAAACTGTATACAAATCGAAGAAATGAACAGCGATCGCATTTTAGTCAGATAAAATTTGAACGGCGATTATACCTCTTTTGCGATTCACACTCATGATTCTGTTTTATCGAAGGAAAACCTTCAAATACTCGTAGGGACCGAACGGTTTGTCCTACAGAGCTCCGGGTGGTCTCAAAAATTTTTAAAAATTCTGTACTATTTAAAATTGGTGAAAAAACGATACCTTTATTTCGAGAGTTTTCGAGCTAGGGCACTCTTGAAAATTTCAACCCTTAATTTTCACCCCTTAGAAGTGACCTACATCAACCAAAAGCTTCGCGGCACAACTAGACCCCAAATGGAGCCCATATACCAAATTTGAACCAAATCGGTCCAGTGTTGCTAAGAAAAGTGCCGCGTACGGCGGACGGCGTACGGCGGACGGCGTACGGCGTACGGCGGACGGACGGAAATTTTTTTATTCGATTTTCGTATTCTACGTACCTTGAAACGTAAAACATCAAATTTTGAGGGGGGGTTAAAATTTTTTTTTTCTTGCTCGATTCCAAAGGCTTATTATTGAAAATAATAAACCAATAAAAAAATTTCTGTCCGTCCGCCGTCCGCCGTACGCCGTCCGCCGTACGCGGCACTTTTCTTAGCAACACTGGACCGATTTGGTTCAAATTTGGTATATGGGCTCCATTTGGGGTCTAGTTGTGCCGCGAAGCTTTTGGTTGATGTAGGTCACTTCTAAGGGGTGAAAATTAAGGGTTGAAATTTTCAAGAGTGCCCTAGCTCGAAAACTCTCAAAATAAAGGTATCGTTTTTTCACCAATTTTAAATAGTACAGAATTTTAAAAAAATTTTGAGACCACCCGGAGCTCTGTAGGACAAACCGTTCGGTCCCTACGAGTATTTGAAGGTTTTCCTTCGATAAAACAGAATCATGAGTGTGAATCGCAAAAGAGGTCTAATCGCCGTTCAAATTTTATCTGACTAAAATGCAATCGCTGTTAATTTCTTCGATTTGTATACAGTTTTGCCTTCTGCGTACCCAGTAATCAGATTTCCATATCAAGCTATCTATTTTTCGAATCGAGTGTGAAGCGTTTAGTTCTTTCTAATAAACTTGATTGTGAAGGTGTGAAGCCATTATAGTGTGGTAGGTAGTACCTACCAATAGTTGGTAGGTAAAAAAAAATTGGTAGGTAAAACAATGTTTGTACGTTAAAAACGCTGCGAATCATTGCTCACTGATCAGATCACTGATCAGCTGAGTGAGCTCCGAAGCCATTTTCAATGCTATTGAATGGAAGTGCTCTTCCAGGCGTCTCCAGCATTCGAGGATATCTTCTTCACTCCTCACATCACTGATCAGCTGAGTGAGCTCCAAAGCCATTTTCAATCCTATTGAATGGAAGTGCTCTTCCAGGCGTCTCCAGCATTCGAGGAGATCTTCTTCACTCCTCACATCACTGATCAGCTGACTGAGCTCCGAAGCCATTTTCAATCCTATTGAATGGAAGTGCTCTTCCAGGCGTCTCCAGCATTCGAGGAGATCTTCTTCACTCTTCAGATCACTGATCAGCTGAGTGAGCTCCGAAGCCAATTTCAATCCTATTGAATGGAAGTGCTCTTCCAGGCGTCTCCAGCATTCGAGGAGATCTTCTTCACTCTTCAGATCACTGATCAGCTGAGTGAGCTCCGAAGCCATTTTCAATCTTATTGAACGCAGGAGCTGAAATTTGAGAGGGAAGGTCAAGGGAGAATACAGATGGTGGTAGGTGCTATTGATGGAGAACCAGTGATCTATACAGAAGGATGATCTATACAGAAAATAATAAACCTTTGAGCAATGATTTGCAGCGTTTTTGAATTTGTATGAAATCTTCCAACTTAGCAATCATTTCAAGATTTGTAACCAACATTTGGCTTCAGAGTCCAATAAAAGTTGTGGAAATATTGTTTTCACTCATACACTGTTCAAATTTTCTAGAATTCAGCATTTTTCCAAATTCTTCAACATTTTTTCTTGGTAAATATTCTAACCAATATTTGTTGACCTCTAAGTCTACTAAAGATTGTGGAAACACTGTTTTCAATTATACATTTACCAAATTTTCAATTTTTTCAAAAAATTCGTTATTTTTCAATTTGCAAAAAATTTCAAGATTTGGTACCTAAATTTGGCTTTTGAGTCTACTAAAAGTCTTAGGTAGAGAAAACATTGTTTTCACTTACACATTTTCCAATTTTTTAAAAAAATTTTCGAGTATTTAAAATTTTTACAACTTTTTATCCTTTCAAATTGTCAAGATTTGGAACGAAAATTTGGCTTTCGAGTCTACTAAAAGTTGTAGGTAGAGAAAACATTGTTTTCGCTTATACAGCCATTTTCCAATTTTTTAAAAGAATTTTCGAGTATTTAAAATTTGTACAACTTTTATCTTGTCAAATTTTAAAGATTTGGAATCAAAAGTTGGCTTCTAACTCTACTAAAGGTTGTGGAAACATTGTTTCCATTTATACATTTTTCATGTTTTTCATTTTTTCAAAAAGTTCATAACTTTTTCAATCTGCTTAAAATTTCAAGATTTGGAACCAAAATTTGGCTTTCGAGTCTACTAAAAGTTGTAGGTAGAGAAAACATTGTTTCCACTTATACATTTTCCAATCTTTTTAGTTCCACCATTAGAGCCATTATGGACTACGGGTCATCGTTTTATGGCCAAGCAGCTGTCACAAATCTTAGAGCATTATCCATTCTCCAGAATAAATGTATCAGACAATGCATGGGATATCTAACGTCAACACCTATCAACACTATACTTGCAGAGTCATCTGAATTGCCATTGACCTTAAGGAGACAGTTTTTAACTGACAAGTACGTCATTCGCCAAATATCTAATAATGGTGCACCAATACATGCCATAATGGAACTAGCTCACACAGTGGCGTTCAATAGTAACTGGATAAATAAATTAATACCACCTATAGTTTCAAGTTATCTGCAAGTGTCGACAAAATGTAGCCATATTGTAATAAATAGCCCCCTCCCAATATTTTCCATAGAATATTCGATAGTGTTTACTCCAATACAATTCTATCAGTTCCGACCCACCGATGACACGATAGCAATAAATGCTCAATTCGTAGAATTCGTCGAGCATAGGTGGCAGCAATCTAAATTAGTGTTCACAGACGGCTCAAAAAAACGCTGCAAATTATTACACAATGGTTTATTATTTTTCTATATAGATCACTCGTCTACAAAATCACCAACCATCCAATATGAAAAGAAGAAAAAAGAAAAAAAAAAATCAAAATCACCAACCATTGATCGCATTTCGGTCAGCTCTAATATGAACGGAGATTAGGCCTCTTTTGCGATTCACACTCGTGTTTTGATTTATATATATATATATTTCAATATAAACACTTAAATTTTCGTAGGGAGCGAACGGTTAGTCCTACAGAGCTCCGCGTGGTCTCAAAAAATTCTAAAAATTCTATAGAATCTTAAATTGAAGGAAAAACAATACCTTTACATCAAAATTTTTTGAGTTAGGGCGTTTTCAAAATTTCAAAATTGATTTTGGAACCCTTAGAAGTGATTTACATCAACCAAAAGCTTCGGGGCACAACTAGACTCCAAATGGAGCCTACATACCAAATTTCATCAAAATCGGTCAATGCTAAGTGGCAAAAGTGCCGCGGACGGCGTACGGCGGACGGACGGCCAAATTTTTATTCGATTTTTGGATTCTACGTACCTTGAAACGTAAACCATCAAATTTTGAGGGGGTGTTAAAATTTTTTTTTTCTTGGTCGATTCCAAAGGTTCATTATTGAAAATAATAAACCAACAGGGGATATGGTGGGTTCGGCAGTTTTGGATGTTGACTCTGGGGTAGTCACGAGATACAAGCTACCAGAGGAGACAAGCAGTTATTCCTCCGAGGTGATCGCAATAATTCAAGCTCTAAAACTCCTACTTTCTTCAACTCAACCTTCATTCCAAACCGCCATAATTTGTACAGACTCCCTCAGTGCCTTACAAACACTCTCCTCCCCTTTCCTGGCTAAATTCAAAAATCATCTTGTTGTTGAGGCAGTAAGTCTAGTCAACAGTTGCAGGACCGCTGGGATGAATATTCAATTCGAGTGGGTCAAGTCTCATGTAGGTCTACTGCACAACGAACGTGTAGATCAGGCAGCAAAATCCGCCGCGCGTGAAGGAGAAACGATGACCCCGAATCTGCCAAGGGAAGAATATTATGCGATATCCAAAGGTTACATTAGTGCAAGTTGGCAGCAGTTTTGGTTTATTATTTTCAATGATGAACCTTTGGAATCGACCGAGAAAAAAAAAAATTTAACACCCCCTCAAAATTTGATGGTTTACGTTTCAAGGTACGTAGAATCCAAAAATCGAATAAAACGCTGCAAATTATTACACAATGGTTTATTATTTTTCTATATAGATCACTCGTCTACAAAATCACCAACCATCCAATATGAAGAAAAAAAAAAGAAAAAAAAAAAATCAAAATCACCAACTATTGATTACATTTCGATCAGCTCTAATTTGAACGGAGATTAAGCCTCTTTTGCGATTCACACTCGTGTTTTGATTTATACATATATATATTTCAAAATAAACACTTAAATTTTCGTAGGGAGCGAACGGTTTGTTCTACAGAGCTCCGGGTAGTCTCAAAAAATTCTATAGAATCCTAAATTGAAGGAAAAACAATACCTTTATATCAAAATTTTTTGAGTTAGGGCGTTTTCAAAATTTCAAAATTGATTTTGGAACCCTTAGAAGTGACCTACATTAACCAAAAGCTTTGGGGCACAACTAGACCCCAAATGGAGCCTACATACCAAATTTCATCAAAATCGGTCAATGCTAAGTGGCAAAAGTGCCGCGTTCGGCGGACGGACGGCCAAATTTTTATTCGATTTTTGGATTCTACGTACCTTGAAACGTAAACCATCAAATTTTGAGGGGGTGTTAAAATTTTTTTTTCTTGGTCGATTCCAAAGGTTCATTATTGAAAATAATAAACCAAAATTTGGCCGTCCGTCCGCCGTACGCGGCACTTTTGCCACTTAGCATCGACCGATTTTGATGAAATTTGGTTTGTAGGCTCCATTTGGGGTCTAGTTGTGCCCCGAAGATTTTGGTTGATGTAGGTCACTTCTAAGGGTTCCAAAATCAATTTTGAAATTTTCAAAACGCCCTAACTCAAAAAATTTCGATATAAAGGTAGGTATTGTTTTTCCTTCAATTTAAGATTCTATAGAATTTTTAGACTTTTTTGAGACTACCCGGAGCTCTGTAGAACAAACCGTTCGCTCACTACCAGAATTTAAAGTTTGGACGTACGATAAATCAGAAACACGAATGTGAAGCGCAAAAGAGGCCTAATCTCCGTTCAAATTAAAGCTGACCGAAATGCGATCGATATTTTTCTTCATGTTGGATGGTTGGTGGCTTTGCAGACGAGTGATCTATATAGAAGAATAAAAAATAATAAACCATTGTGTAATAATTTGCAGCGTTTTTTGATCAAAGGTCATAAGGAAAATTTTATAAAAATATAAATCCAAAAATTAGTTTTGTACCGTGGTTCAAGAACTTGAACAAACCTAAAAGGGAAATTAGAATTATATGCAGACTCAGAGCCAACCACGGAATCTGTCCAATGTATCTTCATCGAATTAGACTTAGGGAGGACGAATCTTGTGAGTGTGGTCACCCAACTGGTGATCTTGAACATTTAATAATGACTTGTACCCTACATAATAATTCAAGAGAAAACATGTTGAATGAAATCCATAAAAATATAAAAGAAAACCCATTCAACTGTCAGACAGTGAAGTATGGGATGAAATTTGTATGTTTTTAAATGAGACTGGTCTGCAGATTTGATTTACCTATTTAATTTCCATATTCCTTATTAGTAAAAGTTGATATAATATACTATTGTTTATTATATTAATAATATAAAATTTGCTAGTTATATTTTTTTATTAGGAAATTACCAAGTTTGTCATTATTTTGATGTGATAATGCATTGATTATAATTTTGAAATTTTTTGTACTATGCATGGCTTAATGTGAATAAACAATGCAAAAAAAAAATCTTTTTAGTATTTTCGAACAATTAAAATTTTTACAACTTTATAACTTGCCAAAGTTTTAAGATTTGGAATCAAAATTGGGCTTCCGAGTCTACGAAAGGTTGTGGAAGCATTGATATCGCTTATAACTTGTCCAACTTCTCTAAAATTCTAACTTGGCATGCATTTCAAGATTTGGTAGTTGGTTTTCACTTATTATTGTCCTTACTGGAAAGAACCAAAAAAAGTGCTTCAACATCAAAATGTCGACTCGCTTTTCAATTTTTACACCTTCTTGAATAATTTTGGAGGGCCGTCCCCTGTAGCCGACACCTTTAATTAAGACTGTCTCATAACCAAATCCATTGTTTTCTAAATTTTCGAATGATTACAATTTCTGCTCGTTCTTAACTCGCCAAAATTTCAAGAACCAAAATTGGGCTTCCGAGTTTACCAACGGTTGTGGCTGTTCTGTTATCACTTATTATTGGACATTATTATTGTCCTTACAGGGGGATCAAAAAAAAAAAAAGTGCTTCAACATCAAAATTTCGACTCGCTTCTTCCACTGTAGAGTTTGTCGTCCACTGTAGCCGACTCCTTTGACCAATCCTTTGAATAACCTCTGATCATAACTGTCTCAACTTGTCTTATTTCCCTCAAATTACCGAGTCGTAGGGATTGATGTTTTGGTGACCCTCAACGTTTCAACAATCACGGCACAGTAACCTGCGGCAGACATCGTTTGACTTGCTGTATGAAAACAAGTTCGATTCCCTTCTATATGGTCGTCATAGTTGTATTTTGGTACGTTTGTTTCACGGATCCCTTATCTTAGTTGGTCACGACAGGAAGGTCTCAGAATAATTTTATGGATTGTTGGGAGCGCCCGCGATTAATCTCGGTCATAAACGACAGACCAGAGTTTGCTCAACCATCTGCAACTTCTCAACAATCGTTTTATGTTCACGACGACAGATTTCGTGACGGGGCTTATTCGTCCATATCCACCACTACCAGATGGGGTTTTTTAGCTGAAATAGTAGGTACTCGTTAATTTGTGAAGATTGCCAGAGGCGTAACTAAGAAAAAATGTCAAACTAAATGGGAAAAATCACGTGGAAAATTCAGGCAACTAATGGAGTATATTCACCGCGATCGATTTCGAGTCATTCCTCAAGGCGCCGATTTCCTCAAGTTGAGGGTAGAAGGAATTTTTTTTTTTCATATCGAAAAATGCCTAGATATACTTTTAGAAATGCTTTAGCACATTTCGCCTGGTCAGATATAGTTATAAAATAATAATCATTTATATATTATGTTCTTGAATATGCTCGAGAAAAACGTCAATAACTTTGGAAACGAATGTGAACTACAAATCAACGATTCTGGACTTCACTACTATTAAGGTAATATGCGGTTGTTTTAGAACCGCGGTTTTATGTATTTTGGTTTATTATTTTCAATAATGAACCTTTGGAATCGACCAAGAAAAAAAATTTTTAACACCACCTCAAAATTTGATGGTTTACGTTTCAAGGTACGTAGAATCCAAAAATCGAATAAAAACGCTGCAAATTATTACACAATGGTTTATTATTTTTTATTTTTCTATATAGATCACTCGTCTGCAAAGCCACCAACCATCCAACATGAAGAAAAACATCGATCGCATTTCGGTCAGCTTTAATTTGAACGGAGATTAGGCCTCTTTTGCGATTCACACTCGTGTTTCTGATTTATCGTGCGTCCAAACTTTAAATTCTCGTAGTGAGCGAACGGTTCGTCCTACAGAGCTCCGGGTGGTCTCAAAAAATTCTAAAAATTCTATAGAATCTTGAATTGAAGGAAAAAACGCTGCAAATTATTACACAATGGTTTATTATTTTTCTATATAGATCACTCGTCTACAAAATCACCAACCATCCAATATGAAAGGGGAAAAAAAAATCAAAAAAAAAAAAAAAAAAAAATCAAAATCACCAACCATCGATCGCATTTCGGTCAGCTCTAATTTGAACGGAGATTAGGCCTCTTTTGCGATTCACACTCGTGTTTTGATTTATATATATATATTTCAATATAAACCCTTAAATTTTTTGAGTTTGTTTTTTAGAGTTTGTCCTACAGAGCTCCGCGTGGTCTCAAAAAATTCTAAAAATCTATAGAATCTTAAATTGAAGGAAAAACAATACCTTTATTTCAAAATTTTTTGAGTTAAGGCGTTTTCAAAATTTCAAAATTGATTTTGGAACCCTTAGAAGTGACCTACATCAACCAAAAGCTTCGGGGCACAACTAGACCCCAAATGGAGCCTACAAACCAAATTTCATCAAAATCGGTCAATGCTAAGTGGCAAAAGTGCCGCGTACGGCGGACGGACGGCCAAATTTTTATTCGATTTTTGGATTCTACGTACCTTGAAACGTAAACCATCAAATTTTGAGGGGGTGTTGAAATTTTTTTTTTCTTGGTCGATTCCAAAGGTTCATTATTGAAAATAATAAACCAAAATTTGGCCGTCCGTCCGCCGTACGCGGCACTTTTGCCACTTAGCATTGACCGATTTTGATGAAATTTGGCATGTAGGCTCCATTTGGGGTCTAGTTGTGCCCCGAAGCTTTTGGTTGAGGTAGGTCACTTCTAAGGGTTCCAAAATCAATTTTGAAATTTTGAAAACGTCCTAACTCAAAAAATTTCGATATAAATTTATTGTTTTTCCTTCAATTTAAGATTCTATAGAATTTTTAGAATTTTTTGAGACCACGCGGAGCTCTGTAGGACAAACCGTTCGCTCCCTACGAAAATTTAAGGGTTTATGTTGAAATATATATATATATAAATCAAAACACGAGTGTGAATCGCAAAAGAGGCCTAATCTCCGTTCAAATTAGAGCTGACCGAAATGCAATCGATGGTTGGTAATTTTGATTTTTTTTTCTTTTTGATTTTTTGATTTTTTTTTTTTTTTTTTCATATTGGATGGTTGGTGGTTTTGTAGACGAGTGATCTATATAGAAAAATAATAAACCATTGTGTAATAATTTCAGCGTTTTTTAATTCGCTTTTTTATGTGCATTTTTTGAAAACACATTTTTTAAGCATTATCCCTTCCCCCAACCCAACCACTCATTCGCTGTCATCCTTGAAAGGCAAAAATCAAAAATCGGTTAAAAACGAAGACCTGGGCAGAGTAGACAACATTTTGTCACACACACAGACAGACATACACCTATGGTTTTTCTTCTTCTCGGATTTGGATTCAGAATGGTCTAAAACCGATTTGTGTGTGGTTAGTTTTGGTGTATAATTTTTCAATGATGAACCTTTGGTATCGACCAAAAGAAAGTTTAACTGCCCCTTAAAATTTGTTGGTTTACGTTTCAAGTTAGGTACACGTAGAATCCAAAAATCGAATAAAAGTTTGGCCGTTTGTGCCACTTTCCTTAGTTCCCATGGACCGATTTTGATGAAATTTGGTCTGTGGGATCCATTTGGGGTCTAGTTGTGCCCCTTTTGGTTGATGTGAGTCACTTCTAAGGGTTGAAATTTTCAAGTCGCTCTAGCTCAAACAATTTCGATATTAAGGTATTGGTTTTTCTTCAATTTAAAGTAGTAGTGAATTTTTAGATTCGAATGAGACCAGCCAGAGCTCTGTAGGATAGTTTAGAGGTTGGTCTAACGATAAAGCAGAAACACGAGTGTGAATCGCATAAGAGGCCTAATCCCCGTTGAAATTTTAGCTGGTTTCTAAAGGCACTCCCCTTCGTGAGGAAATTTGAGTACAACTCGAAGAAACCAGCTAAAATTTTTCCGGGTGGAACTCCCTATTTCTTCGCATTGAGTGTGAAGCGTTCGTTTCTTCAAAATAAACTTGTTTGTGAAGGGAAAATATGGTTGGCAGGTAGTGACAATGGCAAAGCTGTGTTCTTTGCAGGCGAGTGATCTTCACCGAAAGATAATAAATCTTTGTGTAATAATTTGCAGCTTTTTTTCGGTTGAGCGTTGTCTTCCTCCACCCCAGATTAGTCGCAAGAGGGCGCCCAAGTCTTACTGTCCTAAAAATCTTAGATTTAAGCCTGAAATTAATTTTAGTTGAAAATTTCGTTAGTGGGAATTTTTTCTTTCACAGCACTTTCCCAGTTTCTTCTCGGTACTCTCAGAATTTCCTACAAATAAGTTTCTCGCGAAGTGGAAAACCCTTTTAGGCATCTGGTTGGTCACGTTTGCTGATTTTCAGTTTTTTCTTCTGTTACAGATGACGACCTTACGGACGATGACTTCAGTACGACGAGGTGGGTGTTGAAAACATCATTTAAACGAAACAAATTCAAATATCTAAACTCATTCGAGCGATCGTATCAATTCACGTAATTGATTCCAACCTCCCATTAAATAATATTAATAATTGATTTTATTGAATAATAGACAAATAAACACTGGAAGCTACTTTGTGGGTTATTATTGTGTTTTTAAGTCAATGGAATTAATATTAATTTTGTTTGAAAGCGTGGTTTAAAACTGGATCTTAAATGAGGGATGAAATCGTCGAATTTCAAAATAAGGGGGGGGGGGGGAGGACATGGTACGTTATTACGGGATATTTTTTTCTTGGGGGTAAAATGTGTGATTTACTAATGAATTTTTGACGTGATTTCGAAATCTAGGGAGTATCTATCTGATTAACAAAATATTTTTCAGAGGATGCGCGAACTAAGATCTTGACTAGTCCGTGTGTGAAATGTGTGATAAACAGAATAATTTTTCGGAGAGTTGACTAGGGGGTTCATGAGTCATAATCGAAAAATTTTCGACTTTTTTGTTTTTATTTTTATAAAATTCTGCAGGTCTTTCCAGACATTTTGGTATATAACAACATTTAATTTGAGCAGTGGAACACGGAGATATGAGTTTTCAAAGATTGAGGAGCCAAACGCTGTTTCCGGAGGATGGCTGTTCTCCGCTCCAGGAGCTGCACTGCTCATAGTTTCTCAGTTTCCGTAACTACCTACCGTTCTTTCGGTGTTCATAATTTCTTATAGAAATAGAATTCCTACACCATGCCACCAGCACTGGTCACCATGCCACCAAAAAGTACGAAAATTGCATAGCACCGGAGAGAAATCTGGATGAAAATAGAGTTCAAATAATGCTATTGTTACGTCATTACTTTACCTCATACTCATGCTAGTAAACTCAACGATAAGTAATGAAAGAAAATCTATTATGCTTACAAGTTTTGTTTGAGACAAGTTCCAAACCAACAAACAAAGCCGGGAAGATAATATCTTACACAAGAGATGTATTTTTCTCATCAGTAAGTGATATGACGAACCGACCGACACTTTACCGGTGATAACACTTACTGATAAGAATCGTGGATAAGGAATAATCAGACCTCATTTTCAATGTCTTCAACATGAAATGATTCGCAATTGGATCGAATACCTCAAAAAACGGGAACCTTTCACAAATCGCGGTTTTTCTCCAAACCGAAAAACCCCTGTTTTTCATCACTTAGGTACCTGTTCCTCGACAACCAAAAGAGCTGGCAACTTGATTTTTTTTTATGTTGTCAAGGGGTCTTTATTACATTCACTGAACAAGTTTGGACGAAAAACTCCAAACAGAAACATGGCTAGAATAAAAAAAACCATAAACATAAAAAACACGAAAAGTTTGTTTTGCTATATTGCTTTTAGGTAAAATAATATTTGCCCAACAGAGTTGTAACTCATTCAGTGGTTATATGGAGAGTAGAAAAAGAATTAAAAAAAAAATTATGAAGATATCATGAATACATCCAGAGAAACAGGTACATGAAAAAGTGTTAAATTAGAACCGACTCATGAAATCCCTTACTAATGAATTTTTGACGTGATTTCGAAATCTAGGGAGTTTCTATCTGATTAACAAAATATTTTTCAGATCTTGACTAGTCCATGTGTGAAATGTGTGATAAACAAAATCATTTTTCAGAGAATGGGGGGTCTTGGAAAGTTAGCCTTACCCCCTTCGGTGAAATGTGTGATTTTCGTCAAAATTTTCGGAGGGTGCGAAATAAAAGGTAGAATGAGATTCACAAGTTCACAAATGGAATTTTGTTGTGTGATTTCAAGATCTAAGGATCTTGACTAGTCCGTGTGTGAAATGTGTGATAAACAAAATCATTTTTCGGAGAGTGGGGGTCTTGGAAAGTTAGCCCCTTCGGTGAAATGTGTGATTTTCGTCAAAATTCTCGGTGAGTGAAGGATCCAAGGAGCTCTCGTTGCTGGAATTTACGATCCAAGCGAAATTTTCGGAAGGTGCGGAATTGCGGGATCTTAGGAGCTCCTATTAGTGAAATGTACGGTAAACTAATGAATTTTCAGGGGATGCGGGATGTAAGAAGTTCAGCTCTTTTGGTAAATTGTGTGATTTTCATCAAATATTTTGGATGGGGCGAAATCCAAGGATGGTATTAGATTAACAGGTTCACAAATGAATTTTTGTTGGGTGATTTCGAGATCTAAGGAGTTTCTGTGTGTGAAATGTTTGATAATCGAAAGAATCTTCAGAGAGTGCGGGATTTAGGGAGTTTAGCCCCTTTCGTAAATAGTGTGATTTTCATCAGAATTTTTGGACGGTGCGGGATCCAAGGAACTCTCGTTGCTGGAATTTACGATTCCGAAATTTTCGGAGGATGTGGGAGTGAGGGATCCTAGGAGCTCTCATGAGTGGAATGTATGGTGAACAAAATAATTTTCAGATGGTGCCGGATGTAAGAAGTAAATTGTGTGATTTTCATCAAAATCGGATGATGCCTTCAATCAATGAGTGGAATGTCAGAGTTACAATGAATTGCCTGAGTTTGCAGGATCCAAGGAGTTCCCGGATTTTTTTCATCAAAATTTTCGGAGGGTTCGAGATTGCGGGATCCAAGGAGCTCCTATGAATCCCTCCCTGTTTTGTGAATAAATTCGTTCATTCAATCAATGAGTGGAATGTGAGTGTTACAATGAATTGCCTGAGTTTGCAGGATCCAAGGAGTTCCCGGAATGTGTGATTTTCTTCAAAATATTCGGAGGTTTCGAGATTGCGGGATCCAAGGAGCTCCTATGAATCCCTCCCTGGTTTTGTAAATAAATTCGTTCGTTCAATCAATGAGTGGAATGTGAGAGTTAAAATGAATTGCCTGAGTTTGCAGGATCCAAGGAGTTCCCGGAATGTGTGATTTTCATCAAAATTTTCGGAGGGTTCGATATTGCGGGATCCAAAGAGCTCCCACGAATCCCTCCCTGGTTTTGTAAATAAATTCGTTCGTTCAATCAATGAGTGGAATGTGAGAGTTACAATAAATTGCCTGAGTTTGCAGGATCCAAGGAGTTCCCGGAATGTGTGATTTTCATCAAAATTTTCGGAGGGTTCGAGATTGCGGTATCCAAGGAGCTCCCACGAATCCCTCCCTGGTTTTGTAAATTAATTCGTTCGTTCAATCAATGAGTGGAATGTGAGAGTTACAATGAATTGCCTGAGTTTGCAGGATCCAAGGAGTTCCCGGAATGTGTGATTTTCATCAAAATTTTCGGAGGTTTCGAGATTGCGGGATCCAAGGAGCTCCCACGAATCCCTCCCTGGTTTTGTAAATAAAATCGTTCGTTCAATCAATGAGTGGAATGTGAGAGTTAAAATGAATTGCCTGAGTTTGCAGGATCCAAGGAGTTCCCGGAATGTGTGATTTTCATCAAAATTTGCGGAGGGTTCTAGATTGCGGGATCCAAGGAGCTCCTATGAATCCCTCCCTGGTTTTGTAAATAAATTCGTTCGTTCAATCAATGAGTGGAATGTCAGAGTTACAATGAATTGCCTGAGTTTGCAGGATCCAAGGAGTTCCCGGATTTTTTTCATCAAAATTTTCGGAGGGTTCGAGATTGCGGGATCCAAGGAGCTCCTATGAATCCCTCCCTGTTTTGTGAATAAATTCGTTCATTCAATCAATGAGTGGAATGTGAGTGTTACAATGAATTGCCTGAGTTTGCAGGATCCAAGGAGTTCCCGGAATGTGTGATTTTCTTCAAAATATTCGGAGGTTTCGAGATTGCGGGATCCAAGGAGCTCCTATGAATCCCTCCCTGGTTTTGTAAATAAATTCGTTCGTTCAATCAATGAGTGGAATGTGAGAGTTAAAATGAATTGCCTGAGTTTGCAGGATCCAAGGAGTTCCCGGAATGTGTGATTTTCATCAAAATTTTCGGAGGGTTCGATATTGCGGGATCCAAAGAGCTCCCACGAATCCCTCCCTGGTTTTGTAAATAAATTCGTTCGTTCAATCAATGAGTGGAATGTGAGAGTTACAATAATTGCCTGAGTTTGCAGGATCCAAGGAGTTCCCGGAATGTGTGATTTTCATCAAAATTTTCGGAGGGTTCGAGATTGCGGTATCCAAGGAGCTCCCACGAATCCCTCCCTGGTTTTGTAAATTAATTCGTTCGTTCAATCAATGAGTGGAATGTGAGAGTTACAATGAATTGCCTGAGTTTGCAGGATCCAAGGAGTTCCCGGAATGTGTGATTTTCATCAAAATTTTCGGAGGTTTCGAGATTGCGGGATCCAAGGAGCTCCCACGAATCCCTCCCTGGTTTTGTAAATAAAATCGTTCGTTCAATCAATGAGTGGAATGTGAGAGTTAAAATGAATTGCCTGAGTTTGCAGGATCCAAGGAGTTCCCGGAATGTGTGATTTTCATCAAAATTTGCGGAGGGTTCTAGATTGCGGGATCCAAGGAGCTCCTATGAATCCCTCCCTGGTTTTGTAAATAAATTCGTTCATTCAATCAATGAGTGAATTTGATTGTTACAAGGAATTGCCTGAGTTTGCAGGATCCAAGGAGTTCCCGGAATTTGTGATTTTCATCAAAATTTTCGGAGGGTTCGAGATTGCGGGATTCAAGGAGCTCCCACGAATCCCTCCCTGGTTTTGTAAATAAATTCGTTCGTTCAATCAATGAGTGGAATGTGAGAGTTACAAGGAATTGCCAGAGTGTGCGGGATCCAAGGAGCCTTCGGAATGTGGGATCCAAGGAGCCTTTGGAGTGTGGGATCCAAGGAGCTCCTACGTGTGATTCAGGTAGTTAAGAATTTTCCGAATAGTGCGGGATCCATGCGGGATTTGCAACCCCAAAAGTTCACTTCAATCCCGCGGAGTCGCCTTTCGCGTTGTCCACCTCACTGTGGTGGGGAGGGGGGGAGTCTGTCGAGGAGACGAGAGACCTGGGTGACTCGCGTTGGAACCTGACTTCGTGGTGGTTGGCTGGAGGGGGAAGGAGGAGGAGGAGGGAGGGATTCCGCCGCTTTCTAAATTTAGAAACCCGTTCCGTCTCTTCCAGGAGGTTTTGGAGGCGTATTAATTTCGCGCTGCTGACACCGTGAAAAAAACCTCCTCCTACCTCCTACCGCTCACACCCTCTCCTTCCTCCTCCTACCTCCTACCGCTCAAACCCCCCTCCTGCCTCCTTCTACTCGCCCTCCTACCGTCCATTCTTCGCCACCTCATCCTTCCACCTCCCATCATAATCACGATTACGATCGTAATCACAGGCAGTTCAGATTTGATTACGATTAAGTTCAATTTTTTCAATACCAAGGACTTTGAGGCCCCCCTCAATCGTTACGAGTAAAATTACAATCACAGTCCCCCAACATGACGATTACGATTACAATTATCATAACTGTAATCGTAAATGTGATTTCCAAACCAAATTCTAGATTTTTTCAACCAAATTCTAGATTTTTTCAACCAAATTAATAGGTATTTTCCAAACCAAATTTACGATTTTTAAACCAAATTGAAATTGTTCAAATCAAATTCATGATGTTCCAAGTGAAATTCAAGATTTTCTAAGTCAAATTCAAGACTTTTCAGACCAAATTCAAGATTTTTCAAACCAAATTCTGGATTTTCCAAGTCTAATTAGAGAATTTTTTCAACCAATTGAAGATTTTTTAAACCAAATTGAAGATTTTTAAACCAAATTCACAATTTTTAAATCAAATTAAAAATTGTTCAAACCAAATTAAAGATTTTTCAAGTCTAATTCGAGATTTTTCAAACCAAATTCACGATTTTTAAACCAAATTGAAATTGTTCAAATCAAATTCATGATGTTCCAAGTCAAATTCAAGATTTTCTAAGTCAAATTCAAGACTTTTTAGACCAAATTCAAGATTTTTCAAACCAAATTAAAAATTGTTCAAACCAAATTCTGGATTTTCCAAGTCTAATTAGAGAATTTTTTCAACCAATTGAAGATTTTTTAAACCAAATTCAAGGGTTTTAAACCAAATTCACAATTTTTAGATCAAATTAAAAAAATTTCAAGCCAAATTAAAGATTTTTCAAGTCTAATTCGAGATTTTTCTAACCAAATTCACGATTTTTAAACCAAATTGAAATTGTTCAAATCAAATTCACGATGTTCCAAGTCAAATTCAAGATTTTCTAAGTCAAATTCAAGACTTTTTAGACCAAATTCAAGATCTTTCAAACCAAATTAAAAATTGTTCAAACCAAATTCTGGATTTTCCAAGTCTAATTAGAGAATTTTTTCAACCAATTGAAGATTTTTTAAACCAAATTCAAGATTTTTAAACCAAATTCACAATTTTTAAATCAAATTAAATACTGTTCAAGCCAAATTAAAGATTTTTCAAGTCTAATTCGAGATTTTCCAAACCAAATTCACGATTTTTAAACCAAATAGAAATTGTTCGTCAAATTCAAGATTTGTTCAACCAAATCAAGATTTTCCATAATAAACTTAGTATTTTTTCTAATTTTTTTTTCAACTTACGTTTTTTGACGACCAATCAATTTTATTCACTTCAAAAAAACAATAAAAACTAAATCAATATAATTTTTAAAAAAATTGAAAAAAATTTAAAAATTAAATTATTAAAAAAAATTTTTTGGGTAGTTATTTGGGTAGTTTCCTAATGAGTTAGAGTTTTTTTTTAGACTTTTTTTTTTAGATTATTTGGGTAGGTAGGTATTTGGGTAGTATCCTAATGATTTAGAGTTTTTTTTTTGAGACGAAAAAAGCTCGATATTGCTGTCTGAAATTTTCAATTTGACGTCAAAAATGCTACAAGTTCTCTCTTTCATACTCTCCTGTTTTTTGAATTAGAAAAGTAGTATAATTTTTATATGGACTACCTGTTTCATTGTTGTCTGTTTGTTGTTGCATTGGTTTTCAAGTCAAGAACCTCAATTTAAAACGCAGAATTTCCAATTTAAGACGAAAAAACTTGAATTTGATGTTGAAAAGCTGTCGATGTTTTGATGATAGTTATGAAAGTTTCACTCGTTACCAAGTTTCAATACTTTTTTTGATTTTTTTTTTACTTCTGTTTGTGTGTGTAGGCTGAAAAAAGGGTCAATTTTTAAATTATTGCTGTTTTTTCCTGTTTTGTAACAATGCAATAGATTTTCTTTAATTTTAAGTTAGAAACCTTCTTGTTTTGAACCAAAACATCAAATTTGAGACGAAAAAAACGTGGAAATGTTATAAACAGGGATATGAACGCAGAAATTGGCTTCTAGATGGTAACAATACTTTCGTTTTGTGTTGAAAGTGAAAAGGAAAGGATTTTTGTTGATTTTGAAGTCAAAAGTCTCGTTTGAAACGGAAAAAAATTACTTTGTGACGAACGAAGCTCGATTTTGTTGGTCGCAATTTTAAATTTGACGTCGAAAATGCCATAAAAATGCTTTTTTTACTTTTGTTCGTGTCTGACGAGGATGATGTAGATTTCAATCAGATTGTAATAAAAAAAAAACTTCGAATTTGAGACGGAAAAACTCCATTTGACGAGAAAATGGAGTCAATTTTTGGCGTAGTTATGGATTTTTTCACTCCTTACAAGTTACAATACTTTCGTTTTGTGTTAAACGTGTTAAGTAAGTGAACAGGAAGGGATTTTCGTTGATTTTTGAGTCAAAAATCTCGTTTGAAACAAAAAAAATCACTTTGAGACAATTTTTTTTTAGGTGAAATTTTGAATTTAATGTCAAAAATGCCATAAATTATCTTTTTTACTTTCGTTTGTGTCCGAATGATGTAGGTTACGAAGCATTCAGCTTGTAATAAGAACTTCGAGTTTGAGACGAAAAAACTCTTTGACGACAAGAATTTGACGAGAAAATGGAGTATTTCACTCCTTACCAGTTACAATACTTTCCTTTTTGTCGAACGAGGAAATAAAAGTTGAAAATACGTCGAAACGGACGTGAAGGGGAAATCCCGTAAAAATTAGATTCCTTCAAAAAAACTCGAGTCGTTCCTTTTCTCTTTTTTTTGTAACGACCGAAACGCGCATGTTCCTCGTATCTCCTCCTCCTCCCCTGCCCTGACCGTCGCAGTCGACTCCGGCGAAAATAAAACCCCGTTAAAATCCGCGCGAAAATAAGTTCCCGTCGAATTCCGGAGCCCCCTCGTTGCGTTGGTCCCCCTTTCGAAAGGAGGGGAAGCGTCCGTAATGAAGGGTCTGGGCGACCGGCGCGAAAATTTGTTCCGTCGAAATTGAGGCGAGAAATTTTGGGTTTCGGGGGAGGGAATTTTGGGTGGGTTGTGGGGTGAAAATTTGGTTGCGGGGTAGTTGAGTCGTGGGGAGTGCGTGTGAGGGATTTGGGTCGTTTCGACGGGTTTGGTGAAGAGTGAATTTGGGTGTTGCGAAGGCGTTGTGGAGGAGCGCGAAAATAAGTTCCCGTCGAAATCCGACCCTCGTCGAGGCTCCCCTTTCGATAGGAGAACGTCCCTCGGCGGCCCCCCCTCCTCCCTTCGACGGGGAAGCTCGCCTTTCGGGGAATGGCTGGTTTCCCTTCGGCGGAGTGGGGTGGACGAACGGGGGAGTCGCGGGGATGACAAAGGGGGGGCCGCGGGGACAAAGGGGGGGAGTCGATGCCGGCGCGGCCCCCCTCTCTTCAGTTCGGTTTTGGCTCTTGTGGTGTTCAGTGGGTGCGTTGAACCGCCGTCGTTTTCCTTCTCTGACCTCCCTTTGTTCGCCCCCCCACCTTCACGCCGCTTCAAGGACAAACTCCCCCTCTTCTACCCCACCTTGCATGGCGTCACGTGAGTACTTCCTTCCATTTTACTCTGTTTTTTTCACTCCATTTTATTGCATCTCATTGGGCATCTCATTTTTTTTCCTCCACATCGATAATCTCATTTTCGAGATCTCGGAAATCTCATTTTTTTTCTCCGCTTCGATCCGCGGTCGCGTTCCAGATGTGGGTCGAACTCCTTCCTCCCGACCCACTGACCTACATTCGCGGCTCCCTCCTGAAACGCCGGTTTTCGAGTTGAAATTTCACCGGATTTCGACAGCGATTTCACTTTCACCAAAAAATAATCTTATTTTTCGATTTCAAAAATCGATCTCAAAAACTTGGTTTTCCCGTAGACTCAAAAATGGTTTGTTTTTTCACAATTTTGTCGAATTTTCAACAGTTTAAATTTCACCAAATTCCATTTTGACCTCGTGATATTCGTATTTTTTGATATCAAAATTGATCTCGAAAATTTGGTTTTCCCTTAGACTCAAAAATAATTGTTTTTTTCATAATTTTGTCGAATTTTCAACAGTTAGAATTTCACCAGATTCCATTTTGACCTCAAAATAATCGTATCATTCGTCATGAAACATCAATTTCGAGGTTAGTTTGCTGTAATATCAAAATTGGTTCGTTTTTTCACTATTCATCGAAATTTTCAACAGTTGAAATTTCACCAGATTTCACTTTTACCACAAACTAATTGTATTTTTCAATGTCATAATCGAATTCGAAAACTTGGTTTTTCCTCAAACTCCAAAATAGTTTTTTTTTCTTCATAATTTTGTCGAATTTTAATCAGTTAAAATTTCACCAGATTCCATTTTGACCTCAAAATAATCGTATTATTCGTCATGAAACATCAATTTCGAGGTTAGTTTGCTGTAATATCAAAATTGGTTCGTTTTTTCACTATTCATCGAAATTTTCAACAGTTGAAATTTCACCAGATTTCACTTTTATCACAAACTAATGGAATTTTTGTATTTCAAACTCGAATTCGAGAACTTGGTTTTCCCTTGGACTCAAAAATATTTGGTTTTTTTACCTAATTTTCTCGAATTTTCAACAGTTGACATTTCACCAAATTTCACTTTTACCACAAACTAATTGTATTTTTCAATGTCATAATCGAATTCGAAAACTTGGTTTTTCCTCAAACTCCAAAATAGTTTTTTTTTCTTCATAATTTTGTCGAATTTTAATCAGTTAAAATTTCACCAGATTCCATTTTGACCTCAAAATAATCGTATTATTCGTCATGAAACATCAATTTCGAGGTTAGTTTGCTGTAATATCAAAATTGGTTCGTTTTTTCACTATTCATCGAAATTTTCAACAGTTGAAATTTCACCAGATTTCACTTTTATCACTAACTAATGGTATTTTTCTATTTCAAACTCGAATTCGAGAACTTGGTTTTCCCTTGGACTCAAAAATATTTGGTTTTTTCTCTTAATTTTCTCGAATTTTCAACAGTTGATATTTCACCAGATTTGATTTTGAATTCGAAATAGTCGTATTTTTTGTCATGAAACATCATTTACAAGGTTAGTTTGCTGTAAAGTCAAAATTGGTTTGTTTTTTCACTATTTATCGAAATTTTCAACAGTTGAAATTTCACCAGATTTCACTTTTACCACAAACTAATTGTATTTTTCAATGTCATAATCGAATTCGAAAACTTGGTTTTTCCTCAAACTCCAAAATAGTTTTTTTTCATAATTTTGTCGAATTTTAATCAGTTGAAATTTCACCAGATTCGATTTTGAAATCGAAATAATTGTATTTTTCGATTGCAACATGAATTTTGAGTTCAGTTTGTTGAAAAGTCAAAAATGGTTTATTTTTTCATTATTTATCGAAATTTTCAACAATTGAAATTTTCGTTAGTTCAATTTTACATCAATTTCAACATTAGTTTGCTGTAAAGTCAAAAACGGTTTGTTTTTTCACAAGTTTTTGAATCGTCAACAGTTGAAATTTCACCAGATTTCGTCGATATTTCACTTTCACGATGAAATAATATAATTTTTCAATATCAAATATTGATTGTAAATCTCTTTTTTTTCCAAATCCAAAATACCTAGTTGGTTTTTTCCATTAATTTGGCCAATTTTCAACTGTTGAATTTCACCGAATTTCAGTTCGACCATGAAAATTAACTTATTTTTTGCTATTAAATATCGATTTCACCAACTCAATTTTCTTTTGAAGTCAAAAATTGCGTTTTCTTCAATATTTTGTAGAATTTTGGGTACCTAGGTAGTTGAAAATCGTCTGATTTTGTCGCAATTTCACTTTTACCACAAAATAATCGTATTTTTCGACATCAATTTCAAGTTCAGTTTCATCTTCAAATTCGTAAACGTTTTGAGTCGTAGATTAACCCTGATTGGACCATGGTGTCACTAGTGTCACCGAAAACATTCCAGAAAGTCTCCATCTGTCCCAAAGTGTCACCGGAGTAACCAAAATTAAACTGCAATTTTAAATTGAATAGACGGCGGAATTTTTGTGGGCTTTAGGAAGTATCAAAGAAGAGTTATGGCAAAAAATCTCCAGAAAATTGATGTGAAAAAAAATGTCAAAATTTGCGTCATAACAAAATTTTTTGATTTCTAATAAGTTACAAAAATGGTTCACAAATTCAGCTCTGTTCGTTAATTTTGGTTTATTATTTTCAATAATGAACCTTTGGAATCGACCAAGAAAAAAAAAATTTTAACACCCCCTCAAAATTTGATGGTTTACGTTTCAAGGTACGTAGAATCCAAAAATCGAATAAAAATTTGGCCGTCCGTCCGCCGTACGCGGCACTTTTGCCACTGATTTTGATGAAATTTGGTATGTAGGCTCCATTTGGGGTCTAGTTGTGCCCCGAAGCTTTTGATTGAGGTAGGTCACTTCTAAGGGTTCCAAAATCAATTTTGAAATTTTGAAAATGCCCTAACTCGAAAAATTTCGAAATAAAGGTATTGTTTTTCCTTCAAATTAAGATTCTATAGAATTTTTAGAATTTTTTGAGACCACGCGGAGCTCTGTAGGACAAACCGTTCGCTTCCTACGAAAATTTAAGTGTTTTTTAAAAAATATATATATATGTATAAATCAAAACACGAGTGTGAATCGCAAAAGAGGCCTAATCTCCGTTCAAATTAGAGCTGATCGAAATGTAATCGATAGTTGGTGATTTTTTTTTTTTCATATTGGATGGTTGGTGATTTTGTAGACGAGTGATCTATATAGAAAAATAATAAACCATTGTGTAATAATTTGCAGCGTTTTTAAATTGCAATTTAAATCTAATTAATCTGGGGACACTTACGGACAGCTGTGGAAAAAAATTCCTTTTGTTTTTGGTGACACTATGGTCCAATTAGGGTTAAAAATAAATTATAAAGTCTGCCAAGTGGGTGTGGCACACTCGTATACATAACCCGATTGTATAGATGAACCGATGCCCGATGAGTAGTTAATCTCAAAACATCAGTAAGTACCTTCCACTAGCTTCATAGGGGACCATCTACACGCTAATCTGGACAATCCTGAGAAATTTCGTCGAAATCGGATGGAAAATGTGGAAGTTATGTCTGTTGCAAGGAATTCACATTTGCGCATGCGAAGCAACTACTACCTATCAGTCTGGGGGAAATGATATTCATAGGGGACCGTCTACACGCAAATCTGAACAATCCTAGAAAATTTCGTCAAATTCGGATGAAAAATGTAAGTGTTATAGCTGTTACAAGGATTTTACGTTTGCGCATGCGCGGAGGTTACTGTCAATTTTAAGGCCTTGATTTTCATTGGGGACCATCTTCAACCTAATCCGCATAGTCCATGAAAATTTCATCGAAATCGGACAATAAATTCGTATGTTAATGCCGCTTACAAGGATTTCATGACAGACAGACAGACACGGAACCAAAATTGCTCAGAAAGGTCTGAAACGTAAAACGCGAGAGGAAATTTCGATTTTGGAGAACTTTTTTTTTGAACCTTGAAAAGTGAAAACTAAACTTTCGCTACCTTGGTAGACTCGGAAGCAAAAACCTTTTTTAAAATCAAGCTAAAAATTAAAATCAAGTTAAAAATAAATTGCCTCTAATAAGCTATATAACTCTTTATAGAGATAACACTTGATCACAATCTCAATTTTTTGTAAATAAAAACGTAAATAACAACTCGCTTTTATTTATAAAATTTTGACTCTGATAAAGTGTTATCTCTATAAAGTGATATATTTCTTATTAAAGTTAATTTATTTCTAACTTTTTCGTTCATTTTTTTTCATTCGTTTTTTTCACAAAATAAAAGCTTGTTTTAAAAAAGATTTTTTTAAATTATTTTTTTATATTAGAAGATGTGGATTTCACCAACTCAATTGTCTTTTGAAGTCGAAAATTGCGTTTTCTTCAATATTTTGTAGAATTTTCGGTAGGTACCTAGAGTTGATAATCATTTGATTTCATTTCAAAATCGTATTTTTCGATATGAAATATCAATTTCAAGTTCAGTTTGCTCTCCAAAATCGTTTGTTTCACTATTATATATTATATATTTTATATGTTTTATAATTTAAAATTTAAATTTAAAATTTTAAATTTAATATTTATAATTTAAAATTTATAATTTATGTATTTTTATATATTTTAAAAGTTGAGATTTTACTCGATTTAATTTTGACCACAACATAATCTTATTTTTTGAAATGAAGTTCAATTTGCTGTAAAGTCGAAAATGGTTCAATTTAATTTTTTTCGCATTTTCAACAGTTGAAATTTCACCCGATTTCGTCGCGATTTTACTTTCGCCTCTAATTAATCGTATTCTTCGATATCGAAGTCGATTTCTAGAACTCGTTATGGTTTATAATTTTCAATGAAGAACCTTAGGAATCGACCAAGAAAAAAATTTTTGACCCCCCCCCCCACTCAAAATTTGATGGTTTAGGTTTCAAGGTACGTAAAATTAAAAAATCGAATGAAAATTTTGCCGCTCGCCTGCCGTACGCGACACTTTCCTTAGTTCTCATGGACAGGATTTGAAGAAATTTGGTATAAGGGCTTCATTCGGGGTCTACCTAGTGTCCCGAAGCTTTTAATTTAGTATTCATTCAATTTTTGAATTTATTCAAATTTCATTATTTTTTGTCGAATTTTTAACAGTGTAGGTAAATATCAATGATTTCACTCAGACCGTGTAATAACCGTATTTTCCGATATCGGACGTCGATTTCACAAATCGATTTAAAAAACGCTGCAATTTATTACACAAAAGGTTCATTATTTTTCTCTATAGATCACTCGTCTGCAAAGAACTCGGCTTTGCCAGTGTCAGTCCCACTACCTGCCTACCTCATGCCTACAGTGACTTCATTTTGGTCAGATAAAATTTGAACGGAGATTAGGCCTATTTTGCTATTCAGTCGGTCGCTCATCATTCCTCGTTCCGGGTTAGTATTTCCCAAAATTACAGGGGCTCAAAATTGTGCCTAAATTGGGAATTTTCAAGGATTTTCGAAATGTATTAGTGCAGCAGTCCAGGGAATTCTAAAACTAAAAGGGAAAACTAAAAGATTGCCGCTGAAATCATCAAAATCGAATAATAACGGCCGAATAAAAATGGAAAAACTGTTTATTCAGTTAGGTTTTTCCATTTTTCTTTGTGCATTTATTGTTCGGTTTTGATGATTCCAGCAGCAATCGTTTAGTTTTTCGATTCCCTAGGTAAGATGAACTAATAAATTTCAAAAATCCTTGAAAATTTCAAATTTAAGTACAATTTTTAAACTTTGAGCGCCGGAAATACTGACGAGGAACGAACGGCGACCGACTGAGACCCCCCGAAAGTTCTCTATTTCAATTTGAATTCAATTTGTATTTTATTTGCAAAATGAAAAATTATTGCAACGAGTTACGGAAAGAACGCAGTGTTTATGGGAATAATACACGACACACTTGTTTCGTGTGAATGAATCCTTACTAACTCGTCGGTCCAGAGCAAGACAGGGTTAAATAGAAAAAAAGGATTTTTTGAGTTTTTTGCATGAATCGTCTCTAAATTCCGTCTACTTTCACAGTGCAAGACTGCTTCATCTAAAACTAAGTGGATTTATACCTACTAGATTGCGCGCAGGTTGGCGGGATATCTCAGAGTTTTGGAGTGTGGTTGGCGCAAGAGGGGGATAAGTCAGTTGATCCGCGTTTGTCCTGAGATATTATGTGATACTGCTACAAAATAACCTGTTACAGAGTGGATCGTTAGTGCAGAACTGAGCTTTTACTTAGAAGTAGTTATAGCATTTCCAAGCCAAATTAAACCTTTTCCAAACCAAATGAAACCTTTTCCAAGTCAAATGAAACCTTTTCCAAGTCAAATGAAACCTTTTCCAAACCAAATGAAACCTTTTCCAAGTCAAATGAAACCTTTTCCAAACCAAATGAAACCTTTTCCAAGTCAAATGAAACCTTTTCCAAACCAAATGAAACCTTTTCCAAGTCAAATGAAACCTTTTCCAAACCAAATGAAACCTTTTCCAAACCAAATGAAACCTTTTCCAAACCAAATGAAACCTTTTCCAAGTCAAATGAAACCTTTTCCAAACAAATGAAACCTTTTCCAAACCAAATGAAACCTTTTCCAAGTCAAATGAAACCTTTTACAAACCAAATGAAACGTTTTCCAAGTCAAATGAAACCTTTTCCAAACCAAATGAAACCTTTTCCAAGTCAAATGAAACCTTTTCCAAGTCAAATGAAACCTTTTACAAACCAAATGAAAAGTTTTCCAAGTCAAATGAAACCTTTTCCAAACCAAATGAAACCTTTTCCAAGTCAAATGAAACCTTTTCCAAACCAAATGAAACCTTTTCCAAACCAAAAGAAACCTTTTCCAAGTCAAATGAAACCTTTTACAAACCAAATGAAACGTTTTCCAAGTCAAATGAAACCTTTTCCAAGTCAAATGAAACCTTTTCCAAGTCAAATGAAACCTTTTCCAAACCAAATGAAACCTTTTCCAAGTCAAATGAAACCTTTTCCAAACCAAATGAAACCTTTTCCAAGTCAAATGAAACCTTTTCCAAGTCAAATGAAACCTTTTCCAAGTCAAATGAAACCTTTTCCAAACCAAATGAAACCTTTTCCAAGTCAAATGAAACCTTTTCCAAACCAAATGAAACCTTTTCCAAGTCAAATGAAACCTTTTCCAAGTCAAATGAAACCTTTTCCAAGTCAAATGAAACCTTTTCCAAACCAAATGAAACCTTTTCCAAACCAAAAGAAACCTTTTCCAAGTCAAATGAAACCTTTTACAAACCAAATGAAACGTTTTCCAAGTCAAATGAAACCTTTTCCAAGTCAAATGAAACCTTTTCCAAACCAAATGAAACCTTTTCCAAGTCAAATGAAACCTTTTCCAAGTCAAATGAAACCTTTTACAAACCAAATGAAAAGTTTTCCAAGTCAAATGAAACCTTTTCCAAACCAAATGAAACCTTTTCCAAGTCAAATGAAACCTTTTCCAAACCAAATGAAACCTTTTCCAAACCAAAAGAAACCTTTTCCAAGTCAAATGAAACCTTTTACAAACCAAATGAAACGTTTTCCAAGTCAAATGAAACCTTTTCCAAGTCAAATGAAACCTTTTCCAAACAAATGAAACCTTTTCCAAACCAAATGAAACCTTTTCCAAACCAAATGAAACCTTTTCCAAGTCAAATGAAACCTTTTACAAACCAAATGAAACCTTTTCCAAACCAAATAAAACTTTTTCCAAATCAAATGAAACTTATTGAGAAAATGAGTGAAATGAGGTACCTAGATAGGTAGATACTCTTCAATTTTCAGAACGATGCAATTGTACCTATCGAACAAAGAAGTTGCCAAATTGAAAATTCAATGAATTTCAGGCAGGATTATCGAAGTAGTCTCACCTTAGTAGAATAGGAAACAAGTAAGTTTGACATCATGGACATGATGATGCAGTTGCCTCGAGCCGCCACCGGTAGTGACTTACATTGACTGATTGAACCTCTAAGACTGAATTTCTGAAATTTCGTAATATATTATTCATCTACGATTGTTTACTTTACAGAAATACACTATGTTTGGAAAAAGTGTCATATGATTTGGAAAAAGTTTCATTTGACTTGGAAAAGGTTTCACTTGGTTTGGAAATCCTATATCATTAAAAGATGTAAGCATAAACTACGGCTCTCCTGAAAATTTGGATTTTTGAGATGATTCTCGATTATACTAGGCCAACGATCTATTGGTCGGTATAAAAATAATCTTAATCAAGGATAAAGAAAGACGTAAAAAACAAATTTCAGAAAGTCTCTTTTCAAATAGAGAATAGGCTCTCAGTTTAAGTGACTGAGTACCTGAAAATTGCAACGAATTTGTCAATATTGTCGTCTCTCGTTAGCAATTCCACAACGTCTTTTCGTATCGTACTTTCTCCATAGTTTGGAATGAAATCCGTCTGGTAAAACGATCTGCCCTTGTTGTATGAAGGGCAAAGAAACAGAAAAAAATCCAATTCCTGTTACTATTCATACAGAGCGTCGTACTATCCAGTACATGGACGTTTCTCTTGTAATATACTTTGAATGATTCCGTGTAGCCCTATCATAGTTGTGCCAGGACCCTTTCCAAGAATATACATCCATCTCTCCCCGTGTAAAAAAAAGGCACTGGAACCGTTAGAACATAATCTCGGATAATGATTGTTTTTAGCCAGAATTTTAGCGATTTTCAATGCTTAACCAAAGATTCTTCCATCTCGTGTTAATATCAGGTAGCCTTCTTTTAATTTCCAAGAAAAACTCGGCGCTTTGCGCCTCGGCGGGGGGCTCCGCCCCCCTGCACCCCCCGGTTTATTTCTTTTTCCATACTCTGTATGAAATCATAGGAACACAGAATGTGTTTTTGCGATACTAGTCATCCGTTAAATAAAAAACAACAATAATAAATGTGGAGTTGACATTAACATGACAACCAATAAACATATCACCAGATGTTTTTTCTGTCGCTTTTTCGTGACGATTTTTTTTCGGTAGGTCATCGCAAAAACACATTCTGTGTTAAAATGCCGAAAGTTCTTCATTGTACGACCTTTCATTCCGTTTGTCTCTGTAAAACACGAATAGAAAAAACATGGATATTCCTATCCCGAACGGCTTATATGTTCTCCCTCCTTGGGGCACAACTAGACCCTAATTAAAGCCTACAAGTTTCATTAACTTTAATCAGCAAAAGAAGAGCAAAACCGGACGGAATTTTTTTAAATTCCATTTTTGGTTTCTACTTCTTTTGAAAAACGTCCCTTAAGGCTAAAGGGGACAGCCCTCTAGTTTGATTCTCTTTTAGGAGATAGCGCTAGCGTCGCACTCAAAAGTTTTCCCAAAGTTTTTCATCCTCCACAAAAGATTTTTTTCAATTATAATACGGGAATGTATCCAGAATAAGTAGATCTCGGTTTCCACCATTGAGTTTTTACCATACTATAATTATTTTAATCATGAAATCGCAGAATTCGGGCTATTAAAGGTGTTGAGTAAAAAATGAGATAGCTTGCATATTCATTGTCATTAATAATTGATGAATGATGGGGTCTCAGTAGGTCGCCGTTCGTTCCTCGTTCAGGTTAGTATTTAGCCAAATCAAAGGCGCAAAAACATAAAAAGTTGTGCTCACTTTGGAAATTTCAAAGGATTTTTGAAATTCATTAGTGCACGGACCTAGGGAATTGAAAAACTGAAACATTGCCGCTGGAATCATCAAAATCGAACAATAATTGCCAGAGAAAAATTGGAAAAACCGTTAATTCAGTCATGTTTTTCCCATAAAATGTAGCTAAACTCGAAATTTTCAAGGATTTTAGAAATGCATTAGTGCATGGACCTAGCAAATTGAGAAACTGAAATATTGCCGCTGGAACCATCAAAATCGAACAATAATCGACTTAGAAATAAGGGGAAAACATGGGAAAACCCGTTTATTCAGAAGTTTTTCCCATTTTCCTTTGGCAATTATTTCTCGATTTTGATGATTCCAGCGGCAATATTTCAGTTTTTCCATTCCCTAGATCCTATGCACTAATAAATTTCTAAAATCCTTCAAAATTTCCAATTTAAGTACAACTTTAACTTTTGCCTCTTCGATTTGGCTAAGTACTAAAACGAACGGTGACCTACTGATACCCCCTTGAAAAACAAATTGGAGAGGGGAGTCGAAATTTTGTTTTCAATCTCGTTTCCAAAGGGTATGGAAAGACAGTTATCTAGAGCAAAGCACGTGTCGACCTTGAAATATGCGAGGAAGGCCTTCACAGATGGGCAGCAGAAGAAATGGAAAGCCGAGGTGAGGTTGTTGACCTTCAACGTCCCTTTCCTTGTATTCGAGAAACCAGGTTGCTCCTTTGGTTTGTTGAATGATGATTTTATTCCTTATTGGAATGACGATATGCTTGTAATGAGACTTCATCACAGACTATCAAACCTCATATCAACTAAAAGATAAATTCATTATGTTTAATGAGTACAATGTTTTGAATAATGAAGGAAGGATCGACCCCAAAATAATCAATTCCCCCAAAAATTTGTTGGTTTACGTTTCAAGGTACGTAGAATCCGAAAATCGAATACAAATTTCCACGGATTATTTTGACTGTGGAATTTTGATAAATTTTGAGCTATATATGGGCTCCAGTCTCTTCTAAGTGGTGAACAATAAGAGCTGACATTTTCAAAACACTTGCACAAAAACTATCGGTATAAAGGTATTGTTTTTTCTTCAATTTGGAATAGTATTGAATTTTTAGAATCGAATGAAACTACCCGGAGCTCAGTCGGACCAACCGTTCACTCCCTGTAAGTACTTGAAGTTGGGACGATTAATAAAGCAGAAACACGAGTGTGAACCGCAAACGAATGTTCACTATCGGAAATTAGCATAATCTTCGTTCAAAATTAAGCTGATCGTCGTTCATTTCTTCGAGTCTAGTAATCAAGCAACCAGTAATCAAATTTCCTAATGAAGGCACCCACTTTATTTCTTTGAGAGTGAAGCGTTTATTCCTTCAAAATAACTCTTTAGTGTAATATTTTGCAGCGTTTTTAACACCTCAACTTCAAACTAGAAATATGAATATTTTCTGTTATGTAATGGAACAAATGACATTTGATGCGCATGAAAGACAGTTGTGAAATTAACATGAATAATATTAATAATAATAATAGCACCAATAATTTGGGGTAATCCCAGTGGAAGATATTGCTTGAAAACGCACTTCCCCCACCTCAAATTGATATCTACCTTGGAATGTGTCCATGTTTTTCTTACAGAAAATACTATTTAACTTACATTTTTTACATGCTGTGAATCGGTACATTTTGGCGCAGTCGGTGTCATGTTGAATCACTTCGGGACAGGCACGTGTTTCGATAATTCCACGGATTTTTCGATTTTGGTTTATTATTTTCAATAATGAACCTTTGGAATCGACCAAGAAAAAAAAAATTTTCAACGCCCCCTCAAAATTTGATGGTTCACGTTTCAAGGTATGTAGAATCCAAAAATCGAATAATAATTTGGCCGTCCGTACGCCGTACGCGGCACTTAGCATTGACCGATTTTGATGAAATTTGGTATGTAGGCTCCATTTGGGGTCTAGTTGTGCCCCGAAGATTTTGGTTGATGTAGGTAACTTCTAAGGGTTCAAAAATAAATTTTGAAAACGCTCTAACTAAAAAATTTTGATATAAAGGTATTGTTTTTCCTTCAATTTAAGATTCTATAGAATTTTTTGAGACCACGCGGAGCTCTGTAGGACAAACCGTTCGCTCCATACGAGAATTTAAAGGTTTTACGTACGATAAATCAGAAACACGAGTGTGAATCGCAAAATAGACCTAATCTCCGTTCAAATTTTGGCTGACCGAAATGCAATCGATGTTTTTCTTCATGTTGGATGGTTGGTGGCTTTGCAATATAGAAAAATAATAAACCATTGTGTAATAATTTGCAGCGTTTTCTTCGTTGTATTCGACAAAATTACGGAGTGATGGAGAGAATCTACCGTGGCTATTATTATTATTATAAATTGATCATAAAATTGATATAAATCGAAAAAACTTCGGGAATACTTCGGGGATTTCGAGGACTCTGGGGACTTTGAGGTTCATAGGGGACCATCTCGGCTCTCTCGTTCCCTGAAGATCTGCAGACATTCTAGACTCGGAAGGCCTTAAAAAATGTTGAAAGCGAATGGAAATTTTGATTTCGGTAGACTTCTTCTTTCTTTTTTTTCGCTTCACAAAAAATGACATACTAAGATACAAAATCAACGAAAATCACAAAAACTGTGATCAGCGAAGAATCGGTACTCAAAATGGCATCTCCGCAAATCAGGCAGAAACAGTAGGTATTGCACTCGTCTGAAATAATGATAAAAACATAAAATTAATTGTTGTTGAGACCTTTTCCCGGCAGATTGGTTAAATTTATTGGGAACGACCGGATTAATGAAAAATTCATTGAAATTGGTCGAACAGTTTTGCATCGAATTTGAAGGTTCCGACATTGGATTGAAGAGATGAAATTTTGCTGTAAGTCCAACTTTCACTTTTGACTTGCACATGTCTTTTGGCTGGGGGTCAAGGAATTTTTCTCGACACTTTTTTTTGCCACAAAAAAATGCAACGCGATACCAGTAAACAAAATAGTGACAATTGCAATTGTCACTAGTTGACAATCGCGGACGATTGACGTGTGAAGCGCTTATTTCTTTAAAATAAACTTGATTTTTATGGTGTGAAGGCAAAATGTAGTAGGTAGGAAGTAGATACCTATATTTGGTAGGCAGGAAAAACGCTGCAAATTATTTCACAAAGGTTTATTATTTTCCTGTATAATATCCTCTTCTGCAAATATCACGGCTTTGCCATTGTCATTTTTTATTTATTTTTTTATCTACCAACCATAGGTAATCTTTGCTTACCTACCTACATAGTAATCATAGGTAATCATTGCTAGGTACATGTCGGTAGCTATGAAGCCAAGTTCACTAGAATACTGCGATATATTTCGTGCAATTTGTGAGTAGAAAAAAAAGCTGTTTATTCATAGAAACAATGAACATAATGATCTATTGTTTTTCCCTCCAAAGGAGAAAATTTCTTCAAAATTTAATTTTGAATAATCATGTAATCTTAAACTTTAAAAATTTTCTTAACTCTGTATTCAAGTTGATTTTTTTTTTCATGTTTTAAAAATAGCGACGATTTTAAAGAATTTTTGACACCACCCACAGAGATCTGTGGTTCCAACTGATCGCTTAATGGGGATAGTTAATTTTGCTGAAGGTCCTTTCTGAGAATTCTAAAGGGTCGTACGGCCTTATGTCGGAAGGTAAGACCTACCCTAAGGGTATCAGGACAGTGTACAATTATAGATAATATCGTCGTTAGAAGGTTCACTAAGTTGGAGAGAACTGAAGGGACAGAAAGGGCGAGGATTGGAAGTCGACGACGAAGGGAAAGGTAAAGAGGGGACGTCGTTAAGAAGTGGAAAGAGGAAGAGGCACACAAAAAAGAGAGAAATATAAAGACAAAAAAAAACATGGTAGGAACGGTGGGAGGGGCTTCCATTTTGAAGAGGGGCGTATCCCGATGCCACCGCGAGATGTCAGGGCTGGCGGGGATTCGAAACTTTCTATACCTGGAAGGAGAAGGTTTCATGGCTAACCGGGGGAGATGAAGAAAAACCGGGAGAAGAAAAAAAGTCTCGACGGCGGACATCCATTTTTTTACTCGTATCGAGGAGTTCGAAAGTGAGAGTTTTAGGGAGGCCATAGTTGTGTGCCATGGTTGAAAGCACAAGTGACGTATCGATGGGACTTGTTGACAGTTCGACGTTTCTTCATGGGGATTGCTTCTGGGTGCTGGTAAGACCCAGTAGGTACGTTCATCTTTAGGCGCAATGAAAGGTCAACATGGAATTAAGATGAATGCTCTCTTCTAGAAAGCCGGGATGAAGTAAAACAACATGCTCTTTCCTGTAGCTGTAGGAAGGAATGTCCTCTCTCCAGTAGCTCTGAGATGAATGATCTCCTCTAGAAAATTGGGATGAGGTAGAACAACATGCTCTTTCCTGTAGCTCTAGGAAGGAATATCCTCTCTCATGTAGGAAACTGGAATGAAGTAAAACAACATGCTCTTTCCTGTAGCTCTAGGAAGAAAAATCTTCTCTCCTGTAGCTCTGAGATGAATGATCTCCTCTAGAAAATTGGAATGAAGTAGAACAACATGCTCTTTCCTGTAGCTCTAGTAAGAAATATCCTCTCTCCTGTAGGAAACTGGAATGAAGTAAAACAACATGCTCTTTCCTGTAGCTGTAGGAAGGAATATCCTCTCTCCAGTACCTCTGAGATGAATGATCTCCTCTAGAAAATTGGGATGAAGTAGAACAACATGCTCTTTCCTGTAGCTCTAGGAAGGAATATCCTCTCTCCTGTAGGAAACTGGAATGAAGTAAAACAACATACTCTTTCCTGTAGCTCTAGGAAGAAAAATCTTCTCTCCTGTAGCTCTGAGATGAATGATCTCCTCTAGAAAATTGGAATGAAGTAGAACAACATGCTCTTTCCTGTAGCTCTAGTAAGAAATATCCTCTCTCCTGTAGGAAACTGGAATGAAGTAAAACAACATGCTCTTTCCTGTAGCTGTAGGAAGGAATATCCTCTCTCCAGTAGCTCTGAGATGAATGATCTCCTCTAGAAAATTGGGATGAAGTAGAACAACATGCTCTTTCCTGTAGCTCTAGGAAGGAATATCCTCTCTCCTGTAGGAAACTGGAATGAAGTAAAACAACATACTCTTTCCTGTAGCTCTAGGAAGAAATATCTTCTCTCCTGTAGCTCTGAGATGAATGATCTCCTCTAGAAAATTGGAATGAAATAGAACAACATTCTCGAAGTTGTTGAAGAAGTAGCGGACGCAATGGATAAAGGAGGCAAATGTATGGCTGTGTTTATGGACCTTCATAAAGCCTTCGACAGTCTACCTCATAGCAGCCTGATAAATGTCTTTAGAGAAAGTACTATTGCACCATTGTTCGTACAATGGATTGAAAGTTATTTGGCAAGTAGGACGCAGGTAGTTAAGATATCCGGTAGTTTCAGTGACTCTTGCTCGTTCTCATACGGTGTTCCTCAGGGAACTGTCTTGGGACCCTCGCTGTTCCTCGCATACATAAATTCCCTTCTTGCTCTAGATATTGCTGGAAAAATTGTGTGCTTTGCGGACGATACTCCCCTTGCTGTTCCGGGGAGAAACTTGGGAGGAGGTGGTATTTAAAGCTGAAAATTCTTTGAAAACGGTCTTTCAATGGTTGAATAAGAATAGCTTCAAGTTGAACGTTTCGAAAACAAAGTTTGTCTGTTTCTCTCTTCGTTCGGCGGGTGTCCCTGCGTTAGGGTTTTTGAAATGTCACCAAAGAGAGGAATGTGCAGGCGTTTCTTGTTCCTGTCCAGTAATTGAGCAAGTTGGTACAGTCAAGTACTTGGGAATAGTGGTGGACCAATGCCTGAATTGGAAGGATCATACCTCAACTTTGTGTCGTCGCCTAAAAAGAATGACAGGAATCTCTTTTGCAGTTCGTGGGTTGTTAACTCTTGAGAATTTAAGAAAATTGTATTATGCCTTAGTCCACTCGGTACTGTCCTACGGTGTGGCCGTTTGGGGGGGTGCGAACACGACTACTCTACAACCTCTTATTATTGCTCAAGAAAGCTTGATTAAAATCCTTCTTAAAAAGCACAGACGCTTCCCATCTGCTGAGGTGTTTCGGGAATTCAAAGTCCCAAATTTTGATTCGACATGTAAAAAAATATCTCTAATTGTTACATATAAGAACATTAAAGCGGGCATGTACGAATTTTCAAACTTAAACACTCGTAACTACGGAAGCATTAACCTTCCTTTTCGTTCCACCACAGCGGGTCAACTAGCGTGCTCGTAGAGGTGCAAAGCTCTTCAATGAGCTTCCCTCCCAGGTGAGAGAAGCGACCTCCCTACACAAATTCAAGCTAGCGATTAAAAAATTCCTTATAACTTAAATTTTCTGAGCTATTTTCATGTATTTTCGAATTGTTTTCTGCACTATGTATCTGTATTTAAGTATATTCCATAATGATGTAATTATGTTCAACTCCTCCCCCAAGCACGAGATTTTCCTCACGTGGGGGAGTAGCATTCAAATAAATGTGTTTGTAGTATGCTGCAAAATAAACGAATGATTTAAAAAAAAATGTTCTTTCCTGTAGCTCTAGGAAGAAATATCCTCTCCTGTAGGAAACTGGAATGAAGTAAAACAACATGCTCTTTCCTGTAGCTCTAGGAAGAAATATCCTCTCTCCTGTAGGAAACTGGAATGAAGTAAAACAACATGCTCTTTCCTGTAGCTCTAGGAAGAAATATCTTCTCTCCTGTAGGAAGCTGGGATGAAGTAAAACAACATGCTCTTTCCTGTAGCTCTAGGAAGAAATATCTTCTCTCCTGTAGGAAGCTGGGATGAAGTAAAACAACATGATCTTTCCTGTAGCTCTAGTAAGAAATATCCTCTCTCCTGTAGCTCTGAGATGAACGATCTCTAGAAAATTGGAATGAAGTAAAACAACATGCTCTTTCCTGTAGCTCTAGGAAGAAATATCCTCTCTCATGTAGCTCTGAGATGACTGCTCTCCTCTAGAAAACTGCGATAAAGTAAAACAACATGCTGTTTTCTGTAGCTCTGAGAAGAAGTATTGCAAAATGTTCTCTCTTGCAGCCTGAGATGGAGCAAAGCAAAATGCTCTCCTGTAGCTCTGAGATGAATGTTGTCCTGTATAGAAACTTGATGTGATGTTTGGATAAATGCTCTATCCTATAGTTCGAGAAGAAGTATACATAATTGCTCTCTCCAATAGATCTGAAATGAAAATGTAGCAAAATGCTCACCTGAAGCTTTGAGATGAATGCTCTCCTATAAAAAAAATTGTGCCTTAAGATTCGAAAAATTTGTTTTGGCTGTGTACCTATTTTTTCGCGTATCTACAATCCTGTACATTTTGCATCAAAGCGCAACCCTCCTACATAGTTGTACGTCGTAAAAAAAATCGAATCAAAGTGTGATCTAGTTCTATCCTTGGAAGTTACGTGAGTTTTATCTATTTCTTCAGTAGGAAGTGTTTTTTCATCATAAATAAGGAAGAAATTTTGACTCACAGTTTTTGCTATTTCTGTAAAGAGACCATAATTCTATTTAGGTTTTTCAGTCTCATTTGGGGTTTCGTTTTGATCGGGTGACTCAAAGTGTGTTAATCTCGTTCGGCGTGGAAAAGCGAATAATACGGTCGAGTTTTCGAGACTGCACCGAGAGGCCAGTCGGTCATTATCTTGGAGGCTTCCCAGGTCCCGTTCACCAACATTGTAAACAACCCGGAGAAAAGAACGAGAGAGAGAGAGGTCTTCAGACGGAGGTAGAAGCTGGTGCGCTACCTGCGGTCTCCAGGGTAACCCAGAGTGGCCAACCTAACAACCAACTGACGAAATTCCCTTCTTTTCTATCTACACCGTCGGTAGAGACAATCAAGATGTCACTTGAGTCCGGAAAATCGTCGAAAACTGGAAGAGACTTGAGAATCTCTCCTTTGATCTGGATGAAAGGAGTCACTACACAACACATCCTTGAACATGTGGCAAATTATTCAATAATCATTGACACATATCAACAAGACCAATCTGCAGGTTGAGAATCGGCCCTGGGGGAATAATATGTGTTTAAGCAAACGTTTCGTACAATTCATTGTACATCTTCAGGGCTGATCCAACGAACAGAGACAAGGAAATGTACAATGCATTAGCCCTGAAGATGTACAATAAATTGTACCGTGAATTGTTACTTTAAAGCTACATTGCCAGGTTGAGGGTTAAGCCCAAGCTAAGTTATCAGTGGATACGTCACGCGTCAATTTACTATTTAATTTATTAAGGATTTTTATGACGTTTTACGCCAATTTGATTGTTTGTAGAATCTTTAGCACTCTATATGCTGATATGAACAATATCCTTGGAGTTCTTGGTCGTATTTTACTAATCAATCTGCAAGTTCTTGAGGATCGGTCAGGAGGAATAATATAATATGTGTTTAAGCCAACGTTTCGTACAATTTATTGTACATCTTCAGGGCTGATCCAACGAACAGAGGCAAGGAAATGTACAATGCATTAGCCCTGAAGATGTACAATAAATTGTACGAAACGTTGGCTTAAACACATATTATATTATTCCTCCTGACCGATCATCAAGAACTTGCAGATTGATTAGTAAAATACGACCAAGAACTCCAACGATATTGTTCATATCAGCATATAGAGTGCTAAAGATTCTACAAACAATCAAATTGGTGTAAAAACGTCATAAAAATCCTTAATAAAATGAATAGTAAATTGTCGCGTGACGTATCCACTGGTAGCTTAGCTCGGGCTTAACCCTCAACCTGGCTATGTAGCTCAATCAACAGCATTCTTCCCAACTATTGAATTCAGTTTTTCTTTTTTGGTCTAACTTGCTTGGGCTTCCTGGGGTTCAGCCCAGTTCAAATTCATCAATGAAATAATGGCGTTGTCAAAACAAGAATTGGCTCGGAACAATTGGTTCTTAATTTTATTGGGTATTTTAAATCGATTTTTGAACTTGAACTGAACAATCGAGTGTCGATTTCAATCTTTAAACTGACCGCCCCCCCTGACATTGAGCGCTACGAACAATTTCTTGGCTCATCGTAATTTTGGTTTTAAAAACTCAGAATTTTCCTACTCACGTAGATGAAAAGTGCGGAGTAGCTAAAAAGAAGACAAAAAATGAAACTTCCTGCCATCGCAGCTTCTCCTACGCAGCCTTTTATAGCCTATTTTACGACGTCTGAACGTTGAAAATATTCTTGCCGTAATGAGCTTTTAAGAGAGGTTTTTTGGTCATTTCAAACCTCCCTCTTCCTCAGCTTTGCTCGAATTTCCACTGTGGGTCACACTCGGTACCGCTCGAATGGTTTTATCGTGACGTCATCGCGATTTTTCGCCGTATTATCCTTTCTTCCATGGATTTACGACGACAAGGTTTAGTGATCTTAAAAACGACGTTTTCTTGCTTGGGATTCTGGGAGGAAAAAATGAGGTCGATTGAATGAACTATTCATACCTGTGAGTGATGGTGTGCTCAAGGTAACTAAATGATGAGAAAATGTGAGTTTTTGCGGGATATAGCTGTATAGATGAGAAGGTGGAACGGGCTACTCTACAGGCAGCTAAGGAAGTTTGAAGATTCTAGATTTGTAGTGATCGTGAAGCCTTTCACAAGGATCAAAAACAGCTTGAAGATTCAGGCGTTACAAATGCATAGTTAAATCAAATATGCAAGAAGCACCAGTGTTGGATTAGGCCACAGAGATCCTGGAACCTTGATTGATGTGGTGGGTAAGTTCTAGAAATGCCCAGTAGAGCACTTAGTTACTAACTTAGTGGCGAGGAATATTTGGGAAAGTGCCCACCACAGGACTCTCCTTTCCAGGATTGTCCGATTTTGACGGGTGCCAGTGAGGAAGCATGTGGCTGTCCGAGGACAGGAATCCTCAGCCAACACAACTGAGACGATGGACTGGCGGCTATTCGTCAACTACAGTATTGGTATAAGGGTGAGGAGCAAGTGCAGGGAGCCACAGCCAGAACAGACCAAGATCACAGTTGAAAATGATATAGGTAGGTTGATAAATCTCACCACAATGTCCCATCGTATTGAGCTGGAGATGGTCAGCTGGTACAAGTTGGATGCCACACCAAGAAAGGTGAATATGTGGTCGTTTCCTGTGAGTTCCAGTAGCTTGTGGGCTGTTGAACAGAATTCTTTAGTATCAGAACCAAAGACTCAAAACCTCCGAAAAACTTCCTTCGCTGTTCCAATCTTTATCATCTGAAGATCTTCAGTAGTTTGGATTTGATTTTGATGCTACCTTCGCTTTGATAGGGCACTTCGTACAACTAGTCATTTGCATGTAGAGGAATTGCCTTGCCTTGCCTTCATACCTGTACTCTGAACCCTTAAAAACATCCTACGTATTTCCAATTTTTAACCTTAAGACTTTGGGTTTGATGGAAGCAATTTTGATGCTAGCTTTTCCTTTGATAGGGTACTTCTTACAACTAGTACCTTTTTTTAATTACGCCGCATACGAGGCTCTGCAGCCATTCGTTCATGCGCAGCCCCATAAATGTTCGCTTTCCTGTACCAGATGGTTTTGTCGTCTCCAATCTGTTCTCTTATGTCTTGCAGGGCAGGACATGTGTCTAAATGCTGGGACGTCATATCTTCGGTGTGGCAAAGTGTACAGATTGGACTGTCATAGACACCGATTCTGTTTAGATGCTTGGCCAAGAAGTCATGCCCAGTCTGTATCCTGAAACAAGCCACACTTTGCCTTCTGGGCAGTGTTTTGGGTATGGGATTACTCAGTAGAGTGGCCCATTGCTTTCCAGCTGCTGCTCTCACATGGCCTTCTCGAGCTATTGACTGTTTCTTGGCATCGACCATGTGTTTGGCTGTGCTGTAAGGGAGAGGAGCATCTGGCTGCGGCAAGAGTGACCCTCTTTTGGACAGCGAATCTGCTTTTTCATTTCCCTCTATTTGGCAATGTGAGCGAACCCACTGCAGCACCAGTCGGGAGCCCCTCATCAACAGCTTCTCAATGGCGAGACGGCACTCGAGGACCAGGGCGACATCAGTCGAAACGTTGCTTGTGAGCGACTGAATGGCAGCTTGGCGATCGCCCTGCACAAGCAGATGCTCCACAGCAATCTTCACTGCACAGACCTCTTCCTCAAAGTTGCTGGAGAGCTTTCCTACAAGGTGTGAGGTTTCAAAGAGTGTGCAGTATACCCCGGCCCCTGCATTGGGTCTTGCATCTCTGGCTGAGCCGTCTGTTCAGATGTGCAGCCAATCCTCTTGTGGGTACCATAGATGCAGGGTTTCCAGGAACACAGCCCTAAGCATAGCTGTAGGCGTTCTCAGCTTGTCAACATGCTCTGTCAAAGTCAATGATCCTCGAGCAAGCTAGTACCCATCATCCCTTTCACTACTTTGTGGATGAATTGTTTTCCTTTCATCTCTGTACTCAGAACCATGAAAACTCTCTTTTTAGGCACTTCCAATGTTCAACCTCAGATCTAGAGTTTGGTGGCAGCGATTTTGATGCTATCTTGGCTTTGATAGGGTATTTTTCACAACTAGTATCCATCATCCCTTTCACAACTTTGTGGATGAATTGTTTTCCTTTCATCTCTGTACTCAGAACCATGAAAACTCTCTTTTTAGGCACTTCCAATGTTCAACCTCAGATCTAGAGTTTGGTGGCAGCGATTTTGATGCTATCTTGGCTTTGATAGGGTACTTTTTTACGTTTAGTATCCATCATCCCTTTCACAACTTTGTGGACGAATTGTTTTCCTTTCATCTCTGTACTCAGAACCATGAAAACTCTCTTTTTAGGCACTTCCAATGTTCAACCTCAGATCTAGAGTTTGTTGGCAGCGATTTTGATGCTATCTTGGCTTCGATTGGGTATTTTTCACAACTAGTATCCATCATCCCTTTCACTACTTTGTGTATGTATTGTTTTCCTTTCATTTCTGTACTCAGAACCATGAAAACTCCTTTTTTAGGCACTTCCAATGTTCAACCTCAGATCTAGAGTTTGTTGGCAGCGATTTTGATGCTATCTTGGCTTCGATTGGGTATTTTTCACAATTAGTATCCATCATCCCTTTCACCACTTTAAGGATAAATTTTTCTCCTTTCATCTCTGTACCATGAAAACTCCCTTTTTAGGCACTTCCAATGTTCAACCTCAGATCTAGAGTTTGGTGGCAGCGATTTTGATGCTATCTTGGCTTTGATAGGGTACTTTTTTACATCTAGTATCCATTATCCCTTTCACTACTTTGTGGATGAATTGTTTTCCTTTCATCTCTGTACTCAGAACCATGAAAACTCCTTTTTTAGGCACTTCCAATGTTCAATCTCAGATCTAGAGTTTGGTGGCAGCGATTTTGATGCTATCTTGGTTTCAATTGGGTATTTTTCACAACTAGTATCCATCATCCCTTTCACTACTTTGTGGATGAATTGTTTTCCTTTCATTTCTGTACTCAGAACCATGAAAACTCCTTTTTTAGGCAATTTCAATGTTCTACCTCAAAGATCTAGTTTGGTAGGAGCGATTTTGATGCTATCTTGGCTTTGAAGGGTACTTTTGAAAACTAGTCCCCATCATCCCTTTCACTAGTTTATGGAGGAATAGCCTTCCCTTCATCCCTGCGCCCTCCACCCTCTTCATCTCATCCGCTTTCGCCCATTTTTTTTCTCTCGTAGTCATGACGACCTTCGGTAAAGCGGGGAGGGCAAGCTTCCTCTGATAAATTGCCTGAGGAGACCCCTTCTAACAACACCCCGAATTCCCCTCTTCCTTCTCCACCCTGATAATCCCTTCTCTTTTCTCTCTCTTTCCTCAATCCCTCCCTTTCCCCTCCACCCATTCGGTCGGAAGGGCATCAAGTTGAAAGGGGGATTCGGATACCCCCTCCCCCATATCCCTTTTAGGGTATTTTCGCCAGTTTCCAGAGGGTTCTTTTTTTTATCCCAAGAGAAATTCTATAAAATGACTTTTTCTCGCAGATGTTATGCTTCCACATTATTCATACGAAAACACCAGGTGTGAAGTGTGAACGCAGAAACACCATTATTTGCTTTTATTCCCTGTAGACGATGTATCCCTCCGTATGCTAATTTCTGCATATGAATCATCATCAGGTACAATATTTCGACCTCGTATAAACGAATTTGAGCAGCTGAAATCTCGTTTTCAACCAACAGTTTTGAACTCAAATCTGCCTGGAGAAGAGGCGTTCTCTGGCTCGTTACGACAGATTTTGGCTACAAGTGAATATCAGGTAACTTCCAAATAGGAGAGTGGGGGGCACATTTGACACTTTTTCGCATTTTCCATCCTACAAGGTTGAAAGAACGAGAGGTCTTGAATTTCTTTCTTCTATCGTTAACTACGGTATTTTTGCTACCCACATAGGTACATCTCGTTCCTTTTTCAATCTGCTTGCCAAGTATTTTTTTTGTAAATTTTCAAAATGCTTAGGAAGTGACAATTGTGCCTCACCGGTGGGGCACAATTGGCATGAGAAAGGGGCACTTTTGACAGTTCACAGAAAGTACCATAATTCTAAACTAATCTTACCAAAAAACCATGGAACGTCCGGCAAATCATTATCTGGCAATAATGTTGAGTCAGACAGAACAACTATAGACCCTGCAGCCTGTAACAATCAACACTACCAACACAATTTCAATTAGATGAGTACCCACTCTTCTTTCTCAAAGGAACACCAAGTTTTATGGATGTAGGAATTGAAGTAACAAAAAATAATGATCAAAACAAAGATGTTTATTGAAAAACGTCAGGTCGAGTAGGTATTCAAAATCCTACATCAACATAGCATTGACAAACTTCATAGGTATACAAAAATATGTGTCAAAATATATGTCAAATGTTCCCCTAGCAAAACTGTCAAAACTACCCCGAGGGTAGCCATTACAGTAAAACCCAAGCCAACCTCGAACGATGAATTGTTTTGAAGAATCCAAGGAAAACACTTGCATGGAGACATATACGACTGACAAACTGGATGAGCTACATTTGAAAAAAAAACTGAATCCACTCGGTAATCAACGAAAAACAAAATGAAAAAAAACTTACTTTTGAGGGGTCCAAACACTCAAACCGCCATGAGCCGACTAGATGATTTGTAACCTGCACGGTTTTCACCTGGAATGGTTCTTCTTCTTCTTCTTCACAATACAAAAACACGAAATCGCGGTAAAATTCAAATCTTGTGTGACAAACAGCCATTGTCAAATGTGCCCCCCACTCCCCTAGTTGAAATCAGGGACTAGTAGACTCTTCTCCCGTCGATTTCTTTGTAAATAATATATACGTAATTGAAATTTTTCAGGAGCAATGAGGTGCACCTCTTTGCCACACGACTTATTTTTCTTTCCGACAAGCTTTCGTGGATTCTACCGAAAAAAAGCGAAGTTGGGGTCTCAATATTGAGTGGGTGTGGAGTTTTCCCCATGTATAAGTTAGTTGGGGTCAAAACTAGTGTTCGAATCTATCCCTCACACCACAGAAACCAACAAATATTTCAGACTTCCAAGGTAGTAACGGACGTTTTAGCACTTTTCTCCTCAAAAACCGGCCTACATAATTTTGATGAAATTAACAGGATTTCTTCTTTTTGTAGGTAGGTAGAATGAATTACTTTTTTTCCATTTCTGCTTCGATATATTCCTTGATGGAAAAACTTGAACGCAATATCCGCCATTCTTGGTCCATTCATGCAAAAAATGTAATTTCTAGCAGTGATAATGGATGATTTCAATAAAGTAACTTACCTTTGAGCAGAAAAACGTGAGAAGATCCAAGTTGTGGCAGATTTCAAAACATAAGAAACAAAATAGTGGATCGAATTGTCCAAACGTGCGTGGAGGTTCACTTTCAAAACGCGTTATCTGTTCCGCTAACGTTAGCGTCACTTCAAAAATTATGGAGATGGGTCGTATACCTTCTCAATGGAAGGTGGCGCGAATTTGGTAGACATAGTTGTTGTGGAAGTATCGGAAAAAATTCGTTGAAGGAGGTGTTCCTTATAAGGAACAGATCATCTAAAAGGGTTAAACAACCTTGACTTTTAGTTTTCATTCGAATTCAATGAAAATTTTAGGGATTGAATGAAGACTCTCCAAGTTATTCACTATGATATCCATCGTATGGGTGAAATTTTTTAATGTGAAATCCTTGTAGCGATAATAACTTATACAGATTCTGTTCGAATTGCAGGTATTGGATGGTTCCCAATAAATTCATCTCCATTTGCTCATCAAATTTGGAGGAAGTTTTGACTATTCGGTATGCGTCGGATCTATGTGCCACACCCTCCTGGCAGAGGTCATCATTGGGTTCATTGTAGAGATGAGAGGACGAGCAAGTCTCCCCTCTGTGACGTAGTCTGTTCGGGTTTGAACCTAAACCAGCTGTGATACGGCTGAGATGTGAGGCGAAGGGATCGTGGAGGAGGGGGGGTGATGCACTTGTGTTGTGCTCGCTGGTCGGGAGGAGAGGCGGAATGCGCCTTGAGAAGCAGGTTCAGAGTGGGGAGGAATGATAAGGCGGCGGAGGGGGCGAGGGGGTTGATAGTCGGTGCGAGAGAGAGGGACAAGTTACCGTGGTACCGGGAGTGCGGAATAACGAGTGCGAGAGAGAAGGGAAGTTACCACGGTAAAGGGAAGGCGAAGGAGGCGCAGGGCTGGAGCAGCGAGCCGGCATCTCGTCCTTCGCAGTTCCTCCCGTCCTCCTCGTAGGGCCTCCAAAATATCGATACCTCATCGTTTCGATTATATCGAAATAATCGATAGTAATTCAATAATCGTCCTTATTTACAATATCGTATTATTATTATTTGGATATTACCAATTTTGCCAGTACTCAGTTTAATAATGAGATGCATGATATGTATCGATATTTCAAGATTTTTTCTCAGCCACTTCCAAGGAAAAACACTGCAAATTATTATACAATGGTTTATTATTTTTCTTTAAAGATCACTCGTCTGCAAAGCCACCAACCATCCAACATGAACAAAAACATCGCATTTCGGTCAGCTATAATTTGAACGGAGATTAGGCCTCTTTTGCGATTCACACTCGTGTTTCTGATTTATCGTACGTAAAACCCTTAAATTCTTGTAGGGAGCGAACGGTTTGTCCTACAAGGCTCCGCGTGGTCTCGAAAAATTCTAAAAATTCTATACTATCTTAAATTGATGGAAAAACAATACCTTTATATCAAAATGTTTTGAGTTAGGGAGTTTTCAAAATTCATTTTTCGACCCTTAGAAGTGACCTACATCAACTTGGAACGACTACAACAAAAATATGAGATACGGATATTTTCATCATTCCGAAAGGGTCCCCTATCGAAGAGGAATTCGATAATGGCGCATCCCCATCCGAATCAAATTTCGGGAAAAAATGTATAATTTGCTTTTTAAATTTATTTTACAGAAATACCTAATTGCTAAAAAGATTTTGGTTTTACACTAGGTAGGTAGCTTGGAAATTTAACGCTCTTTTCAACGATATCCTTACATTTGAATTTACTTGGTAAATAACACGACGTAAGGTCGAAAACGCGAAAAAAATGTTTGAAGTGAAAAAAAAAGGCATTTTGAGTGGGTTAAGAAAAAATTGCTGAGACATTTTTTGTTGGAAATATTGTGTAGAATCGAACGCTGAAGTTATGCCCATCTTAAGTGTAGACACCCTGTATAGAAAAATAATAAACCATTGTGTAATAATTTGCAGCGTTTTAGATTATAATATAATATAATTATATAAGAAAAATTATATATAGATCTTATAATATAAGATAGATTATAATTATCTCCCTTCTGTTTACATCGTTTTTCGCCTGTAGGTACTCGTTCAAAATGTTCTTGTTAAGAAATGAGTTGATAATCTTGAAAATTGTATGAAAATGGTCGGGAAATTCTAATGTCGACGTAGGTACGTCAAAAACTCTCAACAAACAAGAATGATTCATTCGTAAGGCTCTTTGTATGTTAATATTTTAGGCATAATCTCGGCCTGGCTAGTGTGAGGAGAAACGTTGCTCTATCAAAATTCAACTAAACTATAGGCTGTGCGTCGACATTCGCCAAGACAAACATATTTCTGTCCAGGTGTTTGAATTTCATACATTTTTTGTGTGGAAAATATCGAGATTTTTTTTTTTTTAGTGATGAAAATAATGGTTTTTTTCCTCTATGCTTGGCTAGGGTTGATCTAGAACAATAGAGGATCAACATATTTTCAGAGTGAAGGAATCTTGGAACGACTACAACAAAAATATGAGATACGGATATTTTCATCATTCCGAAAGGGTCCCCTATCGAAGAGGAATTCGATAATGGCGCATCCCCATCCGAAAACCTCCCTTTATTCTCCTATCGCCCTGGAAAAGGGGGGAAATCTAACCCTGGATACACACGTACAGACGAGCACACTAACGCATCCTTCAACCCTCAGGCCGCATCGTGGAAAAACTCATTCCCGATTCTCCCGTTAAGGTTTTACCGGATACCGGAAATGCGGCAGAAGCCAGGAAATGCACCGGGGATCATACCTGCTTCCGGCGTAAATTCCCTTCGAGCGACCCTTTCTTTCGACCTTTCCGGTTTTCGATTGCCTTTCTGCCCTCATAGTATATTTATACCGATTCTTCATTATATCCGTTTTCAACTATTTAGCTGTCAAATATTCCACCAAGATCACCTGCAATTCAAATAACAAAACAGCCAACAAAAGTAAAAAATATATCAGATGAAACAATTAACCCTAATGGGGGGTGCGCCTTGATTTTTTTAAATTTTTAATCGAAAGTAGACTACATCCTGAGAATTGTGGCACCAACCGCGACCTTCTAGCGTGAGTAGATCTGTTTCTATGATTTTTCAAAGTTTCGACCGTTTATGACGTCACGCGCCCGCCCCTCTCGCCTGGGCGGGACCCCCCAGCTCACTGTGACGTCATAAACGGTCGAAACTTTGAAAATTCATAGGAAAAGATTTACACACGCTAGAAGGTCGCGGTTGGTGCCAAAATTCTCAGAATGACCTACAGTCTACCTTAGATTGATAAAAATAACAATAAACAGTTTTTCCTACCCAGGCGCACACCCTATTGGACCATGGTGTCACAAGTGTCACATAAACATTTTAGGAATTCCACAGCTGTCCCAAGTTGTCACTTGATTATCTAGATTTAAATTGCAATCTAAAAATTAATGGACTGAGTTGAATTTTTTAAACCATTTTTTGTAAGTTATTAAAAGTTAAAAACGCTGCAAATTATTACACAATGGTTTATTATTTTTCTATATAATCGTCTATAAAGCCACCAACCATCCAACATGAAGAGAAACATCGATGGCATTTCGGTCAGCTTTAATTTGAACGGAGATTAGGCCTCTTTTGCGATTCACACTCGTGTTTCTGATTTATCGCACGATTATTATTTTTATGGTTTATTATTTTATTATTTATTATTATTATTTTAATGGTTTATTATTTTTCTATATAATCGTCTATAAAGCCACGGAGATTAGACCTCTTTTGCGATTCACACTCGTGTTTCTGATTTATCGTACGTTTATTATTTTTATGGTTTATTGGTTTTTAATGGTTTATTATTTTTCTATACAATCGTCTATAAAGCCACCAACCATCCAACATGAAGAAAAATACTTGGAAAATGTCACCCCACGCATATTTAAGCAAAAACCTCTTTTTTGGCCGGTTATTTGCCCATAACTTCTATACGAATTAAGCGATCGGAATAGTTCGACGTTAGGACCAACTAGACCCCAAATGGAGTCTATGTGCGAAAGATCGGGTTTTTTAGACCGATTCTAAGGCCTTTTATGGCCCGGACGGCGGACGGACATTTGGCAAATTTGGCAAATTTGGATTCTACGCACCTTGAAACGTAAAGTGACAAAGTTTGAGGGGGGGTTATAAAAATTTTTTGCGATACGATCACATAGGCTTATTATTAGAAATAATAAACCAAAAATGGAGTTATTTCTTTTGAAAAGTTTTTAGAGTGATTTCTTTGAAACTTTTTGGGTAACTCTTGAGACGTTCTATAACCCTCAAAAAATTCTGCTGTCCATTAAATTTAAAATATTGCGATGTAATTTTGGTTACTTCGGTGACACTTCGGGACAGCTGTGGAGTTCCCGAGATGTTTCCGGTGACACCAGTGATACCATGGTCCCATTAGGGTTAAAACTTCATTAATGAACGATTTTCGTAATTTTACTTATTATTTGAGCATTTCAATACATAAATTCCAATTAGTTTTGATACTAGTGGTGATATCCAAATCTCGTTGATATGCAATATTCATTTGCTGAAACTCTTTTGAAGTGTCTGTGTTCTCCCTAGTATCATCTACTAAGACGAAATATTGTGATAAAACTCATTGTAGGAAAAAGTCAGGTTATACAAAAAATTGAGAGAAATTCGCCTTGATAACATACAAAATTTTAAAAAACTTGAGATGCGTTGGGGTACCTGACACTTACTTAACCTACATAAAAAATGGAAAATGTAGCCTGGAGTAACCTCAAACGTGATATTATCCAAAATATTATATATTTTGGATAATATCACGTTTGAGGTTATCATATTATGTTAAAATTGATCTCGTACGAATTTGGGAAAAAGTACTTGAAATTAGAATGGTAGAAAATTTTTGAATTCTTATGAGCGAATTATGATTGTCATGCCCTTCTTCAATTTAATAATTTTAATCATGAGCTAAAACTTGTGGAAATTTATACAAATCCTAGGTGTTCAACCTCAGGAGCACAAACTAGCAAGAGTGCACCAGTAGTTGAACACTTCAGTTTTACTTTTTCCACCTGGTGGATCCTAATCATTAATGATGATGTTGATTCAGATATGGGAACTATTGAACTATAGTTTCAAATTCTACCTCATTTTCGAAAATACAGGGAATCAGTAGGTTCTTCAGTACTTGAACGTGTTCAATTACGGGAGAACCATCGTTTCCTGGATTCAGTGATCGAACACCAGTTATTAATTTATCTGAAGCATTTTTCGAGCTCTCCAAGTGATTTTTAGCTCTAAGGAACCCTAACTAGAGTCCCAGTCGGTCGTCGTTCGTTCCTCGTTCCGGGTTAGTATGTCCCTCAACTACCGGCGCTCAAACTTGGAAAGTTGTGCCTAAATTTGATATTTTCAAGCATTTTCGAAATTCATTAGTGCAGCGGCCTAACCAAAATTTTAATTCAAGT